>OX375876.1:111459425-112184425 GCA_947359465.1 Metellina segmentata | reverse complement strand
GGCACTATGCGCCCGCTTACCGCTTAATCCGCCACTTCCTGGTATGCGTAACTATATTCACTGCTGTGTAGTTCCTGGTTCGAATCCAGGTCTGTGCATGGATGTTTGTAAGCGCATGGTGTAGAGGCGGCTGGTGCACTTTAAATCTGTCGTGGCAGAAAGTCCTCACGTTTGGTTGGCGTGTAAGTGGGGTGCTAGCTCAGGTGTTGCTTCGTCATCTGACTGTGGTTCAAAATTACGTGGTGTTTTCTTCGGATCTTTCCCTTAGAGTATTGATCAAGGACCGTCTTCAATAGTCCGTTGTGTTGCTTAGGACGACGTTAGTTAAAATTACTAAATTACTATCATTGTTGTGTGACTGGGACCCTTGGCCCGAATTCATGGTAAGCTTAATGCCGAGGCCTACTGCACTATTATGGATGACAGTGTGCTTCCAACGTTCTATGGGTTGGACCCATGTTACTTCCAGGACGACAACGCCAGCTGTCATGTTGCGAAGTCCACCATGGTTTGGCATCTTCCAAATTTGTATGGTCTTTCTCAAAATACTCCCCATTATATGCAATGCACTTATCCCACCTCTTTTCCTTGGAGAGTGGGGTGCCAGCTCAGGTTGCTTCGTCATCTGACCGTGGTTCAAAATTACGAGGTGTTGTCCTCGGATCTTTCCCTTAAGGGACTGATCCCGGACCGTCATCAATAGCCCGGTGTGTTGCTCTAGTACGAAGCTAACTAAAATGACCATTACCATCATTGTTGTGTAGTCTTGGAGTGGTGTGGAAGTTTGGTAGGTAGGTGTTTAACTAACGTCTTATTGGAGTAACACAACGGGCTATCAAAACGGTCGTGTATCAATCGCAATAGGAAGAACCAAGGACAACAACACGTAATGTTAAACCAAGGTCAGATGACAAGGATACTCCTGAACTGGCACCCTACTCTCCAAACTTCTACACCCACATCAATTGTGTGTTGTTCTGTAATGGTAATTTCAGTTAACGTCGTGCTAAAGCAACACAACGGGCAACGTGGTGTTTGGATAGTGGGGTTCCATCTGATATGTGACCTCGTTGTCTGATTGTGGTTTAAAATTATGTTGTGTCCTTGATTCTTTCTTTTTCAAATTGGAGTCATCTGACTATTACGTGGTACCGTCCTCTGATCTTTCCCTTGGGGTACTGATTGACCATAGTCAACAGCCCGTTGTGTTGCTCCAGTTTGACGTTAATTAAAAAATACCAAATTACCAATATCTTGATACCAGACCGACGTCAATTGCCCATTATGTTGTTTAGTGTGACGTTATTTAAAACACCTACCTACCTGTTGTGAAGTCATTATTTCTCAGTTTAAAATGGCAACATTACTTTTCTGTTTTGTTTATTAGTGTAGCATGTGTTTAGTGTTTCCTATTATCTTGGAGTTTCGTTTGAATTTGACGTAAAAATGCTGTTTTATAAGCCAAATATTGTTGGGAAATTCTTTTCTGTCTCCAGACTATACAGCAGAAACGTTTTGAGACGCAAACCGATCAAAATTTTGAACCTTCCTTCTGAAGAAAATTCAATATCGGCTCCGAATGAGGCAATTTCTCATAAAATGCAACTGACTACAGAAAAATACAATGAAAGTGCTGTTGCGTTTCCAGTCAAAGAGAGAGCTAAACTGATGATTCCACCATATGAGAAAATTCAGAAGACTGATGCTCGATTTACGTATGTATATTGGAAAATTTAAGGATATAGCTTATAGACTATAATATAGAGAAAGCTAAACCGGTGAAACATAACACTGAATACTCTCCAAATTGGCAATTAAAACTTTCAAGGTCGCCCTAACATCTTTTTAGGTACAACTACGATGGTGTAGGGCAGGGGTCGGCAACCTATTAAAACGGAAGGGCCAAAAGTTACAATTTACAAAATTTCCCAGTTTTTAAAGAGCCATTAAAAATTTCGTTTCAATATTATAGTATTTGCTTATATATATTTGATTTTTGATTTAAAATAAACGGCTTTATATACGGAATTAATATTTATTAATATAAAAACACAAATATATATAGTTACATCAATGGGAGCATTGGCTTTGCATGCCTTTTGAAAGTTTGATTAAATCTGGCTTATAACTTGTTGTTTTAAGTATCAAGCACGATTCTAGATTTTTATTTGTTAGTTGACTACTAACTTTACGAATATGTTGACACGAAGATCGTCAGCTCTCCATATACCAACTTCTTCACCTCACTGTAGCATTCTGGAAGACTATTCCATGCACCAAATATGAGGGCCTCAACTCGGGGAATTTCTTTTAGAGCTGTCTACTTGTGCTGCGCGATGTACATGCATTTCTGGACCTCCAACTCTTCCAACTTGCTCTTGAGTTCTGTGAACTTGCTACTCCACAAGCCTTTGTTTTTCAAATCTAGAAATTGCATTTGAAGCGATCCAGCATCAATTCCAAATGGCTCAATGCTGGTCTCATTTGTATTTGTGTTGAGCGGATTTACTACGAACGCGAGAGTACTTTTGTTAGTTTTCAATTGCTCGAATCTCTCAGCGAATTCATCCTTCATGTTTTTTAAAGCTATGCTGAAGTAATTCGTGTCAATAGTTGCATTGGTCTCATCGCGATATTGCTTCAGATTTTATAAATGAAGTAATTTACAGCTCTAAATGTCTTCAACAAAAAGAAGTAATTATTTTCAAAACTAACTACTTCTTCAAGCAAAGGCGTAGGCTGGGTTGCCCTTTCCTTGCAATTTTAGATTTAGTTCATTTAGTTTCATTGTGGTATCTACCATGAAGTTGAATTTTTTCAGCCATTTGTCTTCTTCCAATTCGGGATGGTCAATGCTTTTTTCACTGAGGAATGTTTTTATTTCACTCAAGCACAAACCAAAACGTTACAATACGTTACCTCTGGAAAGCCATCGCACTTTATTGTGCAGAAGTAGGTCAGAAAACAGGCTATCTATTTCTTCAAGGAAATCTTTAAACTGGCGATGGTAGAGTACTTTTGCCAAGATGCTGTTAATAATCTTAATTATCAAGTTCATGACCTCAACTATTTCGGTCGGAAATGTTTGGGCACAAAGCGCTTCTTGATGAATTATGCAGTGAAACGTTAGAATTTCGTGGTTTATTTTTTTCTGAAGAATTGATTGTACCCCTCTATGTATTCCTGTTATACTTCTGGCTAGATCAGTTGCTGAAACTATTTTATTTAAATCGATTCCATTGCCTTCCAGGAATTTTTGCACAGCATTTGCTATATCTTCTTTACTAGTTTGCCCTGAGAGCGGTAGCAATCCTAGCAGTTCTTCTTTTGGACCTTGGGACGACATATACCTGACGAAAAGGGTAACTTGTGCCGTGTCTTTTATGTCGCAAGACTCATCTATAGCAAGTGATAAGGCAGAAGCCAGTTGAATGTCTTCCACTTGCATATGTGTTACATTTGAAGACATTTTAACAGTTCTATCTTGCACTGTTTAAGCAGATAATGGCAAATCTTTGATTTTTTTTTCATGATTTCTGCTTTGTTTTTAAAATTATGAAACAGTTCTTCTGATGCACGTATAAAACAATCTTTGACGTACTCGCCATCTGTGAATGGTTTTCCTCGTTTTGCAATTTCTAATGATACTGCAAAGCTTGCCAGATTTACATTATTGGAAGATTGCGCCCAGTTACTTAGCATGGAACTTGACTTTTTTTTTTGAGCTCTTCAACAGCTTTTCTTTGTGCGTCACCGGTTGGATATTTACCAGCAAACTGGGTATGTTTAGTAGTGAAGTGTCTCTCCAAATTTGACTTCTTATTGTGTGCGAGTTTTTCGTGGCAAATGAGACATGTCTGAGAAGGCCATCTGTGTTCCATATGAATGCAAACGATTCCGTCCAATCCTGATTGAATTTTCGGTTTTCTTCTTCAGTTCTTCTCTCTTTTTTTTTTTACCAAATACCATGCTGGCGGCGGAGCTGAAAAAATGATTTTTTTAAAAATTTTACTTAGCTATCTAAAACGGCAAACAATTTATTTAACACGAAACTTCGTTAACACGATCCTCAGATTTATAATCCAATTCTGTTACTGATTTTATTATATTATGTGCGTTCATATTTTGAGAAGATAATTCGCTTCTCAATCGTATTCTTCTGTTGTTGTTGTTGTTTCTCATGCCTACATTGGCAGACCAGAGGAGTGCCAGGCCCGTCGAAGACGGCAAGAGTCGAGGGGGTGCGCCTTCCATGTTATTGAGCCCCATTGGGAGGAAGTCCGACTTTTGCTCGACATACATGACACATCCGTTTTACAGGAAGGTCCCTTTCATACATCCATTCACTCACACATATCGTAATGTATATCCCAATCAGAGGCCGATAACCCCCTGATCAGGTACCCCCAGAGGTATTGATTTGGTATGGGAACATGGGGGACTTTGTGACCACGACCTATTTAACGTGCCCCAGTCACCATTAGTGAACACCACGGTCTTTAGCCAGGTCAAAGCGCCGATCTCGCAATCATCAGAATTGCAGGCTCCGCCGAGGACCCACAACCCTTCTGATGCGAGCCCGACGCTCTACTGACTGAGCTACCGCGTATTATTCTTGAAACAACAAGCGAATAGAAACGCAAAAACCGCAAGCGATTAAATTAATACACATGCAAAATAACGTCGACCGCGCTATCCGAGGATGACTACACTATCTAGACTCTAGACGGTCGCCGTTTGGGTCAGACAGAAATGGAATGCAATTGGCTGAAAGATAAACATGGTCACGGAGTCTCATCTCTAAGAACAAAACAATAGTTCAAATTTATCTCCTTACGGTCATGTTAAACATAGAAATTTGTAATTAACGATTATGAAAATAGAAGCTATTGAGAAATTAGGTACTTAAAAATATATTTTATTACTTTTTAAGGGTTTTGATTGTAAATTATTAATTTTTTCGTATGGAGCTGGAGAGCCGCAACTTTACATCGAAAGAGCCGCAGGTTGCCGATCCCTGGTGTAGGGGAAAGTGTCGTACCTGAGTACAGCTGTACCTTGAAACAGTTTAGATCGTGCTGCCTCCTTTTGAGTAAGTAGCAAAATAACACACTGTAGTTCACCATTTGCCACCAAAGAACCTCACTAAGATTGGCACTCCACAGGTGTTGTGTTTGCTAAACAACTAATTGAAATACTTCCTCTAGGAAGTAAATATTTTGGATTTTTCAATTTTGATTCTTGTATTTAAACTTATTATAATTACATTTTTTAGGTTGGTAAAGTTAGTTAAAAATCTGTTCCACTCAATGATGATACGATTTCAATGTAAACATAATCTTGACTGTTTTATTTGTAAAGGCAACCAGTTGTACCTTGGAACAAAATAAATGTTGTACCTTGGGTGCCTTGTCCTTTGATACAACAGTCTGGGTTTACAAATACACTGAACCTTGAAGTTATGCAATAGGTGGAAAATCGCGTATGTCGGAGCATTTAATATTGCATATAAATTTTATTCGATTGAGACCAAGGACTAACAAAAACACTAGTTTACAAGAAAAATATTTAATAAAATTTCAGTTCTTTTTATACAGATTAAAAATAAAATATTAAAAAAATTAATGTGCAACGTAAAAAAGTTATTTCGATGTTGATTGCTCCATAAAATTTAACAAATTCGTCTGATGACACCATGTGTTATTTTTTTCATGCGGAATTTCTTTGTAGCAAGCTATTATATATTTTTATTCCTTGCTTCGTATCTATAACGCTTTCTTCGTTGAAGTCTATGTTTTCTAAAAATTTTAAGCCCCTTTCATCTGCCTTGGCCGTGCAGATGGTGTTTGATAGCCGTCCCATTGGTTTTGAGTGCTGGGGATTTTGAATTGATTCCCTGAAAAATCTCTGCCAAGTGTTGCCAAACAATAAAATGTTTAAACTGTGTGTAATTTTTTATAAATGTGGAATTGATTTATTTTGTAGTCAAACAATCTAAAAGTAACATGTATTCCAAGGTACAACACATATCCCAAGGTACAACAACAGTATCCCAAGGTTAAACAACATGTATCCTTAGGTTAAACAACATGTATCCTTAGGTTAAACAACATGTATCCTTAGGTTAAACAACATGTATCCTTAGGTTAAACAACATGTATCCTTAGGTTAAACAACATGTATCCCAAGGTACAACACCATGCTGAACCTTAAGACATTTGCATAGATTAACAAAACAATTTATTAAACAGTTGGTGTTTGAGGTACAACTAAATAAAAAATAGCAAATTCTTCCAAAAGTAATGAATGTAAGTAGTTTATGGAAAAACAAACTACAACTACATTATAGCCTCAGGAAAAATATTTGTTTAAAACTGTCCCAAGGCACGACACCTTCCCCTACTATAATCTCTTACTATTGCTAAATAGCGATGGAAATTCATCACTAATCGTCGGTGTTGCATTGTTTCATTGAGTTTAACTAATAAATAGGGCAACTTTTTCGTTGCAGTAAAAATGGGAAAAGTTGCATTTATGTAAATAAAGTTGCATTTATTTTTGATACACTAAAATCTTAAATAAATTATTCGTAAAAAATGAAAATATTCAAAATATATTGACAAATTTAGTCGTGTACAACAATATTATAATACATCATTATATACCGAAGAAAGTTGAATGGCCGATGCTTGGCCAGTAATTTCTTTAACATTGAAACTGCGTCAGCCACATTTTTATAATGTGCTGTATCGGATAGCAGAAGCACAAAATCCTATCGCTCAACATTCAGATATTTTAAAACGTCATCTACCTGGCGAACAACATATTGATGATCGACACTCACCTCTCAAACTGCAGTCGATTATGCAAGTTTCCTCTGGATTATCAAGAGTGCCAACCAATGCGTAAAAGTACTTCTTGCCATTTATTTCACTTTTGTCTGTTAAGACGAACACCTTCTTTCCATGAACTTCTTGTTTGATACGCAATGCTTTGTCGTTCGCAAGATCAGACACATGTGAACGAAGGGTTGATTCAGAGGGCAAAAAAATGTAATAGTAATTTCATATTAATTAATTTTTTGCCAAATTTTAAAAAGTTGCTGGTGGTTGCATTTATGCAAAAAGTTGCATTTGTGCAGAAAGTTGCATTTATGTTGCGATTATAAAACACTTACCCCATGTAGGAGGAATTTCGGTTTTAGTACTTAACATGCAACGCAGAACGTATGAATAAAAGTTGCATTTGTCGCAAAAAGTTGCCCTACTAATAAGTTAATAATTTTTGGACATCCAGAAGAATTTTAAATCGAGTTTGTGATTTTGAGAACATTTGTTTCTGCAAAAGCAACGGAATTGTAATGTTTCAGGTGCAAATTGCATAACATTTATGTATTAGATTTTACAAAAACAAAATTTCATTTGTCAGTTTAAAATATTCAACAAAAGCTATATTAATAACAGATACATGAAAAAATCAAATAATCATTTAACTGATCTGAATTTTCACTCAAAAATCAAATGTTTCATTTTTCAATAGGTTATAAAAAATTAAACTTAATATTATTTTAATAAAAATACAGTTAGACTTCAGAACATGGTATAATTGTCAACCATTGCCAATAATTTTTTTAACCCCTTGTAGGCTCATCGAAATAACCATTGGGCAATGAAAATTTTTGTTGCCAATTTGATGATGAGTGTTCTTGAGGTTTTCCAGAACTCACACAAACTTGCTTAGTGAACACTGAAATTTTAAAAATTTACTAGTTAGGAAACATTGAGCGGATGTATGGTGAAAAAACTCAGAACATCAAAATTTCTATGCAAAATGAAATTCGGAGCTACAAAATGTAGCATTTAAATTACTTTTGAAGCCATATATATTGTTTTGAATAAAATTTGCCCTCATTTTCTCTTTCAACAATCATTAGGGAATTGAAATGTTCGAATAATGCATTATGTAGGTACCTTCTCATACATTAATGGTTTTACTAAATTAGAATATTTTTCCAGGAAAACCCTCACCATTATTAAGAATCGCAACATGAGGGAGAAAAAGGGCAAAATGCTCATTGAAGGAAAACGGTTGATCAATGATGCAATTGATGCTGGAGTGGAATTGGAGGCAATATATTTCAGCAGAGAGAAAGATCTTGCTGATGTCAAATGGAGAAAAACAAGAGAGGCGAAATTTTTTAAAGTATTGTACAAGACATTGAGTATTTGGTCTGATCTAACCACCTGTCCGGGAGTAATGGGTAATCAAAATCTTTTGTTACAACTGTGCATGCAGTGTATTTTTCTGTATTTATCCAATATACATATTCCCATATTGCTGCCGTCTCTGGAGCATGTCAACAACACAATGGTATCTTACCATGGCCGGCATACTTATTGGACCTTTGTCGCTGATCGAGAATATATGGAATACCATTGGATGAGATGTCACCACTCCACCCGTATCGCGTAATCTGCTGGAACAGAGTTCAAGCAGCATGGGATGGACTGTTGGAGGACTTTGTAAAGAGCCTGTATGACTCACTACCATGGCACTTGGCATGCTACATTAGGAATAATGATGGTCATAAGCTAGGGGTGCACAACCTTTTTGGGAGAAGGGCCACTCGCGCCGTTGATTGAGACATGGGGGGGGGGGACAAATGGAGTTGCAGCACAGACAATGAAAGTGCTACTACCCAATTATGTACAGCTGTTATTACACTTAATATGTATAGTAAAAAAAATCACTTATTTTAAACTTACAAATGTTTTTTTTTTAAATCTAGGAGCTTGTTACAGAGCTAAATATATTCATTGAGCCGGACCACATATCTTCAGCGCACACATTCCGGGGTCGACCACGTCCACGCCCTATCGTGTTCATCCTGGGCAGATAAGGGTTTTTCGGACGGCGCGTCACTAGGCCCACTTCTAAAATTTCTCATTAGAGGCTTTCCCTAGCTTCGGCTAATCCGCTGTGGGTTTTCAGTAACTCGGTACGGAGGGGTCTGCTTCCATTAGAAGGAAGGAAGAGCTAAATGAATGATATTGTGAGTAGTTTCAAAAAAGAAGTTAACAAACATTTGCAATGATCAATCATTTAGAATTACTTTTAAGAATGTGTCTCAAGAACATCGTATGTACTTCAGCAAATTATTTTAGGTTTGAATTTGATTACAGTAATAGTACAATGAGCAATAAAGATGAGTATCAGAAATTTTAATGATATCAGTAAAATTAGAAATAAAAATTACAGCATCAAATATATTTAATATTAAAATTTCTAGAGCATAAGCAATAATTGTGTTACAGCTTGCTAATGAGATGGCTGATACTGAGTTTTACTAACTAATTTAGGTATGTTAGGTTCAATACTGCTAGTAGAAACTCGTAAGACTGATTCTAAATGTTTGTCAGTCAATGTGCTTCTTACATCCTCTTGGAAGTTTATAGTCAAAATTAGTTTGCAGGCCGCAAATTAATGATTCGTGGGATGCATGTGACCTGCAGGTTGTGCACTTCTATCATAAGCCATACTGAATGGTACCACTTTAAAAAAAAATTCTAAATAAAGTTTGTATATTTCAGTCTCAAATTTTAATCATTTACTCATTCATAAGCACTTTACCAACCTTGTAAATTTCATTGCACTCTGACAATTCCTTCAACTTTTTTTGTCTAAGAGTGTAGATGTGGTCAGTTTAAAAATATAGAATACATAAGTGTTAAACAATCCATTCTGAAGGAACTTCCATTCTTAAGAGCAAGTAGTCAGTTCTAATATCTTGATTCATCCCATGGAAGGTGTCAAAACAGAACAAAATTGTATAACACATATGGTCAGCCCCGTGTTGTAAAAATGAAGCTACTGAGTATCATGTTTGACAGTGGATTGTATTGATCAGTGGACAATGAAGAAAATTAGTTTGTTAGCTATAGTTATCTCAATTATAGAATAACATTAGTTGTCTAGTGAGTGTTTTCAAAAGAGAGCTGATGATTTTCATTTGTTAACCCTCCTGGTGGTTATCTTGATGAGGTATCTTGTCATTAGCAAAACTGACCAGAATTTGATGGAGGAAATACCTCAACATTAGAAGAAATCTCATCACAGCATCATAAAAAACTCAGCAATATCTTGATGATGAGATATCTCCTCGTTAGCTAGGTTGATCAAATCTTGATGGATGAAATATCCTGTTGAAACCACTTGGAGGGTTAAAAGGATCATTCTCTTTCTTGCTTTGTTCTAGCAAAATTTGGATAAATGAACATGCATCCTATTCCAGGTTATTTCAGTATTATTAAACTTAGAAAAGCAAAAACACACAGGAAAAATTGCACTATTGTTGACTTAAATTGGCATGCCCTGCCAGGAATATCTCATATTGGCATATTTAATGAAAATAAGTTTCTCTGCTTTGGTGTTTTTCTTTCTTCTATACAACCTATTGGGCTAACCTACCTATTATATTAACAACAACATCTTTCATACTATTGTTTTTGTTTGTATATAATCACTTTTTCAGTATCTCCGTTATATAAAAGATGAAAATCTTTTAATAAGTGCAACACAAGCTTGACACATTTCAACTTTTGTCGCAAATTAGTCTATACATCAATTGGATTTTGTCAGATAGGTTAGGGGAGAATTGTTGAGATATTTATTTATTTAAAAACATATCATTATAGAGATTCAATGATTTGATGCTTGGAATGGATTTATTTATTTTAATTTCTTACCAGTAGTTCCCTAAGCTTTTCAATTATGTATAATTAGCTTTCATTCTCTAATTATTTATGTACTTATTTTTGTGTGCTTATTTTCAAGTAAGAGAAATGAAAATTGTTTCAGTACAGGCACTCCTCTCTTCACGATCTACCTGTTTAACAATTGCTTGAACTTATAACGAAAACTCTCCAGAGCATGAAATCCCCTTTCTGAGCCTGTCTATTGGAAATCCCATCCCTTTCTTAGCTGATGCCAATGTTGGTCACAGATAAAATGTAAACCAGTGGAGGATTGCATATGTAGCCATGCTATTAAAAGCATCTGGCATTGAACTCAACATTGAGAGCCAGAATGTTCTTATTACATGTTCTGTTGAGGATTACCATGCTTTGCTTACCCTACACCTGTCATAATTAGGGGCACCAAAGTTCTGGACTGTCCCTGAAACAAACTAGTTATTCTCACTTTTCTGTATTTAGAATCTAATAAAGACAATTAAGTTCCTTGCTTGTGTCGACTAATTCGCTTAGCAACCTAGCTGCCTGAACAGAACACAGTCGTTAAGTCAGGAATGCCTGTGCAGAATTCTTATGTGTGAATGTATGAATGTTATAAAAAAGTTTTGAACTCTGCTGAAAATCCTTCCAATTGATAAATGTATTGTATTTAGGTGTTTTCAAACGACCAACTGCTGAAACTATACGGATAATAAATGAACCAGTTTTGCCTGTGACTGTAATCTGTGATAATATTAGGGATCCTGGTAATTTGGGATCTATCATAAGAAATGCTGCAGGAGCTGGATGTGAAAACATTTTATTGATGAAAGGTGAGTAATTTTTTTGATGAACAAGACAAAAAGAGTTCATACTGTTTACATCAGAAAAGTTATGTAAAATTCTATTGCAGAATTACCCAAACTTTTTTAGCCCAATGCCCCCTTTACAACAACAAATTGTTTTGGTGTTCTGTGAAAATTATCACACTGTTAAATTACAAATTACCCCCCCCCCGCCTTTCTTTTTTAAAACCCAATTTTTCTGAAAACCCCCAGTTTTACATGTTTAAAAATAACCCTGCTGATATATCCTCAATTCATGTCATTGCCTCCATGCAGGTTCTAGTAGCAGACATTCTCAGTCAATACCAAACTTGTAAGTCTTGATATAAAATGTGTAAAGTCCAATTATTTTCCTCATAACCTGTAATTGTTCCAATGCCTTTAGTACAACGCATTCTTTGCATACACAGTATAACGAGCCCTGTTTTAACGAGGAAATCGGAAATACTTTGTTGGTACAATGTTAAGTATGGGAGCATAACTCACTTTTAACAAGCAAACCCCGGTTATAGCAAGCAATATTTTTGTGATTCATAAAATTTCTATTGACTTCCACCTCTCCAGCTCAGCTAATTCTTTCTTGGAACCAAATTCTACAAGTGTTATCCAGCCTATGGACAGGTGTCATCAGAGGTTTTAAATCAAACTTTCATAAGCATTTGTTTTTGATGCTTCTCGATAGAAGAGAAGTTGAAACAACCTCATATGCTAATGTAAACGTACTCGAAGCGAAACGTTTAATGAGCGATGCATGGGAAAACGTTACATCAACATGCATTACTAATTGCTTCCGTAAGGCTGGATTGGACATTTCTCAAGAGGGGCAAATCACTGAGAAAGAAGTATACGACTTGGAACCTTTGGAAATGAGTAGTGAAAAATTTGAAAATTATGTATATGTTGACACCAATGTCATCACTTCCGAAATACCTACTCCCGAGGATATTGTTGCTGAAATTCTAGCTAAAGCAGATGAAAAAAATAAAGAAAACGACGAATGTACAGAATTTCAAGCTGAACCGCCCCCAACATATTCAATGACTTTTGGGTGCGCAGAAAAACTTCTAACTTTTTTCAAAGACGAGTGCAAATGACAATGTTTTTCAGGCCATGAGTCTTCCCCGATGAACAATAACCAGGGTGGCAACAAAATATTTGAAAAAAAGTTCCCTGATATTTCCATGATTTCCCTGATAGTCTCACAAAAATTTCCCTGATTATCCAATTCCCTTAAGAAATGTGATCCGTGATTGGTATCGATATACAGTATCCACACAACACTATTTTAAATATTTAGGGTCAGAGGGTGTAAAAGGATAATTCTCCACAAATATTTTATATTTTTTCTCTACTGATATTTTAATTGTTATTGTAAGGGTTGGAACTCTAAAATTGCAATTGAAAAAACTGGAGAAAAAATGCAAAATACTATGATTGTGAACTTTTTTTACACCTGACCCTACATTGTCACACTATTCATCGAAAACAAATGCAAACATACAAAAATGTAAATGTAAACAAAAATAAATAATTTAATACACAAAAAAACATAATTTGTTACACAAATTTCAAATTGTATCCCACAAGTTGTATTGCTAGCCTCACGGCGACCAAGATGCTGCAGCCGCGAAAAAAATGGCGGCGGCGGTTTTCGCAGTGTTAAAAAATTACGACGTTGAGGTTCTTTATTCAAATTACAATTTAGGCGAATACAATTTATTCTATTCTCAAAAGTACTCGTAATCGCACATCTCTAAATAGGACAAACAACAATGGTAGCCGTTTAAATTGTCAAAAATTCCCTGATTTTTTGTAAAATTTGGAAATTTTCCCTGAGATTTCCCTGATTTTTCCAGAAATAAAAAATTCCCTGATTTCCCGGTTCTGTTACCACCCTGATAACACAAGAAAGAGACAATAAGCCAGTTTAAAGCATATTAACCAACTTATTTTTTACTGTACAGAGATAAAAACATAATATAGTAAGAGTATTAAGAGTATGTATGAATTTTTGTGATTTTTTTTCACGAGCCCGTTTTTTACGAGCACTTGGTTATAATGAGCAAATATCGCTGTCCCTTCGTGCTCGTTATAAGCTAGTTCGACTGTAATTAGAGGGTTACTACCATATCTTAGTGCACTGGGCCTCAGTGTGAAATGGTCAGAGCATACAAATATTGCCTCCTCTTTATTTTAAGTTACCCATCTGTATCATGGATTTGTGTCACCACTTCTGTTCTTGTTTTTACTCATTGGGGTTCAATAACTATCAACATACCTTTTGTGTCTTTCCACATTCTGTTCATTTCACTGCAAAGAATCTGCTGAAAACTTTACTGTTCCTTAAATTTTGCATGCCAGTTTATGAATAAGGTCTGAAATTCCAAATAAGATATTGTTAAATATCCTACTTTCTTGTTTCAATATAATTCAGCTGATTTATTAACATCCTCTTTTATCAGTAGGAATAATCAATTGAATGTAATCATACACAAAATTTATTTATTTCCATATATTTTCAAATCTGCGCTTAACTGTCCGTAGTAAAAATTAACAATAGCTGATTCAAACTTTCTTTTCAGGATGTGTTGATCCTTGGGAAACCAAAGTTCTCCGTGCAGGTTGCGGTGGCCACTTCCGTGTCCCAATTCTACATGACATCGAATGGTCTCATATTTCTAACTACATCCCTCAGACTGCCACTATTTTTATTGCAGATAATTCAGTTGATATCGAAGGAAGCAATATCTCATCAGAGTTTGTAAGTTATGATGAAATCGAAGAGAATACAGAAGACCCCTTAAAATATGTTACTGCTAATGAGCACGGTCAATCGATCACGATAGACGAAACCTTCAATGAACCAAATGAACTGGAAAAGTTTGAAGATATCACTATACCTGCCCACCTTTATTCAAGCATAAAATATCCTACAGAAAACATAATTTTGTATGTTGGTGGTGAAACGCATGGTGTGGATCCCAAGATAGTGAAACTGTCATGTCAGTATGGAGGAAGGAAAGTGAAGATTCCTTTAGAGAATAACATGGATAGTTTAAATTCTTCTTTTGCAATGACTCTTGTATTATACGAAATTAAAAGACAGTTAAGTGAAAAATATGTAACGAAATAAAATATTTAATTTTACTTGTTTTGTGTATTTATTTTTTACATTACTAAACATTACACGAGTTCGTGTAAAATGGTTTTCAGCCCTTTTTATTCCACAAAACCTCAAGCTATTCTATTTTGTCTGATGTTTGGTATACTATTAAATCTATTTTACTGCACAATTCATGTTTACTTAACTACAGTAAACTTGACAGCATGGATGTGCCTTTGCACTTTTCAATCGAGAAAGTGCACGCAAATAAATCCCTTTTAACTCCCACTTGTTATGATCTGTTGTCTTGTTTATAGACCGCTGTTATTACTAAACTTGCATTTTACAATGTATCACTAGTGAGTGGATAAGTGCATTGTTAAAATATTTTTAGTAACATGTTTTGCCTAGTATCTTCCCTAAATCTTCAATGCCCCTATTTTCCTAGTGCCAGCATTACTACCCCATCCAAGATTTCATTACTTGAAGGATAAGCTTATATAAGTGGACTAGTTGTAAAGCCCATTGCAATAAGAATACAATAGGCTCTAGAAGTAATTTGTTGCTATTAAAGTGCTTCTTTTGCAGAGTAATCTAATAGCGAGGGCACATTAAAATATACCTTTGATTGTACCTCTTATTGTCCATCAATGGTTCCGATTCAAAACACTTGGAACAGTAAGTGCATTAATAAATCTCAACTAAATCTATTTCAGTAATACTTTTTTTTTAATCCTATGCCCAGCTCAAGGCCTTTTAGACATACGCTGTCTTGCCGTCCAATGTAACGAAGAAAGTCCTTGGGGAGAAGTATCCCTGATGTCAATGTCCTGTAAATTAGAGCACTCCGCAAGGTGTTGTCTGTTCATAAGACCATTGCAACAGAGCGGACAGATCGGGGAGGTAGCCACACTAATCCTATGTAGGTGCTGTTGGAGATAGTCATGTCCGGTTAACAAGCAGAAACAGGCCACTCCCATCCCTCTTGGTAGATCAGTAGGGATTCTTCCCTAATTAATAGGCAATCCCAACTCCTTCCCTGTATATCCCTCTGATACTGCAGAATACAGATAATTTCAGTAATACAGAACTCAGACTACAACTGCATCTCTCATTCTAAATGGAATAAAAATTGAACACTAAGCCATTGTCAAATATAATTATACAACCACATGCACATTTTCAGCAAGTTTCTGCATAAACACCGCTTGCACCTATTTTATCGGGCCCATTTCGAAGAGTGGCGGAATAACATTAACCGTCTGCTTGGAAGTTCGAGGACTCGATCCAACCAAAGATTGTCTTGCACATGGGAACTAGTGCAGATTAAATCTAGTGACCTAAAATGTCTTCACATAGCCATGGTGTCAGTTTTTATGTACTTTTGCCTTTGGAAAGCCTCTTTGCCAGATGAACTCGTGCATCAAGTAAATAGTTATTCTTATTATTCAGTATTTGTCTGACAGGTCTGAATTAATTTAGATGTTTTTTAAATGACAACACCAAGATACATATACATGATAAATGCATTCTCGCTTTTTAAACCCTCGTTACCCACACTGGTTCTTAATATAGTTAATATTTGATAACGACTGCTTGTATGTTGTAGTTCTGTTGTAATCTGTTTGAGATAACTCCAAATAACTGACAACTCTAGACATAATGTCTGATTTTTCTGAACAAGTTTTTTACACTTATGAAATTCAAGGTCTGCTGCAACAACTCAACACTTTTGCAAGAGAAAAGCCAGTTACCCTGACAATATTTGAGATAATATGGATTTTATGGCATTGACCATGCTACTTTATTAGCTACCGATTTCTTGCCCTACCAATTCAATTATGATCAGTGGAATGTTAAGACCAATCAGTACAACACATGCATTTAAAGCCATTTCATGTGTTTAATTCTTTGTCAGTCATTTCAATTGTTTAACAAAGCTGTAAAGTAAAATGGCCATTCCATGTGTACAATTTTAATTATAAGCAAACTATCTTGTAAACAAGCTCTGTAATGTTATTACATAGACAAATCTAAGAGTTTCCAAACTTTATTCATATGAATTGATCTGTAGAAATGTGAAACATTAATCAATAGGAGAAACAAGTTTGTGTTTTGAGATTAACAGGGCAGCAACAAAATCCTCGAAAAAAAGTTTCCCTGATTTTACAATTCCCTTAAGAAATGCTGTGATCAGTAGCAATTTGCAGTGTCCACCACAACACTATTTTTAAATATTTTGGGTCAGAGATAAGGTAAAAGGATCATTCCCCACAAATATTTTGCATTTTTTCTCTGCATATATTTTAATTGTTATTGTAAGGGTTGGAACCTTTAATGGAACTCTTACAATAGCAATTGAAAAAACTGGAGACAAAATATTTTGATTATGAACTTTTTACACCTGACCCTACATTATCATACTATTCATAGAAATCAAATGCAAATATTCATAAAAAATTCTACAAAAAATATGAATTAAATATACAAATTGCATACCACAAGTTGTATCGCTGGCCTCACGTCGACGAGACACTTAAGCTGCGAAAAAACAACAGCAGCAGTTTTTGCGGCATTCAAATATTACGCCAGTGTTCTTTATTAAAATTACAATTTCGGTGAATACGATTTATTCAGTTCTCAAATTCACTCTTAATCGCGCATCTCTAAATAGGACAAACAATAATAGTAGCCATTTAAGTTATCAAAATTTCCCTGATTTTTTGTGAAATTTTCCCCCGATTTTTCCAGAATTAAAGTTTTTTGAGAATTCCCTGATTTCCATGTTCTGTTACCACCCTGGTGTTAAAAACATTTTACCCAAATATAATTTGTTCGGTAAAAATATAAATTAATCCAGAAACAATATATTTCAATGATATTTTTTTATTTAATACGATAAAATGCTAGAGCATAAAGCACCAATACATATTTACAGTGTTCATGTTTTCTTTTTATATAAACTCATCATAGTATATTTTATCAGTTTCTTTTCTCCACAAGCTACACCCTTGCATATCATTATCAACAGCATGTTTGAAAGTAAAAACATTAATATTACTCTGGTGAAGTTCATTTGCTTCCTTCTCCAATTGTTCTAAGATTTCTTGACTTATAGGGATAGCATCAAATGGCATTTTTATAGCAACCTGCAAAATAATATTTTTTTTAAAAAGTGAATACTGATTCCCTTTTAGGGGCAGGGGAACATTTAGAGTTCCAACTCCTGAAGTATCTATGATTAAACAATATTCTAGATATACTTCCACTTTTGGAAGGCATCTGTAAATTGAATAAACAGAATGTAACCAAATTTGGTATTGAGACATTTCAAGACATTGGCGAGATGTATTCCGTAAAACAAATTTGGGTAAGAAAAGTAACAGATAGGGTCTGTGTCATCGAACACCGCAGTTCTGTTATTGTTTCTCCTTGCACTTCTTTCTGATCCTGTTTCTTCAAACATTTCAATGTAAACTTTAAAGCAACATCTGACATAGGATCTGTACAGTATGCAAGTAACGAAGCCTTTAAAATTTCTGAAGAACTGCTCAGGCATTGCACTTTAAGATAAAACAACCTAACAAGTAACATACTGCGGCAGAGTCGGGAGCAGATTGAGCACAACTTGTCAGTCATTCGATAACTGCCTGAACTGTCCTGTTCTCTTATTAAAAAGAACTAACAAAATTGCTCAAACCACTCTGTTTGAATTGGTTAACTATAGATTGAAAAAGTGACCAGAATAATCATTTTTCTATTTTGTAGAAAATTGCCAAATCATTTAAGCATGAGTAATATATTTCTTTCACGACTTTTCAACATTTATATAATTTTTATAACCTACTTTAAACATAAATCCAAAACATGCATATCAACCCATTTCACACATTCAGGAAATGTTTTGTGGCACGTGCAATAATAAAATAATTTGTTTTAAAATTGAATATCTAAGTTACTTCAATATTGTAAAATAAGCAACATTGACCTTTTGCTGACAAAGAATTTGCTATATTTCAAAAGTAATAGTTCAGATTTTTTAATGTTCTTTCAATAATAGCAAAATTCCACTTAAAATTTGCTTCATTAATGGCGCTGCTCTCATGCATACAGTTTAAATTTTGTATAATTAATTTTATCCATGTTTAACCTTTTGACTACGGCTATCGATATAACAAGCACGATTGTTTCTTGCTGTGATTCTTTTAACTCTCAAAGTGAAACTAAGGTAACGGACGTAGCCTAAATTCTTTCTTGGTGCGATTCTTATAACTTTCAAGAAACAACCGATGTACTGGCCGTTGTCTAAATTCTTTCTTGGCGAGATCATGGTACAACTGCTGTACTGGCTATAAAAAATAGGTAAAAGGTTAATGCAAACGTTCAACTGTTTATGACTCCAACAGTACCAAACTTCCCCAATTGACGACTTTTGAAACAAATTTTTTCATGGAATACATGTCTGCTGAATACATATGTACCCATGTTTCTTCAAAAGTCTCAATACCAAAAGTTTCACCAACACAGAAGAGAGAAATAACCCAGAGAGGAATCAAATCTGACCTCTGCAACTTGTACACTAGTACCGTGGCTTACCCACTGACAACAACACCACTAAATGATAATTGATGACTATTAGAGAAGGAGCACCCAGTGAGTTAGTTGTCACTACTCTTAACATGGAGAATAACCAACATACAGTGAAACTTCAATTAATCGAATAGACGGATAACAGAAAAACCTTAAACATCAACACTCCTCCAACCATCGCATATAAACGACTCCCCCACGTCCCTTTTACACTGTTCATGCTTTTGACATTTTGAATTTTTTTTTTGAAGCATCTTCCATAGTTTAATCTTAACACATACTCCATATACGTTTATGAGTGACATATAGGATATACCATGTAACAAACATGACATTTAGGTAAAGTGTTAAATAAACATTTGGTTAATACAGTTTTAATAACCGAAAAATCAAAATGTTATTTGTATATGCACAATTCTACAGTTAAAGCTAAAAATCAAAGCAACTGATTAAAATAGAATTCAAACTTTAATAATACTTAATAAAAAAAGTATAAGTGTTTATCTTAAAAAACTAACACGAATAAATTGTTTTACATTTTTCTTGTTTTCAACATGGAGAATGTTACATTTTAGGGATTTTTACATTTAAATTTGACAGTTGAAAAAGTTATTCTTACATTGTCGCTAGTTTTGTGAATTTTTTAAATCAAATTTTTTTACCCCTTTGCAGGCCCCGTTTCCATGGCAACGACAACAATGCCTATGTGATGGCCCTGCTGTACATACATGTATTTTATTTTACAGAAACAAACAATGTACAATTTACAGCAAGTACAATATAGTTAAGTACAGTATTACAGCAGCTTCTTAGCCACAACTGGTATTGACAACAACGTGTATGATAGCAAGTTGGGTATGCTAGGCGGCCAAGAACAGGACTCATGGATAGAACAATAGTATGACGCTCAGCAGTAAAGCTAGGATGATTTTTCGTGGCAATCTGGTTACTGTATATAGAGTAGGTACAGTATGTATGTATGTACATACAAATAACTTTTAATATATAATTACCTTTAAAGAACAACTCACGGTTGATCAAAGTTTCACTGTATATACATGCACCTACAAACAGGGATTTGAACCTTGGATATACCAGGTTGGAGACAAATACTATGACAAGTAGGCAGGTCAGGTTAGAAGAAAAATGCACCAAGGTTAAATTAAATGACTTGAACCAGTACTGCCTACAACTCAGTTTCCTAGAACAGCAGGAAACGTACTGAGCAATGGCAGCTCCTACAAATTAGAAAACTATGCTATCAAAATCAGAATTTTTCTTGTAATAAGTGTGGAAATTATTTGAATCTTAGATGGCGTTGACGTCATGCACCTTTCTGCTCTCCCACATCTGCAGCTTTTGTCAGTTGATAAGTTGAAGTTCGACTCAATTTCGAAATAATCTAAGTGTTCTTAATTTGCATTAATATGTAATCTTTTCTGTACCTGTAAATAGTAATTAAACTTTAATTTAACTGAGAGAATCTCTAATCATCATTTTGTATAGATCTAAAAATACCACTGAACCAATTCGATCTAAGAAATCCTGCCATTTTGCATCAATAAGCAAGTAACGACTCAAACGCTTATTGTTGAACCAACTGGTTCACTCTTATTTCCTTACTTAACATGGGTTCTGGTTGAATTAGGGCTCACATGAAGCAGAATCTGAACAATAATACAAGGAAAAATACATAATAAGCATACCGAAATACGTTTGCCAGATTAAGAGAAAATAAGAGTACAGTTGAACAAGACCCTTCTCTGTAAAATACACTCATTGCCATAAAAATTTGTGCACCAAAAAATAATTGTGGGATCATAACGAAACTTGGCATGAAGGTGCATGTCGGACAGATATGCAAATGATTAGAAATGCAGCGTGATTGCGTAATGCCACTAGAGGGCGTTGAACTTCGTTCTCCTTGGAGTATAAAACAGGTAAGCAGAGCTTGTTTGAGTGTACTTAATCTTTAGCAAAGGAAACGCTGAGGTAGACATGCCGTTACGCCACCATCGAAGACAATATGAGCAGCTGTCACAGTTCAAGAGGGGAAAAATCATCGGGATGATGGAAGCTGGGTGGTCAGCTCGGCGAGTAGCTCGTCAAGTAGGCCGTTCTGATTTTGCTGTGAGGAGGTGTTGGGACCAGTGGACAGAACAGACGTCATTTACACGGCGACCAGGCTCAGGACGCCCTTGACAGACCAGTCGTCGAGAAGACCATCACACATGTCATACGAAACGCACATGTAGAGCCAACTGCCTCATTGGCCGCTATCCAGACACAGGCAGCACCTTCCCTACGGGTTCTTGTGTCTTCCCGAACCAACGCAAGGCGCCTGGCTGAAGGACATCTGGTATCATGGCGCCTATTACGTGTGCTGCCAATGACACCCACTCCGTTTGGAGTGGTGTCGCGCACGACAGGATTGGACTGCAAAGGAATGGAACCAGGTCGTCTTCAGCGACGAATCTAGATTCAATTTGAGCAGTGATGACAATCATGTTCGTGTGTGCAGGCCCCGTGGTGAACGCCTCAATCCTGCCTTCGCTTTACAGCGACACACTGCTCCCACAGCTGGTGTGATGGTATGGGGTGCCATTGCTTACGATACATGGTCACCCCTAATATTGATCCATGGCACAATGACAGCCCAGCGGTACGTCCATGACATCCATCAGCCACATGTGATGCCACTCATGGCAGGGCTCCCAGGAGCCATTTTTAAATAAGACAGTGCTCGGCCACACACAGCAAGGATGTCACAAGACTGCCTCCGCCACATTACCACCCTTTCTTGGCCTGCTCGATCCCTATATTTGTCACCAATCTAGCATATCTGGGATCATTTGGGACGGCAAGTTGGACACACAACGAGCTTGGTCGAACTAGAGGCGCGTTTACAGCAACTGTGGAATGAGATGTCTCAGGACATCATACGGAACTTGTATGCCTCAATGCCTGCTCGTATCGCATCATGCATTCGCGCTAGAGGGGGTCCAACAGAGTACTAAAACTTCCGTTCATTTGTACTTTTTTCTGCAATAAATGATCCATTTTCTTTGATTTTCTAATCACTTACTTATATCAAAGTAGTACTTACATGTGTAAAATTTCGTTTCATATTGACGACTTTTTCTTGGTGCGCAAATTTTTATGGCAATGAGTGTAGATTCTAGTACTAACATTGGAAGGTATCTTTCATGCAAATATGGTGGCCCTAGTACACAAGTTCAATACATTTTTCTAAATCACATGCTTACTCTATTTAGATAGGGATACACTTCCTCATATTCCACCTTGCCACCAACTTCAATTATTATTCTTCCAGCTTTAACTGGAGTGGAATAGTGATGTACGCCTCCTTTTCCACCGCCCATTCGTTTACCTATGCTCTGAAAAAGAATCCAAATCATACCTTTATTGAAAACAATACAAACAAATGAATGATAATCTAATGAAATCACAATAAAATACAACACTTTGAGTTTACAGCTAAACTAATCATTAGAAGCAAACAATGCATATATTTGTTGGCGTCATTCCCGAGAGTAAAACAGGGAAAATGTATGCAAAAAAATTAAAATTTAGTAATATAACTTCAACAAAATCCTACAAATTTCATGATTAAACACTGATAAATACAAGGTGCTGTGGTGAAGTAACCCTCACCACATGTCCATTAGACCTTGAAACAAAGCATTTAATACAAGCCCCTTACTAGTCTCACTTTTGAGATGATCCCCATCCCATCTGAAGCCAGTGGGATGAGATCCAGTTACCCTCTCCTCCAATGAGGGTTCCTCCTTTGCTCCCGCCAAACCTTGGACCCACAGAGGTGAGAACGCTGGATGTACGTGTCTCACTTGAGACGGAGAAAACAAACGGGGTCCTGACGATGCGCACGACTTTATACGCGAGTCATTCAATATAAACCTCAATCATTCTACTTAATGCATGTGATCACCTTTGTGACTAACTGTTTAGGGATCCCCCTTAATATTTTGAACAAAATTGCATAAATGTATTTGTTTTGTATTATATAATATATATAGTTAATCCAACCTTTGTACTGTTCATTCCTAAACCACTATATTATCACGTCTCTTTTCGTATATAATCAATACAGTAGATAACCTCTTCTAAACAGGTGCTCTGTCAGAAAGAGCAGAATATCACCTTCTCTCTAGTTTTACTTATACCGTCAAACCTCATTAAAGTGAACTCACTTAGTATGATTACTGATAATGTAAACTAAATTCCAATCCAAGTAAGAATGTATTGGGTCATACGGAAAGTTCTGCGCGTTTTCAAATCGAAGCTAGGTTTGTTGTTATTATTTTGCTACCGCTGATAAGGAGTGACCTTGATTGAAACAGAAGTTTAAATTCAGTCTTTTCTGTTTACACTGCATAATATAACATGTGTTGTGGTTTAATTTTTGTTTCACAGCAGTGCTAAGAATGGAGAACCAGAAAGTTTGTTATCGTCAGCAGCTCGCCTGCTCGAATTTCGGCATGTGATTCTTTGCTGAAACGAAATGAAAAAGCTCCTTTTTTGAAACGGCTCATTACTGGAGAGGAGAAGTGGTTACTATACAAGGAAGGTTACAAGGAAAGTATCATGGGGTAAGTCAAATGAACCTCCCAAGTAACATCGAGAGGGCGACTGCATCCCAAAAAAGTAACGATTTCTGTATGATGGGACTACAAAGAAACTGTTTATAATGAATTGTTGCCACAAATTAGACACTAAATTCGGAAAAATACTGTTCACAAATGCAGGGCTTATTATAACAGGTTTTAAGGTGTAAAAAAGGGACAAAAGTAACTAATCAAACAAAAAAAGTGGCTTATTGAACAAAAAAAAAAATGACAAATAATAATAATGCCAAATATATTCAAGTATAAAGATAGAAAAGAAAAAGATACTCCCCAGTCACACCTATCTTTTTATTTTCTTTCTTTGGAAGGATATTTATTTTCTTCTGATATATTGAGAAGTTGATACCATACAAGAATGTTACAAGGAAAAGATCACAGGGTAAGCAAAATGAAACTCTCTCAAGTAACATCGAGAGGGGAGCTACATCCCAAAAGTATGATGGTGGGCTTACAAAGGAATCACATATTATGAATTGTTGCCACAAAATCAGACAATAAATTCAGAAAAATACTGCTCTCAAATGGCAGTATTAAAAGCAGACATCGAAGCAAAGCGACCAGAACTGACCAATCGTCGAGGTGTTTTCTTCCAGCATGACAATATGTGACCCCACATTTAACTGAATGTCATACCAAAACTTATTGAGTATGGCTGAGATGTTTTGTGTCACCCATATTCACCAGACCTTGCCCCTCAGATTTTCACTTCTTCAGGTCACTTCAAAATTCTCTGAACGGCCTAGAGTTCAATTTTCGGAGACTGTCAAACAGCACCTAGATAACTTCTTTGCAAATAAGTCTAATGATTTTTTTTTTTTTTTAAAGAATTTTTCAGCTGCCAGGAAGATGGCAAAAAGTCATAGAACAAAATGGGGCTTATGTGATTCAATAAAATTTTCTTATGTCTTTGTACTGCTTCGTTGGTATTTATCTTAAAACAAGCGCAAAAATTTCCGGATGACCCAATACACATTGTGATATTACGATAGTCTTATGAAGTCTCATAAGACTATCTTGACTAAGTATAGTCAAGGATCTTGGGGTGATAATTCACAGGGATTTTAAAATGGGTCATCAATGTTCAGCTGTGGGTAAAAAGGCTAATAGGTTGCTGGGGTATATTAAAAAGACTAACTTCAAGGGATAGTAATATAATCTTGCCGTTATATAAGGGTTTAGTAAGACCACATCTAGAATATGCTGTACAATTCTGGGCTCCATATATGAGAAAGGACATAGAATCAATTGAAAGGGTTCAGCACAGAGCTACAAAAATAATAAAGGGGCTAGCAAATTTCGACTATAATGAACGTTTAAGTAAGCTAAACATGTATATACTGGAAAGAAGAAGTAGGAGGGGGGATTTGATTCAGCTTTTCAAGTTTGTAAAACAAGGGGACACAGAGGGCTTAAATTTCAATAGGGATAACAGAACAAGGGGTCATGGGTATAAATTGAATAAGACACATTTTAATCGGGATTTAAGGAAAAACTACTACTTTAATAGGTTAATAGACAGTTGGAACGCGTTGCCAGAAAATATAGTTAATTCAAAGGGAGTGTACGAATTTAAGACACAATTGGATAGTCAGTGGGAATTGAAGAATTCATAAACAAAGGACCAGCCTTGTTGGGCTTGAGCCTGTAGCTGGTCGTCAATATTTGTATTTGTATTTGTAAGTCTGTTATTCTGATGATTTAGAATCTAGTTGTGTTGAGAATTTTCCAGATGACCCAATATATTAGAATGTTAACTTTAGACTACTGCCAGTACAGCAGTTGTACCTTGAAGGTTATCAGAATCGCGCCAAGAAAAAATTCAGACTACGGCCCTTACCAGCAGTTGTACCTTGAACGTTAAAAGAATTGCACGTGTTATATCTATAGCCATAGTCAAAAGGTTAACTCATTTGTTTAGGAATTCGAGTTACACTAATCATCGGTTAAGATTATCAATTTTCTAAACTTAATGGCAAACGGATTCCTTCAATTGTATTATCAAAAACATTGACTCTGAAATTATAGAAATTTTTTCTCTGGGAGGTTGAAAATAACAAATAAATGAAAGTTATGAAGACGAAGGAATAAGTATCCCTTCGTTAAAAGCTATTGATGGCTTAGAAAATGCTCACTACTTTTTGTTAGTCAGTGAAAATTCACCTGCTTAGCTGAACATTGACCACAAAGATTTTTTTTAAAGAATAAAATGAACCCCCGCCCCCCCTTTATACAAAAATCGATAACAGAATTGTCAAGACAAAATTTGCATTTTGAATTACAGGACTTGTATGTGTAATCGAGAATTATCATGACACAATGCTTTTTTCTGAATTTGGATAACACAAACTAAGGTTAATACAAACCCAATCTCAAACTTATTGGATTTCAAGGTGAATATACCTTTTTGGAAACTGGTTTCCATAACGGATCCACTCTCCATATAGCAAATGTTTTTCTGGTGTCCATTTCTCTATTGATTGTATTTCGAATAACTTCAATGCTGCCATACTTTAGGTAACCTCCGCTCAATGCCTTAAAAAGGATATTATTTATAAATGTATCATTATATGCATATTTATGAAAATTGAAGTAATTAACAAACTGTATATAACACATATATTTACAAATCAATAAGTTTTCAGTAAAGAAAGTAGGGAAATTGTTTAAGCTTGAGTATTTCATGTACTATCAAAAACATTCTAATACAAGTAATAAAAATTGCCATAAAACCAATATTAATAAACACAGGAATTAACGCAAAGAGAATGAAACAGTTATGTTTACAAACACAAATTTAAAGACATTAGAAAAGAGTAATTTTAATGTCCATGCTATTAAATGATAATATAATGAAATGGTTATCAGATTTATACATAAAAAGTTGACAAAACCTTTCTTTACTTAAACTAAAAGCAGTTTAACTGTATAGATAAGAATTATAGCATAATTTAAATTCTAAACAAATTCATAAATTTGATTCAGGTATATTTCAAGGTAGTTAATTACAATATTCAAATAAAAAATATATGCCACTTCCTTGATAGTCACTTTTAGACTTAATTGAAGGCACAGGATAAATAAAATCAATCATATACACCTAATTCTGTTTTTACATGATAGATACGTTTCTGAAGAATATATGTAAAAAAGACATTGTATCTATGGAACAAAATAAGATTGGGGTTCCAGACATAAAACATAATTAAAAAATATATACATGAAAAATATGTAATGAAAATGTATTAAAGTAAATTTGTATTTGAAAGGAAAACATTCTTCATGGACAAAAAAAAAATCTGTTTTACACATAACAAGATTTTATTCATTTTCACTTTCTGACAATAAATGGCACAAATATTTGCGCATGACTGAAATATCACGGCTAACACTAGAAATGTTGTGTGGAGACACTGTCTTCCTTTATTAATGAATTTCTTTGTGATCTATTGAGCAAAATCAGCATGACATAGCTGATTTTGCAAAAAGATTTTGGGTAAAAAAACCCCAAGAATTTATTATTCATACTTGGCATCGACATTTTATTAAAAACATGAACCAAAGGGTAGAAATTTATGATTTAAATTAAAAATTTTAGTAATATCAGTAATACAATGTATTAAAACAACCTTTAGAAAACTTAAACTAACCTCAATTTAAACTAATTTTAGAAAATAATTTTAACCTTAAGTTGTATAGATAACAGTTTAACATACATCTGGTTTCTGTTTGCATCTTAATAATAGCATAATTTAAATGCACGATTCTTAATTATAATATTTCTATTCTTGGCTATAATATTTATTTACACAGTACACAAAATGTCAGTAAAAAATAATTTGAAATGTTAATGCCATTAACATTTCGGATTATTTTTTACTGACATATGAAGTTGAACAGGATTTAGCTTTCAGTTAAAACTGCTTTTCAAATACAGATTCATAACAATTTCCTGACATTCTCATCTTGCAGGTTAATAATCTCTCTAACCCTTTATTTGACATTGAACCTCTAAAATCAGTTCTTATTTTTCTGACTAAGCTAAATATTCGCTCACACTCAGAGTTGCTATGGGGCAAAGTTAAGATACTCAACATGGCTTGGGAAAGTCGTTTGAACCTTTGTTAATTTGTCTCGTCTGCAATAGCACCAATTTTAACCCACTGAATATCGACTCTTTCTTCTTGTAGTATCACATCAGGAATTCTGTACACCTGAAATTCACTGAATTCCTCTTGAAGATTATCTATTGCAGTATGCACACTTTCATCTTCTTTTAAAAACAATAACATAGGATATTTGTAAATAAAATACTTTATGAATAAAAACGATGCATACTTGTCAGTGACTTGAGCATATTCCAAAACTTTGGAATCAAAAGAAAACTTTTTTTTCTCATGTAATCACAGGCAGCAACATAATACTTCCTTGCATAACCATAAAAGTGGCTTTGATCATCCAGACTCAAAGATGAGACTAATTCTGAAGTAGCATGTCCAATCAACAGTTCTTTATCATCCACTTGGTTTTCTCTGACATGAAAGTATACCTTAAGATGTCACATTCCTCAGAATTTAGTACTTCTGCTTTTACAAATTTCAATAGGCATTTTTTGAACAGATTTTAACATATGAATTTGAGGTGCTGCAGATTGGAGAAAGGCATTACGTTTGTGCTGTATATGAGAGGAACATACAATAAGCTTTATTCACATCATCTGTTAAAAAATAGAACACTCTTTCTTCACAAGTTACTGTTTGTTTCTTTTACTTTGGCTGCAGTAACCAACTTTAAGCTCTTTTACAGAATTGCCATCTTTATCTCTGGCAGAGATGGTAGAAACAGTTTTCATATGTTTCTTAGAACTGGTAGTTATGGAACTTCCCTTTTTTTCTTAGGAAGTTTCTTTAGATTTCTTTTTAGTACTCATGGATGAAGGGGAACTTGAGAATTGAAGTTTTTTTATCGAGACTTGAGCCCATTAAAAGAGATTTGGCTATCATTTTTTTTTCACAGCCTCTTCCTTGAAGAAAGAAACAAATGGTTTCCACAGATCAATAATTATTTCCACGCATTTTCCAATAGAGAGCCAGCAAGTAGTGACATGTTTCAACACTTTTTTGACATCAGTTTCATGAAATTCTTGCAAAACCTTCAATCTGTCTTTTTTTTTTGAACTATGTTGCAAATAGTAGTATATGTCAACGAGAATTTCATCAACATTGACAGGCAAGGCCAAAGATGCTTTCTTAGCTGCCAAATTGATCAAGTGGCACCCCCCTCCCATTATATCCATGTTTTCATTATGCTTTTTTAATACTGAAGCAGCACCTGACTTATTACCAATTATAACAGGCACATTGTCTACATTTAGTGCAATGCAATTTGTGATAGGTAAGCCCCTAGATACAAAGGCATTTACTAAAAGGTTTCCAATATTCACTCCAGTAGAGTCCCCTTCTAAGTTGGGCATACCAAGCAGACAACTTTGAATGAATCCAACATCAGAATTTAAAAAAGTCACAACAATTGGATACAGCTTTGAGTCAGTATCGTTGGTGGCATCAGTTGAAATGGATAAAGGGAAAGCCTTAAGGTGAGAAATAATAGATTCCTCCTCTTCACCGGTCATTTCAGCTATCACAGCAGTAGTTTTAGTTCAGGCACATGCATAGTTCTTCGCAAATTTGCTGTCCGGAAACATTTTCCTAAACAACGGACCAGCGTGGTCACTGCAACTTAGGGGAAGGTTGTGCTCCTCAAGGAATGCTGTAAACAAACACTCAGCATTTATTACACTTACGTCATTAAAGGCAGAAACTGCCGTCTTTATTGAAGCGTTTGAATCAACAGCTTTTAAATTATTAGCAGTTTTTCCCATGGCCGACAATATCACTTTTTCCTCTGTGACTTATTGTGAAATCGCAACTACACACGGTACAAAAAGCATGGTTATCACCCAGCCTAGATTTTCTTATAAATTTTAATTCAACAGCATAAATTTCTGACATCTTGTTTCGAATCGAATCGCTTTTAGTAAGAATTGAGCATGGACGTGATCTAAGCATAAACATAAAACAATCCAAACAAAATTTGTGTTGCTATCTATGTAACCATAAATAAAATCGCTTGAGCAAGGGCAGAGTCAAAGAAGAAACTTTGAAGCTATGAGTCACCCCTTTCAGGACTTTTTATTCGCCGATAGCACGTCTTGACTTCGCCTCTTCGTATTTCTTCAATTGACTTCGCCTTCGCTTAAGAACTGTGCGATTCTGCCTGAAGTGGGGAAAACCTCCTTCAAGTTGGGAATGCTTGGTAATCTATAATCTAGCAATAATCTTAAAAAATGCAAAAAGCAGAAAAACTTCTTTCCGGCTGGAAAAATTATGAAAAATCGGAAAGTTTCCAGGTAATCTGGAAGAATTGGCAGCTATGGCATGAGTCTCCTCTGGTGCTGATGTTTCACCGGCTTTATGAATGAATTGAATTATCAATCGTTGTGTTCATGGTTTGGTAAAGCCATTAAGAGATTATCAACAACTTCTGTTCAAGTTGTAACTTCAGCACGTTCCTCATTAATGCGTGTAATATAGTAATGATACTATTGTGCCAAATTAAAAAAATTCTTAGAATTTAAGGGGAAAAAATTATTAAAAATTGACTGGGGGGGGGGGGGATGTGCTTGTATTAAATGAAAATGACTCGCGTAAAAAGAGAATAAAATATGTATTTTGAATATTCGTATAAAAAAAAAAGTTCATGCTAAAACAGAATTAGGAGTACATATATCTTAGACTTTAGTTGCAGTGTATTCATAAAAAAGTTTGACACATTTCTTTTTTTAAAGTCCTAACAATATAAATAACTAGCCACTGCGTGGCACCGCCATAATGTAAGGTATCTGGTGTAAAATTTTCCGCAGATTTCAAATCCGATGAAATTTTAAATCTATCTTTATCGATTCCGATTTTACAAAAAAAACTTAACAATCCCAGTCAATATGTTTTTTATTTCTTGCTCTCATTCACCGAAAAGGGGACAGGAAATGTAATCTGTTTCCTTTTTTTTAACGCAAAGGACAGAATATGCAATCTGTTTTTGTTTTTTTTGAAAGAGAAATTTCTTGTGATGTTACAATCTCTTGCGAAAATATAAATGAAGGTCACTTGGGTAGAAAAAGTTCAGTTTAGGGGGTTTCTTCTTTCATCCGGACGAAACGCGTTTGAAGAAGCAGGTAGAGAATAAAACTATTAAATTAATTTTAAAATCTTCTAGATTAAATTTTAAAATTTCACCATGACCCAAAAATTGCAAAAACTTTGGACTACCTGTGTGCCAAATCTCATTGCTGTAAGTACCATAGATTGTCAGGATTTTGCGGCCGCGAAACAAACAAACACTTCCTTTTATAACAGTAGAGATTACATTCTCTTGAATAAGACAAAAATTTTCTCTTGAGTAAGAAAGAGGAGCAGAGCAAAACTATTCTTACAATTATTCCATACTGCTTGTGAAGAAGTTGATTATTTACTCGTTCAGGACCTCTGATATCACTGTGTAGCTTTCGCAACAATGGAGGCTTATTATTAATGTAATATTGGGGGATTTTAGGGATAACTGTTAATTTTCTATGTTCTGGAAGTTCAATATCTAGAAATAAAAACACATACAAAATCATTTATTATAGCATAATATACAACCATATAGACAGCACAAGCATTTAAAAGAATAGAAAGTCAGGCATCAAAAATAAAATAAATAATATGCTAAATATATTTTTCATCAGTTGACAAAATACTTTACTTGGGTGCAATTTCAAAACACATTTTATTTATGTAGATTTATATTTATCTGTAACATAATTTTAGATAAAAGGTTAAAATGTGTTTTGTTAATGTTTATTTTTGAAACAAAAGATTAATAGATAAATATCAAGTTTCAATGAACATTAAAGTCAAAATTTCAACATACGTTTTACAGGGTAAAGAAATTATCTGCAGTAAGATTGATTATAAAAGCTGAATAATTTTAGTGGACGATGATAAAAATAAACTATTAAAGATTTATGTCCTATTTTTGTAAAAATTTTCTGTGTGCAAAATTTTGCTAAGAACATGTTTGAGAGCAAGACAGAATTTAGATGGCATTGGTACATAACAAGAGGACACTTTAAATGTGCAAAACAGATAAGATACAATTTCGTGAATTACACACAGGATGTGAATTGCGAGTTACTAAATATGAGTATATCTTATGTGCAGACATGCCAGGAGTATCTATTCTCAGTATGAAGATCTGTATGAAATTCTGTATGAGCAGAGCCAGTCAAAAAATTTGGACTTTATGATGCAATTTGTTAAAATTTTACTGATGACAATGTTTACAGCACAATGACTCATTAGCCAAGAACCTAAATTGCAGCCTTACCAACAGATACTGAACCATAATGAACATCCATGCCTTGTTTTATCAAGAGCTACAGTGCTAACAACTCTATTAGTAATATATATTTTTTTGATTTCCTTCGCTGAAATTAAAAGAGCAGAAAATGTAATCTTTTTATTTTTGAAACGCAAATGTTGGCGTGACGTCACATTCTCTTGCAAAAATATAAAAGATATTCAATTAAAAAAATTTATTTATTTAAAGAAAATCATATTTTTAGGTATTGATCTGATGTGAAATTTTCCGCACATTTCAAATCCGTTAAATTTTTACTCAACCTTGAATGATCTAGGAGATAGAAAAAAGAACTACATAACAAAGTTGAAACTTTCTTTTTTAGCATCTGCTGGAAAATCATTCCTTCGCGTAAAATGAAAACCGAAAAAATAAATTTAGAATCTGATCTTTTATGCTGTTGCCATTCAAAAGAAAACAATAATAATTAAATTCATGTGAAAATGTTCTAGATTGAATTTTAAAATTCGCAGCAACCCCAAAATTTGGACTACCTGTGTGCCAAATCCCATTACTGTAAGTGACATAGATTCATTAGGACTTTGCGTGCAGAAAACAAATAGACAGTCAAACACTTCCTTTTATAATATTAGAGATAGAAATTTGTTCATCCATCTATTTAACTCTGAGGCTTTGCTAAAACAAGTAAATCAAATAATTTGTTCAGATACATTTAATAATAAAATTGGGACATTAAGTCAAACATTTGAGTAAAGGAATATCATGCATCCAGCCGACCAACTGGTATGGTGGTTAAAGTGTTAGACTCTAGATCGGAAGGTTCCTGATTTGAATCAGGGCAGGGCATGGATGTTTGTAAGCATATGGCGTAGAGGTGGCTGGTGCAACTTAAATCTGTCGTGGCCGAAAGTCCTCACGTTGGGTTGGTGTGGAGGTTTGGAGAGTGGGGTGCCAGCTCCGATGTTGCCTCGTCATCTGACCGTGGTTCAAAATTACGTGGTGATACATCGAATGGCTTAGGCTGGGATAATGGTAACTAATTGAATATCCTGCATCAAATACCATAACATAAATCGTTACATGAATATTATACTGTGCCCCATTTCAAGTACTTCTCATTTCCAATAACTAGATACTTTGACATGTCATGTTTGCAGTCGTATGCTAATATCTAAAGTTCTGAATATAGGTATATAAAATTCAGATTTCGGATACAATGTAGGGGAAGACGGGGTACAATGAAACAAAATTTACTAATTATTTTTTCCTATCCACAATTTTGCATGCACAAAAATATAGTTAATGCATACTTTTAATCTTGTATTTTCCCCATCTAAATAAATTTTTATTAAGTTCTAAACAATATCTTTATGTTTGAAAAATAACAAAAAGTAAATGTCTCACAGTGTTTCATTGTACCCCGTATGCCGGGGTACAATGAAACACATACTGGGGTACAATGAAACACTCCAAATGATGCAAGCAATTTTCACCCTATAAAGTTTATTTTAGTCACATTCGACTTCATTTAAATTTATGATTTCTACAACAGAATATATTTATGGAATTTTTTATATAGCATTTTTTACTGCCATGGTTAGAACAAAACTCTTTTCTTTTCTGTTTTCCTACTCTTACTTCTTTTCTTGGACCAGCCTTGGGGTAAGGTTTTATCTCTTGAGGAGAAATGTATTACCTCACAGGTTTAGAGCTAGTGCATGGTGTATGAACTGTTGCTGAACAACCTGCAGTCGGTGATTCTGATCTACTAATGGCAAGGTCCACCACTTCTGATTCTTAGGTTTTGTATGACTGGTCTTCAGTTTCATTAAACTGACCATGGAAATCATTTTCAGTAGGACAAGGCCTATCTAACACGTACGAACACAAATAATCTTCTTCACAAAACATTTCTCTATTGAAAGGCCATATTCCATTCGCTGAAAAACCTTTTGTAATATTTTGTGGAGTGAAAGACTTACAATAAGCAGTGCCAAGCAAAAAACATATCTTGTAGATAGAGATTGAACGACCTGGATTACACAGCATCCAATCATTTGTACATAGATTGAAGAAATTTTTAAGTGACTTGAACACAGTTTTGTCTAAAGGCTGCAATTTGTTACTGGTATGTGAAGGCAGGGTTAAAACAACAATTCCATTATCTTTCGTAAAATTTAGACTGGAAATCGTAATACGTGATTCATGATTGTCCATTATTAGTACAGCTGGATTTTCTTTTGAACATCGTGTATGTGCCTGGAAATGTGTTAGAACATTAACAAAAATATCCCCATTCATCTATCCTGATTTTGTTGCATTGCCTGCAGTCCCAGGCGGAGCTCCATTCAACATTCTAAACTTAAAATTTACTCTAGGAAATACTAAATATTGGGGTATAGAATTTTCAGAAGGAATAATAAATCCACACATAGTAACAAGAACACCCCTTTTACCAGAAGTTAATTGACCTATTTGTTTTTGGCCCCTTTGACTGAGAACTTTAGGAGGATTGTGAACTGTAGTAAGTGCTGTTTAGGCCAATGAAATAAATAAAATATTCTTAAATGTTTTTAAATATAAACTTACTGTTGAAATCTGTATTTTTTTTAAGGAAAAAAAAAATTAATTTGGCATGCTTTCAAAATTACTGTTTTGATTTGGTGTAGCCTTTTCTTATTAATGTTAGGTGTTGCCATTTCCTAAGTAAAAGTGTTTTATTTATATTAGTGACAACCATTAATATGTTATTTTATATCAGTGATATTATATTTACCAGTGATATATTACTTCAAGTAAATGCATTCACCTGGGGGCACAATGAAACATGTTTCATTGTACCCCGTCTGCAAGTGTTTCATTGTACCCCATACTGAGGTTACTAAATAAAAAACCTTTTCGAACTTGTAATATTTATTTTTTTAAATTTTGGTTTTGGAGGTATGAAGACAACAACACAAAGATAACAATGTATAGAGAAAATAATTATTACATATAGCAACGACGGAAAAGAAACAAAATTACTTTTAGTAAAGAAACTTACTTTCAATGGTGAAAAACCAATAATCTTCTATTGCTAATGTTGTAGAAGTGCGAATGTATCCAAATCACATCAGTAATTGGAACATATAGTTGCATAACATATATATAAATTTCAACTTTCTGTGACAAATTTTACTGATTTTAGAAGTAATGATTCATTGTACCCCTTGTTTCATTGTACCCCGTCTTCCCCTACTACTTATGGAATTTTCAAATAGAGCAATAAATAGACGATTCAATACATATTGACTTAATAGTGACAAAGTGAAATGAGTTGTTGGATGTCAAAACTTCTGAAATCTGTATATTTAATAATAGATACATTTTTGTATTGTCTTACACAAAAGGAAAAATGTTAAATCTCCTTATAAGTAAAAACTGCAAGTAAACTACAGAATATATAAACATTGCTTTAAGAATACACACAAATATATATTTTAATCGTTGATCTTACGTGTAAAAGACTGTGGAGGAGAGGTATATGTTACTTCACTCTTTACTTGAGTGACATGTGCTTCAGGTGCTGGAAAGCAAAAAGCATTAAATTAAAAGAAGTACTTAAGCAGCAGGTATTAATTATGCAATTGATACAAAAATGTAAAAGTAACCATTATAAAAATTAATGTATTTACAAATGTGTACATCAAAACTTTCTGTACAGGATGGGTACGGCACAAGCTCATAGACTTATCTTTGATACATAACATTGATAATTCCTAAATGGATTTTTATGATACCAACTTCTACTGAATTTGAATACGTAGTTTTGGATAAAAAAAACTCACTAATTTATTTCAAGCACTATTCACACTAGAGAAAACTAAAAAGGTATCATTCAATAGGGAATAATATCCTCTACAAATAAAAAAAAATGCATAAGGGGTCATTATCAAATGAAACTTTGCACAAACAATGAAATTTTGAATGGAAACACTATGTTTTCATGCCATAATCAGACTCTGCATTGCTAAATTAGTTTAAATATGAAATTTCAAGAATTAACTATCTTTACATATATACAATATATATACAAAGATATTCAATGTTAAAATTGGTGCTAATTTCAGGGATCATCTTCACATAAAAAGACGCTATTTGTAGAAAGAGATTAATTGTAGTTATCACTACCCGAATTTCAAATTTGAACACTATTTCAAAAGTATTTTTCAGTGCTCCACGAACTTTTTATAATTATGCATGTGCAAACATTACAAGAATTATTATTTGAGGTTTGTCAGATATTTTATAAACTTTTGGTTGGCCCTAAAATCCCGATGAGGAAAATGTAAAGTAGCACAAAAACTAATCATTGGAAAGAGATGAAATTTTGCATGGCCATATAAGTCCTGAATTGATTCCTATCAAAATATAATAAGGTTCATATATATATATATATATTTTCATATTCATATTTTTTTTTCAAACATTTATTTAGTAATTATTATTGCATGCTAAAATTTTTTTTTTAAATAAAATATTAGGTGGGTTTTGTTTGGGTTGTTTAAAAGTAACACAACAGTGCTATAGAAATATTATTTAGGAAGATATCCATAAAAGTCTAAGAAACTGATTTAACATTAGAAGCTCCAATTTTCCTCTATTCATAACTACTTTGAAATGATAAGTACTAATGCAGGGATAGCCAAAGTGTGCTGCGGCACCGTGGGGTGCCACGTAGAGATGAGGAGTGCCACGAAGCATTTATGATCTCTAATCTAATCTAATGCTAAGAAAATGAAAAAGTGTCAAGATCACTCATCAAAAACCAGTTCACTCCCCAACTGTTGGATGGCACACACCGACAGATGTTTCACTTCAATAACAAAATAACCAATAACTAACGGGAGTGGTGTCGTTCCTTCTCCCCTCCTGACTGCTCAGATTGTTGTGCTGGTAGTTGTGTCGTCTGAGTTATCTCGCTAGTGGTCAATGTATAGTTGTCAGTCATGTTCCAAGAAAGCTGTATCTACTGATTTTTCGTAGAAATTGATAGATTTTTGATGAAAAAGAAAATGATAGTGCAAAAATTTAATGATGACACATCGACAAGTGGCATGTATGGAAATAAGAGGAAATGCCGCAAATACTAAGACAGATACTTGGAGTTTGGCTTCACTTCAATAGAACAAAACGGCGAAGAGAGACCATAGTGTGTGATCGTTTCTAAAGTTCTGTCATCCGAGAGCATGAACCCAAGTAAGTGCAGGCGGCACCTTGAACAAACTCATCCCAACATGGTCGATGAACCACATGAATACTTTAGCAGAAAAATGAAAGATATGCACCACCAAAAAGATATTTTCACCAAGTAAGCATCAGTGCCAAACAATGCCCTGATGGCATCATTCAAGGTGGCATATCGAGTAGTGAAGTACAAAAAGGCCCACACTATTGCTGAGGAACTAATTCTATCAGCTGCCATGGACATGACTGTTATAATGATAGGAAAAAATGCGGAGAAACTTCTATACAAGATTTCTTGGTCGAACAAAACCATCAATTGAAGACTGCAACTAGATAAGGCCACAGACAGCAACAAGGATGCACATTTCATTAGGTATGTACATTTCATTGATGGTTGTACTATCATTGAAGACCTTCTGTTTTGTAAAAGCATTACTGGAAGTGAAACGGCTGAAGATATGTTTGATATCCTTGACACGTTTATGACGGAAAACAATTTTACTGGTTAAAGTGTATCGGTGTGTGCACTGATGGTGCTTGATCAATGTGTGGTCATTACGGAGATCTAAATGCACTGATTCATCACACAGCCCCGGATTGCCAGTGGACCCACTGCATCATCAGAGCACTTGCATCGAAATCGCTGAATCATCAACTGACTTGTCCTGGAATGTAATAAAGGTGGTAAAATTCATAAAAACTAGGCTGCTTAAAGCCAGATTTTTCAAAAAACTATGCGAGGTTTTAGGGAAGCGAGTACACTTTACTTATATACTACTGCAGCTCGCATTGGCTTTCATGTGACAGCTACAAGAAACAAGAACTACAAGAAATTTACAATTTCCTGAAACAAAATGATCATTAGAACAGCAACAATTTTGTGGATTCAGACCTGCTGAAACTGGCATATTGTGCGACAGTTTTGAAAAACTAAATGCATTGAATGTTTCTCTACATGGACTTAACATGCATATATATTGATGCTTGTAGAGAAGATTTTAGCATTCAGGAAAACACTGCAGATATGGGAAAAAATGAGTGGTAATGGAGGCAAAGATTGCTTTCTGTAGTGCAGCAGTGCATAGTCAGAAGTGGAGATAAAGTTTCACATAGTTTGCCGACACTTTTCAGATCACCCATCACAACTAACTGACTGGTTTGCAAAGTTCTTCACAGAAGACCAAATCAAAAAGTTTGCATGGATCCAAGATACATTCAGTGGTGAAGCTCCAAAAGAATTCACTTCCCAAGAAGAAAACCTAATTGAGCAACAACAGCCTGAAAGCAAAATTCGATTGTCCAGATTAGATGAAGTTTGGATATCTGTAAAAAATGAGTATCCATTCTAAGTGCAAAAGCTATAAGGGTTCTCATTCCCTTCGTGACTTCATAACTGTGCAAAGTTGGCTTTTCAGCAGTTGCTGTTATATTGTTTAAAATTAATGCGAGTTGCTACATCAAGCTTAATTCCGCAATTCGAACAATTATGCAGTGAGTAGCAGGCTCACCCGTCGCACTAAACACACACATATAGACCTCCAAGGGCAAGTGTAAGGTCAATTTATTTGTTCTATTTATATTTTCACCTGCTTATGTTTTCGTATTAAGTACAATTAAAAAACGTGTGAATTGTAAATATGAGTTGTATTGATCATGTTTATGTTCTTACCACTTCTCTAATTTCTTCATCAGTTGTACAAATAAAAAATATATATGTATATAATATACTACAGATAGATACTATATGATGAGTGGGCCATGAGATAATTCTAATTCTTTTAAAGGTGCCATGACGTATAAGTTTGGGAACCCCTGGACTTCTGACAAGAAATTTGGTATCTTAAGTTAAATTTTGATAGATTCAAAACTGCGAGTTGAAATAAGGGGTTGCTATTGTAAATTATGAAGTTGGTGCTCAATTTAATATGAAGATGGCCCCTTTTGCAAATTTTCTGCATTTCAATTTATAGAAGATGTTAGTTCCCATCAAACCTCATCTTTGAATTTTCTCTGCTTTTAGGATTGCTCAAATGGGAAAGGGGGATTCTATTTTTTTGCAACTGTACAACTTTTGGTGGAGTGGTAGCAAACGGGACAGTCTTTTTTTCTCGCCAAAGTGGTAACCTTTCCTTTTGGTTATTTTTATGGCCACTCTATTAAGAAGATTAGGATTAAAGACGTTATCTGATTGGAATTAAACCGTGTTTTGAAGTGAAATTAAACATGCTCTGATTGGTTTAGATTTTTTTTCTCGTTTAACGATAAGAGATAATGACGCTTAATCTGCCACTTTGTTTTTCATTGTTTCACTGTGGTCTGTGCTTTATCGTTCCTCGTGCTTTTTTTTTCTTGTTTAACGACTGTCTTTTTTTTTGCAGCCTGTTGTGTTACTCTAGTACGACGTTAACTAAAAATTACCAGTTAATTATCGTGTTTTTTTGTGTAGAGGTTGGTGTTTACTTCTTTTCAAGTTGAGAATGAGACGTTCGCAAACTCGGATTGCCATGAATATATTTGCTTCGGTAGGGAGATCTGTCCGAAGACTAAATGCCTCCATTGGCAGGGCTATATTTATTTTAAACAACGGCGTAGAATATCCGAGATCAAGAAGCTTGACAATGATTCGCATTTTGAGGCTGCTCGTGGTTCACCAGCGGAATGTGCAGCATATTGCCAAAAGGATGGTATATTCAAGGAGTTTGGTACTCTTCCCGTAACTAATGTCGGCAGTAGCAAATTTGCAGATGTACTTGCTGCCGCTAAAACACGGTGACATTGATGACAAAATGAGGGCAAGTATCATTTTTCTATACCATTTCGCAAAAAATGACTATCCAAATCCATTTATGCAAAGATTCACAGTGTGAATTTTGCTACATGGACACCGCACCATCTTGTGTTGCCAATCTCTGCCATCTTTGTTTGGCAACCAAAACAAACGCCTTGGCGCTACTGTCCCGTTTGCTACCACTCCACCCAACTTTTATATAAACCTATTCTGGCAACAATTTTGGTATACTTTTTTATCAGGGTATGCCAATTTAAATCAACAAATTTCAATCAACAGCTTGATGCATGTTTTTTTAATTTACTCAGAACCCTGCAGAAGCATTGAAAAACTGCAGGAAGAAAAAGCAGAAGGGTAAGGATAAAAACAGAAAGGAAGAAAAGATCACTCAGGTATCTCGTGGTTGTGATGCCGTACATACATGAAGAAGGAAGGAACACAAACTTTTGTTAATTTGGTGAAACTTGACTCGGACGTTCTACATTCAAAAGTATGTGCAACAAAAATTTATTTTTACTTGTGTTTCTGTATATCTTGCAAAAATATTTGTCATTTAAAACCCACATAAAAAAATACTATAGCAAACTGCCTTACAGACCAACATATTTTATATAGGCTTCAAATAAAATCGATTCATTGAGTAAAGTTAATTTTGGGTGCCACTGTATATCCCAAACGAGGGAGACTAAAATACACAGAACAGTAAGATACATTCAAGAAATATTACAACATGAGTCGTAGAGATAATTAAAAACAAAACTTTACAAACTTTTTAGGAAGCAACCACGCAATACATTTCGCGAAAACACAGAAAAGTTTGATATCACTTTTCTTTGCATTGTTGACATTCTGCCGACAACAGTCGTTTCAGAAGCATTGCCACTTCAAGAAAAACTAAGTTCAGTGGGTTGGTTATTTGTAGTAGAGTACTACTTTTATTACTTTTTGCGAAAGCTTTTTAAAAATATCCTTTTCAAAACGTCCTCAACTGTGTTTTCAGGCTTTCATTTTTCGTTGTAAAGAGAAAAATGTTTTTTAAATAATTATTTCCTTGGCGACCTTAGAAGTTCATTAAAAAAAAAAAAATCGCCAAGGTCGTTGCCACCGCTCATAAACGTAGAGTGTAGCTGTACCCAAAACAGGATATAAAATGAAGGGGAAATAAGCAAATGAAGAACCTTCATCTGCCCGTCAAAAAGAATATAACTTTGGATTGTATTTAAATACAAGCTAACTCAATGGAACAAAACAATTTGCGATAGAAATGAAAAGGAATTGGTAATTTTTAGTTAACGTCGTACTAGAGCAACACAACGGGCTATTGACGACGGTCCGGGATCAGTCCCTTAAGGGAAAGATCCGAGGACAACACCTCGTAATTTTGAACCACGGTCAGATGAAGAAGCAACACCTGAGCTGGCACCCCACTCTCCAAACTTCCACGCCAACCCAACATGAAAATGAAAAGGAATGAAAATCTTCAATAAAATTAAAATATTATTGCTCACATAAATTTTGCTTCTAAATAGAAAAACATTAGGTCGGCACTCAAAAAGACCACTATTCAGCATTCTTTGTCCTTCTATTAATTAATTACCAAATGGCAAATGCTTATGCTGATCTACAGCAGGACTGCTAGAATCCTACATTAGATTGGCGACCAGAATAGCGAAATCACCAAAGAAAGTTTGTCCATGCGCATTGCACTTTCGGCTCGTTCGAAATGTCTCTTGCATTTGTATGGAGTTCTTACTCGATTGAGGCGCTCTTGAATTTTTCACCTAAACAGTCTTCTTCCTGTTGAAGGGTTGTGTTGCTCTAGTACGACGTTAACTAAAAAATTACCAAATTACCTGTTGAAGGTACTATTAGAGCGAAAGTCTTCGACCGAAGACCGCTGAAAAATGTGAGACCACCTTGACGGGGCCCTTTTTTAGCTTTGAAACGAATATTTCTGTTCAATTTTCTTATCAAATTCGGAAAATAACCCTAAAAAAGAGGCAGATAATTTCTTGGACAAACCTTGGGACCGCGGGTCCCTTAAACGTCCGCCCCACCCCCGACATTTGTCGGATTTGTCCCACCTTATGGGCGGCCCTGCACCCAGCCCCAATCTACATTCCAGCTGGCATCAAATTCGAATGTATTATAAAACACTCGACTGAATGGATACGTGGGTGAATGCATCACCAAAACGGGAACCGATAGTATCATATAATTCAGGTTTAGCCCTGCAAGATAGTTTGGGACCATTGACATGCGGATTCTCGATCCAATGCGTACATTCTTCACAATTTTAATGCTCTGAACGGACCTGGATTCCAGTTGCGTTGAGTTCTTATGAATAACTATAATTAATAACGTTTGAAATATTTCACCAGCTAACGCTAATGTTATGCAATATTTGAGAAACACGACATTTGAAATTGTCAGTACTAATTCATCAATTCAAAATGTAATTACAAAACGCGAATACACCAGTAAATATATATATAATTTTTGACATATTTATTAACTTTATCTCAGTACATAATACATTTCCAAACATGTAAAGACAATTTAGAATAGTTCAAATTCTATGCAATAAAAAATAGTTTCGAAAACGATACACTCAGTATGTTAGAATTTTAAACGTTCAAACAGCTTTATTTGTCCGAAAAATACTTGATAAAGTTTTTCTCTCTTATCAGTGAAAAATCATGCGAGGTCTCGAAACATTCCTGTTTTCTTTCCCGTGACAAAATCTAATGTCCCTGGTTCTTGCAAAAAATTGATTTTGGTGTTTTCCCCTTCATGTAAATTTATCTTAGATATTAAAAAAAAAAGAAATTTTAAGTTTCAATCAAGAAAGTGTTTGGACACCTAACAATCAAAAATTATGAAAACAGTACCAATTAGACAGAAATAAATTGTTTAAGAACTGTATGATTTTTTAAAAGAATATTCAAAGCACATTAAGGTGGTCCCAAGAAGGTGAAATAATTTACAATAACATTAAGGGCACAGCCATCGACAATCGAGATCCTGCCTGGAGCCAAAGCAACAAATGGCTCTCTACAACCGACACGTCTGTCTCTCCTCGAAATCAGAATCAGTCTCCTGCTCAAGTCCCTGTTCTCTTGGGTCCGCAGAAGCGCAGCTGCGAACGAGAGGGGGGTGAATTCCGAGCCCTCCACAGAACTCATGACACCCCCACACAGATGCAAAAACCGTTTGTAACCGACTTGGGTTCCCAACAGTAAATCTTCATCCCAGACATGGGATTAGGGAACCTTCCTTCGAATGGAAGCAGACCCCTCCGTAGGGATTAGGGAACCGACGGAAACTCCAGCTGTGTCGATGGATCAAACGGAACGCCCATGAGAAAAACTCTCTTTCGGTATTTTGTCAAAACCCGCACGTGCAAAGTCTGAAGTTGTTTTTTGTCACCGTCTGGCTGTTGATGCACATTCCAGCGTCCACGTGTTAGAGAAAAAGGGTCGGCTAGTACCATATGATACACCATGATCTTATAATTGATCACATTTTAATGAAAAGAAAGTTCTCCTTTTAGAACTAATGTGTTTATGAGTTCATGATATTCATAATTTGGGTTTCCAAAGCAAACCAAATAGGAATTAGCAGGGAATTCGTTCCAATAGAGGCTACGAATACAACACCACGGTCAACGCCATTATCCAGTAGGCTAAGAATTCGTAGCAATCACTGGGGTTAGCGAACATTGGTCCCGAAAAGAACTGACACGGGCAACATCGTGCTGGCCACGCAGTGGCTAGTTTTAAATAATTCTTTGAATGTCCAGTTAATTACTTCATTTGTGTTGTTTCATCTATTTCCATTATCTTAGCTATTCTCTTTGAACTCTTTCTCTCTTGGGTCCCCTTTCAAGTGGGCCCTGTGAGGGTGCACCTACCTGCCAATTTAAGGCACTGGGTAGTCTTCTCGTCGTATTATAGGCGTTCAGGTGCAGAAGGTCTTAATCACCAGTTATATGGAAGTAATTCTGTTTCCTAGATTTCTATTGTGTTGATGGTCCTTAATTTAACTGACAGTTGCAAAGTTGCTACTCACAAGTAAAAATATGGGCCTTAAAGGAGAATACCCTCTAAGACCAGAAATAATTGCTCGTTTAGAGCTGAAATTACCCTTACAGTTCTGATTTACGGTTTTCATTCTATGGACAATACTTTGAATGAATTGCTTTTGAGTAATAGGTACGATTTGGAATTATGTACCAAGGTGATATCTTGAAATAGAATTATTTTCTTCTTGAATTCTTTTGCTTCTACAGCTATCTGCGTTTCACATGATGTTTTCTAGGAAAAACAAAGCAGTGTTCGTAGTTTATAATAAAAAGCAGAGGGTATACAGAATTTTCTGGAAAAACCAGAGGGTATACGGCGTATACCCTCCACTACAACCCTGCTTGCAGGTTGCCAGTGGAAAGGGAAAACTTATTAACCTACAGTGCCCCCTGGAAACAATGGATACTAATTCAACCTTCAAAAAGAAAAGACTGCAGTAAAACTTTAATTTATTAGCATTAAAGCTCACAGTCTTATTCAAATGGTCTTGACGTATCACAAGTTTAACAAATGAGTCAAAAATATCAGGTACAACATAGAAAAATACACTTCTTTTCAAATTATTTGGTAAGGCACCGATTTCATAACAAATGTAATTTCGAGACAAACTAAACATGCAGTAGTAATGAAAGAGAATAAGATAGTTATATGGAATTTCAGACATTAGATTTGTACATGGCGACTAAATTTTAAAACAGTGGTAGGCTTTTGGAGAACAGAATATGAAAAATATTTGCAACATACATTACTGTGAAGTAAAATTATATGACAAAAAAAAATAATGAATGAATATGACATGATAAAATATGAATAATTTGACACACACAAAAAAATTGTAGTGCTAAGAAATTTATATTTTAGCATTATATTTTTTGGCATGTAGATTATTTAGCTTCACTTTTCTACATATGTTAGTAGGATTGATATAAGTGGGCATTGTCTATATTTATTGTATAAATTAGGAAATGAAAATAAAGGTTGTTCTAATAATGGGATATTTTATATTATTACAAAAGTTTTGATGATCAGATACATGAGGAACAAATCACGTGACATTTATTATATAGCAATAAAGAAAGAATGCTTCACAAACCAAAATCATTGTAATTAAAATTCAAAACCTGACAAACAAGTAGTGTTACATAGAAATATATTTTATTTCAGCATTCACTATAATATTTTTATTAAAAATTTTACTGTCTTCACTCATAATTCCTCTTTAATCTGTGATAAATTAAATACAAACAATAAGATAAAGCCAGATATCACCGTAGCAAAGTACAAGAATCTCATTCTAACTGCAATAATGAGCTTTTAAAGACCTGCAGTTCAATGCTTTAAAAGACTTAGTGAAAACTTAGTTTTAACAGAAAACTCAAATTGCTGTATTAAAGTAATGGAGAGTCTATTTAAAAAGTAATCTTTGAAAGTACTATAAAAATTATTTATAAGCGATTTCAATCAGCTTAATCAACTGCAGAAAATGTTTCAGTTGCTTTTTACAATAGGAAAATAGCTTTCCATGAGAAACTGAAATTTCTGTATAAAGGAGTTTAAAATAATTAAAGTGAGCCAGATTTTGTAAAAGGCTTTCCAAGAATAACTTTTTGTGTCAAAGGAAGGATTTTGTAAAATATGAATTAAAAAAAAAATGGATCTATAGCAATTCTAAAATTGTAAACAACATTAGGAAATCTCTAACGTAACAATATATAACATTTGTAAATAGTTTTAAAGTATACCTTTTGATAAATGATCATGACTGATGTATGCAATTTGCCATTTGATTGGCACATTTGCCTAAAGAAACACCGACTACACTTTCAGTATTCAGCAACAATTATATTATTATTTTTTTAAAGAAAGTTATTAATTTGGGCATGGAACTAATCTCAAAGAATCCGTTCTTTGACATTTGGCGTATGTTATTGAAAAGTAATTTTTCCAACTTCACACATATGTGCAAGAAAGGCAAAATTTGATTAATTCTTGACAGAATATGGAAATATATTGTCACAAATGATTCTTTCCTTTTTCATTCGCAGTCATCATAAATCCACAAACTTGACCTACAAACAAAAATATTTTCATTAAACTAAAATTAAAATGCAGTTATTTAATTTAACTTGAAATATTTTTAAAACTTTCAATGCAAAGAGTATAATATTATAGGATATTATCCTCTTGACCCTCGACACCAGTACTTCACAGAAAGAAGACATATAGTACTAGTAAACCACCATGAAATATATTTTGGTAGACAAAGCTGCACTGATGATTTACTTGCCCTCTCTCACCCAAAAACGTTTTCATAAGTTGGTGTTAATGACTGAACAAACAAACATCAAGCATAAACAAAGTGGGTAGTAGTGAAGGAGACATGTCAACATATCTTGAAAATGAATTTCAAATTAGTTACACAGCACTCGTAGAAAAATGGGACTGCACAGAGTAAAATCAAAGAACTTTGTAGAGTTGTATGGTGATTCTCCAGATGAAGTTTAGCTAAGAAATTGATGATTCTGATTTAATTTTTTAGGTATTTTTTTCATTAAATGCAGGATTTTGTTTGTTTGTGCACATACATGAATTCCCTAGCCCCCAAACCTCTTTGACTTCCAATATTATTATGGCAGGGACCCAGCACCCCAAACACACACAGGCTCTGATTTGGCTCAAGCTGAGAAGGATTGCCTGTCAAGTTGTAAGTTTAAGCAATCAATAAATAGATAGTTAATTGATGAGTACCTGCAAAGGGAAATTGGAACCATTTTTTTTTGGGGGGGGAGGGGCATGCAGAACAAACAATACAAAAAACATCAAGTAATGGACATATGCACACAAGGAAAGTTTTACAACCACAGAGGAGAGAAATACTCCAAGGGAGAAATTGATCTTGTGTTACTACAGCTTGCTAATGCTGTGGGCATACACATTCAGATACGGCAGTCCTGGTATTTTTCATGAGGGATTTATCTTCCCAGAGAAAACTGTACTTCACTTCCCAATCACGCCTTATTCATATTATCGTATATTTGGTAGTATTTACATTTGAGAGCAAATTTGATGAATGAAGCATATGAATAGTTAAATTAGATAAAACATTTTCTGTGACAAGAACCATGAGAACTCAATAAGAATTGCAACTACTTCCATTGATGCATTAATTCCCCAAAAGCAAAGTCAAAATACTCCACTAGTTTTATGTTCATGGTGCACTCTTTTTTTAATGCTAAAATAAAATTTGAAGAAAGTTTTGTAAATTTGACACATTAACTATAAGTCTTAAATGGGGCCCAAGACAAGCTTCCTCTTCACTCAATATGATCCAGGCAAGCCAAAAGGTTACATAGTACAATTTCCAATCATTCCCTCCCAACAAAAATATACTATAAACAAATCGTTAGTCTATTTTTTTGTTACTGTATCATGTTGGACATTTTTATCTGCTAGTTGATTAAATAAAAAACAACCTATCTCGGCTTACGTTTGCATTCAAGTTTCACATTATAATTATTGAAGGCTGAGGATTTGTAACTGGGGGTGCAACAGCTATAATTCTTGGAGGGCTTTAAGAGCTATAATCACATCAGGGTGGTGATCAGAACTGATCCTCCTGAACTTTTGTGAGGATATTGAAGTCAGAATAACAGTATTTTTCACAGGTAGTGTTTGAAAGGGCATAGGAGAAGGATTGAGAATCACTGTCCCAAATGGGTCAGTCTGAATTACTTTGACATTGCATTGAACTAATTCTCTTAGGCCCATCATCATAAAGTTGTAGCGTGACTGTGCATTGGACAATGTTTTGGCTTGAGTCTCGCTTAAAAGTTCTTCCTCACATTCCATATCGAGACTAATTTCAATTGCTGGTTCAAGTGGTAGAGGCAGCAGTGGTGGTGGCGTGGAACGCTTCGTCTGCTTTTGTGCTTTTTCTGTTTTTATTGGTGGTTTAGGAGGGGCACTGGCATTAGCATTGAAATCAGGATCTTCTTTCAAGTTGTAATTGCAAACAGTATTAGAAATCTTCTTTGAAGCTACAATAGCAGCTCTTCTTGATGGTCTTGGTGCAGTCTCACACTCCTGGATAACAAACAAATATGTGTAACCATATAAAAATGAACTTTTCTAGAATGAAAATATAATATAGAGCTTTGTATACATTATAAGAAACATAAATATGTTTCATCCCATGTCAAATCAAGTTTTAAATTTTTTAGTTCATGGGCTATCAGATTGTGATAAAAAAAAATTGTATCAAGTGATCCTACCTAGCAAAGAATGGGAAAAATTAGCATTTTTTTGTCTTCCATTAAAAAATTATGAGTATTCTTTACTGGTGGAAACAAAGGGGATATTGTAACAGATCTGGTGATCTACAACATTTATCAGTGCTATTTTTCTAGAATGGAAGATCCATTGACCTGAATCAAAAGAAGCAGAAAATTAATTGGTAAGTAATAAATATGAGTGGTAAGCACTTGAAGAGTACAAAATGTGGATAGAAATAGAAATCAAAAATTACAATATGCTTGATACCAAATGAGTTTTCAAAATAAAGGTATCAAATGCAATGGTGAAAATACAAGGCATGTTTGCTAGCAAGGTTTTCAACAAAGCAGACCAATGAAATACCATCAAAATTCCTTTAGAAGTCCACAAAATCCCCAAGAGCATGTCAAATTTCATGTAAATGTTTCATGAAATCTCTAAATTTTATAGACTTTCTTTCAACTTCTAGTGGTAAATATTCTTACCCTATTAGTTTAGAAATACTTTTTACTCAATGCTAACTGAATATTTTGGGTAATAATTTACAGTATTTGTTGAATTTGAATAAATTATCAAGTAAATATTTTATATTAATCATGTACACAGAATATTTTGTACAAATACAACTGAAGGAGGAGGGATATGATTCAGCTTTTCAAGTTTGTAAAACAAGGGGACACAGAGGGCTTAAATTTCAATAGGGATAACAGAACAAGGGGTCATGGGTATAAATTGAATAAGACACATTTTAATCGGGATTTAAGGAAAAACTACTACTTTAATAGGGTAATAGACAGTTGGAACGCGTTGCCAGAAAATATAGTTAATTCAAAGGGAGTGTACGAATTTAAGACACAATTGGATAGTCAGTGGGAATTGGAGAATTCATAAACAAAGGACCAGCCTTGTTGGGCTTGAGCCTGTAGCTGGTCGTCAATATTTGTATTTGTATTTGAATTTTGGACAAAAGATATTAAAAAAAATGCACTGTAATAATTTTTATACAAAGAAACAAAATAATAAACTACATACATTTAAAACACCATACTAATATTAATCAACTAGTCACTGCATGGCCAGCACTGTGTTGCCGTGTCACATCAATATGACCACCCCCTACCTCAAACGTCAACAGCGCACAGCCAATGAAACGTGGCAAGTAGCGCTAGCTGGCATGGTGAGTGTAAAAGTTGGAAATTTAGGCCATCTCAGAACATATTCTTTGTTGGTGTGATGGGTAAAACACATGATTTATTTGACTCACAAAAGGGAATAATGATTGGCTTTCGTGCCAAAGGCGGCAGTATGGTGAAATGTACCGTGACTGGAGTAACAGCACCATTGAAAATAAACAACGTGGAAACTGCGGTGCATCACATGCCATTGATGTGAGAGGTGAACGTTAGTTATGACGATGTGCAAGGACTGACAGTAAAACTAGTAAGTTCATAAAGCTTATTTACAAGTAGATGATTGTTGCTGAACATATACACTCTTAAATGTTGACTGGTTTTCCTGAGAAGGATGTGATCTTTCAGCAGGACAATGTCACATGAGATACGTTTAGTATTGTCCGGGATTGGTTAGACAAAGACTTTCCAAGTGCTCTGCTGTACCCCAAATTCACCAGATATGAACCCAATTGAGAATCTTTGGGATCATCTCGATCACCATGTTCATAGCATGGACACTCCATCATGCACCCTGTTGTCGGACATACTGCAGTCTGCATGGCTCCAGATACCTGCAGCAACCTTTCGCAATCTTATTGACATGACTGTCTACATGGTGTCCCTGTTGCACAAGGAGCTAATTCTGGATATTAGCAAGTGATCATAATAATTTCACTCAACCCTGTTGTACTAAACGCAAATTCAATTTAATTCATATGGTTACATTTTCTACACAAGTTGTAAGTGCTATGTAAAGTACACATAGAAAAATATAATTAAGAGAAGGAAAATACAAACTTATTTCCAAATTTTAGTAATAAAAATAAAATCTCTCTATATTAAAAAAAAGTTACCGCCGCAGGATTGAAAACTGTGTTGTTTAGCTCGATTGTTAAACGATTTCCCGAGAAAGTACTGATCGGAAAAAAACGAAATTAACATGATTTGTTCTTCCTCGTATTCCCTGGACAATTATTAGATTTTTTTCTGATGCGGCTATTAGTTTAGGGTTTATTAAGTGTCAAAATTGAAGAAGCGAAAAACACATACAAATTTTCAGTCTTCAGCCGTGAGTTTTTTTTAAAGAGTACCTCTCAATGTAAATTTTTTTCAAAATTTCAATTTGGTTCTTGATAATATTTTTTTGAAATTCGGGAAAAATCAGAACATTTTTGTAACTTTTTTTTAAAAACTGGCATATCTATATTTTATTACTATTATTTTTTAATTTTTAAAATATCGCAGTATACCTCAGAATGTACTCTTTCTTACGGTACTATTATTTTTGAAATCAGTTAATAATTAAATTGGATGCGATCAAAAGTGGGTCATACAAAATTCGGAATCTTTGGATATTTTTGCTACTTTTTGTTACAACCGTTAACTAAAACTGTCATATCTATATCGTATTGCTATTATTTTTTTATTTTGAAAATAGCGGGTTGGCGAGCGTAAGCGAACAGGGGGCGGCGCCCCCTAGTATAATATAAAAATGTATCAATAAAAATTTTATATTTAACAAAGACCTTTGGTCAAATTTCGCGTAAAATGTGATAGAATCGTCTGCCGCAATTTTAAGCGATGATGATTGGTCAACTGTGAATATAGGTTATATAGCTATAGGTTTTACCAAAAATTTAAATGAGATGGTACTCAGTGTCCTTCAAGTGTGGATATTTTAATTCTGGCACAAGTTTACAAAACTCAATTATAGAATTATATCTCATTCGTAATAAGTTCATATTTTATCATTTAAGAACAAGCACTGACGAATCCTAGAAGCACAACTGAAGATCTACTTGTCGAAGCGATTACGTACAACTTGTACACTTTATCGACCATTCTTCTCCTATAGAACTTTCAGAAATGATAGGATGTCTGGTGTGGGTTTATTGTGTCCTCGTTTTCTTTTAGAAATATTAAAAAATGGTCAAATTTATCATCAAAAGTACAAACATCAATGTCATTTTTGTAAATATCTTTCAACTTTTTTATCATGCTCTTTTTTCTCCTATTGATCAATCCAATCAAAAAATATTTGAAAAGGCTCCACAATAATTTATACGTCTGAGTTCTTAGAGATAATTTTGCCTTGGTGTTACCACATGACATAAAATGAATTGATTATGAAATTTTCCCTTATTGTAAATTCAACTCAGACTTCTTTGTATGTTTTCATCAAAAAAATGTGTTTATCTTAATTGTCAACAAATTCGTCAATCTTCCTTATTAAATGATAGCCGCTTAATTCGCCACTTACAGTATGGGTAAGAGTGCGGATCTAAGTGCATTTGATCCTAGGCAAATAATCGGGCCCTGATGAATGGGTCACTCCACCTCGGAAGTATTAAACGCTCGTATTTTCAAGCATCACTGTGTCAAGGGTGTACCATGAGTATGTCGCCGTCAGCTAATCCACATTGTAACAGAGGATCCAATGATGCATGAAGGGATGAGATGCATAAACTGCTGATGGTTTGTTCTCTTTCTCTGCTTTCATGTTGCCTTGTTTCTCTTTCAAGAGTGGATTCAGCTTTTTTAAAACTTCATTCTCTGTTACCTTGCTGTTGTGTTTGAAGACAATTCTTTTTCTGGGAGTGTGTGCATCTTTAAAAAAAATAACGCTATACTTACAAAAAAAAATTCTTTTTGATAAACCTTACTGATTCTGACAAATAACCTAAATGAATGACACTGTCAGCAAAATCAAAACCAAATTAAACAGTAATGAACAAAATTGATTAAATGATACAAATTCAAAAGTTAACCAAAATTGCAGAGATGAAACAAGTAAATTATGCTTTTAAAAAGTCGTAACGCTAAACCTCACTGATTCCGACAAACAACGTAAATGAATAACAATGTCAGCAAAATAAATACAAAACTAAACAGTAATAAACAAAAGTGCAGAAATTATAAAAATTCAAAAGTGATGAAATTACCATTGCTGAAGTGGGGGATTTAGCATTTCTCCTTCTTCGAACACTTTCGCTGCACTCTTGCAGCCGTGTTTCTGTTTCTTGACTGGATTCATTTCTTATATGTATATACGATAAGATACGATATCTTTCTCTGTTCTGTTGCAGTCTTCTTTCTCTTTCTGAAGTGGATTCAGCTCTTCTGCGTTCTCTTCTCTCTCGACATAGTGTATCGTGTGATTTCTTAGCTTTTTTTCTGGGAGGCTGTGGCATCTTGAAAGCTCCCTATCCTTTCAAAAAATCAAACACAAAATACACAAAACCCCAAAAAAAATTGCAAAAATTAAAGATTGCTATGTTTTCAAAAAGTCTTAAAACGAAAAAAGAGTAATGTACGGCTTCAGTCTATGTTTATCATGGTGGCAACGGCCTTGGCGCACTTTTAGTAGCAAGTTATGGCTGGTTAAGGCAAACAATAACTATTATTTCGTTTTTTAGGCAACCTCAGCAAGAGGAAAGTGTAAATATTCATTTTGAATACTGTAGAAAGTTCTTTCAATATCCGATAAACTGTCCGGATTTCATTGCTTCCCATTTCTTTAATTGCATTGTTTTTTGCCAGGTTTTGGAATTTTTTTCATTTTATTTTATGTTACTGTATAGTGCTGTTGTCTCAGGTTGTATTAATTTTATTTATGTACGCAATATATTTTTTAAAACGTTTAAAAATGTGTTACTGAAGCTTGTTACTTTTTGTAGTAAAAAGAAAAATATGATTATCATTTTTACTGTACGGTCCTCCTTGGCGACTTTCCAAAAAATCTCCAAATGTAAGATTGCGTCAATGACATCCATATCCAAGACGACGTCTTCAACATAGAGAGGAACAAGTAAACAAAATGTTTCCATCCAATTTTCTGATTTTGTGTCTAAGCAAACTTCACACTGTGAACCTTTGCATATGTGGTAATGAAAATGAGGAATGCACAAATAAAGAATAAAATGAAGAGAAAACAAACTTGCCCTTCACTCCTGCTAGCTCCATACAACTTCTCTGCTGTTTCGGTTGTCACGATTATTTGCTCCCCCTAGCTACCTTCGCCTCATCGTATGTTAAGGGCCATAATTTTGTGTATAAATTATGAAAGGTCATAATTTTGTATTTTTTTTCACCATATATATTTGGCCAGATATACTTACATTTGCAGCACACATACTTATTTAACGATGGTGTAATTCCCACAGCAATAAAATAAGAAAGAATGGAGCGTCGAAAAGCGATGCTTCAGGAGCGTTTAAAAGCGATTGTAACGGAAATCACAGAGCGATCCAAAAAACACACATGCTAACGAAGGAAACAGTCAAAAAGGAAGTATTTGAGAAAAAAAGGTCAAAAAGAAGTGGGTGGTATTTGAAAAAACCGGGGTGAATTTACTGTGTTAGGGTTGCCATTAATAAAAGATAGCCAAAATCCAATACATTTGGCGACATTCGAGTATTTGCGACCAAAATCAAATTTGCTACGATATCAAGGTTTTCAAATATAGGGTTGCCATAAACTAATTTGTGAGCCGGGCGACCAGATTGGACGAGAAATCGTTTTGAAATAAATATTTCCTTTGCAACTTCGCAAGTTCTATACAAGTTCGCAAAAAAAAAAAAAGCGCCAAGGTCGTTTTTATCGCGATAAACGCACTGTACCAAAAGGAAAAAACACTAAAATTGCAGAAATGACACAAATTCAAAAGTAAATTATGCTAAACCTTACGGATTCCGATAAACGTAAATCAAACAGTAATAAACAAAATAACAGAATTAATACAAATTAAAAAGTACGTAATGAAATTCCTCTACTGAAATAAAAATGTGATTACATCTTTAAATATAACGTTACCAGCAATACAAAAAAAGCGCTCGAATATGTTGGATGGTCTGCACTCTGAAGTTAAGAAACCAAACACAATCACAAATGTAGCAGCTGTGACGAGCGCCTCAATGGAGACATTTCGAAGGAGCCGAAAGTGCAATGCGCATGGGCAAACTTTCTTTGGTGATTTCGCCATTCTTGTCGCTAATCTAATGTAGGATTCTAGCAGTCCTGCTGTAAATTAGCATGTGCCATTTGGATTGTCATATACTGAGTTTTACCTTCGTTGGGAAACAACGTATATTGTTTGCGCAAAAACCTGCAATCTGATTTAGCCTACAACAGCCCTTTTCAGTAGAGTGCCTATACAATAACAGTGGCGACAAGGGACCAAATTTGGCCCAATGCACATGCGCGGCAGCCATTTTTCTACCAGAATCGGTTGCTGGGCGAATATGTTCCTTCCATCGGTTTCCCACATTTCCTCCTCTCTCTTTCCTTTGGCGATAGTGTTTATGTCGCGTAATTTTTATGCTCACGACTTATTGAACTTGTTTTCGTGAATATTAACAAGAAAATGAACAAAGTTAAGCTTATAACTTCAGTGTTAAATAAAATAAGATGTGATGTTTTTTCTTTAAATTCTTTCCATGCTGTGTGATAGAAGTTTACGCATTAATTTTATAACATTAAATAAAAAATAGATTTGAAATGTCCTACTATTAATGGATAGTTCCTTAAAATAAAAATTTCTTTCAACCAACTGTTCAACACATGTTTTTTTTTTTAGTGTGATTAATCCTTTCCTTACATTAACGGAACCAGAAAAGATAATGAACATTTTTATTTGACCTTTTTAATGCATGACACAACATTTTAACCCACTTAAATTTAATTTTAAGTTTCGTCCATTTATACAAGTCAAGAGACATGTAATTTCAAAAATAGTCAACACCATCAGTACACATTTGTAAAATTCTATCACATTTTCATATGAAAAATAGAATTAACAGATTGAAACTAAATTATGAGCAAATATTGGCCTAAACATACAAGAATAATCTCAAGATAAAAAATAGTTAACAGCATTTGTACGCATTTATATCCAAATTCACAGATAAATGTTGATGTGGTGGTTTTGTTCCTAGATCTAGCAGCAAAATAAAGATGAAAGTTTGCATCAAAAATAACACTTTTATGTAAACATTTCTTTTATTCTTTTTATATATAGCATCGCTACAATTTACTCTCTGCTTTTCTGATGATTCAATTCGGCATAGGTTATTGTAAACTTTTTATAAGGAAACAGCTATAAAAAAACAACGCATTATCAAAAGTTTAAAACTTGCTAACTGCCTTTGGCGCGATGTTTACCTCGCCAAAGTAGCGGGAAACAGCATGTTGTTCAAAAAAAGCTATTTACTTAAAAAGTCTTCAAATTTACACTGACAAAACACTTAAATAATTATAAATAAACATTCCAGAACACGAAATGGAACACGAATAAGCTATATTTTCTTTTTAATTTAATATACACACGTTTTTCTCGAACACACAAAAAGTTCCCATGTTATGTCTAACCGGTATAGTGGTTAAGGTGTTAGCCTCTAGATCGGAAGGTTCCTGGTTCGAATCCGGGTCCGGGCATGGATGTTTGTAAGCGTATGGTGTAGAGGCGGCTGGTGCACCTTAAATCTGTCGTGGCCGAAAGTCCTCACGTTGGGTTGGCGTGGAAGTTTGGAGAGTGGGGTGCCAGCTCAGGTGTTGCTTCGTCATCTGACCGTGGTTCAAAATTACGAGGTGTTGTCCTCGGATCTTCCCTCAAGGGGCTGATCCCGGACCGTCGTCAATAGCCCGTTGTGTTGCTCTAGTACGACGTTAACTAAAATTACCATTACCATGTTAAGTCTACGGGAGCTGGGAAAAGACCGCTTCGGGCGGTAGAAAAGGTCTCTAAGCCAATCAGAAAGTGTTTCCCGTATGTCGCCACTCTTATTTTTAGGCACTCTACTTTTCAGGGCTATCTCAAATCAATTGTAGTTACTGTGCTACTGTACTTATTTTGTGGATTAAAAATGCAATCTTCCAATTCCATTATGGAATAAGATTGTGAGCAATCTGTGTTGGATGTTACCACCGAACAGGAAATAGTGAAATCGCTAAATGACCTAACTTATGACGAGCTCGTTTCTTATAGCGAAGAAATTGCCAATGAAAAACGAGACGTTGGATTCTTCATCCAAATGCTCCGGAAGCTGGTGCAGGAAAGTAAAACACCAGAAATGAAAGCGGCCAATGAAGAAAACCTTCTTGTTTATATGAACAGGATGGAGACACTTGCAGGTTCGACACAGTTTATTACTAATCTCCTCGATGCTAAAATGACAAACAAGAAACAAACTACTAAGCATCCGGCCTCACCGACGCAAGGTAAAAAGCAAACACCTAAAGTCTATGTGTCAAATGACACTTCAGTACGTAAAATCCAACCGATAAATGTCATCAATGAAAGCATCAATTCTGGTGCATCTACATCCAAAATCGACGACTCAGCTGAGGAAAGTCAGATTTCGGCTAAAATCCCTCCCATCATAGTTAATCTTTCGGACGACTATAAGAAATTTTTGGACGAAGTCCGTGAAGCAGTTGGATCACAAATACAAGGATGGCTCTCAGGAGAGATGCGGAACATCTACCCAAATTCCATTGCTCAGCATCGCGTCATTACCAAACACTTGGATGTTAAAAATATTCAATATTTCTACCGCTCCCAAAAGGGAAGCAGACCCATTAAAGTCGTCCTCAAAGGACTCCCAACTTGTACCCCTGTGAGAAAATTAAAACTGAATTGATTAAATTAGATTTCCACGTTGAAAGCGTAAACCAGTTAAAAACCCTGAGAGGAAAACCTAAAAAGGATCTACCAATTTTCCAGGTGCAATTAATTAATGACCCCACAGCACACAAAATCTCTGAGCTCAACAACCTTAGAGTTGAAAAATTCACGAACAGGCAGGGTATGCCACAGTGCTACAACTGACAGATGTTCAATCACTCCAGCGCTAATTACCGCATGACAATTTTGTGTAATTTGTAGTGAAGCCCACCTAACTAAACACTGCACTAACCGTGGAAATAAACCGAAATATGCAAACTGTGACTTACAGCACACAGCTAATTATAAAGGATGCACTAAGTGTCCTAAACCAAGGGTTTTCACCAGCAAACCCTTTCAACCCACTTTTTCCTTTGCCAGTGCAGTCAAACCCACCCACCCACCACATCCACCACCTAGTCATGCTGCGGTATCGTAACCAGGCCCTGATTTACCATTAGGCCAGTGAGGCACGGGCCTAGGGCCCCCATAATTTAGAGGGCCCCTAAGTTTCAAAAGTATCTAAAAAATTAAAAAAGTTTTAAGCAGTTACATAAATTATTGGGTATTTACGTAAATGTCCGTCGACCGTTTCCCCCCACTATCACATTCTTGTAATTACATTAATTATCTAACTATTATATTTTTGATTTTCATCTGCTTTATTTTGTTTTGCCAAGAGTTATAAGTGATGTCACGATTTTCTCAAACTTTTTGATGACATCTGTGAAACGGTCAACAGTCAAATACGTAAGTACCAATTATTGTTATAAAATTAGTTTTTGTGATGAACAAATAACATGGTGTGTGTGTGTGTGTGTGTGTGTGTGTCCTGCGTGTTGTGCCTACTATACCAAATTTTCTAAATCGGGCCCTGATCGTAACCTCAAAATCTGACTTTTCCCGGACCCACGCCGGTACTCCAAACATTCCCTCCAATGAGATATCCCAGCTTTTCGAGCTATTTAAAGAAATCGAAGCAATAGCTAGCTGTTTTCCAAGTTTAACTGATTTGCTTACTTAGCTGAAAAGCAAGCAAGCACCGATCGACAAGTTCCTCACACTTGTCAAACACACTAAATAAATTTTTTTATGTTAAATACGCCCATAACTGGCCTGAAACTGTGTTTTTGGAACGCATGGGGGCTACGTAGCAAAATTCATGAGCTGCGAGCCTTTGTAAATGAGCACTCCCCTGATACCCTGTTAGTACAGGAAACTCTGCTTAAAGTTGGCGAAACCGCCCCACTGCCGAACTATTCCCTCCACTCAACACCCAGACCCATTGGTCACGGTGGCGGCACTGGGATTTACATTAAATACTCTATCTCGCATTATAGAGAAACAACACCTAGATTACATGTAATTGAAGCCACTGCAGTTACTGTTGGAATACATAACCTTCCCCCTCCCCATCACTCCACTTATGTCAAAAGTGATGCCACATGCATTTTCACATTGGATTTTGAAAACCATTTGAGGTTAAATTCCTCTATAATTATTGTTGGAGACATGAACGCACATCACACCCACTGGAATTGCTGCTATACAAATACCCAAGGAAAACAACTCTATTCTTTTGTGCAAGACGCAAGACTAGAGATAGCTGCACCCGACACACCCACCCGTTATGGACCCACTGTATGCCTTATCAAAGATCAATTTATTCGCTCCAAGAGCTATCAAGCGATCATAATTCAGTTCTATTATTCTTTGACACACAAGTGCAATCCAAACCAACCAATCAGTACTTTCGACCTAACTGGAAGAAGTTCTCCGATTCGCTAGACAACATACCTTACACAATACCCGATAGAAGCATGGAGGAGGAGCTTAACTCCTTTGCTCTACAAGTTACAGACACAATCGATCGTGCATACCACGAGACTGGACGTGTCGTGCACTCAGAACAAGGCAGTCCCCAACCATCCCAAATTAGGGAATTAATTAAAGAGAAAAATCGAGCCAGAAAGACTTGGCAACGTACGCGAGATCCGACTGACAAACGAAACATGAATCGAGCCCAGCAGAAGTTTAAGGATTCAATTCAACAATGCACACAACAGTCTTGGACTAATTACACTCTATAACAAAGAAGGAATCATCTGATTGCTTTGAAATTTCGTATGCAAAAATATTTTGTCCAAATATGCAAATGATTAAAATTTGGTGTCCAATGAATTAATAGTGCGATATCCAGCGCATCGGAACTGCGCATCCAGCAGATGTATATAAGGAGTTGTTCTTGAACTGTTGTTAAAAATTTCTGCTGCATTGCGATTTAGGATACCTTTCAACGACTGAAAAAATGCCTCGCCGCAGGATTCGAGCTCATTACGAGCAACTTTCAGAGTTTGAAAGAGGTCGTATCATTGGATTGAAAGAGGCAGGTTGGGCAAATCGGAGAATCGCTCGTCATGTGAGTCGAAGCGATGCGGCGATTAGAAGATGCTGGCAAGAGTGGGTGGACAATGGCAGATTTCAGCATCATGATGGTAGCGGTCGACGTAGGGCCACAACATATCGCGAGGACAGAGTGATTATCGGATCAGCTGTCACAGCGCCTGATTCATCGCTATCAACCATCAGTCGTGCGACCCACACATGAGTGTCCACCATGACCATTCACAGACGACTGAGAGAGCGAAATCTACGCTCGTACCGACCGTTATGCCACCTACCACTCACGCCTGCACACTGTCGAGCCTTATTACAGTGGTGCTTCGCTCGATCAGGCTGGAATGATGCTGACTGGGGACGTATAATCTTTAGCGACGAATCCTGCTTCCAACTGTGTCCTGACGATCATCGAAGACGGCATCCGGTAGGGCAGCGTGCCGATCCTGCTTTCACTATTGCACGCCACACGGGCCCTCAACAAGGAGTTATGGTCTGGGCTGCCATTTCCCTTGATAGACGGACACCTTTGGTCGTCATTAGAGGTACACTTACTGCACAGCGGTACGTTGACGACATTCTGAGACCTGTTTTGCTACCGTTCCTTTCGCAGTACCCTGGGCTTATTTTTCAGCAAGACAATGCCAGACCACATACGGCACGTGCTGCTATGAACTGTCTTCAAGCTTGTCAAACACTTCCTTGGCTAGCCAGATCACCAGATCTCTCTCCCATCGAGCATGTCTGGGATATGATAGGAAGGCGACTGCATCCGGTAGGGAACGTTGATGACGTAGTCCGACAATTGGAGCAAATATGGCAAGAAATACCGCAGAAGACCATCCGGGAGCTTTATCGGTCTATGCCACGCCGTGTGGCAGTTACATAATTTTCCTATCCACTAATTTTTATCTCCATCGGACAACTCCTTCTTGGTGCGTCGATTTTTTTGTTATAGAGTGTATATCACTTCACTGTTTACAGAGGATGGATCCCTCTGGAGAGCAGTGAAGAAATACAAAAAGACTTCCTACCGCTTTCCGCCCCTTAAGGGTCAGGCTAGCATTGCTTACACAGACACTGAAAAAGCTTATGTATTATCTACTAATTATGAACACCACAATTCACCGAAAACACCAGCAATTACCCTGAGACAACCCAAATTATTAATGACACTCTCACTAATTTCTTTTGCATTATACCCACTGATATTATTGAGCCTGCCACTCCCTCTGCATCGGGAAGATTAAGAGACTATATCGGGAAGATTAAAACCAGGAAAACCGCTGGAATAGACGGGCTTTCAAATACCATGTTGAAGAAACTCTCTTTGAAAACCGTCTTTGTTATCACTCATCTGATAAATTGCATTTTGTCTTTACGACATTTCCCTTAACCATGGAAAACAGCTGTCATTGTCCCAATCCCGAAACCAAACAAAGATATTCGACAACATAAGAGTTACAGGCCAATTAGCTTGCTCAGTACTCAGTAAAGCTGCTGAATATATTATTAATACTCGGCTTGAAGCTTACTGTAGTGCATCCAACATCCTCATTCCTGAACAATTTAGTTTCAGAAAACAGCAGTCTATCACTCACCAGCTACTTAGAGTTACTGATCACGTCTTGGACGGTTTTAAAAACAAAGAGAGCACTGGCGCAATCTTCCTAGATGTGGCAAAGGCCTTTGATAGGGTTTGGATCTATGGACTGATACATAAATTAATCACTTTAGGCATTCCTGCCTCACTAATCAGACTTCTATTTTCCTACCTGACAAGTAGGCATTTTGTCGTTCGTGTCAACAAGATCCTCTCTACTAATGCCATACAGGCTGGCACACCACAGGGTTCAATCTTAGGACCAAAATTATTTAATCTGTATGTGAACGACATTCCACGAAAATCATCTATGTTTTGCATGTTTGCGGATGATTCAGCTGTGTTAGCCAGACATCATGATCTTACAGATGTCATGACTATACTTACAAGCTATCTACACACACTTGAAACCTGGCTTACTGCTTGGCGAATTAAAATTAATGTTAACAAATGCCAAGTCTTACTTTTTACTAGAAAAAGAGTCTAGAAAAAGAGCCAGAAAGAGAGAAAAAGAGTAGAAAAAGAGACCCTCTGTCTTCTATGGAAATCCAATCCCTTGGTCCCCTAATTGCAACTACCTTGGAGTCACATTGGACTCACATTTAACGTGGAAACTCCACATTTCCTCCCTTAAGGGGGTCCGGGACACATTGAAAATTTTTTTTTATTAATTAATTTAGAATTTTTTTTGTACTGATTACCCATCTAACTAATAAGCAAAATCACAACACAAAAGTTTTCCAAAAGTTCTTTAAAAATTTTTAATTAAACTTTTTTGAAAAAAAGAGGGGTCATTTTAAATTGCTAAGGCTCAAAACATTCTTGATCAATTTTCAAAATTCTTACATTAAATTATTCATGAATTTATTAACTTTAATTTCGATTCAGGAATTTAAAAAATATTAATTTAATAAAAAATAAAAAAATATTTGAATGAAAATATTTGAAAATTTTAAGGTACTTTTTTTAAAAAAAGTCATATTTTTAAAAGTAAATATTTGTTTTAAATTTGCTGAATCGAAATTAAAGTATAATGTTTGAAAAAGATATATTCCAAATTTCAACCCTTAAACTTTATCGGTTTTCGACTTATAGCAATTTGAATACAGGAAATCTTGAAAAAATGCATCATGGAGAAAAACGCATATAAAGTTTTAAGTACAGATGTTGTTGCCATGACAACAACTGTCAAGAGTTTTAGATTTTTAAAACAACGCACCACAAAAATTACTATATCTCTAGTTCTAATTAAGATAGAAACATGATTTAGACGTCATTTTAAGCAGAAAAACACAGATAATTTCTTAAAATAATAATAAAAAAAAAATCGCAAATTTGACGATTTTTGTGTCCCGGACCCCCTTAAAACTAAAACCGGCGTTGCTAGAAGAACCCTTTACTCCTTAATTGGTCGTAATTCCATTCCTTCCATCGACAGCAAGTTGCTCCTTTATAAAACCATGATTCGACCAATAATCAGCTACGACAGTCTTATCTGGGGATATGCATCAAAAAGTCACCTCCTTAAACTAGAAAGTTTTCAAAATTATACTCTCTGTATTATCAGTGGTTACCCCTGGTATTACAGAAACAGTAAAATTCGCAAAGATCTTAAAATTACTGAACTCAAAAAGTTTTTAGTAAACTCGCTAATAAATTCTATACCAAACTCGAAATTATCGTTAATTCCGTAATTCAGCAAATCCCCATGTACGACCCCCTCGTTAAACAAAATTCAGTAAAAGGCCTAGGGCCATTATTTATCCATCATTTGCAATTTAATCTAACTCTTTTTATTTAATTTAACTCTTTGATCACTTAACAAAACCAAGTGGAAGAAAATACCACTAGCCGTCATATAAGGACTTGTGGAAAAAATGCCCCGGAGGGTTGAGGCTGTAAATGCCACTCGTGGAGGCTCTGCCAACTATTGAATATGAATAAATTTTGTTTTTCTTTTCGATCACAAATGTCCAAATACTTATTGGTAGATAGTGTATAGCATCTACACTAAACTTTCTTAATTTATTATACCTATTTACGGCCAAATGTCATATATGGTTTTATACTCCATTTCAATCCATTTTAATCGAATGTTGCATCCATATTCACATATTAATAGATTTAATACTTCTAAATGAAATTAAATTACTCAAATACATCGATCTAGCAGCATTTCGCTCACTTAATTTAATTAATTATTGTGTTAATTAAAGTGTTAATTCTTATTTTAAATGAAATTATGGCCGATCCTTAAGGGAAGGAATCTAGCGAGCTGAATTACCCAAAATCGACAGTGGACTATACGTTTCAGAAGTGGAAGGTGAGTGGTGATTGTCGGCATGTGCATTGTCTTAATCATGTTATCAATTAGATTTCAACTATCAATTTAAATTTCATGCCCTCTCTAGCTACAGCATCACACTCTCATATGGAAAATAAGCACCTATATGGAGCATAGGTTGAAAATACTTATATTTATATTTAGTTTTAGCTGGTTGCGATTCTGGAGTTCCAAATGCACACTAAACAATCAGTTTTAAAATTCACGCAATCAAAAAATTATTTCTTGATCAGTTGTCTAGGACGTTTTATCACTCAACAACTTGCATGAAATCTTATTTTCTTTTATTTTATTTCTTTTATTATAAAATTTGTAGTTCTATAAACGCGATCACTTTTTGCGCAGGTAGAAAAAATAGACAAAATGACATTTTCCCTGACAGTCTGTACGTTTTTGCTTGAGGAATATACAGGACGTGAGTGACAATGGAAGCTGTCAATAAACTTGTCAGATTTCTTGCTAAACTCAATGCAGAAACGTGTTTGGATAGGCAAAAGTATTTTCGTGATGATCAACAAGTAGGATGAAAGCTTCGTGTGTGTTCATGAATATAAATAGAAAATATGGTATCAGTATGGAACATAAAGTAGTGTGCAAAATGCGATTCCTGGCAAAATATACGAGCAATGTTGATCGAGAATATAAAATAAGCTAAAAGAATCAAACTTTTGAACAGTATCAATCCGAAACAAAATTCTGAGAATTGAAAACAAGTATTCACGTTCAACATTGCCATGAATTCAAAAAATCCTAATCGTTCACTTTTTAAGTGAAATAAATGCGATCATCTCTTACATCCATGGAAAAAAAATCATCGAATCCAAATTTGATGTAAAAAGCATCAGATTGAAGATAATTGACTTTTAATAGTAAAGGTTGAAACAGTTCAACAAGTTCTCTAGAGTGTCATTTGTTTACATTGTGGGCACCTTAAATCAATTCCATTTCAATATATATTCCAAAGATTTTCAAACAAATTAATGGCGGACTTTTGAAAGACCAAGACAGAACTCTTTTCTGATACTCCATTCCTGAATGAATATATGCGTGTGAACCCTCTTAGGTTTTTGCACTCATATATTCTAATTTTCCCCGCATGACTTCCAACCATTTTTAACCTTCTAGAACAACAGAAGCGTTCCTATGATTTTTTTGTTGTGAGAAAAAATTATTACTATAGATATTTAGTGTCTGAGCATTAATGGTGTGGTGGTCGCTGCATCACCCACACGTAGTTCTACGTGCAGCATAGAAAAGTTCTACACCTGTCTATGTTTTTTTCTAATACCATGTTTTGAAAGCTGTCATAGATGTAGAAGTATGATTGTTTTCTGAAAATCCATTGTTTTAATCCCTTTTGCAAGTATAATATCTGCTTACGTTTACCACACCTTAGGCCTATTGCACACATCTGATTTTTCAACGTGCGGCGACGCTGCGGCCTGTTCAATCTTTTAACGTCATAATAAAGTGCTTGTCATGTGTTCAGATTGTTTGATGCACAACGACTTTCAATATCCCGTTCTGTAGCTCCAATACGACATTAATTCAACTACCTACCCATCAACAACCCTCCTTGCCATATTCTAATCTGTATAATGAAATTTTGCAATTATGTCTTCATTAATGCAAATTAAATCAACTCAAATGTTTTCTAAAACTTTACAATGAAAAATGATTGATGATTTTGTAGACAGCCCCAGGTGACAATATGAAAACAAGCGTCTTTTAGTGAGTCTGTTTTGGGAATTTCAAAATGAAATCAATATTATCAATCAGACTGAAAGAAGCTACATACTTTCCCTCCGAATAAACGTTTATTCATTAAACACACAGTTATTAGGCCCAGTGCACACATCCGGTTTTTCAACGTGCGGCAATGCAAGTGCGGTCTGAGATGCATTAGATCCAATGGAGTAGTGAACACATGCCTCCGGCGCCGCTTCGGTGGGTGACGCACGTCCAACTTGCGTGCAATTTGTACCGCAGATCCCCACGGCGCCGCAGCTCGCCGCACACGCTTCTCCGGTTTGAAGTACCTTGTTTTCATAAATAAGTGGAATATAAATAATAATTAATAAATGTTTGTATCCAGTAACGTCTATTTTGTTTCAAAATATTCTTTTTTACACCAAGTAAGCGAAATAAATACGTTTTCTTCGATAGAATATTTATCGCAAATGGCGCGAAATGAGCACTTGCATCATTTCACGGCTATGTGTGCATAGTTGGGCTTCGGTGCCGCAGCGGCGCAGCACGTTGAAAAATCGGATGTTTGCACCGGGCCTTATTGTCGGTTATTTGCAAAAAGGATCTTAGTCAAGGATTTTAACGATTCCAGAAGAGTCCTAAATGTCTCAACGATGGGATCACGCTCTTCGATAGACCCTCGTGTATTAACTACTCAAACCCACTAGATACGGACAATAGATTTGTATCGATGCAAAGCAGAACCCAATATTCTTATTTCTTAATAGCAGAAATAGGGTATGCGTTACTCGTTATTTCTTCCTTCAGAATTCTTGTGGTCCCAGCGCCTCGAAATACAGCTTCTATAGCAAACAGCAAGAAAAGCTTTAAATTATTTCCACAATAAAGTCAAACTGAATAAATCTACGTAAAGAAATCTCATCCTAATAGGCGGCGATGCAGAGAAAGGCTGAAAGAGTCCCAACAAGGGAAACGAAAAGAAAAAGACTTGCATGGAAAGTAAACTTAGAAAATAAAAAACCCGAGAATCTGAAAGTAACATCTCTTGGGAAAAATAACGTATCATCCTTTAGAGGCTTGTATTCCTAGCGTCTGTAGAAATATTTGGCACTAAAGGCTCTAGTCCGCTCAAAATAGAACTATTCAGACACCAGGCCAAGAGAGTAAGGGAGAATTTGAAAAGTTTTGATTGGAATGTGTGTGTGTGTGTGAAAGCATTCCGATTCGAAACCAAAAAGTTTTCTTTCTATGGTGATAGACTGGAAAACATGTATATATTTGCAGACAGTGTGAAAAGGAAGAAGATACGTGGGAAGTTCCTGAAAAGAATGTAAAGTCACTTTACATGAGAGTAGTGCAATTTTTATATACCAGCAGACCCGCTTTAAAGTTTCTAAATTGCTTCAATCTTGTTATTCGCGTCACATACCTTATTTAAATCTTTTTATGATGAATATAAATATTGATATACACATTTCATAAGTTCAAATGAAATGAAGTTATGAAATTCCCTTGTTCATTCACTTGTTCAAAGGCCAGTGATTCTATACAAACTGATCAATAAACAACCTATTTTCGAGTTGGTTCACACATACTTTGCTGCCCAAATTTTTATTTTCCATATTTCTCATTGCCTTCTACGTGTCCAGATTGCTGAAAAATTTCATTAGAGGGTTGTTCCATTCTAGCAATATTAAACTGCAACTAGCTCAAATTAAGCTGATTTAAACTTTGCGGCAAAATTCATCTCACAGCGGTTGATTTTGTATTGTTTAATATCCGTATACTGCCATTTGGCAACTTACAAAAAATGTCGATTTTGTGCCACTTACGTTGTGAAATACTTTTATAGTTTCTAGACTTCAAAGATACCAAAGGAAAGATTCAAAATGATTCAAAGATGCAAAGTCTACACATTGAAACAATTCCAAACAAATTTTTACACTCTTCCAATTTTTTTTAAAATGGCTACTCTGAGATGGTTTTTCAGTGTAAACATAAATTCACTACGAGAGAAGAAAAATTACTTCTGGTAGGGAAGTAATTTGATGAATCACCATTTTGATGATTTTAGAGTTAGGTTTTTTTTTATAGGAGAGGCATTTTCTGTTAGGTTTAATATAGATGGCGATAAGTGTTAAAATGCACGTATTCATAACATGGCGTTACTTGACTTGTTTCTAGAAATACGGTTTCAGCACTTAGTCAATAAAAATTCCAAAGAATTAATTCCGAATTGATGATATGATAGTTAATTGGTCAACACACCAATTATTAAACTCCACGCTGTCAAAACGGCTATGAAATACATTTTAAAGTAATTCCGGTATGAATCATATGTTAGCATTTGGATAAACTCTTCTTAAGCCATCTCGTTTGTTTCTTCTTACTAAACCTCTCACAAGCTCTTGCTGAGTTTGCATTGGAGTAGCAAAACACAAGCGCTCCCTGAACACAGTTTTAAAGAGAAACCATCTTGCTACAACCCTTGCAAACTAAATGCATTTTAAATTGAATTTGAATAATAAAATAAATTCTACAAAATCTACAATCGTTTCTCCCAAATCCATTTAGAATACTACAGGGTATCCATGAAAGAATGTCCCAGTTTCAATGGTGTTCCGCCGTAAGAATTGCTAGTGGACTGTATGTTGTTGAAATATGGGTTTATTATAACCATTCTATCGAAGTGAGTTGACATTGTGTATACTGGTCCCATGAGCGAGTATTTTTGCAGAGACGAAGATGAGCGTCTTCCTTGCACAGTTGGGAAGAGTACACTGATTTAGTTTTTTCTCTTGGCATGTTTACAAGTAGCCAAGATGTCGCCAAGACGAACCATCTCGGTACGGAACAAATGGTATATTATAACAGTTTAATGTAGACTTTTTGCCACAAATCATAAATCAAATTGAAGGTAAACTTACCTAGTTTTTCTCACAAATGTTCAATATATGCACCTTTATTTATACGGCGCGCATCCAACCTAAAGTTCAATTCTTCCCACACTTTAGTCAACAAGTCCGAAGTAATGGAAGCAGTAGCCCCTACAATTCGGTGTCTCAATTCTGGAAAATCATTAGGTAGCGGCGGAACGTAGACGTTCTATAAATTCCCAAAGGAAAATATCGCATGGTGTTAAGTCAGGTGAACGTGGAGCCCAGCGAAAAAGAGCTCTGTCGTCTCGACCATTACGACCAATCCAACGGTCAGGGACTTCGACGTTCAATCACTCTCGTGCAAAGAGATTCCAATATGGAGGGGTTTCATCCTGTTGCCAAATAAAGTTTACAGGTTCACCCTCTACAAATTGGGGAAAAAGTCATTCTTTCAACAGATCCAGATAAGCCACCCTTGTTACGGTAAGAATTGGATTTAGGTTGCATGTGTGCCGTATAACTAAAAGTGCACATATTGAACATTTGTAAGAAAAACTAGGTAAGTTTACATTCAATTTGATTAATGATTTGTAGTAAATAGTCTAAATTAAACTGTTATAATATACCATTGAAATTGGCACATTCGTTTATGGACACCCTATATTATAGAATTTATTTATTGCCAAAAATACAATGTTAAAATATTTAATCGGAGTATACCTGTGAGCTTGGGGATCAGAACTCAGTTACAAGTCTTCTTAAAAAAAACAAGAACAGGAAAATAAAAGTAGAAATGTTTCCTAAGAAAGAAGCACACGTAAAAGAGTTAAAGGGATTAAAATAATCACCTAAAGAGTAGAAAAACAAGCAGGAGAATAGCGGAATTTCTAAGATCTTCATAATAGTGATGCGACATCGACAGCAAAACATCGATGTTGACGACATCGCCCCAAAAACATCGATGTTTTTAAAATTCAGTGTATTTAAACTTTTCCCCCCAATTTCTTATAACTGGTTTTAGCAACTAGTGATGCTACATCGACAGCAAAACATCGATGTGGATAATATATCGCCCCCAAACCATCGTAGTTTATAAAATTCAGTGTATATAAACTTTTCCCCCCATTTCTTAAAACTGGTTTAGCAACTAGGGATGCTACATCGGCTCCAATACATCGATGTTTTTTATAAAACATCAATGTTTTGAAAACATCGACATCGATGTTGCATCCCTACTTTTCAGACCCTTCACCTTTGGCCACTTAGGTCTAAAAGTATGTTCAATTTGCTGATTATGAAAATTATGCTACTTGGTTATTTTTTAAATTTTTATAACGGTACTTTTTTCATTTAAAAATAAAACATCGACAATGTAAAAACATCGACAGTTATAAACATCGATGTTACAAAAACATCGACTCCAATACATCGATGTTTTAAAAACATCGATGTTTTAAAAACATCGATGTTTTGAAAACATCGACCTCGATGTCGCATCCTTACTTCATAAATATGTTCATTGCTTCATTAATTCTACATACATTCTCCTGTATTCAGTGAATCATGTTTTGATATAAAACAAATGATTCATTAGCTAAATGAAGGATCATTCATTTCATCACAATGTGCATTAACTAGAATTCTGGAGGGTAAATATGAAAGCATTGAGGTCATAAAATATGCCATAAAATGATTAAACTTTCCATCTTGAATAGCCAATTAAACCTCGTTGCAGTCCAGAAATTCTGTCAAGATATCACAAATACATTACATATTCTAAATCTTTCCTGCTTTTTTTTTTCAAAAAAGGAGCAACGTTTACACGTTTAGCAGAAATTTCATTAAATGGTCTATCTATATCATGTAACTGATGAATGAAAGGAGTTTTTTAAAGCATTTTTGGCAGTGGAAATTAATTTTATATGCTTTTAAATTTATCCTTGATGTTTCTCAGTATGGAAGGGTATAAAAATAAATCACAATGAATGCAGCATATCTGATGTTAAGAATGTATTTTTTCATACAGCTTTTTACTAAGCGATACATATTAGATATGTCTTACTATAACGTTAAATTCAATGTTACTATGGCAACTGATGCAAATAAATTATACTGTCTCGTAGAATAATTGAAAATTCGAATGAATAAAATTTAAAAGATTTATATGGAGAAAAGAGAATTTCAGAAATGCATCACAGAAGTGGATATAGGAATAATCATTAAAGCAGCATTAAAAATAATTCGATGTTTATTTATTTATTTCGTATGTGCATTTGAAATTTATGCTACAGCAATAGTGACATTCCACGTTTTAGGATTATCTATAAGAAGCTTCTATAAAATCCTGCAATGCCATTTGCAGAGATATAAAATAAAATGTTTAAATTTAAATAAAAAGTAGTTAAGGGAAAATATCGTCAGCATAGTTCAGCGCGTGGCATTATGATACCCGTTATATAAGCGACTAAATCCCCCCCCCCAAAAAAAAAAAATTGAAATTAGTGTTCATGAAATGCTTTTCTCTGTTGCAGTAAATATAATTTCATTTTTTAACTTTATTATCATTGCACTCAGTAAATATTTATAATTTATCATTAGATGGAAGGAAAATATTCTTACTTCATGCCAGTTTTGTGCACAAAATATTGTAAAAGAATTACAAATTAAACAAGAGGGATGCAATTTATGGCCTTTGAAATTAGAATGAAATGAAATCGATTCTTAACAGTTATTTAAGTATATGGAATTGATTTAAAAATAGTTTTGTCGGTTAATTTACACGTATTATACCTTAAGATTATCTTAGCCAATTTTAAGTTTAAGTCACTTAATGCTTAAAGATTGTGCACACAAATCTTCATACAATCGGTTGCATAATAAAATTTAAAGTTGTTTAATTAATGACCATTTTAATCACTTAAGTTTATAATAGAAATAAACCATTTCTTAAACTCAACGAACGTAAACTGTTTACTTCCTTATAATTTGGAAGATTATATTCAACGAAATAATCTTTTCTCACTAAAATTCTATTTAATACTACCATAACTTATCAAAAAAGAGATAAGAATAAGATCAATAAAAATATGTGAATAGTCTACATGAATTTGAAATTCCTTCTACGTGGTCGAAATCCAAATCCTTTCCATCATGACTTCGCAATTCTATAGAACCGATTTATTGTCCTTGAACAAAAACAAGGCGGATGGAAGAAACAAATACATTTTTATAGCAGGGAATAAATTTGAAATACATTTTGACCAATGTTCCATGAGTTTCTGAAAGAAATTTTCTGTTTCAACACGTACATTATTTTAAGCTATGACATCGAAGTAGTTGGAAATAGGTTGATTTTGAGGCAAGTGTAGTTGCATCAAACATATTTTCTCTATAGGTTATAGTTCTTATTACCAAAAACTGTCAGTGGTTCTCTATTGGAACTATGATGCGTTCATTTTATTAATGCTTCAGACACAAAGTGGTTAACTGCCTCCCCCCATAGATAGTTCAGAACAGAATATTTATCACCATTGTTGAATGTAAAAGCGAAACTAGGGTTTTTGGAACACACAAAAAAAAATAAGACTGCCCAAAATAAAAATTATGAATAAGAAATTAAAGTATCTATATATATAATTCTCTTACGTGGCACGCAAAAAAGACGTTATTTGTAATCGCGTTATGGCAACACTGTACGATTGTTTGTTTATCGCGAAGTCTCGCGCATCGATTGAATTTATACCGTTATCGGATAACATTTTATTGAAAAAAAAAGAAAGAAATTTTAATGTGCTGTTGCAGTTAGTTTATAATAGAAATCAAAGAAAGCGGAGGATCTTTTCAGGGCCAACAATTATAGTTCAACAAGACGCTTGCACTACAACTTTCGGCAACAAACTCAATGAAAAAGTGTGGGTCGTTTGAGTGCTGGGAAAATGTACACACAAACAACATACTGGGTATTCTATTTTCAAAGCAACGCTCACATTTCGAGTCAAAATTTGCACAAAGTTTTCATTTGAATTCTGATTTTAGAGATACTGTATATATTTTTTCTGTAATACAGCAAATTTAGATTTGAAAAACATTTTTTTGGTAACATATTTTGTAAACAATCCCTTCTGCTAGGACACATGTCTTCATTGAGGCGAGCGAAGCGAGCATAGGTTCGCGCAGGGAACCAATGAGGATTGCGAAGCAATCCTTCGGGGGTTGGCGAGCGTTAGCGAGCAGGGGGCAGGCCCCCTAGTAATATCTATATTTTAATATTAATTAGAAGTCGACCAACTGGTATAGTGGTTAAGGTGTTAGCCTCTAGATCGGAAGGTCCCCGGTTCGAATCCGGGCTCTGGCATGGATGTTTGTAAGAGTATACCAGCTCAAGTGTTGCTTCGTCATCTGAACATGGTTCAAAATTACGAAGTATAAATTGTTAGGAGCAATGATGGTGCTCCTTCACTTCCGGCCTTGTAGTGGCCAATGACTTAGGTCAAATGTGCCCGCCATTAGAAAAAAAAATATTAATTAGAATGAAATAAAAATAATAGATAAGGTGTGACAAGTGAGTGCGTCCATTGAATGTAAAACGTGTTTGTGATTTCCTACAGCACAGACACGTTTCTGAAAATGCTTGGTAATTGGTTTGAGTGTTTAATGACTCAAGGATCATATTTGGTCAATCTTCGCAAAACACGAGTCAGACAACATCAAATAATGGAAATAATTATAAAGTAACAAAATGATTGAAAGACTTCTATAGAATAATTTCAAAGTTTGAGTGCTTCGAATTTCGGTAGGGAAGTTGTGTTGATGAAAAAGAGGTCACAGGAATTAAATGACATGCTCTTGCCTCACTTACAACATATTGCAAATAAGAAAAATGTCCCAGCTATGCCCTTGCTTTATTATATGGGATAAATCTGCGACCACGAATTGGCATTGGAAATAATTTTTTTAAATTATATTAATGATAAGTTTATGCGATTGGCATCCAACCGCTACCACCATTTATGTTGAGGGATAGCCGATGAGGATTCGAGTGGACTTGATTCGTCTCTCAATTTGCTTTCCGGGTGATGAGAATAGGGGAAAGTTGGACACAACCAGGTCCCAAAATGTGTTTTTTTCCCCCCAAAGTACCTACGTGAATAAAATTGCTTCAAGTTCTAGTTGAATGATAAATTAGTTCTTTAGTTCCAAAAATAAATATTTTTCAATGAGAAAGAACTATATTTTTGAAGGTAAATAAATTATTTTTGGAAGTATGCAAGTACCCGGTTTTATCCGACAAGTCGGAAACCCGGTTTTATCCGACAAGTGCTGAAATATTTATTTGTAACAATAAATTAGTACAATGGTCTTCATAAACCGAGGAATCTACGTGGGTTTAAAAATCGCGGAACATAAAGTAATTTTGAATTTAATGTGTTTGAAATGTATAGTAAATTAAGTTAATTGATCAGATTTGTAAGAAGTTTTAAGAACAGAAATCACAAATAAATATTTGATCATGCTCCTCTGCATTGCTACAGGCTTCATGCGCCCATCCTTTGCAGTTGAGACACTGTATCCAACTTTCCAGAGATTTTGACCTGGCGTACAATTCACTACAATAGATACAGGCCTCGTCACATTCCACGTTGTCTTCATCTGATGCCGAGGAGTCTGTTTTAATTCTGAACTTTTTCTTCCGTGCTTTGACAGTTTTTTGCTTAGGGGACTTAAACAGTTTCTGCATTTGGTTTTCTTTTCTGTATTTTTTTTTCTTATTCTCCAAACTTTAATTCCTACCCGAATCCTGTCCGACTGACAAGGTCCTGGTTTTAAACGACAACAGCTTTTATCAGAAAAGAAGGCTTTGCATATTTCAAACATGATGGAAAAAACCTGGTTTAATAATTTAAAATATTAGCTGAAAGAGGTGTTATCAGATGTTGTACTTAACTAAAATAAATCTTCAAGCAATTAGAAACTACAAAGTAAAATCGGTGGAGAAAAAATCGAACTTTTTCTACTAGAAATTTTTAAAACACACATTGGCATCGACAAACAAATAATCTACACTGTCTTTCATTCAACTCCAAATAACATGGCAACTGCAACTAGTTTCATGCGTTATCCGACAGATAGCAGCAATAATCTAGCCAAAACTACCGAGTCACGTTTTTATCCGCCTACCCGGTTTTGTCCAACTTTCCCCTATGTTAGATTGAATTTCTCTTTTGTAGATTAGATTTTCGGTTACACATATCAAGACGAACACCGGTTACAAAAATTTCGACATATGAAACGAAGACAATATAAAAGCAGAGAGTTGGCGTTTTTTTCCCGTCTGTTCTCTACTGTGCCAAATTTGGTACACGTATTGTTTAGAACCGTGGGGGTAACATAGTTTACATATTATTTATATATACATAAAACAGTTGGCGTTCTGTCTATTCTCTGTACAAATTTAGACCGTTTGACCAATCACCATATTTGGTACGCTTATTCTTAAGAATCATTCGGGTAACATAGGCTACATATTAACCCTCGTTTTAATTGACCTATGTGTGCAGAGAGGTATAAAAAATTTCTAAATCTTTATGGGAATAACATTGAATATAAATACTGCTGTAGTACCAAACTCGTATTGTTTTACCAGTACTGCCGGAAAATTTCTTTTCCCAAAACATTATATTTAGAGAATTAAAACACGACTATTCATACTTAAATTTTTTTCCTCTTCTTTAAAAATATAAATTATTTATAAATATTTGACATGAAAAGATTAGAAACACTGATTTGGCTTGACTTGCATTTTGTAAAGAAACGAGGCTATTTAGAGTGATAAACGCAAGCGAAAAATCCACTGATAATAAAAGCGTTATTTTACAGCTGTATCTGGCAACTAGAGAATCAATGATTAATTATTTAATTTTTTAAAGAACTAGCAAATTACAAAACTTTACTCGGTTTGAATTGGTTTACTCTAGATTGAAGAGGTGATCTCAAAATATATAATGACTTACGTCTTTCGTAGAATAAAATAATATTTTAACGCCTTTCGCTATCTTTATAAATTCTACAAGTTACTTTGGACACAAATCCTACACATGCATATTCATTCATGTAATACATTTCACGTACATCGCACCCTTGTTGTATGACAAAGATACAAAATGATGAAAGGTGACAATAAGGTTACTACAACAAAAGACGATTTTGAGGGAGGTTTGGAATTCCCTTTCTTAAGTAGTTCTTTTCATGATCAACTCAATCAATAAAAACGACGATTTACCGCGAGGACTCTCGCACTTGTAGTCAACGAAACAATATTGTTTTACTTGTGGCTACTACCGGCATGCGACATTGTGGAATTTGGCAATCTTCTCCTCTCACTATGACAAATAATAATTTTTTAATGTTTGAAACGTTCTAGTTTGGATTTTTTAAACATTAATATTCTTTCAATAACGGCATTATTCTTTCAATTCTGGCATGATTACACTTAAAATTTGTTTTATTCTGACTTACCTGCCTCTTTAAGTCGTAGTCTTCTTTGTAATAAAATTCTTTGTAGTTTGACAGAAGAGGGTGAAATTCCACAATGTCGCATTCCTGATGCAAGAGTACCACAAGTAAAAAAATATTGTTTTGCTGACTGAGTTCGAGAGCACTCGCCTTAAATCGTCATTTTTATTAATTGAATTGAACATGAAAAGAACTTAAAAAAGTTAATTTCAAATCTACCTCAAAATCGTCTTTTGTAGTAGTAACCTTACGGCCGTATTCTCAAGTACGAGTAAACTCGCGGTACAACGACATTCCCCGGGTTATCGAAAAAATCTTTGTCACAATGCCTGATCCGTGGTTTTAAACGCCATTTCGGTGTTACATTTTGATCCTCCGAAATCGGCGTGTTAACTCGCGAGTAAGAGTTAACGCATGCGCAGTACTATCTTTTTGCGAAGGAAGCGAGCTAAACAAAATGGATGACACATTTCATTCTATGCTAAATTACAGTATTCTTCCGACGACGCGCATGCAACTGATCTTATATGAATCGGAACAAGAGCGTGATTACATTTTATATAAAATAGATATGCCCAGATTAGGGATTACAATCCGATCCGGAGGATCCGGTAATCCGGTGGATACGGCATCATTTGGCTACCTACCGGATCCGATAAACCCAATTTTTAAAATTAAATAATCGATTATTTAAACCCTACTTCAAAGTCGCAAAACCGTTTTGTGGAATGTAAATGTAACTCGCTAGTTAACTCGCCGATTTCTGAGGATCAAAATGTTACACCGAAACGGCAGTTTAAACCACGGATCAGGCATTGTGAATACGGTTTCTTCGATAACTCAAGGATTATCGTTGATTCTAGAGTTAACTCGGACTCGGAGTACAAAGCAATCGATTGTGAAATAATCGATTTTATATTTTCAATCATCAGTTTGGAGAATTCTAGCAAAAATAATAAATTAAATTATCAATAATATTTTTTTAATAAAGAGGAATTAGAAAAGCAAAGTCTGCAAGAAAATAGAGACCATTGCAAAAAGACAAACTATAGAAAAGAAACAGATTTTCAGAAAATACTGAAGATATGAAATGGAGTCAACGGAAAATATTTGTCTCTTACGTACATTTTCGTACATTAATGACGGTTAAACCAACTAGTGTCGAGGCTGAGAGGTCCTTCTCGGCCTCTGGTCATATTTGCAGTTCATTGAGAAGTAGGTTGGGGGATGACACAATTAATACGATTTGTTTCTTTAGATCGTTCTTTCAAACTCAAAAGTCATTTTCATTTCTATATAACTTCGATTTGAACAATTAAGAAGAATTAAGAGTTCCCTTGTTTGTAACGTTAACCAAAAACTGCCAAATATTATTTTTTTTATGTTAGTATGAGACAAGGTTAGGTACAATTTATATGTCCTTTGCTCAACGACATTAGAGATAGAGACTACTTAATTTTAGATAAATATAAAGGTACTACGTATAAAACAAACTTATGTTTTTTGGTGTGGAAACTAGTAAGACTGATCATCACATCAATCGTTTAATACTTACTACTAGTAGTTACTATAATTAATTGTTGGTGATTGATTTCCTACCTATGAATAATTATCAATAAAGTTGATTTTCTTGTGCTAAAATAAACGTATCGTTCGTCAATTTGGAATAATATCCTTTTTACCTACTTTGACTCAGCCGATTTTGGAAAAATACATACTGGTTAGATAGACTTATTAACAAAGTACCAATCCGGCCGGATTGAAAATCGTGTCGGATTTGAATCCATAGCCCAGATGTGTTGTGGTTTGAACTATGTTCTGAGTCGCCAGAGTAGAACTTAAGGTCACGGTAGAATCCAATGAGAGAGCGAACGGTAGAATATGACCATGGAAGATGCAAATTCGTCGTATAATAAAATTTGTTCTGTTGATATATTACGAATGAAAGAAAATTGATAATGCAAGTTACTTTTCAAACCACTAACGGCCGTATTCACAAGTCCGAGTTAACTCGAGGATCAACGATAATCCTTGAGTTATCGAAAAAACCGTATTCACAATGCCTGATCCGTGGTTTAAACTGCCGTTTCCGTGTAACATTTTGATCCTCAGAAATCGGCGAGTTACATTTAACTCATGCGCAGTACTATCTTTTTGCGAAGGACACGAGAAAACAAAATGGATGAGTCATTTAATTCTATGCTCAATTACAGTATTCTTGCGACGACTGGACTGGACATGTCATTACGGAGCACCTGCTGCATAGCAGCTCATCTCCTCATCATAATATTGCTTAAATGGAAAAATTTAAAACATAATTTTACTGAAATTCAAAAGAATAATGAAAATAACGGTAGCTGCATAAACGTTTGTCGAAAAGATAGATGGCGGCACCTCCGTCCGCTAAGAGCGAAAGGTAGAATATGACCATGGTAGATGCTAATTCGTCGAGAATAAAAATCATTCTTTTGATTTATTACGAATGAAAGAAAATTGGCAATGCAAGTTACTTTTCACACCACCAACACATACCCATACTGACAAGTACAAATATAATCGGATTACATTCACTTGTCCAGACATTGTGTAGAATTCTTTCTTGCAAAATTTAGGTTTCCATAAAAATTCAATTTGAAATTAAATACCTTTGCATTTCTTTTCCCAAAACCAAATTAAAATGCCTTATGCGTTCTATTTAATCACAATTTGGAATCAATTCTACGGCGAAGTACGTGCTTGATCAAAATGAATGCAGATTCAGGCGTCGTAACCAATATAAGCAATATCACGTGATCGTGGGGAGACGGTAGTAGCCAATCACAACGAGCGTCTCATTTTTAATCCCTGGATCACTTAACAAGCCGATTGAGAATACCGTTCTTGATAATCCTCGAGTTAACTCATACTCGCGAGTCTCGGATCAACTGATTCTAGAGTTAACTCGAGACTTGTGAATATGGCCTGTCATTTTATAGTTTTGTCATACAGCAAGGGTTCGATGTATGTGAAATGTATTACATGAATGGATATACATGTGTAGGATTTGTGTCCAAAGTAAGTTGTAGAATTTATAAAGATGGCGAAAGGTGTTAAAATATTATTTTATTCTACGAAAGACATAAGTCAGTATATATTTTGATCATCGCTTCAATCTAGAGTAAACCAATTCAAACTGAGTTCAGGTATTTTGCTAGTTCTAAATAAAACTAGGAAATGAATCTTTAATTCTTTCGGTGTCAGATTCTTGGAGGTATGTGTATATTTTGATTAGCTTTCCATAAAAGTCGTTGATTCAATACATGATGATAATTGAACTGTCCAATCGGAAATGCGACATTTAAGAAAGTCGTAATGAATCAAAGATTATTTTCGAAGTAGCAGCTCAAGAATTATAGTGAACATGAATAGTTCTATTATAAATAAACACAGAGTGGAACGTAATATTGTCATAAATAATCTATTTCTATACATACAGTGCACTACTTACACACACTGTATGGATATAACTCCTCATGATTTTGTCCTTCCATTATTAATTTTCAATAATTTTTGGTATGTAGGTATTTTTATTAACAAAACAGTTGAGCAACACGAAGGACTATTAGCGACGGTCCAGTATTAAACACGCTGATCCGGTAATAACACAGCGTAATTTTGAACTACAGTCAGATAAAGAGGCCACACCTGAGATACATCCCAGTCCCGAAACTTCAGCACCACGGCAACATGAGGACATTTGAGGCCAAGACAGATTTAACATGCATCAGCCCTCTTGTACACGTCGGTCTTTCGCTGGATTTAAACTCGCAACCCTCCGGTTGCTAATACGTTTCTCTTCCAAACGAGCTACCTCAATAATTTTAGGATTTGGAGGAACTTCCTCCTTAGTTCTTATACCAAAACTGTTAAATCCTCTTTCCTTCCCTTCGAGGGGAAAGCCATTTCTTACCATCCATGTAACACAGTATTAATAGACATTTCAACTCCAATTTCATTCCTTTCATTAAAAAAAAATTGTCACAATTAAAACATAAAATTAAGTTCTTAATTCAAAAAATAAAAGCCACTAAGCGTTTTTCTGCCGATGACGGCCCCTTTCATGATCAGTCCAGATCCTTTTATGGTAGCATTGAAGCACAAACGCCAATAATAGCCTGTGGAAATCTTGAAATACTCATTTGTAGTTGACAGGTGCTATTCCACACACTTATTCCTCGCTTCTCTGATGTACAAAACCCTATACCCTTAGTACATGCAGAGGCAGATCCAGACTTTAGCTACAGTCTTGGTACTCCAATCTAATTTTTTTTTCAAAATCAAAATGGCGCTGCTGTTTCTATTTCGAGACATCAGTGTAATATGAAAATACATCTTTTAACTGCTGAAGCGCATGGATCAGTGATGAGCAAGCTCCTCGAAGTACCCCAATAGTGGAAGCAGCAACTTTCTGTGACCCCGTAGCATAGAGCCTGGCACACCGCAGCAGTGACGAACTAACTACATCCCAGCACAAAAACCAGAGGTCACATGAAGGTACGGTATCAGTCTCCTAAAAACTTTCGATTCATTCACCCTCCAAGAGGTCTCGACGAAATATCTTGTCCATCAAGATCTAATCAATTTTACTAATGACGAGATATCTCGTCATCAAGATCGAAATAGATTCGAATTTTTTATGATGGCAGGAAAATCAGACCAGGTTTCTTCTGGTGACAAGGCATCTAGTCTATCAGGATCTAGTCAGTTTTTCCAATGACCATATACCTCTTCGCGACAACCAACAGGAGAGTTGACCTTTGACTTTCTCACAAGAATTTAACGAACTGACACCAAAAACTTATTCTGTGGGGCAGCTGAACTCTGCTCGGAACGGGTATTGTTACCGTTATTAATTGTAAATTGCAAGTGTGTAATGACTTTTGCACCACATTGTTTTGACTGAATTAAAAGGCTAAACTGCGATAACTTGAGATAGTAATTACCAGTACAGAAACACATCACACAACGATGTACCTACCTCTATGACAATTGATTTTATAATTTGTTCTAAACGGGTTTTTGTCACACTTTATTTTGCACCGCATTGTTTTGACAGAACTAAAAGGCTAAACTGTGTTTACTTGAGATAGTAATTACCAGTACACAAACACATCACAACGATGTACCTAGCTCTATGAAAATTGCTTTTATAATTTGTTCTAAACGGGTTTTTGCCACACTTTATTTTGCACCGCATTGTTTTGACAGAACTAAAAGGCTAAATTGTGTTTACTTGAGATAGTAATTACCAGTACACAAACACATCACACAACGATGTACCTAGCTCTATGAAAATTGCTTTTATAATTTGTTCTAAACGGGTTTTTGCCACACTTTATTTTGCACCGCATTGTTTTGACAGAACTAAAAGGCTAAACTGCGATAACTTGAGATAGTAATTACCAGTACACAAACACATCACACAACGATGTACCTACCTCTATGACAATTGATTTTATAATTTGTTCTAAACGGGTTTTTGTCACACTTTATTTTGCACCGCATTGTTTTGACAGAACTAAAAGGCTAAACTGTGTTAACTTGAGAGACTAATTACCAGTACACAAACACATCACACAACGATGTTCCTACCTCTATGACAGTTGATTTTATAATTTGTTCTAAACGGGCTTTTACCACACTTTATTTTGCACCGCATTGTTTTGACAGAACTAAAAGGCTAAACTGTGTTAACTTGAGAGACTAATTACCAGTACACAAACACATCACACAACGATGTACCTACCTCTATGACGATTTTATAATTTGTTATAAACGGGTTTTTGTCACACTTTATTTTGCACCGCATTGTTTTGACAGAACTAAAAGGCTAAACTGTGTTAACTTGAGAGACTAATTACCAGTACACTAACACATCACACAACGATGTTCCTACCTCTATGACAGTTGATTTTAAATTTTGTTCTAAACGGGTTTTTGCCACACTTTATTTTGCACCGCATTGTTTTGACAGAACTAAAAGGCTAAACTGCGATAACTTGAGATAGTAATTACCAGTACACAAACACATCACACAACGATGTACCTACCTCTATGACAATTGATTTTATAATTTGTTCTAAACGGGTTTTTGTCACACTTTATTTTGCACCGCATTGTTTTGACAGAACTAAAAGGCTAAACTGTGTTAACTTGAGAGACTAATTACCAGTACACAAACACATCACACAACGATGTTTCTACCTCTATGACAATTGATTTTATAATTTGTTCTAAACGGGTTTTTACCACACTCTATTTTGCATCGCATTGTTTTGACAGAACTAAAAGGCTAAACTGTGTTTACTTGAGATAGTAATTACCAGTATACAAACACATCACACAACAATGTACCTACCTCTATGACAGTTGCTTTTATAATTTGTTCTAAACGCGTGGTTCTTTTTAATTTATACGTATTATTACGTCTGAATCTCCAAAAGCTTTGTATTGAGTTTAATACTGATTTTGTCAAGCTAAAATGCATTCTTCTCTTCATGTGTTCTCTTCAAGCTATAATGCATTATTTTCTTCTAGGATTCTCTTCAAGCTAAAATGCATTCTTCCAATGAATTAATATTTGAAGTGAATCTTAAACCTACTAACACACAATGGTTTATCTCTGTGTGACAATAGAAAATAAAATAATTTTCCTAAGTTAATTGCTAAAATACACATTTAAACACAGCTATTTAGATTTCATTTTGGTTTTTAGTTTTTCAAACTTTGTAGTATATTAAATAAATAAATCGGTATTTAGATACAAGATCATTAAATCTAACAGCACTTAATCTGCAATTAAAAAAAAAATAAAATAAAACAACTACTCTTCAGAATTCAAATTTATTGCTGAAATCTATATTTGGAAGCGGAGTTTGAATAAATACAATAAAACCACTCATATCCCAAATTAAAATTTTCAATTGAATCGAACAAAAGCAAGTACCAAGAAAGCGAATAATTAGGAAGTCTAGAAAGAAATGTCTTTCTTTATCATAAGAAGACCCCAACACTGGGTTGTTTTTCTAGGTAGATTAAAGACACAAACCGCTGCGTGGGTGAAACTGAATAAATTGCATTTTCCCTGAGGGATGCTTATATCTTCCAAACGGCTTAAGTAGATAAGCTTTCCACAAACTCCTTAAAGCACCCCACAGTCTGTTCTGCAGAACTGGTAGTTTAAGATCGTGATATAAAGTCGCTTTTGTTGCGGGTATTAAACCGAAAGTTGGGGATATTTTATTTGTGGACATGATTTTAGTTGTTCTTTGATATTAAATGGACTGCTGAGGAACTTCGATCGTAGTTGGTATTGGAAAAAAGCAATTAATTAGAGACGCAATATCTGTGTGTCCTGCTCTTGAGCTGTCATTTAGACTCCTAGTTGAAAGAAATTTTATTTGAGTTAGAAAGACAAAGAGAGTTACATGAAACCAAACTCAGAAAAAACTCAATGGTGAAGTATTTACTTTATTGAGTTTCTGTATGGGTTATTTTTCTCTTTGTAAAACGGCCAATTGGTTTTTGATTAACGAAAAATTCCGTAATATTAGAGGAAGCCCTATGCTTTCGGCAATAAGAATTGTGCTTTGACATGTTGGAGATGAAGTATCATAACATTTTAAGGGAACTTTATATTATTGGCATATAACTTCTGTAGAAATGCACTTCTTATTTTCCTCTTTTTCATTCATAACCCAATGCACATGCCAAAAGTTGTGACGTCATAGGTGAGCATATACACCCACTGCCAAAAGTTAAGCACTTAGAGAAAAATGTTAATTTCCAGAAGCCAATCTGAATTTGAGAGGGTGCAATTTGCTGCAGAGGTAGATGGAAGTATGCAAATGTGTTACGCAACAGCCAATCACGGTTTCGTGTCGAGAAATATACAAAAAAGGCAGTCGTATTAGAATTTAGCATTGTGAAGGGTTAAAGAGGAGTTGCATGTAAGTGCTGGTAAAAAGTGTTTAGAACTTTCGTACGATTAGTTTTAAAGACAGACGTGTTTCTTTGGATTCCAGAAGACGAATGGCAGATAGTGAGCGCTGGCGTTCTGTGGGGCGCCTTGAAGCAGGGCAATAAATCACTGATGTTGCTCTTTTCTTCGGCGTTCATCATTCCGTCATTTCACGATTGTTGAAACAATTCCAAACAAGGCTAACAGTTGTCCGAAGACCCGTGGCTGGCCGCCCAAGGGTTACGACCCCCACGGAAGATCGATATATTGCTGTTGTAGCGAAGCGGAACGGAAGAGCGACGTCCACACGTGTGACATCCATGGTTGCAGCGTCCATTGGTAAGACGATATCTGATACTACTGAGCGCCGAAGGCTACACATGAATGGACTGTATAACCGGGTACCACGAGTTACTGTTCCTCTATCCGTCCAATACAGAGTGGCACGATTAAAGTGGTGCCAGCAACATGTGCATAGGTCTGTGTCTGATTGGGCTAACGTTATGTTCACGGATGAGTCGAGATTTGCCCTGGAGCCAGATTTCAAACGTGTAAGGGTCTAGAGAGAACAAGGCACACGCAATCGCCCTCAGAATATCATCGAGCATCACGCATTGCGTCATGGTGTGGGGCTGGATTTCGTTGAGATATCGCACAGACCTGCACATCTATAGACTAGGTCCTGTGACGGCTGTCCGGTATTGGGATGTAGTCCTAGAACCCTCAGTGAGATTGTACGCTCAGTTGGTCCTTCTTTCGTTTTAATGGATGTTAATGCGCGTCCCCACAGAGCTAGCATCGTCGAAGACTACATGAAGAGTGAGGGGATTGCACGTATGTTTTGGCCGGCGTACTCGCCCGACCTTAATCCCATTGAAAATCTTTGGGATGCCCTTGACCGTGCTGTGTCTGCACGTTTGACACCCCAGCTACTCTTGTATGAGGATGAGGGATGGTCGCATACCCTATCAACGTCGGTTTTGTTTATTTGTTTTGGATTTAAACATCATTTGTCAAGGCTCCAATATGACTTCATCTTATAATTGATAAAAATTCAATATTGTTTTCATCTTTGTATTTAATTCTTTGTTTTGTTTCATGCATAAACCTATTTGCTACTTTTCTGCCACATTTCGTGTCAATCAAAGTTGTGCCTTGTCGTTTTTTTTCGCATTTTACCTTTTGTGCTTAACTTTTGGCAGTGAATGTATATCTATTCAACTACACAGTATCAAGCCTACTTTTAAATTTTTATTGCATGTATTATAATTTATGGTGCCGAGATAAGCTGGTTGCAGCGGATCCTACGTAATTGATAGGTCAAGTCTAGTCACGCCACACTTTGTTCTCAATCTCTGATGGCAGATCTTCCTACCTTACCCTGTAATACTCTGCTATACTACAATGTGTATACCATGTATAATATTACATGTTCTATCTTTTAACGTCATATTAAAGTGCTTGTTATGTGTTCAGATTGTTAGATGCACAACGACTTTCACTATCTTGTTCTGTAGATCCAATACGACGTTAATTCAACTATCTACCCACCAACCCTCCTTAGTATATTCTAATCTGTATTATGAAATTTTCAATTATGTCTTAGTTAATACAAGTTAAATTAATTCAAATGTTTTCTAAAACTTAACAATGAAAAATTATTGATGATTTTGTAGGCAGCCCCAGGTGACAATATGAAAACAAGCGTCTTTTTGTGAGTCTGTCTTGGGAATTTCAAAAAGAAAACAGTATTATCAATCAGATTGAAAGAAGCTACATAGTTTCCCTACGAATAAACATTTATTCATTTAACACACAGATATTTGGCCCGGTGCACACATCCGGTTTATAAACGTGCGGTGCCACTGCGGCAACGCAAGTGCGGTCTGAGATACATTAGATCCAATGGAGTAGTGCACACATGCCTCCGGCGCCGCACGTTCAACTTGTGTGCAATTTTTACCGCAGTTCCCCCATAGCTCGCTGCATATGCGTCTATGGTCTGAAGTAACTTGTTTTTAAAAATAAATGGATAAATAATAATTAATATATGGTTGCATCCACCAACGTTCTATTTTGTTTCAAAATATACTTTTATTACACCAAGTAAGCGAAATAACACGTTTTCTTCTATAGAATATTTATCGCAAATGACGCGAAATGGGTACTTGCGTCATTTCACGGTTATGTGTGCATAGTTGGGCTTCGGTGCCGTTGAAATACCGGATATGTGCACCGGGCCTTAACCATTTCAAGGGCATTGGGACGTTTGGTCCCCATGACCTTGAATGGGTTACTTTCAAAGCTCCCCTTGCTACCCCAGAAATGCCAATAGGCTTGTTCTAAACGTGACGTCACTTGGTTCACTTTTGGAATAAATCCAAACAATTTTTCTTTGCCCCTGTTTAAAAAAAAGATTTGAATTACATATTGCGAAAATGTAGAAAAATAAATAAATTTGTTTCACATATTGAATCCAAAAACAAAACATATTTGAAGAGTTATCTTCTCGTCTTTAACTAAAATTACGAGAACGATACTTTTGATGGATACCTTTCTGCGAACTTGTATCTATGATGTATCACAGCAAAGATCTGTATCGAGAAAGAGTCGGAGTAAATCGTTGATGATGTGTAAAGTTTGGGTCATAATGAAATATCGACCTTGTTTGGAAAACCATTATCTCTAAAAAGAGATTTCCTGCCAGCTAATCAAATCCTCCTTTCGATAATTAATGAATTCAGAAACTTTACAACTTGCGTTCAGGGTCTTAAAGGTCGAGCAATAGTCGTTACTCTTCCCCTTCACGGACCGAGGATAGATGTCACGTAAATCGCTTAGAGCAGAGCTTTTCAAGTGCATTGCGAGGACCAAGTCAGCGCCGGTGGCAGTTAGTCTGCAGATGGTAATCTGTGTTCTTCGAGATGTATTAGGCATTTCGTGAAGTAAACTGACGAAGAACAACAAGGGATTTTCTGTTATTAGTATGAAAGGCTTTTTCTGCCAAGTAAAATGTAGTTGGTTGGTTATGGGGTTTATGACACAAGGGAAATATTTGGTCATGCCGAGGCCAAACAGGTCGCCAATGCCGAGGATATTGTATAAGACATACAAGAACGAGTAATAGACATACAGGGTGGCCCAGTGGGTAATGTTTGAAAAAAAGTTTAATAAATGGCGCTAGCTGCGAGCAAGTGAGGCCAAACTTGGTGCGCATGATCATTAGAGTGGGTAATTTCTTGCGTGGTACGCAATTTGGTGTTTGTATGGCCCACAGTTTTCATCGACGGAATATAGTTCATCTGTTTTATTCACGCTAATAACTTGCTGGTTGCTACTGTTCTAGTAGACGAACATAGATGTGCGACAGTGGCTGTGTTCTGATACGATCAAGAACGGTTGTTCTTGTGTTCTGGTTGCTACTGTTCGAGTAGACGAACATCGATGTGCGACAGTGGCTGTGTTCTGATACGATCAAGAACAGTTGTTCTTGTGTTCTGATTGCTACTGTTCTAGTAGACGAACATAGATGTGCGACAGTGCCTGAGTTCTGATACGATCAAGAACAGTTGTTCTTGTGTTCTGGTTGCTACTGTTCTAGTAGACGAACATCGATGTGCGACAGTGCCTGTGTTCTGATACGATCAAGAACAGTTGTTCTTGTGTTCTGGTTGCTACTGTTCTAGTAGACGAACATAGATGTGCGACAGTGCCTGAGTTCTGATACGATCAAGAACAGTTGTTCTTGTGTTCTGGTTGCTACTGTTCTAGTAGACGAACATCGATGTGCGACAGTGCCTGTGTTCTGATACGATCAAGAACAGTTGTTCTTGTGTTCTGGTTGCTACTGTTCTAGTAGACGAACATCGATGTGCGACAGTGCCTGTGTTCTGATACGATCAAGAACAGTTGTTCTTGTGTTCTGGTTGCTACTGTTCTAGTAGACGAACATCGATGTATGACAGTGCCTGTGTTCTGATACAATCTACAACATGTAATATTGGTACGGTTCGGAATAAGAACGTGAATAAGGTTAGATTTGTTGTAGACTTGAAAGGAGGGAGACTTGTTTTTGCACGGAACTGTGCGGCGTGTATGTATGAAACTATGTATTATATTGTAAAAATAAATGTGCGTGTCCAATTTAGGTATGCAATATCCCTCTGTTCTTATCCACTGCTACACACATTGTCTATCAAATAAGACCATCGCTCGGCCACTCTGACAATCCCCTACCTTTATCGATAGATTATTGGATTATTGATGGTACAGATAATCATCTTCATCCGCTCATTTAATGTAGCCTCTAACATCATTGATCTGGATCACACTCTAAATCTAGCGTCTTCTGTCTACGGACATAAGACCTAAGTTTGGATCCTTCCAAGGAATTAGAATGTACAATGGCAAATTATAACTGTATCTGCAATAACACTCTACATGCCCTCAAGATATGTTTCGAAAATGTTGCATCACAGGTCATTCTAAGATCATAAGAGCCGTTATTTTTGAAAGTGGTATTAGTCCATTTTTTCATACATCGATATATTTATGGGTCTGCGTTTAAATTAATTTAAAAATATTGGCAAACGTTACTCCATTCGGATGATGTTTTTAACATTATAAACCTGTTCAATTTTAATATGCAATAATTATTAAAATTGTTAAAAAAAAACTAATTTTTTTTTTCAAAGTGGACATACTACTTTCAAAAATAACGGCTTATATGATGAATGGGATTCTTGTCCTGAGTTGAAATATATCAATATTAAAATCCACATCAAGCACAGATTTGTAATCGCTATTTTCTTTCTCTAAACTTTCATTGATGGCATCAAAAATGTCAATCATGCCATTGTCTTCGGTTAGTTTTGAATGTGCATACCTGGCCACGGTTGCCCTGTTTTAAGAACAACGGATTAGCAACTGGATTGTTGTGAGTTCGAAACTAGGTCCGGCCAAAGACCGGGCTGGTGCACATTAAATCTCTCGTGGCCTTAAATGTCCTCATGCTGGGAAGATGTGAAGGTCCGGAGAGTGGGGGTGCCAGCTCAGGTGTTGACCTCGTCATCTGACCGTGGTTCCAAATTACGAGGCGTTGACCTTAGATCTTCACTTCGGGATTTATCCAGGACCATCACCAATAGCGCCCGTTGTGTGGTTACATTGCAACGTAAGTCAACTACCTACCAACCTGGCTGTGCGTGCAAAATGATGAATGTTACTTTTGTAATCCAGATATAGTCAAGTCGTCAATAGCCCGTTGTGTTGCTCTAGTACGACGTTAACTAAAATTACCATTACCATTACCAGATATAGTCAAACATATTTCTACCAAAAGTGAATTACGAGGTGTTGTCCTCGGATCTTTCACTTAAGGGATTGATCCCGGACCGTCGTCAATAGCCCGTTGTGTTGCTCTAGTGCGACGTTAATTACAAATTACCAATTACCTACCAAAAGTGAAAGAAACGCTTTTCGACATAAAGGCACACTTCAATTAGTTTTCCCCTTTCATGTAGGCAGGTAGTTGAACTAACGGTCGCACAGGAGTAACGCGGACTTTTGGATTTTTGCCATGCATTTTCTTGGAAACTAGTAGAATTATCAGCGTTTTTCGGGTTGAAGTGGTTAACTACTTCGTTTTTAGTTAGCTAGTTAAAATTCCTATTCATAATAAATATCATTTCTAAATTACAATTATTAAATACCAATCGTCGTGACGTCACAATCTCTTGCGAAAATATAAATATTGAATTGAAAAATTATTTATTAAAAGAAAATCAAGCATACAAGATAAATATCTGGCGTAAAATGTTCCTCAGATTTCAAATCCGTTGAAATTTTCAATCTATCTTTAACGATCCCGATTTTACAAAAAAGAACTAAACAATGCCAGTTAAAATGTTTTTATTTGTTTTGCTTTCTTATGTTGTGGAATCGTTTGAGCGCAGGAAATGGAATTTGTGATTTCTCGAATCTCGAATCCAATCAAGGTCATTCTTCGCAGCAGCCGTTCGTATTGGAAAAAAATATAAAAGTTCCAATTTAAAAATTATTTATTTAATGAAAATCATATTATGTCTTAATTATATATCAGGCCAACGCAATCAAGTTTAGTCATCAAATGAATGCAAGTACTGACAGTATGCAAAATTTCATTAAAGTTCACTCAGTTGGACGTATTATGGGCATACACATACAGACACCTAACGGGCAAGGTACCGATTTTTCATTAGAAGGGCCCAATATGGATAAATAATTTGAAAATATTCAATAATACCCGTAAAAATAAGCAAAACTGTTAGATATTTTTATGCAATTTCATTTCATTTAGAGAAATGAAATTCATTTATGCGAATATGAATGAATAATAAATATGTAGATTGAAATAAGATATGAAATATTGAAATATGAATAATGGAACTTTACCATTAAAACAGATATACACAATTGAGAACGTTTGGCACATATGTTATGAGTAGACTGTCAGTTTTAAATATTTTTCTATAACCATAAATGCAAATTTGAAAGGTAGGTACAAATAAAATAGAGATAAGGACATTTTTTAAGTTACATTATAAATGAAAGCTAGGAAGTTAAATTAAATGATAACCTTTCACGTCATAGCGTTTTTCTGAGCCTGGCTATTTCAAACGACATTAGAAAGTCATTAACGGATGTTTAATGATTCGAATATAAACAATGCAGCAATTATTTAAATTGGAATTTTAACGAGTTACAATTAGAACTAAAAGTGATCTCAAATCTCTCAACCAATTCAAAATCTTGATTGAACTTAAAGTATTTCTATTTTTATTCTAAAAGCTACATAACTACAAATGCTGTATGCATTGGGTCAACCAGAAAGTTCTGAGCTTTTAACTAAGATAAATTTCAACGAAGCAGTAGAGAAACATAAAACAATTGTATTGAATCTCATAAGCACCATTTTGTTCTATGACGTTTTGCCATCTTTCCTGCAGCAGGAAAATTCTTTAAAAAAAAATCATTAGGCTTATTTGTAAACAAGTTGTCGAGGTGGTATTTGACAGTCTCCAAAGAATTGGAACTCAAAGCCGTTCAGAGAATTTCGAAGTGACCTGAAGAGGTGAAAATCTGAGGGGCAAGGTCTGGTGAATATGAGGTTGACACAAAACATTTAAGCCATACTCGATAAGTCTTTGTCTGACATTCAGTGAAATGTGGGGCCACGCATTGTCATGCTGGAAGAAAACACCTCGACGATGGGTCAGTTCTGGCTGCTTTGCTTCGATTTCTGCTTTTAATATTGCCATTTGAGAACTGTTTTCTTCTGAATTTATTGTGTTTTTGTGGCAACAATTCATACTAAACAATTATTTTGTAGTCTCACTATACAGAAAGTCGTTTACAGAAGATGGTCTTCCAGAGCGGGCATCATCTTCGAGGATGAAATTTCCACTCCTAAATTTATCAAATCTCCTTCGAACTGTGGCATCAGAAACAGCACTATGCCCATATACAGCACACATTTTACAAGCAGTCTGACGCATTTTTTCCTTTCTTAAAATAAAAGAGCATAATATGACGAAAATGAACTTTCTGGTTCTCCATTCTTGGCACTGCAGTGAAACAAAAATTATGCTACACCACATGCTATAATTATGCAGTGTAAACAGAAAAAAACGAATTTAAACATCTGCTTCAATCAAGGCCACTCCTTATCAGCGATAGCAAAATAATAATAAAGCTAGCTTCGATTTGAAAACGCGCAGAACTTTCCGGATGACTCAATATATATAGATGGCGATATTATTATGAATTTTAACTTAAACTCAAAGACAAAAAAAATTGTCCGAATGCAATGAAATTTACAAGGTTGGTAAAGTGTGCCTATGAATGAGTAAATGATTAAAATTTGAGACTAAAATGTGCAAACTTTATTGAGAGAAAAAAAAAAAAGCTGTATTATTCAATAGGGCGTTTGACCGCCATGATTCCTATTGCAGCGTGCCAAGCGCCTTGGTATCGAGTCACACAGGCTCTTTAAGAGGTCCTGCGACAGTCCATCCCATGATTCTTGAACCATGTCACGTAGTTCCAGCAGATTACGCGGTACAGGTGGTGGTGACATCTCGTCCAATGGCATCTCATACGTTGACCTCAAATTTTTCCCTTCAGGAATGATTCCAAACCGTTACCAATAGCCCGTTGTGTTGCTCTAATAAGAATGTTAATTCCACTATTTACCTAATTGCAGAACTGTAGGTTTCAACACACTAATACATTCAAGATAAATAAACACTGGCTTGCAAAAGCTGAAATAATGCAAGGTTTCCAATAGCTATTTTGAAATGAATTGACCAGGATGTGGGACATTTTTCAAAAGGTATGTCGGAAGTTACCAAATTGAAGAGAACAACAATAACAAAACTAATGGCAATGTACTGGTTTCCACGAGAAACAATTGTATCTGTAAAAAAACTTCTAAATAAGAAAGAAGAGGAGAAGCGGTCCTTTGTAGGCCTTATGACCCTTTGTATTCTGATATAGACTTGAAACTACGTTTGCATACATACACTACCCTAAAATAATAAACCGGACAGCAAGATGCGATGGTATAAGGGAAAGAATACATGCTTTAATAGGGGGATGGTACCCCACTTGCTGCAATTACACTAGCAACTTTTCTGGGCATACTTTCAACAATGTTTTGATACACAGCTGTGGGTAATTTTGTCCCTGCTGCAAGAATGACGCCAGCTCAGCTGTAGATTTCTGACGTGGTTCCCTGGTCCGTAGGCGTCGCACTAACTCGTACCACAAATGTTCTACGGGGTTTAGGTCGGGACTCTGAGCAGGCCAAGTAAGACGTTTTAATCCATATCTCTATACCACTGCTTGTACAGAGGCAGCAACACGACATGGAGCATTGTCGTCCAGGAAGTAACATTCGTCCATAGGAGATTGATTCCGAAGCGTCGTCAATTACCCGTTGTGTTGCTTTAATACGACGTTATTTAAAAATTACTTTACCTTATCGAGAACACCACCACGTGATTTTAAACCACGGTCAGATGACAAGAACATACCTGAGCTGGCATCCAATTCCAAACTTCCACACCTCACCAACGTAAGTACATTTGAAGCCACGACAGATTTACCATGCTCCAGCCTACTTTGTGTACGACAGATTTTTGTTGGATTACAACATGTAACCCTCTGGTTGCTAATCCGTTAATTTCCAACCGGGCTACAATGGTCCGAATCTACCCCAAAATATCCTCGGTTATACAAATCGCCCAGTTTTGGTTAATTTCAGGTTGTAACCTTTAAAACTGATGGTGTTTCTTAAGTTTTCGTTGCCAGTGTATTTATATATGAAGTGAATTTAACCTGGTGGTTCTCTTGACGAGGTATTTCGTCTTGATCAAAACCATTACCAAATCTTGATGGACGAAATAGATTGTCATTAGAAGAAAACTGATCACATCTTGACATCGCTATCATAAAAAAATCGTCAGTATCTTCATGATTACATGTCTGGTTATTAGCAAAATAGATCAGATTACTTAGATTATTTTGATTTTTGGTGAAATTCGAAAGCCAAACAAACGATCCATCTTTCTCACAAACTTTTAGGTGCAACTAGCTTATCGCCAATTGATTCTTTATAGCAATTGTTATAGCTACAAGCGTGTAAGAATAATAAGGGCAAATAAAAAAAATGATACCAATAAATAGAAAGGAAATAAATGAAAGGTTTTACAGATTCGGTACATTATACACGTCGTTTCAATTCTAGTTTAAGTTTCTGTTAACCCTCCTGGTGGTTGGCTCGACGAGGTATCTTGTCATTAGCTAAACTAACCAAACCTTGTTCGACTAGATATAGCGTCATAAGACGAAAGCACGATCAAGATCATTAGAAGAGTGATTAGATCTCTATTTCCTCATCCAAAAATATTAGAATATCTTGATAATGAGACATATCGTCATTATCAAAATTGTTCATATCTTTGATGGACGAGATATCTCGTAGAAAACACTTGGAAGGTTAAAACAAAGGCGTAAAATAATTATTTCAAAGTTCGATAATGGAATTTAATGTACAGAAGAACAATACAACTGAAAATATTTATATTGTTCTTTACCTGACAGTAAGTATAATTCACTACTCCCAAGGTCTAACAATTGTATTTAAGCTGTAATATACTCACTCTTAACTATTTTTCTCGCTGTAATTGCTTTATATTCTCTTTTAATTTCGCTCGGAAGTTCATTTTTGATTATATCTTCTGAGGTATGTCAAGTAATGCGCCAGAAACGTGTGTTAAAACGGTATTACTTTAAAAAAAACATGTGTTTGTTTCATACCATATACTTGCATAGTTATACCTTCACAGATACTACTCTCAACACCACATTAAAAAGTACAAAAAAAGTTTCTTTCATTATCAAATTATTTCTCTGTGCGTTTATTAGAAATTTGATTAGACCTCGATTTCCTCGTCCTAAAATATTAGAATATCTTGATGATGAGACATGTCGTCCTTATGATAATTGCTCAGATCTTGATGGTCTTGATCTTGTCGAAACCTTTCGGTGAGTAAAAGCCAAAGGCTGGTTTATTTTACGAAAGTAGGTAAATCAAATGGTGTTGCTTTCACACTTTAGAATAGCCCGTTGTGTTGCTCCAGCGCGATGTTAATTAAAATACCTTCCTACTAGGGATGAGACATCGATAACAAAACATCGATGTTCAATATTGAAACATCGATGTTAATAACACATCACCCCAAAACGATCGATGTTTTAAAACTGATTTAGTAACCTCTAACATTAATGTTAGCCCCCTGGGGGGGGGGAGAGAGAGAGAGAGAGAGAGAGAGACTTAATTTGTCAGTTGCCGTGTTTTTTAATTTACAACTAAGACATTTTTAAACTGTCAAAACAAAGTCAAAAAGATTAATACGAATATAGTATCTTGGGAGTAGCAAGAACTATGAATAGAAATACTGAGAAATACTCTCATACAAGTGAAGAAGGAACTTTTATTATCTTAATGCTAGTGCAAGTAATTTATATACATATCCAGATTAGACCTTCTTACTCTGTCATAATCTATAATGAGTTGAGTTGTGCTTAGACAGTTACAGTTAAGATTTACAAGTAATTAATTATGGATATCAAATATAAACAAATTATTGAACTAAATATATTAATAACTAAGATATTATAATACCTCCTTTTTTAAAAAGGCATTAAAATCACAAATACAAAATTAAATATTTATAGATCAAGTCTATCTGGCTTCTTTCTGATTCGCGTTGGATAACGTCTGCTTGGAATATCTGCAACAGGAGTATCCTCATTTGCCCTTTATGTAGGAAGATCAGCAGACTGTTCACTTTCAGGAGTGGGAGACCGGTAATCATGTTGGAGTTCTGTATCTGTCATGGTGATGGAAGTAGGTTGATCATAAGCTGGAGGCGTGACTGGTGAATCAACAGAAATGAAATCATCTCGATGTTCAGGGATTGAAGAGCTAGCTGGACGGATCTGATCCATGTGTGCAAGATACTTCTTGTTGCTTATTTCAACCAACCAAGTCTTGGGACCCTTGGGCTTAATTAGTTTGCCACGAATCCATCTGTTAGAAGGATCTCTATGGGATTTCACCCAAACGTCTTGACCACAGGATAAACTCTTGGTACTGGTGTGAGATCTGTCAAAGTATTGTTTTTGACATCTTTGCTTCTTTTCAACATGCCTTGCTGTAGATGGATGCAGTAACTCTAAGACCGTCCTAATGGGACGACTAAGGAAAAGCTCTGCCGGAGACGAGCCTGTTGTAGAATGAGGTGAAGATCTGTATTTAAGTAAAAATCTATTCACTTTGGCAGTTACTGTACTACCATCATTGGAGTCAAATTGCATTTTACTAAGTGAATGTTTAAAAGTCTGAATGGTACGTTCAGCTTGACCATTTGATTGGGGATGATATGCTGGAATGAGCGTCTGTAGAACTCCCAAGGATTTTAGAAAGAACCTGAATTCCCTGGAAATGAATTGAGGTCCATTGTCAGAAACAACTTCTAGTGGTAGTCCATATCTGGCAAACAGTTGTTGCAATACAGCAATTGTGCTTGCTGCTGATGTAGACGACATCTTTGCCACTTCTAACCACTTTGAATGACTATCCACAACAACAAGGTAGTCAATTTGGTCTTTCTGAGCAAAATCCAAGTGAATACGATCCCACGGTCCCTTTGGCCAGACCCATGATTGCATTGGTGTAACTGGAGGAGATTTGGCAACAATTTGGCAAGCTTCGCAATTAGCAGACATGTTTTCAATATCTTGGTCTAAATTAGGCCACCAAAAATGACTTCTAGCAACTGCTTTCATTTTCACAATTCCTGGGTGAGTATCATGAAGCAGTTCTAGCAAGTGCATTCTATAGGCATTGGGAATCACTACTCTCATGCCCCATAATACACAATTCCTATCAACAGATAATTCATCTTTTCTGGAGAAATATGGCTTCAAATCAGGATTTTCAATTTTGTATGGAAAACCATTCTGAACATATTTAATCACGCTTCCCAAAATTTTATCATTTCTAGATGCACTAGCAATGTCATCAGAAGTTACAGGTAACTATGACAGATGGGAAATCTTGTAAATATCCGATGGGTACAAGTCTCTATTTACGTCTTCATTAGGCAATCTTGAAAGAGAATCAGCATTCTGATGTGTAACACCTTTTTTATACTTAATGGTGTAGTTATGCGAAGACAAGAGCAATGCCCACCTTTGTAGGCGAGCAGCAGCCATGGTTGGTACTGCCTTGGTAGGAGAAAATATTGTAACCAAAGGTTGATGATCAGTGAAAAGTACAAAATTTCTTCCATACAGATACTGGTGAAATTTCTTGCAAGCAAAAATTATTGCTAGGGCTTCTTTTTCAGTTTGCGAGTAGTTGACTTCAGCCTTTGATAATGTCCGAGAGGCATAGGCTACAGGTTTTTCTTCACCATTTACAATGTGTGATAAAACGGCACCCAAACCAACAGGCGAAGCGTCACAAGATACTTGCAAAGGATTATTTTCGTTATAGTGAACCAATACTGCATCAGATGTTAGAAGTTGTTTACACTGTTCAAATACATTGTGGCATTCTTCAGACCATGTCCAGGGAACATTTTTGTTTAGAAGGTTGTACAAAGGAGACAATAAAGTTGATGCATTTCTAATAAATTTAGAGTAATAGTTCAGTAGACCCAAAAATGACTTAAGTTGAGACACATTTTCTGGGGTTTTGATCTTCTTAATTGCTTCTAGCTTCTCTTGGGTTGGATGAATACCATTTTCATCAATAATATGGCCTAAAAACTCAACACTACTTTTAAAAAATTGACACTTATCTGCATTTAGTTTTGCATTATACTTTTGCAGTCTTGTCATTACAGTCTCTAATGTAGAAAAATGTTCTACTTCAGTAGCAGCTGAGATTAAAATATCATCTTGGAAGCATATAACTCTAGGTATACCTTGTAATATTTGCTCCATGACTGATTGAAAAATTGCTGCGGCTGCAGATATACCATACATCAATCTACTTGGGCAAACCAAACCCATGGGTGTATTGAGAGTTAATAACTCTTGAGAGTCAGCATCCAACTCAATCTGTTGGTATGCTTGTGACAGGTCTAATTTACTAAAATGTTTGCCTCCTCTCAAAGTAGCAAAGAGATCTTGCTGAGTAGGAAGAGGATATTGGTTTGGGTCAAGGTACTTATTTACAGTTACCTTAAAATCGCCACACAACCTCACAGCATTATTTTTCTTCGGTACCACAACAACAGGTGTTGACCACTTAGAATGTTCAACAAATTGCCAAATATTATTCTTCACCAATCTTTTAATTTCATCAGAAACAGATTTTTTTAAAGCATACGGAACAGGCCTAGCTTTGCAAAAAACAGGTTGACAATTTTCTTTCATTTTAAGAACAGCCTTAAAGTATTTAATCGGTTGATCACTTACTTGAAAAATATCTGTGTACTTTTTCTTGAGTGCTTCAACACTGTTGACACACGTTGAGGACACCGAAAATATCTCATTCCAATTTAACTTGAACACTGATAACCAATTCTTTCCAAAGAGAGCAGGTCGATCACCTTTAACAATAATTAGTGGTAACGAATGACTTTGTTTGTTGCACTGCACTTCAACGAGTAATTCTCCAACAACTGGGATTTCGTTTTCGTTGTAGTCTTTCAATCTGGTTGATGATGGCACAGTTTCAGTTCCAGGTAAATTGTTTTTCACCCACACTTCAGATACTATTGAAACATCAGCTGCAGTGTCTAGTTCCATGTCTAACTGTTTTTGATTAGCAATAACAGGAACAATGTATTTTTTTCTGCCTGAAACTTGATTTATGGAGTTCACGGCATAAAGGGAAGCCTCAGAGTCACATTCAACCTTTTCTACCTTTTTTGTAGATGAGCCTTTGTGTTTGCTCATGCAGACAGGTGAGATATGTCCACTTTTTCCACAAGCATGACAGGTCGCAGATTTGTACTTGCACTTGGCAGAATCATGAGCAGCCCCACATCGGTAGCATTTGGAAAACGTCTTACACTGTTTATTCGAAGAAGCGTTTCTTGATGGCTGATGATATTTCTTTGACATATCTGAAGAGCTCTGACGGATTTTGTTGATGGCCGGTGTAAGTGTCTTCATATTTGCAGCATCGCTTTCAGCTATTTCTATGGCGACAGCCGTTTCCACCGCATCCGATAGCTTCAGAGCTTTCTTTGCCAGGAGTCTCTATTGGATATTTTCGTTGCACAATCCACAGACGAAACGATCCCTCAGTGCTTCATCGAGAAACGCACCGAACTCGCATGTAGACGCCAACCTTCTCAGTTCTACTAAATATTGAGAAACTGATTCCCCAGCTGTCTGGTTCCGCCGATGGAAACGGAAACGCTCCGCAATAATGATTGGAGCAGGTTTGAAATGTTGTTTTAGTATGTCCGTCAATTCAGCATACGAGCATTCTTTCGGGGACTTCGGAAGTAGCAAATTCCGTAGAAGCTTGTAGGTATTTGATCCAATAGCTGATATAAATACAGACACCTTCTTGCCGTCTTCGATATCATTTGCGAGGAAAAAATGTTCCAGTTGTTCAACGTATAGATTAAAATCGTCCGACTCCACGTCAAATGAATGCAACGCGCCGATTAGGCCTAACCTGCTCATGGTGAAACAGAACTGAACTTATAGCAATTACAAATTTTTGAGTTCGAATTATCCTCGTCGCCACTATAGTATCTTGGGAGTAGCAAGAACTATGAATAGAAATACTGAGAAATACTCTCATACAAGTGAAGAAGGAACTTTTATTATCTTAATGCTAGTGCAAGTAATTTATATACATATCCAGATTAGACCTTACTCTGTCATAATCTATAATGAGTTGAGTTGTGCTTAGACAGTTACAGTTAAGATTTACAAGTAATTAATTATGGATATCAAATATAAACAAATTATTGAACTAAATATATTAATAACTAAGATATTATAATGGATAACAAAACATCGATAACAAAACATCGATGTTCAATATTGAAACATCGATGTTAATAACACATCACCCCAAAACGATCGATGTTTTAAAACTGATTTAGTAACCTCTAACATTAATGTTAGCCCCCTGGGGGGGGAGAGAGAGAGACTTAATTTGTCAGTTGCCGTGTTTTTTAATTTACAACTAAGACATTTTTAAACTGTCAAAACAAAGTCAAAAAGATTAATACGAACAATTAACGAATCTTTTGTTTTCAAATTGAATAATACTGAATAAAATAATGTTTACAACAATTTGAAAAAGGCACTACTAACTTTAAATATAAGTAGGTAGGCACATTACAATAATTACTGTTAGTTATTATTAATTATTTATCAACTTATGGGGAGACACATAAACTTATTTTTTATATCCTGCAAATAAAAAATATGGGGGCCTATTATTATTATATTCCTCAATATTTGTTATTTACAGTTTGTAAAAAAAGAAGTATGTTAACTTTCTCCCCCTTAAGCCTACTTCTTTTGTCACTAACTGTCCAATAAGTTAGGCAAAAAGTTATTTCTGATGGTACAGATGTCGCCATCACTGACAAATACTTAATTGCACGGTTATTTTCCTTAACTTTTTTCTTACTTAATACTTAATACCTAATATTTAACGTACTTTTTTCATTCAAAAATAAAACATCGACAGTGTAAAAACATCAATGTTTCACAAACATCGGCTCCAGTAAATCGATGTTTTTTTATACAAAACATCGATATTTTTAAAAATAAAACATCGATGTTTTTTTGGAAACATCGACATTGATATGTCGCATACCTACCACCTATCTACTTTTCACACGTTAATGGTAATGGTAATGGTAATTTTAGTTAACGTCGTACTAGAGCAACACAACGGGCTATTGACGACGGTCCGGAATCAGTCCCTTAAGGGAAAGATTCGAGGACAACACCTCGTAATTTTGAACCACGGTCAGATGACGAAGCAACACCTGAGCTGGCACCCCACTCTCCAAACTTCCACGCCAACCCAACGTGAGGACTTTCGGCCACGACAGATTTAAGGTGCACCAGCCGCCACTACACCATACGTTTACAAACATCCATGCCCGGACCCGGATTCGAACCAGGAACCTTCCGATCTAGAGGCTAACACCTTAACCACTATACCGGTTGGTCGGCTTCACACGTTAAAGTGTATTTCAATAGTTATCGATCTCCGTTAAGAAAAATATTTAAATACATAAAAAACTTAAATTAAATGGGACTGGTATTAAAATGTTCAGTGAATGCCGTTTAAAAGCGAGAAAACCATTATTGTAGTGGAAGAGTTGTTGAAAAACGCGATATAAAAATAAAATGCAGTGGAGCTCTTACAATTGTCGAATCACAACGGACCATTAAGTCTGTTCATAAAATCACACGAAAGTCGTTAAGGTGCACTTAAAAATACATTATAGTAAATACATAGTAAACTTTTAGGAATTCTTGTACATTTCCTTCAAAGGCATAGACCTATTCATTAGAACTTATGTTTTGTATTTATGTATGTGTCTAAAGAAAGATGAAAAATTATTCCCAATTCATATATTGCGAAAATATTTAAAACTGATAATTTCTTGAACAAGTGAGAATAAGTTTATATTATGTTAAATGGTAACCCGAGTTTTAATTTCATAACTATAATTCGAATAATTTGAATTCTTCGGATAACAGGATTTCAGAGAATGAAAAAAGACAGCGTTTTCCCAAACTGTTGAATGAGCAGCTACATAATATTTTTTTAAAGGGTTTCATTTTTTGTAATATGTTTCAAAAAAATATTTTTTTATTAATTTCTTTTTCATATTGTGTATAAAAAAATAAACAATTTATGGAGTATGACATCGTGTAAATAACACTGGTAAACAAAGTTTTTGTCTTTTGGACGCTGAGTACTGTTTCTTATGTATTTTGTCGATGCTGATTCTGAATCCGTCGTCAGAAATCGTCCATCAGGCACCAGTTTTTCGCAATTCTATTTTCCATTGCTGTGGGTTAGCCTAACCAGCCTTAATACTCTATTCTTGAAAAATCAACATTTTTAGCCCAATAATGGATATTATGGATGGTTCAGTATGAAAGAAATGCCTGTCACCTTTGCGGAGATTTGAAATCATTGCCCTTGCACCCGGTCTTCAACTAGGATATACCAAATTTTGCTGTTTCTTGTGCGAGTTGGACAGCAGAGATACACAAAACCATTATCTCTCTATACTAAAAAAAGTTACCGTCGCAGGCGCAGGATTGAAAACTGTGTTGTTCAGCTCGATTCTTAGACGGTTTCCCGAGAAAGTACGGATCAGAAAAATACGAAATTAACATAGTTTGTTCTTCATCGTGTTCACTGGACAGTTGTGAAGATCTTTTTCCGATACGGCTATTAGTTAAGGGTTTATTAAGTGTCAAAGTTGGAAAAACGAAATTTCTTCCGCAAATGAGCAAAACACATAAAAATTTTCAGTCTTCAGCCGTAAATTTTTTTTTAAAGAGTACCTCTCATAGTAAAGTTTAGCAGCTCGTCGAGTGTTTTTAGAAATTTCAATTTGGTTTCTGATAATATATTTTTTATCTATATGGAAAATATTTTTTATTTATATGGAAAAATCGGGACATTTTCGTTGTTTTTTTTTTAAAACTGTCATATCTATATCTTATTATTATTAGTTTTTAGTTTTGAAAATATCGCAGTATACCTCAGAATGTACTCTTTCTTACGGTACAATTATTTTTGAAAATTTTTAATAAATAAATTCGATGCGATTAAAAGTTGGTCAGACAAAATTCGGCATCTTTGGATATTTTCGCAACTTTTTGTTAAAACCTTCATATCTACAGCTTAATACTATTATTTTTTAAATTTGAGAACATCACTAAATACATCATATTATACTCTTTCTTATGGTACAGTTATTTTTTAAATTGGTTAGTAAATAAAGTCGATCCAATCAAAAGTTGGTCATTCAATTTTCGGAACTTTCAGATAGTAATTTCCGATACAAAACTAAAACTGTCATATCTATATCTTATTAATATTAGTTTTTAATTTTTAAACTATCGCAGTATACATCAGAATGTACTCTTTTGTACTCAGAATGTACGAAGGTTGGCGAGCGTAAGCGAGCAAGGGGCGGAGCACCCTAGTATAAAAAAAATGGCCACAAAGAAGACAGTTCGTTCCGGGAACCAAAAATGTCGTCTGTCAGCCCCTGGCGCATCCCCAGAAAGTCTCCCTTCCAATTGTACACATTAAACTGGGATTGAAAAAGTTTTCTTAAAGAAATTACACAGAAACGGCGACGGTTTTAGCTTTCTAAAAACATATTTCCACGGGTCTGTGACGCTAAATTCAAGGAAGGCATATTCGTTGGCAATCAAATTCGAGAATTAATGAACGATCCTGAATTAGATGCCACTATAAATGAGCAAGAAACACCTGCATTTAAGTCATTCAAAAAAGGTGTCCAGAACTTTCTTGGAAATAACACGACGGACAACTATAAGGACCTTGCGGAGGAATTACTTCAGAACTATATAGCTCTAGTTTGCAATATGTCACTGAAGATACATTTTCTTCATTTACATTTAGATTTTTCCCCGGAAAAAACCTAGGTGACGTCAGCGACGAGTACGGTGAGCGATTCCACCAGGATATATTCATCATCGCGTTATCAACGCACGTGGAGCCCAAACATGCTGGCCAATTACTGTTGGTTGAACATTAAAAAGAGATTCCTGCTGCAAAATACAGAAACAAAAAATCATATAAATTCAAGGAAGGTATATTCGTTGGCCCTCAAATTCGAGAATTAATGAACGATCCTGAATTCGATGCCACCATGCCTTTTGAACTACCATTAATATTAGAATGTAAGCTATTTTAAGTTGTTAAACAAATGTGAAAAATATACGTTTTTCCAAATTTTAGACGCGTGTTACTCAAAAACTATGGCTGACACACAAATTTGGAAAGCAGATTCAGAAGCAGTGGAGAAAATACTACATAAGAATAACCGTATTTGAACAAAGAGAAACGAAAAAGTGAAATTTTGTTGACCAGTGTAATCGACTCTGGTCATGCTGCAAATACGAGATCTTTCGACCAAGTTATTTATGTATTTCGATATCCGTGGATATTTAATTACATAAAACGTCTGTTATCGGAGATAAGAAAATACAAAGTTAGTTCATGAACAACCTATTCATCCCCGTAAAGCTTTGGTTTCCTAAGAAAGTGGAGCCGTTATCTAACAGCCGTGATACGTCATGATGCCGCGGGCATAACTAGACGGCCGTCTAAACAAGAATCCAAGGTGTCAATTTAGGCGGATAGAATACGTTGGAGAATGGGCAACACAGACGGCTGTCGTGGTTTATTTTATTCGAGAAACAAAACAAAGTGGTTTTTTATTCTCTAGTTCAAAGTTCCTAACTTCGGGATCGTTGAAGGTAGAGTGAAAATGTCAACAGATTTCAAATCAGCGTAAATTTCTACGCCAGATCGATATAAAAAACAGTTTTATTGTTCAATTATTTACCATTTGATTATTTAATTATGTATTAAATAATTAATTATTTATTCAAAGAAAATCACATTTAAGGTATCGATCTGGTGTCAAATTTTCCGCAGATTTCGAATCCGTTGAAATTTTTATTCTGTGTTTAACGATCCCGATTTTACAAAAACGAATTATTCAATGGCAGTCAAAAATGTTTATTTATATTGCTCTTCTTGGCTCGAATCGCTTGGAGCAGGAAATGAAATGTGGCCGCTACAAGAGAAAAAACGTTCTCCAACTGTTTGAGACCGCTATGACGACAGTCATGGAAATGGCGGCTCCGATAAATTTCGTTCGCTCACAAACACCGCTCTCTAGGAAATCAACACCATGTGTTAGTATAAACAACGTTTTAGTGACGTCACCCACCGATACATCACGGCTACGCTTTCTTAGGAAACCGAAGCTTAAGAGGCCACAGTAGCCTGGTTGGAAGCGTAAGAGGCTGAGAGTTCAAATCTAACCAAAGGCTGTCGTGTACAGTGGGAGGGCGGACGTTAAATCTATCGTGGCCTCAGATGTATTCACGTTGGCATGGTGTGAAAGTTAGGAGTATGAGGTGACACACACACACACACGGTCCAAAAGTACGTTATGTTTTAGAGATTTTATCAGTGTTTAAAATAAAGCTCTCTCTCTCTTTTTAAATGATTCTTTGCTGATATTACATGCAGAAAGAACAGAAATTGGTACTAAGTTGTTTTGTTAACCTATATGTAGCTTAAATAGTCATTTATTTTTTGGTAAACTTTGGACCATAGTTCTATTATCGAGCACACAACTATAGTCCATCATATATTCCCCTTAATAAATCGATTAAGAACCATAGTTGTGAGATTGCTTATTTCATGCTTGCTCTTCTCTCTCTATGTATGTTTTATTGTTGAAACACCCATTGGTTATTTATACTGAATGATTCTTATTATTTATTACCAGTGACAGTTATCTTTTTGCGGTAAAAACTGAGTATTTCCAGTTACATCAATTTTTATTTTTTAATGAACATTTTAACTTTAAAGATTGAATTTGACTCCAGTTTGTGAAAAAAATTACTTTTTGTATACTTTGAGAATAACGAATTTGAAATACTTTGTAGCAATAATAACAAAATCAGTTTTTTTTGCTAACAAATTCACATTGAACTCGTGAAATTTCACGGAAAGCAGTGTTTTGAAAGAGGTGCAGATGGGGAAATTTTTAATGAGAAAGGTTTTTAGAAAACCGGGAGAAGATAATTTTAAAGTAGTTAATAATAATTGAGAACCGAATAGAGAAAAAAATATATACATATATGTATATAATTTATGTCTACAGAGCTACATGTGCGCTTGCATGGTTAGTTATAACTTCCGTTTTCGCTTTGCTTTCTTTAAAAAATTTATTTTGCTCTTTATATATATATATATACACACACTCTATAACAAAAAAAAATCGACGCACCAAGAAGGAATCATCCGATTGCTTTGAAATTTCGTATGCAAAAATGTTTTCACCAAATATGCAAATGATTAAAATTTGATGTCCAATGAATGAATAGTGCGATCTCCAGCTCATCGGAACTGCGCATCCAGCAGATGTATATAAGGGGTTGTTCTTGAACTGTTGTTAAAAATTTCTGCTGCATTGCGATTTAGGATACCTTTCAACGACTGAAAAAATGCCCCGTCGCGGGATTCGAGCTCATTACCAACAACTTTCAGAGTTTGAAAGAGGTCGTAACATTGGATTGAAAGAGGCAGGTTGGGCCAATCGGAGAATCGCTCGTCATGTGAGTCGAAGCGATGCGGCGATTAGAAGATGCTGGCAAGAGTGGGTGGACAATGGCAGATTTCAGCGTCATGATGGTAGCGGTCGACGTAGGGCCACAACAGATCGCGAGGACAGAGTGATCGTCAGATCAGCTGTCACAGCGCCTGATTCATCGCTATCAACCATCAGTCGTGCGACCCACACACGAGTGTCCACCATGACCATTCACAGACGGCTGAGAGAGCGAAATCTACGCTCGTACCGACCGTTACGGCACCTGCCACTCACGCCTGAACACTGTCGAGCCAGATTACAGTGGTGCTTGCCTCGATCATGCTGGATGCTGACTGGCGCGTATAGTCTTTAGCGACGAATCCCGCTTCCAACTGTGTCCTGACGATCATCGAAGACGTGTCTGGAGACGCCCAGGGCAGCGTGCCGATCCTGCTTTCACTATTGCACACCACACGGGCCCTCAACAAGGAGTTATGGTCTGGGGTGCCATTTCCCTTGATAACCGGACCCCTTTGGTCGTCATTAGAGGTATACTTACTGCACAGCGGTACGTTGACGACATTCTGAGACCTGTTTTGCTACCGTTCATTTCGCAGTACCCTGGGCTTATTTTTCAGCAAGACAATGCCAGACCACATATGGCACGTGTTGCTATGAACTGTCTTCAAGCTTGTCAAACACTTCTTTGGCCAGCCAGATCACCAGATCTCTCTCCCATCGAGCATGTCTGGGATATGATGAGAAAGCGACTGCATCCGGTAGGGAATGATGATGACGTAGTCCGACGATTGGAGCAAATTTGGCAAGAAATACCGCAGGAGACCACCCGGAAGCTCTATCGGTCTATGCCACGCCGTGTGGCAGCTTGCATCCAGTCTAGAGGCGTGTCAACACCTTATTGAGCTCGTTACTGTAACTCTGAAATAAATCATTCAGTTGTTCTGAAATTTTAATCATTTTCTATTCTGCACATAATTTTCCTATCCACCAATTTTTGTCTTCATCGGACAACTCCTTCTTGGTGCGTCGATTTTTTTGTTATATATATATGTATATATATATATATATATATATATATATATATATATATATATATATATATATTATTATTATTTTTTTTTTTTTTCTACAACAAGAGAAAATTCAAATGATAGAAACCAAAAGGAATTTATTGAAAACGAAAGTGTTGGTGGATCAGGGCGTCATCAGGGAGGAGCCTGACCCAAACAACACAAAATGGGGTTTTCTACGAAAATGAGCCGCAAAATGCTAATAAATTGCTCATATACTCCCCCAAACACCATTAAATCGAATATACAAAACTAAAGATTGAAATAAGAAAATTTAAATCAAACCAACAGCAGCAGTCGGGAGACTAGCAACATCAAGCCAGAAGATCGCATCAAATGCCGCTACCCACTTAATTCAACAAAACGCCAACACCAATGACTCAGAGGAAATGACGAAATAGAAAGTCATCGGTGTCGAAGTTGTTGATAATAATAAATCCCCTTTTTTTTCTTACTCTATTACTTTTCTTGAAGGATTTATTCCTGACAAGTGAGTTCTATGGAAGTAATATATTGAATATATATATATTTTTTAATGATAATAATAACAAAACACTGAAAGAGGAGTGCTCAAAAGCAGCAACTACCTCTGACAGGTAAATATTTATACAAACATTTTAAACACCACCAAAAAGCAAGTAAAACAAAAACAAAATACCAAAACAGAGCAGGAATAAAACGAAATCAAACCCGAAGCCGCAGCCGGGAGATCAACAACAGCAAGTCTAAAAATTACCACCAAATGCCATCAATTACACAATCCAACTATATGCTAACACCATACTTCCGATGCAGAAAAATAAAAATAATATTAAAATCTCCAGCCACAATTCAAAAGATATTCATAAATAGTAAAATAAAATTGAAAAGCAACTCCCATGGCTATGAGAAAATTATGAAAAATAATTATTCATGGGCTGTGTATAGCTGTGTGTGTGTGTGTTGATATTAAAAAATCTTTCAAAACTATTATTAAAGAATGAATAAGGGTATTTGTTATTGAGAAGTGTGTTTTTTAGATATTTACATTGTAATAAAAAGTTTGAATCAGAATTACAAATTTTTTTGAAACGTACCACTTGACCAGCAATCGTGTTGTAGTAAATTCTTTTAGAGATATTGGAGTCCCAAAATATTAATTTAATGACTGTAAATTTAAATTCGCTGCGTTTATCATAAACATTAATGTCAACTTTGCCGCAAGAAACAGAAATTTTTAAGTCTAGAAAATCAGTACTATTGTTATCAAGATTGGTTTGAATTAAAAAAATATACCTAATTTTCCTATGAATATGTTTTACTAGTGCAATTCTTGCACCTAGTATGCGATATTTTCGAATTTCATCATCAATATGAGAGGATGGTAAATTAAATTGTTACGGCATCCGCGATTATTTAGTTTAAGCGGACGCAATTTTTCTTGAAAATTCCATTCAGCGACAGGTGGAATAACGGAACTTCAGTAAAGCTTCGGTTTCCTAAGAAAGTGGAGCCGTTATCTAACAGCCGTGATACGTCATGATGCCGCGGGCATAACTAGACGGCCGTCTAAACAAGAATCCGGAGGTGTCAACTTAGACGGACAGAATACGTTGGAGAATGGGCAACACAGACGGCTGTCGCGGTTTATTTTATTCGAGAAACAAAACAAAGTGGTTTTTTTATTCTCTAGTTCAAAGTTTCTAACTTCGGGATCGTTGAAGGTAGAGTGAAAATTTCAACAGATTTCAAATCAGTGTAAATTTCTACGCCAGATTGATATCAAAAACAGTTTTATTATTCAATTATTTACCATTTGATTATTTAATTATTTAATAAATAATTATTTTTTATTTAAAGAAAATCACCTTTAAGGTATCGATCTGGTGTCAAATTTTCCGCAGATTTCGAATCCGTTGAAATTTTTAATCTGTGTTTAACGATCCCGATTTTACAAAAACGAATTATTCAATGGCAGTCAAAACTATTTATTTATATTGCTCCTCTTCGCTCGAATCGTTTGGAGCAGGAAATGAAATCTGGCCGCTACAAGAGAAAAAACGTTCTCCAACTGTTTGAGACCGCTATGACGACAGTCATGGAAATGGCGGATCCGATAATTTTCGTTACGCTCACAAACAACGCTCTCTAGGAAACCAACACCATGTGTTAGCATAAACAACGTTTTAGTGACGTCACCCACCGATACATCACGGCTATGCTTTCTTAGGAAACCGAAGCTTTAGATACATAAATCAGAGCTGAGACTTTTGTCTGATCTCTATACAAATCCACCTTTTGACCTATCTACATCACATTTGGTACACTTATATTTTATAACCCTGTGGGTATGATAGGCTACATATTCTATTTGTCCAAGGGGGCTAAAAATTTACGGCATTGGTGACTTATTTAGTTTGAAGCAAACGGACTTATTCCTGAAAATTCCATTAAACGGCATGTGAAACAACGGAGCTTGTCATTGAAATAAATGTCATCAGTGTAGACAGATTAAACTCAATAGATAATAATTTATGTTTAGTGAACAGAAGGTTCATTTTACAGCGCTTTTACAAAAAGAAAAGCACTGCATTCAACGAATGATTCACATGTATCTAAGTTGTGTAAGAACAGCTTTAATAAGTAGAGCAAGAAACTTTTTGTCACTTAAGACAAAAAATTTCAATATTTCAAAATTACTAACTGTGATATTATTCCAATATCAACAAAGTTTCGTTTAAAATTACCTTTTTACAACAGACATACAGTCTTAAATTGAACCCTTATGGTACTTTTTTAAATTTACAGAAATTCGGTTTCTAAATGGAAGGCACTTATCTATTTAGAATGAGAGATGTAATTGCTTGACTATGAAGTACAGCTTTCAATAACACTTAATGAAACACGAAAAACAAAAGAAATTTAATTGATTTTAATCGTCTTTCACTGAAAAAGCTATATCAAAATTTTGAAATATATTTGAACTACAACGTATGACTACCCGTTTCAATTTAACGTAACAGATCTTACTTTAAAGTTATTTTTTACAGATTATTTGTATTTTTAAAATAAGAAATTACACGCTTTAAAAATATTTTGACGGGTATATATTTTTTATTTATTTTTTTATGATACAGCAATCTACACTATTACGTATTAAACCAGAGATTTAAAGAAAGTTGGTCAAAATATACTACATATACCACCAAGGAATTTCCCATGTCTAGTGATATTTTGTAGGAAATAAATAAATCATTAAAATCTAACTCCTGAATAATACTTCTGCAATAGGTAATATACCGGAACACATAAATGCAAACAGAAACAAAATTCTAATCCTTGAAAAAAAGGCAGAATTCTGAGAAAAAATTCTGTTCTAGCATGTTAAATTTCGACTTTCTGAATATATTCTGAAATCCGATAGAACAATTCGACAAAAGACGAACAATATTTACAAAAACAATAACTCAATGTTATTACTATGGCGATTTTTAATTGCTTTTGGCTTAGGTCTTAGAACAATTTTAGGCATTTTCCTAGTCGAATTTTTAAAAATCCTTTTTTAGTTCACCTGTACGGTATAAGAAGAACCGTCCTACAAAATTTCAGCCTACTAGGACCCTAGGACTTGTAGTTCTTGAGATACAGTGATGAATGAGTGAGTGGTATTTCAATTATATATATATATATATATATATATATATTGAAAAAAGTCACAAAACAGAAGGATTCACTAATAGAAGGAACGTTCTTTTAATAATACCCTTTTCAAGTCTATTCACACAAACCAGGTTATAATATATTAAAATATAGCAGATCTTTCTTTCTGTTAGTTACTTTTTCTTCAGTGTAAAAAGTCGATTACTTTTTGTTTAAAGAATTTTATCAATTAGTGTGAGGAAACATACAGAAATAAAAAACTTATGTGGTTGTAATATACATTTTTAATTGTGAAATTAATGTCTGTACCATGGTAAATTTAAGAATTCTTTTGACATGATTTCATTTTTATACAAAACTCTTGAAAAGTGCTATTGAAAAATTGAAGTTTAAGTATCGAACTTTATGGTAAATGCAATTAATACTTATGCATGTAAGTTAAAAGCCTGTATAAACTTACAGTAATTGTATAGATTCAGAACTAGTCTTACCAAAGCAATGAAAATCGTGACCGGAAAAAGATTTTCTCCCCCTGTTGCAATTGTCATGGTAACAGCATACCTAGTCCCGACAACATACTGTATTCTTTCGGGGATATCGTGGAAGGACATTCATGGACATTTTTTCTCAGCAAGGAAATCATATAACTGATTTTGTTTTGATCCGGGATAAGAAAAAAAGTATCAGTAATACATTGAGCTTCCAGCAATCTATTTATAACGAGAAGCTGTATGATTTAATATCTATTGTTTTGAAGCATATTATAACCTTTTTTTTAAACTATATATCATTTTTTAAACTGTTTGTAAACTGTACTTATCCCGTAAAAAATTTAAAGGCGGATAAAGGTTGAAAAAATGCAATCACCTATAAATATAACATTAATAGACCTTATCTATAAAAGTTATATCTGGGTTTTCTTTCACCCAGTAAAAGACAGATATAGCAATAATAATTTACCTTTTTTACATAGCTTGTACTTTCCAAAGCTTTTGCAACTGATTTTCCAATGGACGTATTTTGACCATAAAAAGTGGTGTGAACAGCTTAAAAAAAACTATTTGTAAACAATCAATGGATTAACTAAATAAATCAATGCGTTTATCTACATATTTTGGAACCTATATATTATTTTGGGCTGGATATGAATTAAATGCCTTTAGTATCATTATTCTTCAAATATAACAGGTAGAAAGCACACACAAAAAATAATGATAGTAAAGTCAATTAATTTATATCCTGCACAAAATACTTAGTTTCTTTTGTCTAACTAAACTGAGTTTTTAAATAGAAGCAGAATACGTGTCACAATAAAATAGCTTTTAATAAAATTCAAACGTAATAATCTTGAAATATCTAGCTTCATAAATACATATAAGTGGTTGAAGAGTTAAGTATAATTTTCTTCTATTACTTAACTAAGAAACTGTGATATAAAATCGGAACATTCATTGCCTATAAATGCGCATGTAAATTCCATCTTTTCAGTATTATTCCGTATGATATCCAAATAAATCTACTAATGATTCATGAAGAATAGCAATAAAAATACTCAATTATAAGTATAATTTCACTTAAATATTTAAATTTTTCTCAGCAAAATTAAATTATGATATCAGCAGGACTATCAGTATTAAGATACAGTTTAGAATTAAACGCAAATAGAATTAATGATTAATAAAATACTTTTATAAAAACCTAGTATTTTTTTAACATTTAAAACATATTACGACCCATCTCCCCATGAAACCGTAATAAGAAATCCCGTTTCTTCATTTTATTTTAAGCGTCTTTCTTTTGAATATATATTCGAATATAATGTAAGTAATTCGTTTTGATTGTTTACGGTTTAATACGTAAGATACAAAGAAGTTTTAATACAGAAATTCAACCTTTATGACAGACATAGAAAAATCATAACTGGACACGGCAGAATTTTTCCGCATTGTCATCTTTAAAGGGAAAAATAAATCATTTAATTCATTCTCAATTAACACCACACCACCAGCAGCAATTTTCTTTTTGTCATTCCTGAAATAGACATCGAAGAGCAGTTGACTCAGTAAAATTAAGAATTCCATCCCTAATATCGAGAACATTTATAAATATGTAATAATCCAACGAAACAAAATGAGCCATCCACTAGGAATAACTCCATGCCACAAACTTGTTACCCTTCATTAATCTTTCACGAGAATCCGTCCCGTTCACATATCAACAGTATTTCTCAACAGATTGCGTTAAGATTGATTCTCTCTTGCCATCGTAGTTTGTCCTTTCGTCAACAGATGGCCCTGAAAATCGTGGACCTTGTAAAATTGGAGGTGCCTCCAAGCACCTCTCGAGTTGTGAGAAACTCCGAAACACAAACTCCATCGCCAGGCCTCTGTCTCGGGGCCTTTCCCAGACTAGAGTTTTCTTTTGTAACTTCTGGACTCTACGTGGATGACTTCGGAAGAAGCTTTCCTGACTTTGAAGTAAGTCAGTAAATGTGTTATATTTTTTGGTTCGTTTCTAAAGTTGTATCAAACTATACTTTTAATTGAGTTTAAAACAAAAACTTTTGATTGAATTTTTTTTGGATGCTTCAAGAGCGGAATGTTTTTGTTTGAAAGTTTGGGAAGTTTTTAAATTTTGGGAATTGTCGGAAAGAGGAGAGTTTTTTTTAGTTAAAGTTTTAGTAGTTTAAAATTGTTAAGCATTTTACAAGGGTGTTTTATTTTAAAAGACGGAAGATTCTGAAAGATGTTTTAATAGTCACGTATGTTTGACTGATTCTCCAACTGATACGTTATAAAAAATTAATTTGTTTTAAAATTGTAACAACTGATTTCGATGATTTCGAACATTAAAATTATCAGTAAAACACATGAATTTTACTTGTTTTTTAACATGATTGTTTAGCAAGTATTTCATATGGGCAGATTTCAATTGTGTAAAATACAAGTTTAGAACATTTTACTATAAACATTTAAACCCACAGAGAAATAGTTTGATAATGAAAGAAATTAATTATTGTACTTATCTTTTTAACATGGAGTGGAGTGCGGTATCTGTGAAGATATAACTATGCAAGTATACGGTATAAAACAAGCACATGTTTCTTGAGAGTAATACCGTTTTAACGAACGTTTCTGTAGCATTATTTGACATACTTCAGAAGATATAATCAAAAATGAACTTGCGAGTGAAATTAAAAGAGAATCTAAACCAATTATAGCGATAAAATAGTTAAGTGAGTATAAAATAGCTTAATAAAATTGTTAGACCTTAGGAGTAGTGTATAATACTTATTGTCAGGTAAAGAACATTATGAATATTTTCAGTTGTATTGTTCTTCTGTACATTAAATTCCATTATCGAACTTTGAAATAATTATTTTAACCTTCCAAGTGTTTTCTACGAGATATCTCGTCCATCAAAGATATGAACAATTTTGATAATGACGATATGTCTCATTATCAAGATATTCTAATATTTTTGGATGAGGAAATAGAGATCTAATCACTCTTCTAATGATCTTGATCGTGCTTTCGTCTTATGACGCTATATCTAGTCCAACAAGGTTTGGTTAGTTTAGCTAATGACAAGATACCTCGTCGAGCTAACCACCAGGAGGGTTAACAGAAACTTAAACTAGAATTGAAACGACGTGTATAATGTACCGAATCTGTAAAACCTTTCATATATTTCCTTTCTATTTATTGGTATAATTTTTTTTATTTGCCCTAATTATTTTTACACGTTGATAGCTATAACAATTGCTATAAAGAATCAGTTCGCCATGAGCTAGTTGCACCTACAAGTTTGTGAAAGATAAATCGTTTGTTTGCTTTCGAATTTCTCCAAAAATCAAAACAATGTAAGTAGGGTTGCCAACTTTTCTAAGACAATTCCGGGACATATTGCCCCTAACTGAAATACATAAATATATATGTAATTTCACAATATTCTCCACTAAGAAATCACTCAACGTAACATACCAGTCTTCCAAGGAAATTTTTTTCATGTACAAAAAATATGTAAAAGATAATTTTAGTTATTTTTATGCTTTTTAAAATTTTAATTATTATACGAGCCTGATGGTCCTGTCAAAATCATAGTAATAATAATAAATCTAAACCTAACTTCTTGCATTGAAACTATTATTAAGAAATAAAAATGGTAATGTTCGTATACAAAATAGAGACATTATTCGTGTTTAGTTATACAGAACCGAGAGTTCTATTTTAAGAAAGTCGAATATCAAAATTTGTGTTCGTATCGAGTCACAATTTAAAAAATAAAATTCTAATACAGCAAAATAGAATAGAAAGACAACTAATACCATTTCTTCGCGATTGTCCCGCTCTGAACAGACTGACATATATAGTATTGGCTTTGGATAGTAATGGGGGAACGGACGTTCAATGGATGGTCACGAAGTCATGTGCAAAAGAAACAACTATATAGGAGTGTAGGTGATAGTAGGGTCGATGGCTTTCTCGGAAATTCCGGGGCAATTCGACATTTAACCGGGATTCTGGACAGCGACTTAAAATCCGGGACGGTTGGCCACCCTAAATCTAAGTGATTTTCTATGATTACTTTTTGCTTCACGATGGTCAAGTAGACTGAGACACACGGTGCAAAGCGAATTCTGAACCAACGCAAGCCTTATTGCCATGCGGAGAATCACAATTGATTTCTTGTGCATTTTAATGAAGCACTAAATGGATGTGACGGACCGAAACCGCTAAATTTATGCAAGGTTCGAATTCAAGTCAGTCATGTGCAGTTTTCGCTGTGTGCGAAGTAAATTAAACTACCTACCTTCATTTCAGAGATTTGATTTTCTCCCCGAATCAACATGGGTAATTGGTAATTAATTAGCACCGTACTGGAGCAACTCAACGAGTTATTGGCGTCGGTCCGGGATCAATCCGAAAGGGAAAGATCGAGGACAACAGTACGTAATTTTGAACCACGGTCAGATGACGATGTCAGCCTCTACATGGTATACCACTCTCCAATGGAGCAGTGCACACATGCCTCCAGCGCCGCTGGGGCGCCGCACGTCCAACTTGCGTGCAATTTGTACAGCAGTTCCCCACGGCGCCGCACATGAGTATCCGTTCCAAAGTACCTTGTTTTCATAAACAAATGGAATATAAATAATAATTAATAAATGGTTGTAAACATTAACGTCTATTTTGTTTTAAAATATACTTTTTTTTTTACACCAAGCGAAATAAACACGTTTTCTTCGATAGAATATTTATCGCAAATGGCGCGAAATTAGTTCGTGCGTCATTTCACGGTTATGTGTGCATAGTTGGGCTTCGGTACCGCAGTGGCACCGCACGTTGAAAAACCGGATGTGTGCACCGTGCCTAAAACATCATTTTAGAAAATGTGCACTTTGACCGATATTGGGAAGTACGTTTCAGTTCTCACGTTCAGTCAGTTGACCATCTATCAAGCGGCCTTATCAGCATTGTATGTAATTTTATTATTATAGTAAAATAGTACTTCCACAAGCACGGGGAAAGTAATACCCAACAAAATAAGATAATTAGAAATTTTCGATAGTTTGAATGCAAATAATTTAGGCCTGAATTCAAATTTAAGGATAGTTGGATGTCCTTGGAATAACGTATTCGTTCTTGTGTCTTTATTATAGATTTATTAATTATGAAATTATATATTAATATTAATATATAAAAATATATTATATTTCGGATTTTCTGTTCGTATAAATACTCGGATGAAGCTGACGTGTTTAAACGAGGTGGTTTTCAAAACTGACTGTTTGACTGTTTAACTGATGTGTTTTTACAAAATGTTTTGTGATGCAATTTTTTTTTCTAATGGCGGGCACATTTTGACCGAAGTCATTGGCCACCACAAGGCCGGAACAACGCCACTCGTGAAGGAGCACCCAGTGGGAGGGCCATCATCGCCCCTAACAATTACATCGTAATTTTGAACCATGTTCAGATGACGAAGCAACACCTAAGCTGGTATGCGCTTACAAACATCCATGCCCGAACCCGGATTCGTACCGGGGACCTTCCGATCTAGAGGCTAACACCTTAACCACTATACCAGTTGGTCGGCTTGTGATGCAAATAAGATCATGAATAAAATGAACCATGAGTTTTAATTTGTTTAGTTTTTGTACAACGCCTTCAACTCGAAGGTTGCTAGCACAACGGACATACTCACTGAGCCACGATAGCCCTTCACAAGTATTAGAAATGAAAACAAAAATATTCTCGCGGCGCAAATCACAAAAATGGCCGTCCACTTCGGCGTACTGTCACGAATTGTTACAAATCCAATAGCCCCAGAACTTCAATAGGTCATCTACGCGCTATCAAACGATACCAGAGCCGTTGCCACGCCTCCAATAACGCGGTAGTTATAATAGAGTTGAAATCTGTCATAATTATAAGTCGCGTGCAACTGCTAATCAGTATCGTACCATAAGACGAAGATAAACATTCAAGTTTAAAAAGGAATTTATAGAGTATATTTGTAATCTTATCAAAATGGAAACATTTTCTGAGTTTTTATTTCAACAACATAGGTGGAACTAATCTCAGAGAACGATTAGACCGATATACATTATGGACATTTCAAAGAAACGATCATTTAGTTATGGTCTTTTGAAACGAACAACTATTTTTGATGCGATCAATGCAAGAGTGAAGTTATGAATTGGAATAAAATTTAGAGAATGGAGTTGGGCCGGTGATTAGTTAGTTATATTACACTTTCTTTCTGAACGAGTACAAAAGGATCAATCTGGACGAATAAACGAATAACTAGATGTTGTTAAAACTGTTATTTGATGATAATAGTGTTAAGTGTTAGTGCTAATTTATGATTACAGTTTTAATTAGCATCACGTATGACAGTTATTTTTTAATTATCAACTTTCACGAAGTCGGTAAATAAATTTAACCATTATTATTAACTTTTGAAGTAGAAATTAAGAGTTATTTATAACAGATTTTCACTGCTTTAACTGACCATTAACTAATTTGTATAAATTAGTTTATGCAACTTAGTATTTTTATCAAATATTTTTTTTATAAAAATCAATTTTGATTTAAAATGTTTCAAATGCTATCTCAAAATATGGTAAGACTAGTTAAGTACTTCTCACTGGAGAAAAGGCTATTGAAGACGGTTCGGGATCAATCCCGAAGGAAAATATCAAAGGATAAAGCGTTGTAATTTTGAATCGAGGTCAGATTTCAAGACAATACCTTAACTGGCACTCTCCAGACGTCCACACTACACCAATCTGAGGACATTTGAGGCTACGACCGATTTAACTTGCACCAGCCCACACGACGGTCTTTGGCTGGACAGAGTTTCGAACTCGCAACCCTCCATTTTCAAATTCGTTGCTCTTGGGCAACTTGGTGTATCACTCAATCACATATATCGCTAACTATTAATATTTTTGATAACAGAGTGTAACCTATTACTTATTTTTACCAATACCTGCTATTTTGAACTTGTTAGAAGTGCTTTAGAAGTGAACTTGTTAGAAGTGAAGACAACAAGACAAGATAATCAACAAGACAAGATCAGAACTGTGAATCCCTTCGCGTTACCCTGATCCCCATCACGGGTATGGGTTCAAATTGCACATCACATCCATACATACCAACAGTGTTATTTGAACTGCTATCGAAATAACAGCCCATCGCTACAAATAAACAAAGTCGTTTTTCAAACAATTCTCTACAACTGTCGCACTTTAATGTACGGAATAAAAATCTCCATCGATGTCATTCTTATTTTTGTCTCATCTAGTTTAACCTCATTCTAGATCACAATAGGCCTTAATAAGTTAAAAGGAAAAGAGCGATTTATTTTTGTTCCAAGTAGCTACTTTTGGAGAGAGTTGTTTTTCTGCAATCTTATTCACCGCTCAGAAAAAAGGGTTTTACAGAGTCACGTTTGTTCCTTAACAGTTTAGCTGTCATTTCCCTTGGGAAGTGAAGACATTCTAAGGGTTTCTTTTGGCGGAACAAAGAAGAGGCAATACCAGACCACTGGTTGATATCTTTGTTGTACTGCATGACGTAATTACGGTAAATAAAGAAACTGGAAGTCTATTCAATCAATTCACGGCCATCAAGCATGAATAGCAAATATAAGACTTCTGAAGGCACAACAGATATAGAATAATGGTAAGGAAAATAATTGCTTTATCTTTTGCGTTTTGTAAGGGATTGTTAATTTTCCGTCTGATGGACTGGGTTCTTTACCTTTTCAAAAAATATTATTACAACTCATTAAAAATAGTTTATCTCTATTGATTTTGAATCAACGACAGTTATTTTTATACTTCAATTATTGTAAAAATCATTTTCCTCGCATGATTACGTATCGAAGTTACCTTAAGATGTAGTTAATCACCATTTGGGCATAGTTTGGAATTGAGTACAATTGGTTTTGACCAATGAATTATCATTTATAAATTCGAAATTAATTTTTTGAAATTTTTATTGACTAAGTGCTGAAGTTGTATTCGAAAACCTATCCAACTGACTTCATGTTCATTTTAAGTGCAAAATCACTACCACCATTTTTGAGATTGACAGAAATGCCTCTTTGATATACAACTTTTTATCTGTATGTATTCCTTCGTAGAAAAAAACAAACCAATGTCCAAATTCGTTGATTTTCAGTTAATGTCTACAAATCGCTTCAAGGTAATGAAAGTTATAATAGTAAAAAGCCAATGTCCTCCTGCCAATGCATTACGAAAAAGAAAAGCATTTTAACTAACTAACACCAACACACACTCCCGTGCCTAGTATCGTGACCTGTTTGGTGGAACCAGGATTAGCAAATTAGAAAGAGGGAAGTAAATGCCCTTAGAAGAAGATTTCAAAAGCCCAGGGTGAAGAAAAAGCACGAGCTAGAGAAACCTGTGCACAGAAAAGAGGTCGACTCATAAAGCATTGGAACGGGTTTTTTGTACGCTGCATTAAATATTTAAGGAATAAAAATATTACTAAATCAGCTGTTACTAAACACTTGCAAAATCGACATCGGCCCCTTTTCTACCAAGGTACAGAAAAGTTTAATCAATTTTAAGCAATATATCAATGCAATTTAATGGAAAAAGATTATGTTTGGAAACAGCAAAATGCTATTTGTTTCACGGAGTTATTAATTAATGAACATATAATTTACCATTTATATACATTTTATGTTTTCGTCTTTTATTCCTTTTTTCATGTTCTCTAAAATCAACATTTTATTTTCATTTCACCTGAATCAGTCACTCATAATTTAAAAGACAGCGACCCAAATAGGGTTATCAACTCCCACTTGTTTATGTTCTCTTACATGTATATTTATTTCTGCGGTACTTAGTGTATTCCCTGAACGTTCTTGTTTATGGCATGACAGCCAAATGGGACCGTGCATTTATGCGTGACAAGCGCACAGAGTTTTACATTCAAGGATAGAACAGAAAGTTATCTTGTTATGCCTAAATGAGCTTTCGTATTCATGCATAACTAATGCGCCGAGGGGCTTCATCTCGAATACAAATTCTACTCTTTAAATAACATCTTTGTAAGACTGTATTTAATTCATGATATAATCAAGTTCTAAGCCATTTACTTCTTTTGAGTATATAGGTTATCGAAAACCTATCCATTCGTTTTAGGAGCCTGTTTCCCTGTCAGTTTCAATAACAGCATATTTTAAAATTACATTGTTGTATTGTATTATATATATATGTTACTACACAGTGCGTAAGAAGATATGCAACTTCAATAAAGTACTTTTAATATCTACTAGTTTTAATACTTGCGCTTTGAGTTTATCCGTGTTTCGATTTTACCCCTGCTTATTTTTTACTTCTATCAGATTTTAAAATTTAAATTCCAATTACAATAAGCAAATAGTTTAATCTATTTGATTTGTAAGAGTAGCGTTTTCAAGGATGTTATTTTAAATTAAAATACACCGATAGTTTCTATTTTCTTCAATACTACGGATTTCGACGAGATACCTCGTCCATAAAGATATGATTTGCTAATGATGAGATATCCCAACCATTAGAAGGATTAAAAAAATATCGGGGCGTCCCATGTCGAAATGAACAAAAAGTGTAATTTTCAAATACACCCCTGCGAGGTTTTTAAAGCATGGTGATTTGGTTTCTTAATCACATATTAAAACACAAGAAGCTCTAGCTTCAGTAATTATTTTTTAATTCCAAGCTTAAATTCGAAAAATTGGGACATTTTTCTAGACGAATCTAGTTATACTAGATTCAATTGTCGACCGTACCTGCGAACTAATGCGTTTCCTTATTGATCTAATCCTAATTGTCCGATTGAACTAAATTAAAGCCATTTTGTAGATAAATTATCCTTATGAATGAACTTTTAGTTTCAAGGTCATCCAACGTGTCCTTTAACCTTGATTTACAAATAGATTTAAAAAATTTACACTGGAGGTATACAATATTTACCTTTTATTTCTAAAAGTCACATGTTTTGACATACATGGGTTCACAGTTAATCCTTATTACAAATAAATAGAATCATGTAATCAGAAACCATAAACACCTGTATTGTTTGACCTAATTATCTGATAGGACTCATATTAGACTTATTCTATAGATAAAAGTATAAGCTTTTTGATGATATATTACAAGACACTACAAATGGTCTTCTGTCTTTTAAGGTTAGTGAATGATAAAAGAAGTGTGTATTTCAATTTATTTCTAAAAATATATGCTCAATGCGTGCTTCTAATTTTTACTTTTTGAAAGTTTACAATTGGATCAAGAATTGGCTCACAGTAAAAAATAATAAAAGTAAATGGAATTATGTAAGCAATGCACATTAATACCTGCATCTTTGACCCGATGGTCCGATCAATTAAAATGAAACGAGACTCATTTTGTAGATAAAATCACAACCTTTCTAACGATATATTACATGATAATGTGGGAGACCCTTCAAATTCAAGTTTATTAAGTTTGACCTCTTATCCTAAATTTCTATTAAAGCTTTTATTTTTCTAAAGCAACATTGTATTTTTTATATGCTATGTATTGTTTTAAAAACAGATAAAAACACAATGTTTTATCTTTCAGTAGAAAGGTTACGTATTTATTTACAAAATGCGTTACGTTTCTTCTCGAATGAAAGATACAGATTTCTATGGGTGACATGATTCCATTTAATCTAAATATGTTTTACTGTGAACTATACCGTGTTCTAATATGTTATCCGAAAACATAGATATAAAAGCACTTTTAACGAACATTTTTAGAAAAAAATATTGAACATACCTTTTTAATTCAAGGTCAAAGGTTAAATTGAATGACCATAAGGTGACATTTATACATGAAGTTTTGGTCAAAAAGTCTTAAGCTCCGTGAAAGTTATTACTTAATATGTGATAAAAAGTTTTGATGAATTAGCTAATTTTGACTGGTCCCAAGCGCATTCATTTATCACGTATTGTCATTACTATAATTCATAATAGTTCGTCTCCATTTGGTAAGTTTCATTCAATTGCAAAGCAAAAAATATTTTGTTCTGAAACACATAACATTTTTCTAAAAAACACACTTTCAACAACATTTAAAACCGTGAAGTGTGATAAATTTCTCATTTATACTAAAGATTATAAGGATTATCCTAAAACTGTTTAAGGGAATCAAGTAAGAACTAATGCTCGGAGGTATTTCAAAATCAGAAGAATGTCAAAAAAATCTCAGTGGAAGAAAAACGGGTTTTTGTCCTGACTACTTACCTACCATATTTATTTACTACCCTTTTATGTTGCCCTCATTGTAACTCCACCAAATATTAACTTTTTTGAAAAGTTATTTTGATCCATACCAGTTTGATATTAATTAATCTGAAAATAAAATAAAAGAATCCATTTTGTGATCGATTTTAGTGATTTTGAAAGTTTAATGTCATCTTAAAATAAAGAAAAGAGTAAAATGTACTATGTAATTAATAAACTTATACTTTTCCCTATAAAATAAGTCAAACATGAGCCCCACGGGACAATTATGTCAAATGATACAGGTGTTTATGGGTACTGATTACATGATTATGCTTATTTGGAATAATGTTTAGCTATGAACTCATACTTCGAACTTGCAACTTTTAGAAATAAAATTAAATACTGTACCTTTAGCATATATTTTCAAAGAGAAACATTATACACATGTAGTTTTTGTAAATCAAGATGAAAAGCAAATTGAATGATCTTGAAAGTAAAAATCTCATCCGTAATACTAAATTATACATCATTGCACAGAGAGGTGTTAGTGATCAGGTAGGAGCTTGACCCAGACAACACAAGATGGCGTTTTCTGCGTGTGGGCAAAAAGTAGTCCTCCCCAAACAGTATAATTAACAAGAAAAAAGGCATACTAGGCAAAAAAGTCAAATCAGGCAAAAAGATTCTGGCATAAGTTAAAATCAGAATATCAAAATATCAAAGGACCCCACAAATTCAAAAAAGAGCACAAATATAATACCAAACACAATTCTAGACCATAAAAAAAAACTATAAAAAAATGTAAAAAGAATAAGGATATATATAAGGATAGTCAGTATCGATTATATGGTCATCTCAGCGGTCCAGAAAAATCCGACCCTATAAGCGGGGTGACCATATATGCGGAACAATACTACACTATTTAATTATGGCAGGATTATATTCATGTATCAGAATTTAGTGCTCATAAACAAATAATTAAACTTTTAAGAACATTTTAAAAATTAATGCGAGAAGTAAAAACTACAATGAGAAATATGCAATATTTTTTTTGTGAAATTTATTAACTAACTTTACAAATCTAAGTACAGTACGCATACGTACCTTCATCCATATTCAATGCACTTATCTCTACTATTATAATAGGAAGTGTTTGGTTTTTGTTATCACATTCCTGACGAATCTATAGCACTTACAATAATGGGATTTGGCACACAAATAGTCCAAATGTTTTGCAATTTTTGGGTCGCGGCGAATTTCAAAATTCAATGTAGAACATTTTAAAATGAATTTAATGGAATTTAATTGTAATTGTTTTCTTTAGTATGGCAATAGCATGAAGATCGCAGATTCTAAATTAATTTCTTTCGTTTATGTTTTCATTTTGCGCAGATGAACAATTTGTCAGCAGACTGAAAAGCAAATAAAAACTTTAACATAAATGAATGTTCTTAGGCCGCGATCACATGAAGTGCGTAAAACGCGCGTATGGCGAGGCTATCAGGGTCCCGCTCTACAAGGTCATTAAGATACATACTTGAATTAGAGGAATAAATAGACATAATTTAATGTCGGGACCTCGCTAGCCTCGCCATACACGCGTTGATATGCCTCATGTAAACGTGGCCTTATTCGTCACGTATGATCCCAATGAAACAAATTTTCCTTTATTCTTTTTGTCTCAATTTCAACGTACTTTTCAAACAGGGAGATATAACTTAAACCAACAAACAGACAGATGTACACCTGTTGTGAATGAGGAATGGAGGGAAGTAAAGGCGTAAATTCAGGTCTTCTCCGAAGTCGCAAAGCCTTTTTTTCTTCTGGTCATTTCCTGTTTTTGTCCCCGCCTCAAGAAATGTTACAATTACTAAAAAAAAACCCCAGATAGCCTCACTGAAAAGATTATAAACCGACCCTATAACCGATAACCAGGAAAATAAAATGACTATTCAAGCTGTCAGCTTTAACACATGTTCCCTATTAAGTTAGACGGGACTTTAGAAAACTGCCCTTATAAGCGGGGGGACCTTATAAGAGTGTGACCATATAGCCGGTACTCACTGTATATACACTGAAGAGCCAAAATATTATGACCACCTACTCAATAACGCGTTGAGCCTAATTTTGGTCTGCAAAACAGCTGTAACTCTTTCTAGCGTTCATGGTCTGTTCTACCACAACTACGGGTTCCAGAATTGCCCATGAGAACGTCCCCAAAGCATGATATAGCCACCACCAGCCTGTGTATGACTTGCTGTACTAAAGTGGAGCAACTGTTCGCCTGGAAGACGGCGTACTCTGACACGACCATCGACGTGATGAATGAGAAATCGGGATTCATCTGACCAGACAACTCTCTTCCACTCATCCATGGTCCAGTCTCGATGTTTCCGGGCCCACTGCAGGCGTAGTTGACGATGACGCTTGGTCAACAGAGACACACGAGTGGGACGTCTGCTGCACAGTCCCATATCCAACAGTGTCCTTTAAACTGTGTGTTCCGAAACACTTGCGCTTGGACTTGCATTGTATTGGGCTGTCAGTTGAGACACTGTCTCGCACCGATTTTGCTTTACCAAGCGGGGCAGTCTCCGACGTCCTTTTTCTTTGATGACGCGAGGACGACCAACCCCTTGGCGTATACTGCTGATGTCACCGTTCTATATCCACTTTGCATCAATATTAACAACGGCAGATCTTGAACAACCTACCAGTCGTGCAGTTTCGGTGATACTCTTTCCGAGTCTTCGGGCCATTACAATATGTCCTCTATGAAATTCGCTTACATCAGCAGTCTTTCCCATCAATCGCAAAAGTAAGTGCAAGAATGATTATTTACCTTCTTCAGCAGCAGTTAAATACCATTCTCACTTAATCACGTGCCCTCCACGTCATCCAGACGAGTTCATTCAAAAATGTGGGGATGATCATGATGTTTTGGCTTGTCAGTATATACAAAGGGCATTCCATAAAAACTGAGAGTGAATTTTTTAAGCAGTGGCAACATCGTGAAACTAAAAAATAAAAGTGCAGGCGATTTTTTCAATCTGTGAACTGTACAATTATAAATATTCTAAACGAAGCAGACGATTTTATTTTCCTAGTTTCGTGCTTGTTTAAAGAACTGTTTTTGTTTCCCCTACAGGAATGGAGGTGAGTGATTCAAAGTTAAAAAACAAAATGCATTCTGCCATAAAATTTTGCTATCGTTTGTGCAAAACAGCTCCAGAAACAGTTAAGTTGATGAAAGAAGCTTAAAAAGACAAATGTTTTGGCGAGTCTATATACGATTTTTAAATGGCATAGTGATTTCAAAAAAGCACGTTTGTCTGGCTCCTTAGCCTGGCCGACCAAAAAGTGTTGTGAATGTTCCAAATGTTAGCACTGTGTGGGCAATCTTGCAAGAAAATCGGCGAATGACATGTGAGGAGATAGCGGCATCAATTAACATTTCGAAAACGTCGATAGTTCGCATTCTACTCAACAATTTACAGCTTCGCCTTGTTTGTTCCAGATGGGTCTGTCATCACGTTACTAAAGAACAAATGCAAACAAGAATTCACATTCACCAATGCTGTGAGTGGAAGCAGATGCTTCAAAATGATCCGAATTTACTAAAGACTGTAATAACTGATGAAACTTGGGTGTATCATTTCGATCCCCATACCAAGTCCGCAACAAGTGTATGGAAACACACTGATTCTACGCCTCCGAAAAATATCGGACAAACCAAATCTGCTGAAAAAATCACGAAGATTATATTTTCTTTGATCATAAAGGAGTAATCTATCAGCATGCTGTACCTCCAAAAACTACTGTGAATGGTAAATATTATATTTCAGTTTTGAAAATTTTGCGACAACGTCATTTTTAATTTTCACGCTATTTACAATCTAAATCAAAGGTAATAAAAATTTTTAACTGAAAATTAAAAGGTATATCATGAATTAAAGTGCATCGAGGATCAACTATGACATCCTAAATAAAACAGTCTCGCTTTTATAGTATGCATGTATAAACCGAAGAGGCAAACACAATACGAGAATGAGCTATAACATTTCGTGTCATCAAAATTTAGGAAACTTCCATTTTCTGTAATATACTTCCAAATTCAGTTCTGAAACATCAGAACTATTCCTAATACCCCTAAAAAGCGTCGCTTCTGCAATTTCAATTCTATAGTAACGGGAGTCTATTCAGAAGAATCCGTAAAACATCTTAAAAATTCACGCACTTAAGAGAGGTGTTGAAATGTATTTTCTGACAAACAAGATTATGATTTAAAATTCTCGGGACACATTTGTTCGAATTTGATGTTCAACATAAATATGGAATCCGTTTGTGTTAAGCACGATGAACATATCTGGTTTTTCAACGTGCGGCGCAGCTGCCGCAACGTAAGTGCGGCTTGAGATACATGAGATACATTAGATCCAATAGAGTTGTGCACAATTGCCTCCGGCACCGCTGCGTCGACGCACGTCCAACTTGCGTGCAATTTGTACCGGAGTTCCCCACGGCGCCGCACACAAGTCTCCGTTCTGAAGTACCTTGTTTTCGTAAATAAATGGAATATAAATAATAATTAATAAATGGTTGTATCCAGTAACGTCTATTTTGTTTCAAAATATACTTTTTTTTTACACCAAGTAAGCGAAATATACACGTTTTCTTCGATAGAAGATGTATCGCAAATGGCGCGGAATGAGTACTTGCGCCATTTCACGGTTAAGTATGCATATTTGGGCTTCGGTGCCGCACGTTGAAAAACCGGATGCGTGCACCGGGCCTTAGAAGTCTTCCAAGATTCAACAGCATTATTTTATCATAGGTAATGAACAATCGATCGTCCATTTGAAAAATGTATGATGAAAACTATTTCTAAAATGTTTTTTTCAACGAACAGATGATTATATACGCACAAGAATGACAGAAATTCTACTATTAGTTTGATACCTCGAAAAAGTTTGTCAGTCATTAGTAATTTATTATTTACCTGGACGTGTGTGATTATGTTTTAACTCTTTTATGAAAATATGTAGTATTAAGTATTCATAAAATTATACTTTAAAATACAAATTACCATGAGTTTGAAAAGTAGAAGTTTCATATAAAATGGTAGTCTAGTTGGTAGAGTAACAATATATTGAGAATATATAAGATAATTTATTCACTCTTATTTGATTTTTATTGACTTTAACGTCTTGAGGTTAATATCAATCGCCAATACATCACCAGAAATTATAAATTATTTTTTTGTCAAACCTTTAAAAAAGATTGTGAGGTACCAATCTTGCAACAAAATATTTTAAAACTATATTTTTTTTTCTCGTAGGTTGATATTAGTTTTAAAGATTTCAATTCGGGTTTCAATCAAGAGTTTTGTTTCATCTCTTATTTACATACTTGTGTATTATAGCCTTTTTCATGGATTTTTGAATCACATATTTCTTAGTTAATTCCATATTTTTCGGAAGAGCAATAATAATTATGTAAATAAATAAATATTAATATAAATGATCATTGATTTACTATTAATTTTTTTTAAAATAGATCAATTTTTTTCAGGAGTTTTGTTTTATATTATTCTAGAGAGAGGGTAACTTGTTGCAACAAATACAACTTTTTTTCACACGTTCTACACTGCATGCAAAGTAATAAAACCAAAATTCCTCCTACGTGGGGTGTATTGTAAGGGAGTTATAACCGCAACATAAATGCAACTTTCCGCATAAATGCAACTTTTTGCATAAATGCAACCCACTTGCAACTGTTTAAAATTTAGCTTAAAATTGAAAAATATGAAATTACTATTTCATTTTTTTGCCCTCTTAATCAACCTTTCGATTTAGTGTGTCTGATCTTGCGAACAACAAAGTATTGCGGATGAAACAAGAAGTTCATGGAAAGAAGGTGTTCGTTTTAACAGACGAAAGAGAAATAAATGGCAAGATGTAACTTTAACACATTGGTTGGCCACTCTTAGTGATCCAGAGGAAACTTGGGCAATTGGCTGCAGAGTTTGCAAGGTGAGCGTCGATCATGTTCGCCTTGTAGATGACGTTTTAAAATCTATGAATGTTGAGCGAAAGGATTTTGCGCTTCTGCTATCCAATATAGCATATTACATGACTCCGGATGGAAACACTCTCAAGGTACATTATCCGCAATCGCTACACTTTCCCGGGATGACTCCCCCTCCTCCCAAGTCAGTATTTGCTACTGCAACAATGTGAGGCAACATCAGTCTCTGTTGAGTAAATTGTTTCATTGTTAAAGAAATTACTGGCCAAGGATCGACCATTCGATGACATCAACGTTCTTCCCTATTTAATAATGTACTATAATGTTGTACACAACTAAAATTGTAAGTAATTTTTAAACTTTTTACAAATAAATTATTTTAGATTTTAGTGTATCAAAAATAAATACAACTTTATTTCCATAAATGCAACTTTAGGGAATGATAATGCAACTTTTCCCAGTTTTACTGCAATAAAAAAGTTGCCCTTAATTATTACAGTCAATAAGACTTAACTTCTGCCGTACTAAAGCATTATCTTCTAAGTCTCCCTTAATATTAAAATAAATATCTAATAACTTCATTAATTACTCTTAGGAAGGAGATATAAAGATGGATTATAATATTTACTTAACCTTTTTGTAATTTTTTTCGTTTCTGTCAAATGTTTAATAATTTTTTCTGGTGGTTTTATTAATAACGTTAGATTAACATTAAAGCTTTTCTTTAACTGATCAAACAGCTCGGTTATTTAAAAGTTCGTAACTTTAAAGTACCTAATATTTTTTTAACATTTTGAAAAAATGAAATATTTAAAGAGAAATTATTAAAATCGGATAATTTAATATTGCTGCTTTAGGGCATTCTTTCCCCCTTACATTAATTTAAATACTTTGAAGAATGTTTTCAATTCACAACGTTTTTTATTTTTGTATAGATGAAACATTTTTAATTCTGAAAAGGTACTTAAAAAATTAAATAGAAAATTTATAATTTTCATTTCCAAATCTAGAATATAATTTTTTTATATATAGCTTTTAATTTGTGTGTGTTCCATTCGATAAGCTATAAGTCTCTTCATTTTTTATTGCGTTTTCCTTAGAACAAGTAGCTTTTTTAGAAAAATTCCGGCAATATATTGTTTTCAGTTTTTATTACTTCGTAATTAACTTATATATATTTTAGTTTTCTGTTTTGAGATGCGTCTTTCTGGTATAAAAGTACATTTTATCGACAGATCAAAAATGTTTTTGAAGAGTTTTTCAAATTTTTATCTGATAACCGAAACGTGGTTTATTAGAACCCTGAGGGGTTTCCACGCATATATCCGTTTTACCCCCCTTCCATGTCCAAAAACCAGTTTTGAGCTTCTTGACTAATATAACCATTCTTAGTATTTAAGCAGTCGATGATTATTCAGTCACTATGCGTGTGTTGTGGAGTACAAGCACTACACTACTCGAAAATATCGTGAAGCCGAGTGGGCTTTGTTACCTGCTTGGGTTTAGGCACCGCAGGTGGCCCCCTCGTCCCCGCTGTGATAGCAGGTTATGAGCGGTTTTTTGTGGCCACCAACGTAAGGAGAGGATTAAACCTCCAGAAGTGGGGCGGTGACTGGGAAGGGGGCGACCTCCCCCTCGGCCATTGAGGTGCTGTTTACATAGATGCTTTCACAGCTTGGCATTGGAGTTTTCTCAGCTTGGCTTTTAAGTTTGCTTAGAATTCAAAATTGATGCAATGCAATGCATTGTGGAACTTTAATGTTGTACTTTGGAGAGCATATGTCCGAGTTAAATCAGTTGTCCTTTCCTGAGAATAATGCCGTTGTTAAGAGGTGGTTTTAAGTTGGAAGTGTGGCCATGTTATGGTGTCTATATTGTTGAAAAGGAAGTGCTTCATTTTCATTATTTTGACTTGGACTTTGTTGTTGGTGGCGGTATTCTGTTTCCACGCTGTGCTTAAGTTGAAGTTTAATTCTTTTAAAGGGTTGGTTGTCGTTAGAGGGCAGTTCAATATGTAGTGGTCTGGAGTTCCTGGCTCTCCGCAAATGCAGTTATTGTTGGTGATGAGGCAGAATCTGTGTAGATAGGACGGGAACGGGCAATGTCCCGTCAAGTAGGCTGTTAGGTAGGTTCCTGATGCATTTTTGTTGTGGTTGACTTTGTTGAAGAAGCCGGTTCTGCGGCCTGTCTTTCCCCTGTCCCATTCATTTTGCCACTCGATCAGGATGAGGGTTTTTAGAAAGATTTTTCAGGAATTCTTTGTTGAGTTTGAATTGGATGGACACTGGGGCATCGTCCGCTGCTCCTTCTTTGGCCAGTTGGTATGCTCGCTCATTGCCCTTAATTCCTCCGTGAGCTTTGACCCACTGTATTTTTATAAGGTCTTTTGTTACCTGCTTTTAAGACTTCGTACCTTATTTCACATAATTATTTGTATAAACAGTCACAGTTGAGTAGAAAAGGAGAAATTTTTTCACTAGCAGAGTATACTTGAAAAAGTTTGACTAATAAAATTCAGATACTGTATGAAATTTTGAAAAGGGAAAAATTTATTTCTTAGCAATAAAAATTGTCAGATATAAATACCGTATTGTTTGCCAATCGATACTGGTTTATTCAATAAAAACTGAAGACTCTCTGGACTTACGAGAAAATATTTAATGTCTTTGAAGTTGTCCAAATTAAAAGATATATTTCCATGCACATGATTTTCTTTGTGACTGGTATGGTGGTAATATTTCAGCATCGATACACGTTTAATATAATACGTATCTTTACTGTATTAAACGTAATAAGTACGTATAGTAGGACGGTACAAATACCAGACAACACAATCTAAAACTGTCAGTTCCAATAGTACGTACAAGACGTCAGTTAGCTTGTTTTTAGAATACCATTAGAAATTTGCCAACAAAAATTCCGAATAATAAATTCAGAATTAATATATCGCACCCTAGCAAGAAAAGTGACACAAGTCATTTTTTTTATGTTATGTCATTGAAAAATATGTGTGTGGTGGCCCAGAGTGTTATATTACTATTCTATAGAATATAATAGAAGTTACCACCATAAATACTTACCTAAAATTTTAAAGAAGCTTCTACTATTTTAATACAGGGTGGTCCCGAATTCATGGTACAAACTTTAATGGTAGGTACAGGACATTGTAACAATGATTTATTGTATAGGAATGTATAGTCGCAAGTGACGCGGTGAGGCGAAAACAGGGGAAATAACGGCCGAAAGGAAAAACAAAGATTTTATTGAAAGCGTTGTTGACAAGTGTCATGTTTACAGTAATTGTTCAAAATTGCGTCCACCAGTATCGATACATGCTTGACAGCGTCGGTGGAGCGATTGGCGTACACGTTCAAAGATGCCTGGTATTTCACGCACACCTGCAGCAGCTACAGATAAGCGAGCGACGAGATCCTCATCTGAGTCAACTGGAGTCTCATAAACAAGATGCTTTAGATGTCCCCATAAAAAGTAATCGAGGCTCGATAAATCGGGGTGGCCAAGGGACTGGTCCACCACGCCCAATCCATCGAGTACCAAACGTGGCATTCAGGTAATTCCGTACATCAATGCTGAAGTGTGCTGGCGCCCCATCGTGCTGAAACCACATGCGGTTACGAATGGCGATCGGAACATCATGCAGCAGTTGTGGTAACACTTCTTTCAGAAAAATAAGATAGCTTCCGCCAGTGAGCCGCGTGGGTAGTAAGTATGGGCCAATCAAAAAGTCGTTCACAATACCAGCCCACACATTAATACTGAAACGTTGTTGAAACGCATGTCGACGCGTTGCATGTGGATTATCGGTTGCCCACACATGGGAATTGTGCGCATTAAAGACACCCTCGCGTGAAAATGTCGCTTCATCTGTAAATAGCACATAATCTACGAAATCCGGCTGCAACGCACATTGCTGCATCACCCACAGGCAGAAGTTCACGCGGCGAGGATAATCTGCCGGATTCAATGCTTGTACTTTCTGAAAATGGAAGGGGTGTAAGCGATTTTCGTTTAACACTCTGCATACAGTCTGATGACTCACACCTACGTCACGCGCAACAGTTCTTGTGCTTGACTCGGGTCTATCAGCCACAATGTTCAAGATGCTTTCTTCCAGCCTTGGAGTGCGTACAGCTCTTACTCGACCAGCGCCATGTCTGTTGACGTCGAACGCACCTGTTTCACAAAGTTGACGATGTAACCGTTGAAAAATTCTATGATCCGGCATTCGTCGATCAGGATACTCCGCGCGATACATTCGTAACGCAGCTCTGCCGTTACCATTTGCACGGCCGTACATGTAATGCATGTCTGCTTTTTCTGCATACGTAAAGTCACCCATCGTCTACGGCAGCACAATTGTGAATGGCGCTTTTCCCTACTGCGATGCATCATGTTCAACAGCGGCTAGACATCTACTGCCCTCTACCGGCAATGATACCAACCGATCACTCCATTTCTCTTTCCTTTTATTTCCCCTGTTTACGCCTCACCGCGTCACTTGCGACTATACATTCCTATACAATAAATCATTGTTACAATGTCCTGTACCTACCATTAAAGTTTGTACCATGAATTCGGGACCACCCTGTATAAGTTTTATAGCATCCTTTAAGTTGATGTTTCTCAAATTCTGCAATTTTGAGTTGTGTCACTTTTCTTGCTGGGGTGCGATAGGATAGTTGATTGGTCAACACCAATTAGACTATACGCCAAAAGCTTCCAAAATGGTGATAAGTAGGGCAACTTTTTGCAACAAATGCAACTTTTTTTCACACTTTTTACACTGCATTCAAAGAAATAAAACCAAAATTCCTCCTACATGGGGTGTATTGTAAGAGAGTTATAACAGTAACATAAATGCAACTTTCTGAATAAATGCAACTTTTTGCAACAAATGCAACTTTTTTTCACACTTTTTACACTGCATTCAAAGAAATAAAACCAAAATTCCTCCTACATGGGGTGTATTGTAAGAGAGTTATAACAGCAACATAAATGCAACTTTCTGCATAAATGCAACTTTTTGCATAATTGCGACCCACCAGCAACTTTTTAAAATTTAGCTTAAAATTGATTAATATGAAATTACTATTTGATTTTTTGCCCTCTTAATGAACTCCTCAATTTAGTGTGTCTGATCTTGCAAACGTCAAAGTATTTCGGATCAAACAAGAAGTTTATGGAAAGAAGGTGTTCGTTTTAACAGAGGAAAGTGAATTAAATGGCAAGAGGTAACTTTAACACATTGGTTGGCCACTCTTAGTGATCCAGAGGAAAACTTGCACAGTTCACTGCAGAGTTTGCGAGGTGAGCGTCGATCATGTTGTTCGCTTTGTTGATCACGTTTTAAAATATCTGAATGTTGAGCGAAAGGATTTTGCGCTTCTGCTATCCGATATAGCATATTATATGACTCCGGATGGAAACACACTCAAGGTACATTATCCGTAATTGCAACACTTTCCCGGGATGACTCCCCCCCCACCCCCAAGTCAGTATTTGCTACTGCAACAATGTCAGGCAACATCAGTTTCTGTTGAGTAAATTGTTTCAATGTTAAAGAAATTACTGGCCAAGGATCGACCATTCAACGACATCAACGTTCGTCTGTATTTAATGATGCATAATACTGTTGTACACAACTAAAATTGTCAATAATTTTTACATTTTTTACAAATAATTCATTTTAGATTTTAGTGTATCAAAAATAAATGCAACTTTTTTTCATAAATGCAACTTTAGGGAGTGATAAATGCAACTTTTCCCAGTTTCACTGCAACAAAAAAGTTGCCCTAGTGATAAGCTATAGTTTGAGGTAAACCCGAGTGCATTTGGGCAGCAGAAAAAAAAAATCTTTGAAGACCGTCCGGTTTTTTTACACCAAAAACATATGTCATAGCATAGTACATAAGGAAGTTTGAACAGTAAGAAAGTAAAATGGGAATAAGTCTGGAAAAATTTAAAAAGTGAAATGTTTTCCTAATAATAAAAATTGTTATATAAGTATGGTTTGTTTGACACACTAAGTACTGATTTATTCGACAAAAAATGATTCTCAAAGCCTGCAAGAAAAATGTCAATGTTTTGAAGTTGTTTAAATTTAAAAACATTTTTTCCATGTACTATTTTTGGTATAGAGCAATGATTCTTCTTTGAATCTATTATGACCACATAAAAGCTATTCTGAATATGGATAGTATACTAAAGAGGATAAATATATTAACTGTCAAATCTAGTTTTATAAATGGCAAACAACTTACGTATTCAATGATGAAAAATACTATCTTCTTTATAGAAGGAACAGAATTTTAATTGCTCGTTTACTAGAAGTTACAATCTAAACATTCTACTACAAAATTCTACATTGTAGAGTTAAGTTGTTTCAGTAGTAAAGTTTAAGATTTACTTTTTTATAAAATCGTTTGCCCTAGTAAAGTTGAAATTGCTTTAACATTTTTAGCAAATAACTTACAACAGTTAAGTTGAAGATGGTTTTACATTTCTTACACGATCGTTTGAAGTTTCACAACAAAATCATGAAAAAGATTTAAGATTGACTATGGAAAGCATGTAATTGGGAAATAGCTAAACTTTATGAAGTGTGTATCAGCAATCAATTTCAAGTCATTCTTGATAAAAACCTATGTAGTTTTAGTACTCCCTTAACGTGCTGATATTGAAAATCTACAGAAAGGTTCCCTTACTTGAGGTACAAGAACGTTGTTGTTTTATCGGTCGTATATTCCTCTTTACTACCGATATAAGTTTTAAGACTTTTCCTTCCATTTGTTTTTTCTCGTCTATAACTATTTGACGACTTAATACAGTCAACCCAAATTCATGACACAAGCGCAATTTTACATTTAACTTGTAATAAGCATTCAGTTTAACATTTGTTGGGCCTCAAATATCCTCACGTTGACGTGATGGGGAAGTTTAGAGTTAGTATACATGTATTGGGGGGTTCAGCTCAGATGTTGTTCTCGTCTTCTTACCATGGTTCAAAATTACGATGCGTTGTCCTCTTTGGTATTGATCCCTGAGGTTACCTATAGCCCGTTGTGTTTCTATTGTGGAACGTTAATATTACCTACCTACCTATCAAAAGATAAAAATTCATAAAGCATAAGAAATATTTGTATTGCACACAATTTTATAACACCATAACCACACTATCAGTGCCAATTCCATAAAATAAGGTCATACAACTCCCTATTTCGAAAACTAGATATAAATAATAAAAACATGTGCTTATATATATACTCCAGAACAAAATTTCCATGATGATTACATTTGTACTATAACAGCCATGAATAGAATTTACCGAATTTCTCGCTACTTTAATACTGTTTATCGCTAAGGTATATATTTTAGCGATGTTGATAAGAAAACACATTGTATAGGAAAGAATTCACCTTTACAAAGAAACACCTCAAGTGATCGTTACTTTCCCAATTTCCTCTCCTTCCTTCCGTTATTTTCTACACTGTTTCAATGTTTGCGAAAAAGCTATTCCATACATACGAAGACGATGCATCATTCAAGGACACACTTTTTTGCTCTTTTAGGTGTTGTTATCTACGGATCTCGAAATTGTTTCCCAAGTCCGTTGTTTCAGCTGGATCACAAAGCGGCTTGGTTATTCTAATGTACCGTCATGTAAGAATTTGACGGACAGCTGGTTTAAAATTAAACTATTTATTTACATAAATATTTACAAGATAATTATGGGCACAGCCATCGACAACCGAAACCTGCCTGAAGCCAAAGTAACAAAATTGGCAAAACAGAGACGTCTGTCTCTCGTCGAAGCTCGAGTCCGAATCCTCTCAAAATCCACTTTCGCTTCGCAGAACCGCCGCTGACAACGAGAGGGGGGTGAATTCCGAGCCCTCTAGAGATGTTTATGTTCTCTGCCGAACAGAAACACCCCCACACAGCTGCGAAAACCGTCTGTCATGCCGACTTGAGTCCCCCACCGCAAAAACTTGATCCCAGATACGAGATTGGGGAACCGACGGAAACTCCAGCTGTGAATGGATCAAATGGGCCGTCGAGGAGCCTCACGTGCAAAGACTAAAGTTGTTTTCGCATTCCGAAACATTCCAGCGTCCACGTGTTAGGGAAAAGGGTCGGCAAGTACCATATGGTACACTAACAAGGTAGATATTTTCAAGGTGGATTGAATAGCCTGAACGAAGGAACATGTTCACAGTCTCAACATATATTTTAGTTCGACCTTTATAGTTCAAATCCTTTTGGGTGGGTTGAGGTGTTATGGAGCAAGGACCATGTTTGGCCAAGCTGTGCCAAACACAAGACAACGTAAAGTAACGGATATACTCATACAAGGAAAGTTTAACTGATACAGAAGAGATAAAGACACCCAGGGAGGAATAAACATTGCACCGTCGCAGGTTACTAAAGCAGTAGATAACCTACTAGGTCACTAATTTTTTTTGTAACATGAAATAGGAGTTCAAAAAACGTTTGAAATGTCGGGGTTCTTGGAATTTACTTGAGTGAATCAGCAATCTTCCGCAATGCAGTTATAAATAAAATTTCTACTGAAATAAACAACATGCAATAATCTCATTAAAAAAATCTTGTTTCACAGCACAGTCGTTCCATCGTTGAGGAAGCTTCTTTAAGGGTCACTTATAGATAGTATCAATAGGAAGGGAAAGTTCCAAGGACAACACCTCGCAATTACGGTCTGATGACGAGGTCGACCACCTGAGCACCTACTCTCCAAACTTCTACACAACGCCAAAGTATGAACATTTGAGGCCACGACAGATTTAATGTGCAGCAGACTCCACGTACACGACGATCTTTGATTGAATCAAGTGTTTAACTCACAACCTTCCGGTTGAAAATTCACGAATCATCACTGTCCGGAAAATATAAGAGTAATGTCTGATGTAAGAAAAAGAATAAAAAAAGAGAAATTAATGAAATATATTTTAATGTATAATGATAAGATGGTTTATTTCAAAGCTAGTGCAAGGAAAGAATAAATATACACATAAACCTATAGAGAAGCACATGAAATAAATAGCAAAACGTAATTTATTTAATTATAAACATTGATGTACTCCATCTTTAAAGTATGTGTAAACTATATACATTTGTCCAGCAAAGATAGTTGTCCGTGTTGTATAATATTAATAGACTATAAATAAATATTGAAACATAGACAATTTAATGTATTCTAAAATTAAATGACACAGCGGAAGTTTTATCTTATATAAATCCACGAGTAATGCATAATGCATGAAACAAACGGCCTAAAAGATTTAAGCAGGATATGGCTTTTGTGTTCAGAGAAAATACGGTATATTTCGAGCACAGAATCATATCAGGATTCTGCTTGACTTACTTCTGGTGGAAGGTTCTATCGAATTATCGTAGTGAAACACGTGAACAATCACTATTCTGAAACCTATATATTTCATTAAATAATACAATTCATCCATATATCTTTAAATATTTCTTATCTTTTATAGCAGATAATTAACGTATCGAAGTACTGTAGTTGAATACTAGGTGCATTTGATCTATTCATAAGTCTGTTTTATGGATCACAGTTTGATGATTTTGCAAACGAAATCAGTAACGTTTTGCGAGGCAAGTACTTCATATACGTTTTCTTTTTTAAAATAAAATGTTTTGATTTATTATAGGTTGAGGGATAATTTCCATCTATTGAAAGGAATAGAAAAAGATTTTATTCTGAATGGTAGAGGTTACTTTAAAAAACATTATACATCGATTAAGATACTATACATAAAAGCAGCTTTGATTTTACAATTTTGTTATTAGTCATGGGGAATGAAATTCCTACAAGGAGATAAAATAAATCAGAATATTCTAAAAGTAAGTTGTTTAAATATCTAAGGAGAATTAGTGGAGGTTAGCATAGTGGACACGTGATATTCCACAATGCAGTATTCACTACATCTGGTAAGTAGTTAATTAACGTCACACTAGAGCAACACAACGGGGCTATTGACGAAGGTCCAGGATCAACCCCAAAGATCAAAATTCACTACATTAAGAGATTATTATGCAATCAACTTCTTAGCAAAAAAATCATTCCTATATTTTTTCAACCAAAGCAGCGATTCTGGTTATACAATTGCAAGAATTTCATAAGCTAGTTGTGACCTGCATCTATTCTGCTTGTATCTACTTGATGACAGATAAGCTTATTTCATCTCTTGTGTACGCAAGTTTAGGATTTAGTTAAAGTACCAATGGAATAAATGATTTTCGACTGCATTGTTATAATTTTGTCGTTTGTAAAATTTCATCAAAACCAGTTTTTCTTGATTAATGCTTTATGAATTATGAAGTTATATTTCTTAATTTGGGGAAAAAATATTGCATTAAAATGACTACATGCAATCGAATTCGTTGTAGTAAACCTTATCAGCAATGAGAAACCATGCCGAAATAAGAGGTATGGTTTCTAACGAAAAAGCAGCTGATCTTGGGTCAGTCGATTTTCGAATAGGTGTGAAACCTTGGTGATATTGTTTCTGCTGGATACGAGTTTTCTGTACGCATAATAAACGTGTTGTTATTTGGCTGGTTTTTCGAATACGACTTTAGCAAGTCAATAATAAAAATACCACATAATAAATGAATTTTGAATTTTTATATGACAGTTGATTGATCAAAGCCACTTATATTAAGCTTAAAATATTTCCCCCAAACGACCATAAACTAAATATTAAGGTAACCTTGGATATGTATCATGCAATCGTATTCGGATAATTGAAGTAAAATCTTCGCAGAGGTGTGATTTGTTTCTCTCTCTTCAAACTGAAAATCTTTTCCATTCAAGCTTCCTGGTTTAAACAAAAAATATGGTACCTCTATTTGTCGTCGATTCTCTGTTGGTGAAATAAATTCCTTTTAAGATACTTCATTTTCTAAAATGTGCTATCTGATTTGTCCTTTTAGTAACTCTGCATTTTGACGATAAAAGTTTAAAAAATTGGAGATATTTTAATAAATAGTTCCCTCAGAAAGAGGGTATTCTGTTTGTAAATTAGAAGAAAGAAAACAAATATTGGTTCTGTTATTTGCCCGGGAGCAGAAAGTGCTTAAAACTGCGACGTACGTTGCAAAACAAGCAATGTCTTTGCTGAACAATGTTTCCTTAATTTTTTCAAAATTTTGGCCGATTTTTTAAAATCATAACTTACGATGTTCTGCAGTGCAAAGCGCGTTCCTTACCACACCTTTTATTCTTCTCTAGCGACGAAACAATCTCCCTACACCGCCCCAAATTACCACAAACACTGTATAAATAACACATCTTCTATGTCAATGACAAAATATTTAACTTTAAAAGTTATAGACAGAAAAGCAAATTATGAAAATATGCCTCGGTTTTAAGTAAATAAAGTAAGTTAATTAATTTTGATGTTTTATTATAAATATGTAATACATATTTAGCTGATGATTGTGTTTTACCTCTGTTAATGATTTTACTGCAGTTTTCAAAATTCGGACAAAATGCCGGCAGAACAATTGCAATTGCTTGGAGTTGTGTTGCAAAACACTGAATATAATTCTGCATCTGGGGTTATTTGTAGTCTATAAATTCATATATCTTTATTTGCATTGGTGCAATATGTGAACGTTTATCGTTCTTTTGAATCGATCAATTTCAATGAGTAATTTATGTTGAATGTGGAAAATTTAATTGTTGTAATTTTGCTGCATCATTAAATCAGTGTTGACCTTTGATTCGCGAATTACTTGGATCTATATTATTACATATTCAAAATGCTGGAGCATTTTTATTTTTTTAAGGCAACTTTTACATATTTTACAAATATTTTACATACTTTTGTATGCTATTATTTTTGAAAAGTATGCTTATCTCTTTCTTACTTTGTATCTCGTATATTGTTCACAAGTTGAAATGTTTTTACTATATTCCGTTCACAATAAGTTGTTAAAACATATGGGCTATCATATATCCCTAGTGTCGTCCAGTGAGCGCATATGCAATCAAGACAAAAGGGAGACACATGTGTGTGACATTAAATATAATCTATAATAAAAATATCGACGCACCAAGAAGGATTTGTCCGATTGTGATACATATTGGTATATGAGAAGAACATACATAGGTAACAAACGATTCAAATTTCAGAACAATTGAATAATTTATTTCAGAGTTCGACCGCTACAAAGGGAAGACGTTGATAAGGCGTTGTTCCAACTCTGGCCTGGATACAAGATGTCACCCGGCGGCATATTACCAACCTTTACTTGAAAAGAAGACATGGGGGAAATTTTAAGCCCGCTGATTCGTTGGTTTCATTTTAAGTCCGCTGATTCGTTGGTTTCTCACCCCGTAATGTCTGACGTCCATCACTCACTCAGTATTTACTTGCAATGTTTGCGAAAAAAAATTGAAACTGCTTCGACCGAAAATAGAATACTAATAAAGAAGAAAGTGACAGCTTTAAATGATTACCAAGCGACAATTCAACGGTTTGTGCCATGTACTCGTAATTGTGATCGTAAATACTTTGTGTTTAAATACATTTTCAATTCCAGTGTAGATTCTACATGCACAATTTAAGAATAGTCCATTTTTGAACTTTAAAGAACACTTGGGTCTTTGAACAGAACATAAATGGGAGTTTTTTATTATTACTGGAGATCTGTTGTTGGGATTCGTTATTTATGTTGCAGAGGTTTTGCTATGTGGGTTTTAAGAGAGTTAATTTTAAGATCGTGTCTTATTTCGGTATTTCGTTGAAACCATCTGGCTTTGGCGATGGTTCTGAGTGTGGTAGATTGTGGGAAGTAGAAACAAACTTCATACCGTACCGAGTCCACGTGAAGCATCGCCTCTAATGATGATGTCACGTGGTTGACGTCATAGTCGACAGTTTGAAACCAACGAATCAGCGGGCTTAAAATTTCCCCATGTCTTTTGTTCAAGTAAAGGTTGTTAATATGCCAACCGGCGTGGCATAGACTGAAAAAGTTCCCGGATGGTGTCCTGCGGAATTTCTTGCTAAATTTCCTACAACTTTTGGGCTAAATGGTCAACATTCCGGGATGGTTGAAATCTTCCATAACGTCCCAAATATTCTCCATGAGAGAGATATCAGGAGACCTAGCTGGCCAAGGAAGTGTTGGGAAAGCTTGAAGACAATTCATAGCAACACGTGCCGTGTGCGGCCGGGCATGATCTTGTTGAACAGTAAGTCCGGGGTGTCGCAAAAGGAACGGTAACACAACCGGTTGTAGAAGGTCGTCTACGTACCGTTGTGCTGTAAGTGTGCCAAAGGGTCCGGTTATCAAAGGAGATTGCACCCCAGAACATAACGCCCTGTTGTAGTCATGTAAGGCATGTGATAGCAAGGGCAGTATCCACACGTTGTCATGGACAGTTGTCGTCAGGACACAGTTGGAAACGGAACTCATAACTAAAGACTATATGTCCCACCAGCGCCTTTCCAAGGTAATAGATCGCGGCACAACTTCTGGACAACTCCTTCTAGGTGCGTCGATTTTTTTTTATAGAGTGTAATTTGCCCTATTGAATAAACGCTGCATGTAAGAGAGAGAGATAGGTTCTTGAATACCCTAAATATATTTCAATTAGGCGAGTAACATTAATTTTATTATATTACATTTAATTTTCTCTTAACAAAATTTAAAACTTCTCGCGTTAGTAAAACATAAGTTATCAAACTTAATCAGGATTCAGTTGAATCTATATATATAATTCTCTTACGTGGCTCACGAAAAAGACGTTATTTGTAATCGCGTTTTGGCAACACTGTACGATTGTTTGTTTATCGCGAAGTCTCGCGCATCGATTGAATTTATAGCGTTATCGGATAAAATTTTATTGGAAAAAAAAAAGGAAATTTTAATGAGCTGTTGCAGTTAGTTTATAATAGAAATCAAAGAAAGCGGAGTATCTTTTCAGGGCCATTTAAAAAACTGTCCTTTTCAGGGCCAACAAAGACGCTCGCACTACAACTTTGGGTCGTTTGAGTGCTGGGAAAATGTACACACAAACAACATGCTGAGTATTCAATTTCCAAAGGAACGCTCACATTTCGAGTCAAAATTTGCACAAAATTTTCATTTGAATTCTGATTTTAGAGATACTGTATATATTTGTTCTGTAATACAGCAAATTTAGATTTGAAAAACATTTTTTTGGTAACATATTTTGTAAACAATCCCTTCTGCTAGGACACATGTCTTCATTGAGGCGAGCGAAGAGAGCATAGGTTCGCGCAGCGAACCAATGCTCGCTTCGGCACTTGCAACCGGGGGTTGGCGAGCGTTAGCGAGTTGGGGGCAGGCCCCCTAGTTAATTTTATTCGGTTTAAAAGTTTATGAATTTCCATCATTTGAATTGTTTATGTGGTCCAGAATTAGGAAGAATTTATCCACGCAGATGATAGCATGGATTAATTAATTTTATGGCCTTTATAAACCATTTTTGATATTTTACGTGATTACGTTTCTAGTAATTATTGAACTTTATGCTTTCATTTTCATAGAGAAATTCAGTTTGTGTATTATTTTGCATTAATAAATTTTACAGTTAAAGCTAACTGAAGTGTAAAGTTTTAAATACAAATATACACTGAAGAGCTAAAACATTATGACCACCTAATCAATAACGCATTGCGCCTCTGTTGGCTTGCAAAACAGTTGCAACTCGCCTGGGCATACATGCCACAAGTTCTTGGTACATGACTGGAGACAGGTTGTACCAAATGTCTAAGCAGCGGTCACGCAAAGTCGAGATATTCGGACATGGTGGTGTTTGAGTTCTGAGCTGCCACTCCATGACACCTCAAATGTGCTCTATCGGACTAAGATCCGGCGAGTTAGGTGGCCAGGACATTAAGTGGAATTCATCAGTATGCTCCTCGAACCACTCCAACACAATCCGAGTCTTGTGACATGGGGCGTTCTCCTGCTGGAAGATTCCATTTCCATTTGGGAAGACAGACGCCATGTAAGGGTGCAATTGATCTGCAATGATGTTCAGATAGTTCGCAGCGTTCATGTTCTGTTCTACCACAACTACGGGTACCAGAGTTGCCCACGAGAACGTCCCTAAAGCATGATATCGCCACCACCAGCCTGTGTATGACGTGCTGTACTAAAGAGGAGAAACTGTTCGCCTGGCAGACGGCGTACCCTGACACGACCATCTATGTGATGAATGAGAAATTGGGATTCATCTGACCAGACAACTCTCTTCCACTCATCCATGGTCCAGTCTCGATGTTCCCGGGCCCACTGTAGGCGTAGTTGACGATGATGCTTGCTAAACAGAGGCACACGAGTGGGACGTCTGCTGCACAGTCCTATACCCAACAGTGTCCTTTAAACTGTGTGTTCCGAAACACTTGCGCTTGGACCTGCATTGTATTGGGCCGTCAACTGAGCCACTGTCTCGCGCCGATTTTGCTTTACCAAGCTGGACAGTCTCCGACGTCCTTTTTCTTTGATGACGCGTGGACGATCAACAGCTTGGCGTCTACTGCTGGTGTCACCGTTCTTTATCCACTTTGCATGAATACTAACAACGGCAGATCGTCAACAACCTACCAGTCGTGCAGTTTCGGTGATACTCGTTGCGAGTCTTCGGGCCATTACGATGTTAACCTCTATCAAATTCGCTTAGATCAGCAGCCTTTCCCATTACTCGCAAAAGTAAGTGCAAGAATGAGAACTTACCTTCTCTAGCAGCAGTTAAATACCATTCTCACTTAATCACATGCCCTCCACATCATCCAGACGAATTCATTGAAAAATGTGGGGATGGTCATAATGTTTTGGCTCGTCAATGTATTGTAATGTAGAAATATTTTAAACTTCGCGGGTTTTTAAAGATTAGGAAAATTTTTAGTTTTCATATTTTTCATCCAAAATTTTATATATAACTTAATTTAAAATGGAAATCACCTGAACAAACTATTGATAATCAATATTCAATTTTGCTTCTATTAGAGTTTCTTTATTTCACTAAAGTACCACATCGGAAGTTCGCACGTCAATGTGTCAAAATCTTGTTACATTCCTTCTAATGTAAACCAGTCGAGCATGAATGAAGAAACGTTATTGATTTTTGAAGATACTTTTAAGAGCTGAATAAAATTGAAAAATGTTTGATCAATTTTCGTATTAGAGAATGTGTATTTCGGATTGATTTAACCATCAAGTGTTGGGGCACAATGCATTTTTGTTAAATAACTATTTTTTTTTATTGATTTTTGTATTTTACATGGGTCTGTAATTTTCGACACTATGTTCTATTTAAACTATATAAATATGTTTTGTTCTTACTGTAACTGATTACATTATTATATTGAATGAATTATACTATTACACTAAAATTATGCCTGTACCTTTTTGGTATGTACACTGTACATCAGAAAAATAGTCGATTTCTTCAATATTTAGGTGTTTCATCTTTAGCTTTGATACTGACTCCTCCGCAACTCAATGTCCTGTTGCGATTTGATTGCCCTTAGATAGAGATCTTTTAGTCAGTGATCGTTTGAAGAATATATTAACTCTTGAAGTACAATTTAATCTTGAATTGGCATGATGTCGGTATTATATATATTACTAATTGCAAAAAAAAAATCATTTTTCCTGTCATTAAAGTATTTTTACAACCAACGACATCAAATTGGTGCAATTCTTGGGGTTAGGCCCCAGTTGCTCCATATACACTTGGGTATGCGTTTCAGAAACAATTAGTTTTATATATACATCAGCCACTGCATGGCTAACCCGGCATTGCCCGTGATAGTTGCTTTTGTGGAATTATTGGTTTGCTTCGCAAACTTAATGGGAATTCGTAGCCTATTGGATAACAGCCATAACGAAGTTTCATGTGATAGTTTTTTTCGCCGGGGGTCACATTGCCCTTGGTGTTGGTTTGTGTCGCAAACCAAAATATATAAAAAGAAAATATATTAAAAGATATATTAAAGAAAATCAAACGTCAAGGTTTCTATCTGGTGTAAAATTTTCCGCAGATTTCCAATCCGTTAAAAATTTTATTTCATCTTTAACGATCGCTGAGATAGAAAAAAAGCACTTAAGAATGCCAGTGATAATTTCAATAATTTCTTTTGTTTCACTCGAATCCGTTTCCCAGGAAATCAAAATGAATGAATCTCGAATGAAACGAAGATCATTCGAATCTGTTCGTTCCCAAAAAAACTTGGTTGGTTCCAAAGACTGACGTCAACAGCGACGTGAGGGAGAAAAGTCTAAATTTTGATAATTTTGATGCTTCTTCATTTCCCGAAGGAATAAAAAACGGTTAAAAAAACTGTTGAATTCATTTAAAAATGTTCTAGATTGAATTTAAAAATTCGCCGCGACCGAAAAATTTCAAAACATTCTGACTACCTGTGTGGCAAATCCCATTCCTGTAAGCGCCATAGATTCGTCAGGACTTTGCGGTTAAGAAACAAACAAACACTTCCTTTTATAAAAGTAGAGAAAGATAAAATATAAACAGTGCATTTGCAATATTTATCCTTATTGTTTGAGGCGGTCAGGCACTAAACATGAAAATATTCAGGGTATAAGGCGTTCGTGCCCCTAGGACATCTAGCTCGTGCACGCTTATGTGTGAAATTGAGACAACCTGCTTATTTGGTGATCCATAGTAACAGTACTATGATAATATTAAACTCACACGTGTGGAGAGTGGTCTGTCATACAAATATTCGTGTTAAAAGATATTCGTACATATGAATAAGGCTTCTCAGCTTTTTATTTGAGCTCAATCTTATCTTGGAAGAATCTTGAATCACAACGAAAAAATAATCTTGTGCTCCCATAGATTGAGATACTTTGGCGACTTCGTTTTGATGTTGTATAAGGTCCATCACTTAGATTGAACTAAATCATTAGTCGCTACGTTTGATAGCTATAATCTAAGGCAATTTTCTACTCAACCCTAATGTACCCATTTTTCTTGGGTATAACGTCACATGGGTCAGTCACATTGACTCATGAGACAAATATTTCTATTTTATTACAAATGGAAGTGACTTTTTCGATTCATTTACCTAACAATGAGAGCATAAGAATAGATCTTATCTTCCAGAATATAAAATTTCAATGTTGCAATTTCTCGATGCATTGATAACGTGGAAACGTTATTTTAAGCCTTAACGTGAGTTTTACTGTAGGTTCGATACCTTTTATCTCGCTTACAAATGAAATACGCTTAATCAGAAAAAAGTTCTGAGAAAACGAAGGGGAGAAAATTTTTACTATGCAAAACACTATGTTTTACAAGAAATCTAATCTTTATGCAAAGAAAAAAGACTTAACAACCCCTTAACGGCTTCATTTTTTCCCGAATTCAATTAAAAAAATGTCACATTTCCCCCCATTTCTTTGTTTTTACATTTGTTGGTAGGAAACAATTATTAAAATTAACATTTCTAACAATTTTTTTTGCACCAAATATAATAATAGTGTTTTTCTCTGGAAGTAGTCGTTTTCGTCCTACATGAGCGCCTTGCAAGGAAGTTACATTTATCGTTATGCATATAAAAAAATACAATTATTTTACAGTTAATTTTCGATCACAATTACATTTACTTCCCTTCTTATCAATTTAAAAAAGTTGTCTTGGTTGACTTGGAATCCATCTGTACAACTATAAGAGTCACTAATATCGAAGTCATCTAAAAAACCTTCCCTATATTCAGACTTATTTACATATATTTCTGATTCCGAATCACAGTCCGAAGAAATTGGCTGCACATATTCTGAATCAGCCCTTATTTTATGGTAAAAATAGTTTGCACTGTTTGTACATCAATAAAGCTGTCAAATGATCAGTATAAGTAAAATACATAGAAAAAGCTAAGCACTGAATGATAAAAATTCGCCGAGTCATGCAAAACATGTGACAAAAGCGCCCGATTTCGTCACATGTTTTTATTTTACCAACCAGAATAGAACAAAATAGACTTTGCAAACAATCATTTAGGGGAAAACAATCGCCATCTATATTCAGCTAGTTACCACCGTCCCAGCCTAAGTCATTCGGTGTATCGCCATCTATATGACTAATTTGGTATTAAAAATATAGAAAATACGGGCAAAACAGTAAAATCGACAGAGAATTGAGATTGCCCGTACGGCGCAAAACTGGCAAGGGGTTAATGGACATTACCAGAGTGAAGATCAGCACATTCTGGTCTAGAAAAGCTATAACACTCGTATCTTTAAAATTTTGACTTAGTGTATTTTTTTTCTTAAGATGTATTCGCAATTTTAAAGTCAATACTATTTTTGTTTGATCTCTGTCAAACAACGAGACTTTTACAAGTACTCAATCTCGTAAGTTTATCAGTTTCTTAAGAGAGACGACTTTAGTCGCTTGGTCATTGGTGGGGCTTATAAGGATCTTCCTTCATGCTAAGAAATGAGAAGTCTAAGAATAACAACGGCCTCGGTTCATGAACAAATGGTCTGTAGAAACATGTATAATTCTAAACCTGATCCTCTGATCGATTCCTAAGCATTGGTATATTTAGATTCAAGTGCACTTTTGGTTGTCTCGTAGTGAATGCTAAATTGGATAAGACTTGTGAGCTAGCGGGCATTTAGATTGAACTAAAAGTAAATTATAAGGTGACTATTTTATATCTGACATAGAATCATAATCTTTACGCTTTTATTATATTCAACCTTTAAGATTTTATGTGTGCTTTTAACAATCTGATCAATACGAAATTTCCAAGTAATGTAGAATTACTTATCCACTCCAATATACATCAGGACTTAAGATGCCTCATCTAATCGTTGAAAGAATCAGGCAAGATTCTATTTGTTAAAAAGGTGAAAACTGGTTAGAAACTACGCAGTGAAGACTACAGGTTAATGAACGGATATATGCGTGCGATCTGCTCAGAAGCTTAAAAATAAAATCTAAAAAGAAAATGTGTGTGTGTGTGTGGGGGGGGATTTGTGAACCGCATTTTAAAAACGTTAAAACTAATCAAATTTTTATAAATTCTATGGCAAAGGTTCTAGCACTGGAACAACAATGCGCAAAATATTAATAATATTTCCTATTTAAGGTAATATTATTATATAACGTCGACAGGAACAGCGGGCTATTGACGAGTTAGATATCTTAAACTCGTTCTTAAGATTAAGTTTCTTAAACTCGTCTGAAGGGTCTGGTGCATGTTAAATATATCGTGGTTTAAATTGTCCTCACTTTGGCGTGGTTTGCACGTTTTGAGAGTGGGGTGCAAGTTCAGGTGTGACTTCGTCATCTGACCGTGGTTCAAAATTACGAGGTGTCATCTTCGGATTTATCCCCTTATCCCTTTTAGGGTTAATCCCGGACCGTCGCCAATAGCTCGCTGTGTTGCTCCAGTGCGATGTTAATTTAATACGTTATTTTTTATCGCATTTTGGCAACACTGTACAATTTTACCAATTGTTTGTTTACCACGAAGCCTCGCGCCTCAATTGAATTTATAGCGTTATCGGATGAAATTTTATTGTAAAAAATGAATATTAGTCGGGCTGTTGCAGCCTACAAAAAACATGCTGGGTATTCGATTTCCAAAGCATTGATCACACTTCGTGTCAAAATTTGCTCAAAGTTTTCATTTGAATTCCAAATTGTTCTAGTTCAGATTCCAGTGAGAGGTACTGTATAACCTTTCTGTAGCACAACACATTTTTATTTGAAAAATATTTTTTTGGTATATCATATTTTGTTAACAATATCTTTAACGGAACGAGACCACTCTTCGTGCGTCTCTTACCGAGTCATAAAATAAGCTAGAACTCAGTTATAGAAATATTGATGTTGTGAAATTTAAATTCCTGTTTAAGAAGATTTTAAGTTTTTTGTGGCAAAGTTTTTGGCATGCTTTTTATGTCGCCAAGGAAGAGTTTCTTAAAACAAACCCCTGTTTCAGGCTGAGAGGAAAGCAATTAAGAAAATTAACGAATATAATTAAAAAAAAAAGAACAAAATTGACATCACTGATTATTGTTCTACTACAATATAAGTATTAACTATGTTGAAAGAATCTTTACTTTTCCCGCAATATGTTATAGCAGTTTGTCCAAGTTAAATAACTTATTAGTTTTAAGTCTAATTGAATCAGGCTATTGATTAATGAGAAAATATAACATTAATTCTAACAAACTAGAGTTATTTAGACTTAAAAAGATAAAAAAGATTACAATTTACAAAAATTTATAAGAGATTCAAATAATTGCGAGGTTGCCATAATCCTAATAAAGCTTTGTCTGACACAACTCGCTACAAAAAGTACGCCCAAAAGCATTACCACAAAAAGTTTTTACATCAAAGCTGTACCGAAGTTGTTGTTTTTTACGAATTAGTCACATTTAAATGCAATTAATGATGAAGACTTTGAAAATGAATTAGAAATTGAAGAAAATGCAGTGAAAAAGATCTAGAAATGACTTTAAATGTTAAAAGAAATCGGAAGAATATAAACCAAAGAAGGGATAAGACAACCAATAGTTAGATTAGTACTACACTACTAGAATTGGGTCAAAGCCTAGATTCTCCTAAAAGGAATGGGAGTTCAGTTGCGGAGTGTCTAGGCTTAAGTTCGAGAGAGGACGTAAGAAATAGTTTGATTTATAGGTCAATTTAAAAAAATACCGATAATGATTTAAACACGATCTGACGAACTCCATTTCTTGATTCAGTCCACGATTGCCGGATCGAAGGCACAAATGATCAAAAGTCGAATCTTAACCAGGTAGAGATGAGAATAATCAACCATTAGCGATGGAAAGTTTAAAAGAACTATTCGAAAGGGAAGATATATTAATCCAATTTTATGTCTGTGAATAGTTGAGACTAATTTTGAATAACGTATTGAAAGGAAACAGACAGGATTCGTTGACTATCTTTTTCAATAAATTATTATCTCAGTTTGCCGCCCAGCCAGTATGGTGGTTATGATCCTCGGTTGGCCACCGAGTGGGCCCGGGTTCGAATCCCGGATAAGGCATGGATGTAAAACCTGGGAAAGAAGTCGGACTTTCGCCTGGAATGAATTCCCGTCTTGAAAGGAAAGCAGCGCACACCTTCTGTTCTTTGCTGGGATCATCGTTTGTTATAATAAAAATATTCTTCTTCTGTATTGTCTTGAATGTTTCTGTTCACCACTTGCTTTCATATGCATCCCAGAAGAACATACGACAACAACAACATTATCTCAGTTAAGAGCTATTTAGCTTATTGTGTGCAACGACTGATACGGAGGCCATAATACTCTTCCCTTTAGTTGAGTCTTCTATCCCTGTCGAAACTTTAAGGGCATGGAAAAGATCAAAACCGAATAGAAAGAAAAATGAGGAAACGAGCACATCAGATTTAGAATATCTATATTTTCTTTTCTTCGCAAATAAGTGAATCCGAAGAAAGAATAAAATTAGCTGGATCGGGTTTTGCTTACAATAACTTAAATAATAAAAAAAATTAGGTCCAAGAAAACGTTATGGCGCAATGGCACCATTTTCAGCTGTAAAACTTTTAGTACAGAAAACCAAGTAGAATTTCTTGTATATAAATAATCATAAGTGAACATATAAAAATAAATATAAGTGAATATATATAAATAAATATAAGCGAACATATATAAATAAATATAAGTGAAAATGTATATAAATAAATATAAGTGAACATGTCTAAATAAATTTAAGTGAACATGTATAAATAAATATAAGTGAACATGTATAAATAAATATAAGCGAACATATATAAATAAATATAAGTGAACATGTATAAATAAATATGAGTGAACATACATAAACAAATATAAGTGAACACATACAAATAAATATAAGTGAACACATATAAATAAATATAAGTGAACATATATAAATAAATATAAGTGAAAATATTTAAATGAATATAAGTGAACATATATAAATAAATATAAGTGGACATGTATAAATAAATATAAGTGAACGTATATCAATAAATATTGTAGACAAGCTCCATACATGCAATCAATAAAAAGAAATTAATAGTTACGGAAAATGATATTTAGTTTGCTTGCTTACCTAAAGGTTTCATTGCTTAACATTGCAAATCCAATGCCAAATGTCCAAATTGCTCCTAACGCCACTTCAAAATTATGCATTCAATGTTTTCCCTGAATACTCATGCAGCACAAACATTAGAAGAACAATGGTTAGTTTTTGTTAACACTAAAATAACTGAGATTAGGAAGTTGACTTCAGCTGAGAATTGGTTTGATATTTCAAACAATCCGAACAATGCGGAATTTCTCTCTAGAGGCTGTTTTCTGAAAGTTCTGTTAGAATATACATGGTGGGGAGGCCCTTTATGGTTGATAACTCTCAAGATCATTGATCATCAATGTCGATGAAGAGGAAATAGACAGTGAAAAACGACGAACCTTAGTGTCGCCACCGTTAAGTGCTTTAAACCATTTGGTGAGCAGATAGGGCGTTTGTATGGAGACGTAGTGTCAGCAGAAAACACACTGACGAAGTTGCTTGCAGCAAAACCTGCCGAAAGAGTTTCGAGTTTCGAAATAATCGAAGATAATTGGAATAACAGCTTGGATACTTTGATTTCATCAAAGACAAGAGATTTGAGAACAAAATCCTAGCTTGACTTCAAAAGAACTTGTTCGGGCTGAAAGAAGGATTTTCCAATCTACTTAAGTTGAATCCTTTCCTGATTAAGCAACCCTACAAACACATGAAGATGGAAATTTACGACTGAGATCAAAACGAGACCGAAGAGTTTGTAGTCTCAATGATACTTTCTTCAAAACATTTTGTAGCTGAAATGATGATAGAGCAACATCACATCCTAAATAAATCTGATGGAGCGCTTGCTCTAATAACTAACTATTGCTCTAACAAAAAGTTTGGATTTTGAAGGGAGGAAAAGCTGTAAAGCAAGCATTTGCAGATGCACCACATGGAAAAGACATGTGGCCAAGAAACTTGAAGTACCTTTTACTCCAGTACCTAAAGCTCATAGGAGATTATTTGACACCTTTGAGGCTAAGGGAGTAGACCTTAAAAGGCCGCCTTATACAAAAATCTATAGAGAAGTCTTGGATTGCGATATTTTCATGTGCAGTTTACAGAACCGTGAATTTAGAGCTAATTCAATCGTTAAGTCAAGTGCTTTCATACAAGCTTTGAAGATATTTATAGATAGAAGAGGAAGAGTATTTGTGATTAATACAGGCAATGGAACTGATTTTGTTGACTGCGATGAAACAGTCGGATTGGGATATATCCAATAAGAATTTGACCGGTATTGTGGATAAGGTGTAAGACTCTAGATAGGAAGGTTCCTAATTCCAATCCGGGCAGGGATCTTTGTAAGTGTATGGTGTAGAGGCGGCTGGTGCACCTTAAATCTGTCGTGGACGAAAGTAATCACGTTGGGTTGGCGTGGAAGTTTGGAGAGTAGGGTGAACGATCAGGTGTTGCCTCGTCATCTGACCGTGATTCAAAATTACGTGGTGTTGTCCTCGAATCATTTCCTTATGGGATTGATCCCGGACAGTCATCAGTAGCCCGTTGTGTGGCTCTAGTGCGACGTTAATAAAAATTACCATTACCATTACCCTTAGGGATTCATCCCGGATCGTTGTCAATAATTTGTTGTGTTATTATTATTACTTTATGTTATTTCTATTATGTTAATTAGGAAACTGTTAATATGTATATATCAATGTATCAAATAAACAATGTTTAATTTCAATACAACTTCCTTCCGTACTTTGTCACGTTGGGTTGGTTGTGGAAGTTTGGAGAGTGGGGTGCCAGCTCAGATGTCGTCTCGTCATCTGACAGTGGTTCAAAATTACGTAGTGTTGTTCTAGGATCTTTCCCTTAGAGGGTTGATCCCGAACCGTCGTCGTCGCTGACAAACTAGTATAGTGGTTAAGGTGTTAGCCTCTAGATCGGAAGGTTCCTGGTTCGAATCCGGGTCCGGGCATGGATGTTTGTAAGCGTATGGTGTAGAGGCGGCTGGTGCACCTTAAGTCTGTCGTGGCCGAAAGTCCTCCCGTTGGGTTGGTGTGGAAGTTTGGAGAGTGGGGTGCCAGCTCATGTGTTGCTTCGTCATCTGACCGTGGTTCAAAATTACGAGGTGTTGTCCTCGGATCTTTCCCTTAAGGGAATGATACCGGACCGTCGTCAATAGCCTGTTGTGTTGCTCTATTACGACGATAATTAAATTACCATTACCATTAAAAATTTGAATTAAATAAAATTTGCTGGAAATTCAGTCGACTTGAATCCTCTTGAATAGGAAAATTTTGAGAACGACTCAGTAAAATTTTGAAAGATTTCCTGAAAAAGAATTTAGAACGATCATCTCTAACATTTGGGAGTTATCTACTCTGTTGTATGAGTGTGAGAATTGCTATTAAATAATCAAACTCTTGACGTATCTTTCAAAAATCTTGAATTCCAAGTGCTAACATCATACAGCCTCCAAAACAATGATGTTTACGACTCAAACCGCATAGACACATCAAGTCTAGCAAAAAGATACAACTATGTACAGAAAGAGAGTAAGGAATCTCAAGAAAATATTTAGAATTGAGTACCTGGGTTTTCTTAGATCGTATAATTCAAATCACAACGACACAGAAAAAGTTGTAGACAGCGTGTTGGTGTAAAGGAGGTAAAGACAGGTCTTAAATGGTCTTTTTGCAAGTGTAATAGGTGTATTTCCTTTCAAGGGCAACGTAGCTGAGATAGCAAAGTTAAAGACAGCAAAGGGACTTTCAACTAAAACTATGAATTTGAAATTCAAAGAGAAACATTGGTCAACTTGAAGTGTAAGCTAGAACATCTTGTAAGAGATACATTTGAGTGTCTTGACTCTGCTTTTACTGATGACGGTCAGATAATTTCAGAAATTACATTCAAAAGTGCCGTATATCAACCCAATCTGGTTGATTTATGAAAGGAGTCAAGAGACTCATTGAAGAGAACTAATATTTCAGCTCTATATTTCTCTCTCTTTCTTATCGACTTATAAATATTTTAGATGATTTAAATGCTTCAAAATTCGTCTTATCTTAAGATAGCTTTTGAATGTTTTAAAAATGTTTTAGATATGTTTCGATTTCTCATTGAGTGAAACGGTAATTTTATTGTGAATTGCATTTTATACGTTTTGTTTGAGGACATATTTTTGTTGCGATTTATCCCCAAATCTCAAGGTGGGGAGAATGAAGAAAAAATAAGCAGTAAATTGCGGTTGAAGCACTAGAATGTATTTTATCACTTTTTATAGCACACTCACTCACAATATTTGTGATTTTAGAAAACTTTATTTGAAGAAGAAACACTACTCACTAAAGTACTATCTTCAACATTGGTATCTTCATGTTGATTGTTTCGTTCTGAAGGAATCAAGTATCTGATACTATATTACTTTTACAAGTATCTGATACGCATGAAAACTAATTGCAAAAGCACTCAATAAACCATCTATTAAATGGCCATAGTTACCAAGTATTGTTAGTATGCTATTTATATACACACAATGAGTACAAATGTCAAACCAATATTACCACCGAAAACAAAGATCTTATGATTAAGATTCACAAAACTTATTTACAAAAATATTTTCTTGCAGATTATAATGAAGGGGAATTGAGAATAACAAATTTATGATCGAGACGTCCAAGTTGAGGGAAATTTCAGTCAAAAGATGGAAAAAGTAAGTGCGAAATGAGAAGCAAAATTTGGGGCAAGAGATTCTGAATAAAATGATCCAAGGAAAAGTAATTTGAGATTTCATTACATACAAACATACATATAAAGCATATGACATCAAACTATCCTTCCCTAATTGTCGATTTTTCTCTCGAATATTTTTGCAAGATGTCTAGGCCTTTTGACTATTACACTAACCATTTAAGAGTAACACATGTAATAAAATAATATTTGTTACAACTTTATTTTACCTTTATAAATACATATTTAAAGAAAATTAAGTTAACGATGTTGGCAACAGTTGGAAAAGATAGTGCGGCCAAAGAAGTTATTTTGAAAAATGTTTTTAAAAAAATTGACAGAACACATCTGGAAAAAACCGAAAAAGGGTACGTTAACGATAATTGTAAACAATTGTAAATAAATGTACTTTTTAAAATTAAAAATAGATTTAATAAATCAGAAGTGTAATCCGTAACAGAATGTTAATCTTCTAAAAGACACGAGTTTTCCAAGTAGTGTAATTATCCCCTTTCCCCCACAACATATTGCTAAATAACTTTTATTGGTTGAAAGAATCCCAATTTAGAATTGAAGATTCCATTGGTTAAAAGTCAAAACTGATCAGAAATCATACCAAGAGTCCAGGTTGCCGAACGGATATGTGTTTGAACACCTTGGAAGATTAAGAAGTGAAATTGATTTGAAACAGAAAGAATCTAAAAAACTCAAAGATTCATATCGTGATGATGAAAACAAGGAAAGATCTTTCGTTACTATATAGCTGAAGAACGTCCTATATGGCAGTAAAATATAACGCAGGTGGATAATTTGAAGAAACACGTACCATATATTCAATAAGCGGCTGTTTCTATCAATTCAAAACCCAAAACAACCTACATTAGATATATTACTGAAGGGTTATGGTATTTCAGATTCCACTTTACCTGAAATCTCCATCTAATCTACGACACAAGTCACTTGAACTGCCACTCATCCTCTTCATCATTAACCTCTGCACCTTAGCACATTCCCTAGACAGTACCACGATCTCATTTAAGGTCAACCCAACAAAGGGTGCAATGATTAAAGCCATGTCCAGGATCTAGAACCTCGCGATTCCAGTAAGAATGGTCTTCACTGACATGTAGTTCAACGCTCAGTCGAGTGCTTTGACATCTCACGACACACAGGCACCATCCATCTGTTTTCGAGATCGATGGACAATGCCCATGAGCTGCGGAAATAAAGGGCTTTCGCTAGGTGCCTTAATTGTGCGGTGGTGTTGATTCCCATAATGAAGGTGTGCCGACATGAACTCCGGATAATGAAATGAGTTCAGTATATCTTGGTGTGAGCGTATGGCCTTAATAGTTGGGTATTAAATTGAATTGCTTAAGTACTTTCGATGATAAAGTGGTTTCCAAGATAGGTTTCCTCGAACTCAGAGAGGATTGCTGGATTGTTTAGTAAAAAGTTAGGAGCTTTTCTCAAATAAAATGTAAAATCTGAAATGATTAATTAAAGTTTTTAAAGCACGAGTGTATATAGTGTACCGTCATGTAAGAATTTGACGGACAGCTGGTTTAAAATTAAACTATTTATTTACATAAATTAAATATTTACAAGAAAATTTAAAAAGATAATTAAGGGCACAGCCATCGACAACCGAAACCTGCCTGAAGGCAAAGTAAAAAATGGCAAACAGAGACGTCTGTCTCTCGTCGAATCTCGAGTCCGAATCCTCCTAAAATTCACGTTCGCTTCGCTCCACAGAACCACCGCTGACAACGAGAGGGGGGTGAATTCCGAGCCCTCTAGAGATGTTTATGTCCTCTCCAGAACAGAAACACCCCCACACAGATGCGAAAACCGTCTGTCATGCCGACTTGAGTCCCCCACAGCAAAACTTGATCCCAGACATGGGATTAGGGAACCGACGGAAACTCCAGCTGTGTATGGATCAAATGGAACGCCGGGTCGCCGATGAGCCGCATGTGCAAAGTCTGAAGTTGTTTTTGCATTTCGAAACATTCCAGCGTCCACGTGTTAGGGAAAAGGGTCGGCTAGTACCATATGGTACAATAGCAAGGACTGACTGTGTATGTGTAAAGGGTTGTAGATTTGTCTTCGATGCCGATGGACCGTGCCCATGATCTGTGAAAATAAAGGGCTTGAACTAGGTGCCTTAATTTTGAGACGGTGTTAATTTCCATAATGAAGTTATGCCCTCATAAACTACAAATAGTGAAATGAGCTCAGTATATTTGGGGGTACGTGTATGACCTTGGTATTTGGAAATTAAATCGAATTGTTAAACCCTGTAAGAGGCTCGATTTCTGAGTAATGTAGCATTGCATGTACCTCACACCACGCATAAAGACTAAATAACCACATCCATAGAAAAACCCACGGATTCTTTCAACCAAGATATATATATTACTATTTCCCCCAGAAAAGTCATTTTAAAATGTTCCATTAATCTCTCTCATTTCCATATAACATAATCTTCGGAAAGATTCTTCAGCAGGTATGCAACTCAACTCTCAACTGCGGAAATTGATCTGATTACGTATTGCTGAACGATACAGCTACAGTTCTGAGAGAGCAGCGAGAAAGAGGATCTCTTGGGACTACTATGCTCTAAATTCACTTTTAGTAACAGTATGGGTGAGTATTTACACTGACAGATTTATGGGATATGACATGACAGTGTATTTACAATAATAACAAATTCTGGGGTATATGATACTTGAGTATTTACACGGTGCAAAACATTTTATCCGAAGACCCTTTTTACGTATTGCTGAACCATACAGCTAATGTTCTGAGGGAGCAGCAAGAAAGGGGAACTCTTGGGACTACTATGTTCTAAATTCACTTTTAGTAACAGTATGGGTGAGTATTTACACTGACAAATAGATTTATGGGATATGATATGACGGTGTATTTACAATAATAACAAATTCTGGGGTATATGATACTTGAGTATTTACACGGTGCAAAACAGTTTATCCGAAGACCCTTTTTACGTATTGCTGAACCATACAGCTAATGTTCTGAGGGAGCAGCAAGAAAGGGGAACTCTTGGGACTACTATGTTCTAAATTCACTTTTAAGAACAGTGTGGGCGAGTATTTACACTGACAAATAGATTTCTGGGATATGATATGACAATGTATTTACAATAATAAAAAATTCTGGGGTATATGATATTTGAGTATTTACACGGTGCAAAACAGTTTATCCGCAGACCCTTTTTACGTATTGCTGAACCATACAGCTAATGTTCTGAGGGAGCAGCGAGAAAGGAGAACTCTTGGGACTACTATGTTCTAAATTCACTTTTAAGAACAGTGTGGGTGAGTATTTACACTGACAAATAGATTTCTGGGATATGATATGACAGTGTATTTACAATAATAACAAATTCTGGAGTATATGATATTTGAGTACTTACACGGTGCAAAACAGTTTATCCGAAGACCCTTTTTACGTATTGCTGAACCATACAGCTAATGTTCTGAGGGAGCAGCGAGAGAGGGGAACACTTGGGACTACTATGTTCTAAATTCACTTTTAGTAACAGTATGGGTGAGTATTTACACTGACAAATAGATTTATGGGATATGATATGACAGTGTATTTACAATAATAACAAATTCTGGGGTATATGATACTTGAGTATTTACACGGTGCAAAACAGTTTATCCGAAGACCCTTTTTACGTATTGCTGAACCATACAGCTAATGTTCTGAGGGAGCAGCGAGAGAGGGGAACACTTGGGACTACTATGTTCTAAATTCACTTTTAGTAACAGTATGGGTGAGTATTTACACTGACAAATAGATTGATGGGATATGATATGACAGTGTATTTACAATAATAACAAATTCTGGGGTATATGATATTTGAGTATTTACACGGTGCAAAACAGTTTATCCAAAGACCCTTTTTACGTAATGCTGAACCATACAGCTAATGTCCTGAGGGAGCAGCAAGAAAGGGGAACTCTTGGGACTACTATGTTCTAAATTCACTTTTAAGAACAGTGTGGGTGAGTATTTACATTGACAAATAGATTTCTGGGATATGATATGACAGTGTATTTACAATAATAATAAATTCTGGAGTATATGATATTTGAGTACTTACACGGTGCAAAACAGTTTATCCGAAGACCCTTTTTACGTATTGCTGAACCATACAGCTAATGTTCTGAGGGAGCAGCGAGAAAGGGGAACACTTGGGACTACTATGTTCTAAATTCACTTTTAGTAACAGTATGGGTATTTACACTGACAAATAGATTTATGGGATATGATATGACAGTGTATTTACAATAATAACAAATTCTGGGGTATATGATACTTGAGTATTTACACGGTACAAAACAGTTTATCCGAAGACCCTTTTTACGTATTGCTGAACCATACAGCTGATGTTCTGAGGGAGCAGCGAGAGAGGGGGACACTTGGGACTACTATGTTCTAAATTCACTTTTAGTAACAGTATGGGTGAGTATTTACACTGACAAATAGATTTATGGGATATGATATGACAGTGTATTTACAATAATAACAAATTCTGGGGTATATGATACTTGAGTATTTACACGGTGCAAAACAGTTTATCCGAAGACCCTTTTTATGTATTCCTGAACGATACAGCTAATGTTCTGAGAGAGCAGCGAGAAAGGGAATCTCTTGGAACTTTTAGGAACAGTGCGGGTGATTATTTACACTGACAAATAGATTTCTGGGATATATGAATAAATGAATTTACTATGATAACAAATTCTGGGGTATATTCATTCACATAAAACCTCCCTGCACACACAGTTGTGTATTTGAGAACTCGCAGATACAACAGTAACATATTCGAAAGATCTCTCTAGAAAGACCTATGTGCAATTGGCAACGAGTAAAAACTGGTTTGCTGAAATCTAAACATATTTTGTCAAAAGTTTGGCCCTGAGCTTTATTAATGGTCATTGAAAATGCTAACCTAATAGGAAATTGCTTATGCTTGAATTTAAAAGGCATATTACTATCAGATGGAATAAGAGGTATCAGGTAAGATTCATTGTTTTCGTTACTTATTTTTTTTGCTTGAATAGTATTTTTCTGCAAATTTACCACGATAAGTGTAGTTTCATTGCACAAAACTTTTGAAGGTGCTAAATTTCTGAGTAACATTATAATAACACCTGTTTTTAATTTAAGTTTATGAGGTGGCATTCCAGTTGGTGTAATGGTATTCAAAAATTCCTCTGAATATGTAAGTTGATATCGTGGATCTTCACTGACTATTGTAACAATACTCTCATAAATGACTTCATTTCCTGGCATACACTGCAGTACATGATTATTGATTTGCATTGATAAATCATTTGTTACAGTGAGAATGGCACGATTTTTGAGTTCTTCAGGCGTCACTGTTTCAAAATCTATATAATTTAACAGTTGTTTGGCAGCATTTTGTGAATATTTTTGGTAAAGTTCAATTTATCAGGCCAATAAAAAGCTCCACAAAATGAGCATATTTCTGTCATGAATCCACAGTCGTGTTCAGAAACACTTATTTCCACTTGGGAATCGGTTCTATTACTTAAATGTTGCTCCATCGCGTGCTCTGGCCGCAGTATTTCTAGCGGTAATTCTCTGAATTCGTTCGTCAAAAGATTCCCTAGTTCGCTACTCTCTTCTTCGCAAATTAAATTGAATTTGACGCTAAGAGCTAATTTTTCTATCAAAAACCTCTCAAAAGTATCGGGAAGATTGATCAAGCGTCAACGCGATGCGCTTCCCGTTGGTGAAATAAGGGATATCAATATTTATTTACATTCGTAAAGGACAAACCCGTTGCCACAACCGGGAGAGAAATACAGGCCAATTTTGCGCCACGCATAAGCGTATTATATGTATAGATTAAACTAGAGAAAATTAAATAATTATTTTTTTCTGTTCGTTAAAATTGATTTACTTTTGCGCGCGCGATGAGTTGCTTACTTTCCTAGAATATGAACGTTACTTTGCTATCAACCCATGGAGGGTTAAGCACTTTGGATCATAACGGGATTTTGTATATAGGTTGGCTTGTAATGAAACAGGGTTACATACCCGTCGAATGTGGTTAATACCTTTTTAAATAAAAACCTTAAAGGCAATGAATAATTCGAGTTTTTAACATAGCAGAGGCGGACTGGAAGTGGCGTCCATTATATTAAACGCGACTATGCCAAAATGACAAATTATTTTGGGGTACCCAATTGTACACATTGGGGTGCTATCGCTCGATATATATCATGCGAGAGTATTTGAGTGTCAGGAAGTAAAATCTCCTTTCTTCTGGTTTGTTCACGCTTAAAATTTCTCTCATATTGTTACGCGAAATGAAAAATAGTTTTTCTTCAGCGCTATGAAAACTATCAACATCTGCAGACTGATAAACACAAAGTTATGCAAAAAGTATTTTTCTGATCAATAAGAAAAGTCGTTTCAGCTCACATATCGATTCTATCCTTTCTTTCCATTGTTCTGCTTACAGGCGCATTATAAATAGCAATTAAATATGCATTAGTTTAGGAAAGTAACACCTGTCTGCAGACAATGGGATACTGCTGGAAAAATTTACAAACTTTGTTACCGTATCCAATCACAACAGAAGATATCGTGAAATTGGATGCTCTGGTTTTTATATGAGAGCAGATGCCTTCAAAGCTTGTGTGGATGACGATGCGATTTTTCGGGGTAGAAAGAGTTATAGAAAAGAATCCTAGGAACGATTCTATTAGCCAGGAAAGTCGAAACTGCGTAGAAGCAATTGAGGGAAAAAGACTATAGGTTTGCAAGATATAATCACGCGTGTGAATAAATGATGTATTGTCTGAATGGCGTTTTGATGCAACATGCAAGTAGTTCAGTAATTTTTTGCAAACTGGGGTAAAACGATATGCATATTTAGGACATTTCAGATTTATTTTATTTGAAACTATCATGAGTATTAAATATGTTAAACTAGCCACTGCGTGGCTAGCCCGGCGTTGCCCGTGCCCGTGATGTAAGTTATTAATCTGGTGTAAAATTTTCCGCATATTTCAAATCCGTTGACATTTTTAGTCTATCTTTAGCGATTTCGATTTTACAAAAAAGAATTAACAATCGGTCAAAATGTTTTTTTTATTTTTTGCTCTCATTCCCTGAAATGGTATGGGACAGGAAATGAAATCTGTTTTTTTTTAACGCGAAGGGCAGAAGATGCAATCTGTTTCACGTGACGTCACAATCTCTTGCGAAAATATAAAATATATATTCAATTTAAAAATTATTTATTTAAAAAAAATCATATTTTTAGGTATCGATTCTAAAGTTTAATTTCCCACAGATTTTAAATCCGTTGAAATTTTTACTCTATCTTTAACGCGCGGTCTAGGAGATAGAAAAAAGAACTACATAACTGGAAATTCTATCCTCCGCGCAAAATCGAAACAAAAACAATAACTTTCTCCGCGATGAAAAAAACTTCGCATGCTTCCAAAGGCTGACAGTAAGGTCACGTTGGTAGAAAAAGTCCTGATTCGGGTGTTTCTTCTTTCGCGGAAGAAAGGCGTTAAAAAACTGATGGAGAACAAAAATATTAAATTCATTTAAAAATCGTCATGATTGAATTTTAAAATTCGCCGCGACCCAAAAATTGCAAAACATTTGGACTACCTGTGCGCCAAATCTCATTGCTGTAAGTGCCATAGAATCTTCAGAATTTTGCGGAAAGAAACAAACAGACAGACAAACACACAAACACTTCCTTTTATAATCGTAGTAATATGCACTTTGGTAGAAGGGCTAATGTCCTTTTGTAAATATTTGGACATAGCTGATTTGGTAATTTTTGTTATTTCTTTTATTCAGAATACTCAAATAATTTTCAAACCTTTGATACTATCATAATATGTTGATAGAAAGACTTTAGCTCTGTTTCTACTACAACTTTCATTATCTTAAAGTGATTTGTGATCACAACTCCAAATCAGTGAATTTGGACATCAGCACCTTTTTCAAGACAAATATATAGAAGGTGGTGTTTTAAGTCTTATGAGCTCGAAAATTCTGGTTGATCTTAAAAATCATAGGAAGCTTATTTTTGCACACACATAAAAATTTTTGGGGAAAAAAAAAAAAAAAAAAAAACATGAAAAGGAAAATGGCTTCCATTAAAGTCAGAAATACATGATACAGAAATACAGAATACAAATTCCTTTTATTTACAAAACAATCAGACCGCGATATTATGTTAGTCTCGCTAGTTTTAAATAAGGATTTTAGAAGTGTTTTTCATGAATATATTCATCTAATATTGGAACAAATCTTAAGGAAAAACCACAGTGGTTTTCCGTTACACAACATAACTTACACAGTAGCAAAAAATAAGCAAACAAAAAAAAATTCTTTACATTTCGGACATTTATTTGATTAAATTCACAATCAGATGTCAAATGCATCAAATATATACGAAGTTCATAAAAAAATCAATTTTACTTTCAAAAGAAATTTTGGTATTCAACGCATTTAAGCGTTAAAAAAAAAAACTACACAAGCCTTTTATTTTGAAAAAATGGAAATTTCCTTCTTGCGAATATAAAAATTCTCGTTCATTTATTCTTAAGCTTATCAATAAGAAACTAAATAGACACTTAATTGGAACCAGACAATGATGTTAGTGCCCTCTGATATACACTCAAGTTAAGAGCAACAGTCATTAGAACAATTGTTATTTACATATTTTAAGGTCATGGAGTCAATTTACAATCTCAATTGCAGGTGACCATACCATTTAGCTGGATTTATGTCTAAAACATGCATAAATGAATACATCTTAAAATAATATTTTGTTTATTGCATGATTGTTGAATTCGATAATTACCTCATAATTTTATTTTGAAATACAGGATTATAAAATGCTTAATTTAAATATAACTCCTCAAATTCCCCCCCCCCCTTAATTATATTAATATTCGTGTTCAAAACAACCTAAAATATCAAAACATTTTTTCGAAAATAACTGTTACCTAACATAAGTTAAAAATTTCGTGATGCATTTCCAAGCAAAAACATTAAGTATAATTTTACTGCTAGTGTTTTGACAAAGAAGGTAACAAAACACATACCTCTCATAAAACAAGTCTATTAACTACTTATCTAGAGCTTTAGAGGTTTTGCACACGCAAAGGGAACGGGAATATCCATTGGGTATTTTTGGATCATTACATCCAATGATATCCTGAGCTCAGTAGATTGTATCGGAAAGTATCAATATCGACTGGGGTTTGTTGCTCTTTTTTTATCTCACCCTATCTTTTTGTAGAAGCAAATGACTGCCTCTGCTCCGCTCACTTAGGCTTCCTTCCTGACAGAACGACTTTCCTTATTAGTATAAATGATGCCTGGGAATATCGAATGCTTCTGCCGGAATTATTACTAATGGCGCAATCCGTCTTCCTGTCTATTATTCTTCTCAAATAATGACTTTTGTCAAAAATGTAAACAAGTTTGTTTGCAATGAGATTGTGTGTGTTATGGTTTGTTCTGAGGCATTTCTAAATTCCACTCTGTATTCTTTAAGAAAATCGTTCCATTCTATTCAAATGAATACATTTTTCTTGTGATGTACCGAGGAATATTCTAGACGGACATTCAATTTCCCAAGGAAGCTCAAATGAGTTGGTTAGGAGGGTTCTTGGAGGGACAATGAATTTCCTGTTCTTACTAATGTCTTTCCAGATTAAAAAAGTTGCACTTTGTTTTTCTAGAGTTAATTAACTATCTCCCGTGTTAATTAAATATCTCCAGAGTTAATTAAATATCTCCAGAGTTAATTAACTATCTACAGTATTAGTTAACTGTTTTCAGTTAGTTAACTATTTAAGGAGTTAATTAACTATTTTCAGAGTTAATTATATATTTCCAGAGTTAATTAACTATTTCTAGAGTTAATTAACTATCTACAGAGTTAATTAACTATCTACCTACCTAGATTTAACCGGGTAACTTTCTCATTTCTTGAATTGTTCCTAATATCGAAATAACTAATCCTAAAGCCTTCCTAGACATATCTTTTGATTTCCTACTGTATGTGTATTCCTTCTCGTTCTCGCCGACCAATCGGTATATTGATTAAGGTGTTATAGACTCTAGATCGGAAGGTTCCTGGTTCGAATCCGGGTCCGGGCATGGATGTTTGTAAGCGTATGGTGTAGAGGCGGCTGGTGTACCTTAAATCTGTCGTGGCCGAAAGTCCTCACGTTGGGTTGGTGTTGAAGTTTGGAGAGTGGGGTGCCAGCTCAGGTGTTGCTTCGTCATCGGTCCGTGGTTCAAAATTACGAGGTGTTGTCCTCGGATCTCTCCCTTAATGGAGTGATCCCGGACCGTCGTCAATAGCCCGTTGTGTTGCTCTAGTATGACGTTAACTAAAATTACCATTACCATTACCTTCTCGTTCCCACGAAAAGGAACTGGAACTTCAAGGAAAATTTAAAGGAAACATCTAGGAGGGCATAGAATCCCATAAGAAATCATAAATTGGAGGGAAACACTGCATTAATGAGTGGAAGGTAAGTATTTTAATTGACGTCGCACTGCAGAAAAACAATGGACTATTGACGTCGCACTGCAGAAAAACAATGGACTATTGACGTCGGTCCGGGATCAAACTTGAAGGAAAAAATCCGAGGACAACACCACGTAATTTTGAACCACGGTCAGATGACGTCTTAATATATGGAAGTCCTAAGAACATTCATGGACATGATGTGTGCTATGTGCATAGCAGGAAATGTTAATTATCAAGAACGCATATATCTCCAAAGTTTAGATGTTGCAACCTTTTGATATTCTTTTTGTCCGATTAAAGATTTCGATACGCATTTCACTTGTTATCAAAGAAAATATCTTCTATATACCAGGCATGGTTGGTTGCTTTTGCACGTGATTTTGAAGGGGTCTATTATTGAACTAGGTGATAGGATAAAACGTAAAGAACACCTTCCACAACTGACGTCTTTAGCGCAGATTCCGGATCTAAGATTATAGTCAGGTGCCGGAAACGATAAGTGACATCAGTTTACAGAAAAATACTATGTTTGGTGATCACTATACATGCTTTAGCTTATTAGTCCCTGTCGAGCTAAGTACTTTTCTTAAAGTGAACTCGTCCGTCTAAAGCCATACACCTTTTTACCAGAGCAGCAGTGTAAACTATAAAATATCGATGTAGACATCCGAAATTGTTCAGTTGCTACTTATGTAATACAATTTTGTACACATAAGTAAAGAAACTTTCGAAATTCATAAACGCTATGCCATGTTGAATATTGACTGCCGGACGTCTGAATCCGCTAAGAGCAACTACTTACCACGTACCAGGTCTTCCGAGAGTCTAATAAGCAGTTTGAAATGATATGCTTGCACCTTAGGTAGCAGTCATAGCTCCAACCCCCCCCCACACACACACACAGAAAATCTATGTACAGCAGGATGGACTTAAAGTGATAGAAACAGTCATTTACACATTCTACGTTTCTTGCCCAATTGACGATATTCAGCATTCTTTTGTGTCGTCCATCGTCCCTCGTTTCTCTTATGTATCTCAGGGAAGCGTTGCTCGCCAGTTCGGCTTAAAGTGCGCATGCGCGGATCATGACAGATTGGTTCAAGTTATTATTCAGCGTGATTACAAATACTAGTTCTGGCCTCGTAGCCAATCGGCCGAAGCCTGATATCTTGCGACAGACTCCGCTCATTAATCTTTGCCATTTTCATTAGAAGGCTGATGAACAGTTCGTCTCCGGTGAGTCAGTATTTGAGTCACGTGATTTTGATTGAGTTTGTGGATTAAATTAGGGAACTGATGAAAAGCAAAAGGAGTTCCAACCAACAATCGACGTCTTCAGCACGGATTATGGCTCTGAATTTATAGTTCGGTGGTTGTTACGAGTTTATCCTGATAAGCCTACTACCTGTCCAAGGTGAACACCCTAAGGTCATCCCCCTGTTCCCCAAAGTCGCACTATATGAACCAGACATCGTCTAATCACGAAATGCACGTGATTCACGCCTACGGTCTTAATTGGATTGATGGTTTGCATCTCGTGTACAACTTTGTACTGGATTACTTCTAATTTTTCCTTCGTGCAGTAAGTGAACGTACCATCACGGTTTGAAGTTGACACTTTGTAGCACATTCATTCACCGCTCTGTGGATGTCATCCGGTTTTTATTGGTTGATAATTTTTATCGATTAGGAACATCTCAACTCTTCTCACATGAGTTGTTACTAAATGAAATGAGACAAAGTAGGATACGTTGTATTTGCATATCTGATGATTTTTGTTGCTTTTTAAGGAACGTAGAGATTGGATTGGTGACTAATTTTCATGAAAATTATATTTTTCTACCGTTCTGGGTTCACATAAACAATAGGTGAATAATATTAAACAACAAATAAAAAGAAATCTTTTACAGTAGAAAACAAACACATAAACACAATAGAAAGTCTGTTCTAGCAGGAACTGGACAGAAATAGAGCAAGTAAATAATAAGCTATGTTTACATTGACATTTTCTGATGCCATTTGTAAATATATAGACCAGTTTTGATTCGTAAGACTAATTTTCCTCAAAATTATGTTTTCTAACACTTCATATCTTTACTTCGAGTGTTTAATGATTAATATAAACTAAAGGCGAAGAATAGTAAACAGACTAAAAGTTAACAGAAGAAAAAAATACAAAAAAAAAGACATTTCTTAAACGAATTGCAAGTGAATAAAAGAAGTAAATAAGCCATATTTACATATCTAACGTCCTCTGATGAGGTTTGACAATACATACAGACCGTTTTAGATGCGTTAGACTGATTTTTCTTAAAATTGTATTTTTCTTCTATTTTCAACCATAACTTTGTAAATTCAGCGTGTTTGTTCAAATTATTATTTAAATTAATGTAGTAGACTTAATGATGTCTGTATCTAGTAACTTTTTAAACAGTGGGGGAACATAAAAATTATTTTCTGAATGAGGTTCTTCAACAGTCATGTGTTTAGAAAATTAATCCATCATTAATTCAAAAAATATGTTTCCATTCTTGAAAACGGTCAACTTGAGTTTTGAAAATATTTTTTACACTTCAATTTTAATTACTTTCTATTTTAACAATGGCAAAAGGGGAATATTAAGACAACAGCAAAATTCTTAAAACTGAATAATAAGTAATTTAGCCTTGAACAGAATATTTTTTTTTTGCCATACAATTTAATTTTTATCCTCTATAATAAGAACACTTGTGTATAGGATGGAAGCAGATCAAAAGAAAAGAAAGTACGTAGGGCTTGTATGGTTTTGTGATGAGAAGAAAATAATTAAAACTTTTTGAAAGGTTCATTATTTAGTTTGAGCGACTTTCTTTTGTTTCTTAAATTCGATTAAGACTTATATTAAATAGTTTTATATATTTTTTTAAAAAGAAAAATATTTCTGCCTTTGTTATACTTAAAGTAAAACGTCTTTTAGAAGTAGCTTTTTTATTCTTCTCTAGAAATTATATCTGACAGTATTTAACTGCATCTCCATACATCAGGGCTGCTATATACTAATGTAGTATATGAGCATGTTTTTTTTACAAAACGTTATAGCAATCTTTAAAATATATTAGTATTTTCCCCTCCAGACACTAGCACCTTCTAACGTATGTAGGTTATAACAAAATCGTCATACAGTGAGAGAGGCTATAGAGTACTGTAGTATATGTACAGAATATACCGCAAAAACACTGATTATATCATTACATTTTATCAGAAAAACATTTAAGACAGAATATTGAACTTATAAACGAAGTCCAAATAAAGAAATATTTGAAAAACACTAGAAAAATAAAGATTATATTGCTGATTAAAACATTTGAATGACAGCAAGAATTCCGATTTGCTAAAGTGTACTATAAATATTAATTACGGAGAAACTACAAGAAATGTGAAAGGCAAACACACTAAAAGAGAAAATAAATAACAACAAATGTTCTAACAACGTTAAGGTCTGAAATGAAAGGTTGAGATTATAAAACACAAGCGATCATAACAAAAACTTTTGCAAGGCTAGCTACTACACAAGTTATATAATTATCAATATAACGGAGTAACAAGTTTAAAAAGACAAACATGATTGTATAGGAAACGCTTCCTTGAATTATTTAAGACTAGCATATTCGTCGTTGTCTTTGACATTAGAACATTGACCGCTTCGGAAAAATCTCCAATCATTCAATGCCCACATTATTTTCGGGGATGGTGGATTATGGAACGGCTGATTTTGTGCACTGAAAAGACTGAAACCTTTCGAATGTTCAGTGCATATAACTCTTGCAACCAGTTCAATTAGTTTGGGATTACGAAAAACTTTTGCAAGACCAGCTACACAAGATATTTAATTAGCAATACGACGAAGTTACAAGTTTAAAAAGACAAACAAGCTTGTATTTTAAACGCTTCCTTGAATTATTTAAGACTAGAATATACGTCGTTGTCTTTGACATTAGAACATTGACCGCTTCGGAAGTATCTCCAATCATTCAATGCCCACATTACTTTCGGTGATAGTGGATTATAGAACGGATGGTTTTCTTCACTGGAAAGACTGAAATCTTTCGAATGTTCAGTGCAGATAACTCTTGCAACTCGTGCAATTTGTTCGGGATTACGAAATAGAGATTTTAAAACCACAAGCGATCAGAACAAAACCTTTTGCAAGACCAGCCACACAAGATATTTAATTATCAATATGACGGAGTTACAAGTTTAAAAAGACAAACAAGGTTGTATTGGAAACGCTTCCTTGAATTATTTAAGACTAGAATATACGTCGTTGTCTTTGACATTAGAACATTGACCGCTTCGAAAGTATCTCCAATCATTCAATGCCCACATTACTTTCGGTGATAGTGGATTATAGAACGGATGGTTTTCTTCACTGGAAAGACTGAAATCTTTCGAATGTTCAGTGCAGATAACTCTTGCAACCCGTGCAATTTGTTCGGGATTACGAAATAGTGATTTTAAAACCACAAGCGATCAGAACAAAAACGTTTGCAAGACCAGCTACACAAGATATTTAATTATCAATATGACGGAGTTACAAGTTTAAAAAGACAAACAAGCTTGTATTGGAAACGCTTCCTTTAATTATTTAAGACTAGCATATACGTCGTTTTCTTTGACATTATAACATTGACCGCCTCGGAAGAATCTACAATCATTCAATGCCCAAATTATTTTCGGTGATGGTGGATTATGGAACGGCTGGTTTTGTTCACCGGAATGACCGAAACCTTTCGAATATTCAGTGCATATTACTCTTGCGACCCGTACAATTAGTTCGGGATTACGAAAGAGCTCTGGCGTTTATAAACATGTCGATAACATAGTGGCTATTGGTCCGTCAGTGAAATCAAAAAGGGGAGAAAGCACTCTAATTAAGGATAGACCCCACATACGAGGGTGCTGCACGTGGGTGTAAGCGAAATTATTTAAAGATTTAATAACAGAAAATAAATCAAACTTCATATTTTTAAAATTTAATGAGGTTAACACGAGTTGAAATAAACTGAAAAATCAAGGCACATGTTTGGAAATGACTATGTCAATACATACTTTACTGATGCATATAATGAAATTAGTGAAAACAGATAAGATTGCATGCTCAAATCACGTCCGGTCATTAATTATTTATCTTCAATTGCTTATGTATTCTTAAACGAACATTTATTTTAGGACAGTTGGGCATAAAAATATATTATTAACATAAAAAGGTATATATGCCATCTTCATAAGATGGAAATAACGATTTGAAACCATATACTTGAAGCTTTTAGATATTTTACGCAATTTTAGATTTCTGGTTCAAAAACTAATTTAAGTTGCATCCGTTTGTCTATATCTGGATTTTAAATTTATCAAAGATAATGTAAATAATTTTTATATGATTTTAAGTATGTACAAAAGTTCTAAGCAGGTGTTTTTCGTATTGAATTTGTATTACAGTACTAAGTCCCAAATCCGGAATTGTCCAAAGTCCGGACGTTTTGCTAACAGGAGTTTTTTTTTCTAACTTCTTTCCATCATTCCAACAATTTTTAAAGAACAAGGAGTTATACCTCGACCTGATTGATGAAACAACTCAAAATAACGGACGTGTTCAGAGTAAATACCACACAGAAAAATTAAAGGAATTGCAAGTACAATTTGTTGCATTGTATTAAAAGTTTTTTTTTTTCCTTTTTTAAAAATTATTCTTACATATATGCTATTTTACTATTGCCAACGCAAAATTCGTGCGGGGGTTGGGGGTTGGATGAAGGTTTTTTTACAAATGATGCAAATATTATGAAATCTGGATAAATCCATAATCCGGAATATATGCTTGGTAGCGTCGAAGGATTGATTGGCGAACAATTCCAAAAATGCCAGGCATTTCGCACGCGCTTGCAGCCGCAATGGATAGTCGAGCAACGAGGTCCTCAATTGATTCAACTGGAGTCTCATGCGCGAGTCAGATGCGCGCATAAGAAGTTATCGATGCTCGATAAATCTGGTTAACGGGGTGGCCATAGGACTAGTCCACCAAGCCTAATCCATCGCCCCGCAAAACTGGCATCCAAGTAATTGCGAACCGCGTTGAAATGGGCTGGCGCACTATCATGCTGAAACCACATGCGATTACGAACGACAGTCGGAACATCTTGCAGCAATTCTGGTGAAACGTCTTCCAGAAAAATACAATAATGTGAGCCATTGAGTCGCGTCGGTAGGAGCCTATGAGGAAATCGTTCACAACACCCGCCCAAACATTCACGGAGAAACGTTTTTGGAATGCGTGGACATGTAGCGTGTGGATTTTCTGTTGCGCACACATGAGTATTGTGCACATTGAAAACATCTTCCTGTGTCGCCTCATCTGTGAATAACACAGGAGCTGGGAAATCCGGCTGCAACGCTCACTGTTGCAACAACCGTTTACCTTCAACGCTTGGACTCTCTGAATATGGAATGGATGTAAACGTACTTCAATTAAGACTCTCCAAACGGTGGGTTGACTCACATGTAAACGACAAGCAACTGCTCTTGTACTTGTGTGGGGTGTTTACCCACAATGTTCAAGATGGTTTCTTCCATGTTTAGATGTCGTACAGTTCTTGATCCAGTTCTTCCGTCAGAGCTGGCGATGAATGAACCATTTTCACAAAGGTGCCGAAGCAACCGCTCAAATATTTTGTGGTTTGGCAAATGCCTGTTTGGAAAACGTTCCTGATACAGCCGTACCGCTGTTCTGCAGTTGACATTAGCAACACTATACATCATGTGCATGTCCGCCTTTTCACTATTTGTAAAATCTCCCATCACTGCTGACAGCACAGTTGCAAATGACGTTTTCCCGCAGATGCATCAGATCACGGATGGCCAGGTACACTACTGCCCTCTGCCCACAGCAATTCCATCCAATCACAGCAGCAGAGTTTGTATTACTGTTGGTGGTCGCAATTTTGAGCATTTATTGTAAACATTGCTGAAAAGAAGCACTTTGCAAGGATGTTGAAAATAAACCATACTTTCTTTTCTTGTCTCATTTTTGGTGTTCGTGCCTCCACGCGTCTCTTCCGACCATACATACCTATACGAAAAAGGTATGTTTTAGTAAGCTGTACCACCCTCTAATCTAACTAGGGTGGGTCGAAAAACACTTTTTTTCGAAATCGCTTTTCTAATAGTGCAAAAAGTGTTCTCTCTGGCTCAATAAACACGGTGTAAAAATATTTTCTTGATTGGATAATATTTTTTGCCCCCGCATCTCACTTGGATTTTGGAAATTTGGGTAAAAATTGGCAATTTTCACTCGGCGTAGGAAATATAATTATTTTTCAATATTGCTATTCTAATAGTACGGAAGAGGTGCCCACTGGGTTCAATAAGAAAGGTGTAAAATATTTTTTCGATCGAATAATATCTTCTGTTTCCGCATCGCAATTGAAATTTTGCTATTTTTGAAGAAAGTGCACGTTTTGTTTTGTATTAGAGAAATAAATCAAACATGAAAAATAGACGAGTACAAACACTGTTTATTGCTGTATATTGTACTGTTCATTTGATTATATTGCCTGAAAATTATTAAATATTAGCCGAGTCGCAATATATTAATGTAATATTTGTTAAGAATATTGTAACCGTAGAATGTTATGACATGCCCATACCAAAAGTTTACTTCCACTTAATCAGCAGGAAAAGGCTTGAAATCAGCCTTATATTCGAACTCCGGCATAATTAATCGGGAAAAGAATGTGGATCTAACGAAACCGTCTCTTCTTTGAAACCCATAAACCTTAGCAGATGCTTCTGTCTCTAACTTGACACACTATTCAACTGCCAGTGTGACATGGAAAGTGAACAAAGTCCATATCTGGATTTTTATTATCACGCACAATGGAATTAAATATGGCAGTGAATATATCACGGACGATTGGTGGAGAAGTAATAGTAATTGATGACCAGTCAATCAATTCCGTATAGTTAGCAGCTTTAAAATTCAGTTTTGGTTTGAGAAATACACGTACTGATTTACATTGGAAGAGGACTCTCTAGACTTAATTATTCGTCGTGCAGCAAGTTCTTTGATGTGCGGTATTTCATCCTTCAACATACACAAGAAGATATTCTCGGGAAGAGCAAAGAACGAATTTCGACAGATTACTCCATCAACGACGTCCTTGAGGTCTTGAGATAAATACTTGGATCTAGAAATAGTATTCCACATATGCTTAGCTCCATCGTTCAGCAAGTGTTTAGACTTTATATTAAACCAGTTTGGAGTGTAAACTTTCGTAACAAACTCAGCGATTTGTTTCAATTTGAAAGAAGGATCTGGAGAACTAACATATAGTCTTAAAACTCTGCTCGGTGTTGTTAGCCAGCGTGAATATGATAATGGACCAGGACTGCGTCTAGCCAGTTCATCCAAACAATTACCCAATCGCAACGCTTGAGATATTTCTAGTAAGTACATTTGAGCCTTGCTTAAGTCACGTCTATCAGTTGGTAGCTCGCCGTCAATAATTTAGGAAGTTGTCACTGGCAGAGTTTCACATGTAAGGAGCGCCTTCCCAATATTACGGAAATATGGTTTTGGACCATTTGTTGGTCCATACAACATTTCAAACAGATGCCTTAGAGTTAGTTAATTAAAATGCAGGAGACATATTATCCACTGCAAATGTTAACCAATTTTCATTTCCAAACACCGAATTACACCAGATTTCCATCCGGTATTAACATATGTGCAGTCATAGCTAATTGACAGCTGTGAAATATCTCTTGTGATCCCTTCAAAATATCCGATAATAGTCGCGGAAATCAGTTTTGTTGTGCCAAATGATGGACTCAAATGAGTAATATAACGTGAACCCGATTCTTCAATAAGAGATAAATGTTCCTCTTTTGCTTTTCTCATGTATCTTTTAGTATCTGCTCTCTCCTCTATGAATGTAGAATCTTTACGACCATTGAAATACAGCCCCTTCAACGGTAATGCCCGAGCTTCACTTTAAAGCTTGAAATTTTAAATCCTTTCTAACTTTAGCCTTTTCCCTTTTGTTTTTGCCAACCACCAAATCTGAGTTTTTGCTACTTATGAGACCAACATCGTGAAGAGCACTTGAAGCAATTGCATTCACAGCCCGGTCCGAGACACCAAACCTGTTGGCAACCACAGCTTTTGAAGGAAGTCAAAGTCGCATTTGTGATGATTCAGATACAAACGGAGTTAAGAGTAAGAGAGATTAAATGGTTCGATGTCGATGGTTTGTAAATCTCCAGATTTATATCTACTTCAGGTATATCTGCAGAGGAATGTGAACTGGGAACCCCCTCCCCTACTTTCACTTCCTGTCAGATACAGGCAGCATGAAAAGACAAGAAAAAGTGCACTTTTCTTCAAAAATAGCAAAATTTCATTTGCGATGCGGAAACAGAAGATATTATTAAATCGAAAAAATATTTTACACCTTTCTTATTGAACCCAGTAGGCACCTCTTCTGCACTATTAGAATAGCGATATTGAAAAATAATTATACTTCCTACGCCGAGTAAAAATTGCCAATTTTTACCCAAATTTAGACGCTTTATTATCGAGTGTAGAAGTTCAACTCCTGTTGGTAGGTAATGAGACACAAATATAAACATAAACTGCGAATGCACCAATTATCGTATAACTTATGTGCGGAGCGATGAATATGCGAGAATTGGGGACAATGCTAATTGATACTCGTGATGTGTTCCTAAATAATGAGTTTGAATATTCGTTTAACGTTTGTGATAGACTTTGGTTTGAAAGGAACTTGAAGCTGTCGCGGAACACTAATGACATCATTACTTCTCGCCGCGAGTTTCCTCATTCCAATATGAATGATTGCATGATATGCAGTCATTGTAGAACAAATGTATCAAGAAAAAAGTTCCACCGTTGTCAAAATCTACTTGACTTTCAATATCCACCAAAGCCAGATTTGCCATCCCTTGATGAGATCACAGAGCGACTTGTCTTACCGCGAATACCATTCATGCAACTGCGGCGTTGTGCTATGAATGACCTGCGATTGTGGGATAAGTTTTAATGTTACAGTCGGTTTGCGTGATGATTGATCATTGAATGTAGATATAAAGATAAAATTAATTCATAAACCAACATACTTAAGTGTCGGGCGCTTGAATTCTCAAGTGGCCACTCTAACGTATCATACGCCTTAAACCTTGTGGCCGTGTCCCGAAACAGCCCGTCCTTTTTTTTTTTTGGTTACGTAACCATGGGAACATAAAACGGTTGCAATAACTCACTCTACTTTTAATTCTCCTCAATGAATTTCACCCTTCCCAAGCTTTAAAAGCGTGTCGAGATTCATCCGAGGACGAAAAAGCCAATCAGCGTCGTCATTTAAACGAAGAACCACATCTCAGTTCAAGACATTCAGGTTTTCCCAAATTACGAGACAAGCATTCATGTTGCAGTGATATATCTGGAGTAAAATGTCTGCTTCGCCGTGTATGTCAAACCAAATTCAAACACCAATGAATCTTGGTCGTAGTGGTTGAAAGCGTGGATTTAGGTCCGGTGCACACATCCGTTTTTTTAAAGTGCGGCACCGCTGTCGCAACGCAAGTGCGGTCTGAGATATATTAGATCCAATGGAGTAGTACACACATGCCTATAGCGACGCACGTCCAACTTGCGTGCAATATGTACCGCAGTTCCCCACGGCGCCGCAGCTCGCCGCACAAGCGTCTCCGTTCTGAAGTACCTTGTTTTCATAAATAAATAGAATAAAAATAAAAATTAATAAATGGTTGTATCCAATAACGTCTATTTTGTTTCAAAATGTACTTTTTTTACACCAAGTAAGTGAAATAAACACGTTTTCTTGGATAGAATATTTATCGCAAATGGCGCGATATAAGTTCATACGTCATTTCACAGTTATGTGTGCATAGTTGGGCTTCGGTGCCGCACGTTGAAAAATAGGATGTGTGCACCGGGCCTAAGAGTGTGAAAAGAGTGCAAGACATTCCTAGAAAATTCTAATCTAAACATGCCCTTGGGTAGACGGCAGAATTCTGCGAAGTACTCAGTTATGTCTACTGACTAGAGATTAAACCTAATCCATGATAATGAACGACTAGAAGCCGAACCTGGATTGATACGGATTTGCGTGAGACGATCTAGAATGCTCTGGAGTCTAAGGAAGAACAGATACCATATTATGATGTACGGCAGACTGTAATGCAAGACAATGCACATACAAGTTAAAAGCTGCCATGGATAACATGTGTATTAGCGTAAGGCGATCATATACCTTAATATATAAGCAAATGATGGAACAACTCAACTTTATCAACCAGCATCAAAAGATATAAAATAGTTTTTCCCTTTGTGTATTCTTCAAATTAAACAATAGTTATCTTATTTCAATTTGATTCGTCATTTTATCTTAAATGAGTGCTTACTTAAGGTTTTCTGTTTTTTAAGAATACACCACATACTATTGCAGTTTAATTTTATTTATATTCATCGTCTGTATAAGGGAAAAATGTTTTTAGATCTTTAGAATTGCTTGCGTCGATGAAGGTGTCACTAGTATGTGAGGTATTTGCTCTCATGATAACTGTATTGGATTGGATTGGACAGCATAGGCGGACACTGTTTTACCTTTGCGAATTTCAGGTGTATAGTTCGCCTTACGGAGGTGATTCGAGGATAAAAGAGAGCCGATCAATCCACCATACTTATAAAAAATTAAAGTACACAGTAAAACAAAAGGCAAGTGAAGGGCAAAATATATAAAAGAAAAGGGTCGTGTAATTTGAAAATTTACAAAGAACAAAATGGGAAAAAAAAGTACATACAATAAACAAAAACAATACACAAAAAACAGGGAAACGTATTCAGAAGAAAAAAAAAAAAAAGGAAAATTATTCTAAAATTAAAACGTTTGAAAGACAGACAACGAAACGACATATACTTATTTTGAAAGAAAAGCCAAGTTATTTCGATAACTTTAGACTTCACACCTCTCACAGATGCAATAAATGTTGGAGCTGAGAAATTCCATCACTTTAGTGTCTTTGGAAGTACTTGGCACCAATGAGAGTAGTTTTGAAGATATGGTTTCACCAAATGCCACGGACTTGTGAGATCACAGTCAAAAAGGTTGTGGATGGGAACACCTTCTCGACTGCAAATGCACAACGCACTTGTTCTAAGATGGAAACGTTCTAAATAGGCCGAGAATGAACCATAGCCTGCGAAAGTTTGTACCAGCTTTGAGTTTTGGTAAATTAGGCCTTTTCAAATCTTTGGAAATAATTGATAAGTGGAAGAAACATCCCATTATGCTTGCCATATTGTTTCAAATTCAAAGTATGAATACAACTTAATAATTTGCTTCTAGGCTTTAAACTGCTTGTTTGGTGAGAAATCTCATCTCAATAGTGTTTCTCAAGCGATATGTGTTTAATATATGTAGTGCCAGTTGCCTTGTTTTTCGAATACTGTTTCAACACCGCCATTTATGAAAATTCCAAAGAATAAATTACTCATTGATGTATGATAGCTGAGTGGTCTAAACCAGTGCTCCCCAAACTTTTTATCGACACGGATCGGATCAACGTTTGATAATTTTAACGCGGCCCGCGGGGGGGGGGGGGGAGATACGTTGATTGTTTACATTTTAGATTGTTTTGATTTAATAATTTTAATTTAATTGGATTTAAACATGCCTTCAAAATAAAATACAGTTACACCAAAAAATGAATATAATGTGATTTAACATTTTAACTCACTAGAACGCTAAATCAATAAAAAAGTTTCCCAAACACAAAAAAAAACCACGAAGCGCTCGAACTCTTTTCAAAGCAAAGACAGGTGATCGTACACCAACTATGAGAATAAATGTTTAGGCTCAGTCTCGCCTAAAATCCCCGCTAATGTCTGAAACATGTCCAAAATGCCTCTGTTCACGCGACGTCCCCACAACTTCAGTTTGGATTTAAATGCAGCTACTTTGTCTGCCAACTTGAAAACAGTTGTCACATTTGTCAAAATTAGAAAATAGAGACATACAGAATTCAGAAATCATAATTGAAGCTCTAGTAACAGAACAAATTTCAAGTTCTGATTTACCGCCTCCTAATTTGAGTGGACATTTCATAGATAAGAACCGCACAAGCCCGAGATAAATACACCAAAGTAAATAAAATGGAAATAATTTAATATTTCTTGGACGGCCCGGTACCATTTGATCCACGGACCGGTACCGGTCCGCGGCCCGGGGGTTGGGGACCACTGGTCTAAACGAATTAAATTAAATGTTAAACACTGCCCCTGATATATATCATTGAGAGATAATGGTTGTTACCTTAGGTAAGATACTAGCAGACAGTCTGGTTTGTAAAACTGAAAATCCCTTTAGTCCTGACCCCCTATAGAAAAAAATCCATCTCTTATCTTTGTAATGAAACAACCAATTTTCTTGAAAGGAGATATACGAAAGGAATAACATAACTACAGATTGTAGGAGTGAAGTTTAAGTGGGGGGGGGGTCTGTTTAGATGTCGAAAATTTATTTTACTTCATTAATTAAACAGTAGAAAACCTGAAAATAAAACTGTAATGTATAAACAATAGAGAACTAATATTGAATTCCGTTCTTAAAAAATTAACTACACTTTTCCAAGTGTATTTCCAAGAAATTAAAGTTCATTAATTTAAAACCCTTTAGATGGGGTAAAGTTAAAAAAAACGACTTATTTAGTCGTCTCTTCATTGAGATTATTTGCTAGGCCTTTTTATGTCTCAGAGTGTGCGACCTCTTTAGTATTACGTCAATTTCTTCTCAAAAGAAAACAATTAATGCATTGAGTGGACGGAGAAAGTAAGCACAACACACATGCTAAGCTTTAAAACAGAAAAAACATATTTTTGTCGTACGAAGTTGAATATTAAAACGTCGAATACCATTAACCTTTTGACTGCCGGCTATAGATATAACAAGCGTGATTCTTATAACTTTCAAGGTATAACTGATGCAAGGGCCGTTGTCTAAATTCTTTCTTGGCGCGATCATAGAACAACTGCTGTACCGGCAATAGTCTAAAAGTTAACGTAGCGAAACTGTATGCAAAGTTGAGGCCTACTAGCAAAGTACGGAAGGTAAGGTAAGGTAATTTTAATTAACGTCCTACTAGAGCAACACAACGGGCTAGTGACGACGATCCGGGATCAATCCCTTAAGGGAAAGATCCGAGGACAACACCTCGTAATTTTGAACCACGGTCAGCTGACGAAGCAACATCCGAGATGGCACCCCAATCTCCAAACTACCATACTAACCCAACGTGAGGACTTTCGACCACGACAGATTTAAGGTGCACCAGCCGCCTTTACACCACATACGCTTACAAACTTCCATGCCCGGACCCGGATTCGAACCAGGAACCTTCCGATCTAGAGGCTGACACCTTAACCACCATACCGGTTGGTAGGCCCTAATTAACATAATAGAACTAACATAAAGTAGATCTCAATACACACATGCCGACCAATCGGTATAGTGGTTAAGGTGTTAGCCTCTAGATCGGAAAGTTTCTGGTTTGAATCCGGGTCCGGGCATGGATGTTTGTAAACGTATGGTGTAGAGGCGGCTGGTGCACCTTAAATCTGTCGTGGTCGAAAGTCCTCACGTTGGGTTGGCGTGGAAGTTTGGAGAGTGGGGTGCCAGCTCAGGTGTTGCTTCGTCATCTGACCGTGGTTCAAAATTACGAGGTATTGTCCTCGGATCTTTTCCCTTAAGGGACTGATCCCGGACTGTCGTCAATAGCCCGTTGTGTTGCTCTAGTACGACGTTAACTAAAAATTACCAATTACCTCAATACACACATAGTAATTGGTAAATGTTTTGTTAACGTCGTACTAGTGCAGGGATGGCCAACCCGAACAGTGGCACGCGACCTATTAAAAAATTAATTATTATTTAAAATTAAATGTTTCAAGTTATATTAATTTTTATTTTATACAAAACCTAACTGACTGAACATTTAAAAATGTTCATTAACAACAAAATCCAAGTTTGTACTTAATTATTTTTTCAATCTACACTACTCAGACTTAAATGAAAAAAAAAATGTGCTATTTGTATAAAACCCCCATAATCAGCCTATAAATAACATTTTTTCACCTTTCTATTTTTTAGTATGTTGTAAAAGTTTGAAGTGGCACGCATAACCTTTTTCCTCCAGATAGTGGCAGCCGACCAACCGGTATAGTGGTTAAGGTGTTAGCCTCTAGATCGGAAGGTTCCTGGTTCGAATCCGGGTACGGGCATGGATGTTTGTAAGCGTATGGTGTAGAGGCGGCTGGTGCACCTTAAATCTGTCGTGGCCGAAAGTCCTCACGTTGGGTTGGCGTGGAAGTTTGGAGAGTGGGGTGCCAGCTCAGGTGTTGCTTCGTCATCTGACCGTGGTTCAAAATTACGAGATGTTGTCCTCGGATCTTTCCCTTAAGGGACTGATCCCGGACTGTCGTCAATAGCCCGTTGTGTTGCTCTAGTACGACGTTAACTAAAAATTATCAATTACCAGATAGTGGCACTCTTCCCAAAAAGATTGGACACCCCTGTACTAGAGCAACACAACGGACTATTGACGAGGGTTCGGGATCAATCCCTTAAGAGAAAGAACCGAGTAAAACACCACGTAATTTTGAACCACGGTCAGATGACGAGGCAACACCAGAGCATGCACCCCACTCTCCACGTTAACCCAACGCGGACTTTCGGCCACGACAGATTTAAGGTGGGACATCCGCCTCTACACCATACGATTACAAATACCCATCCACTCACCAGGATTTGGACCAGGAACTTTCCAATCTAGAGACTGACACCTTAGCCACCAGACCGTTTGGTGGTGACGGTCTGGGATCAAACCCGAAGGAAAAGATGAGAGGACACCGTAATTTTGTACCACAGAATATTGAAGAGGAAACGTACTCCCACAATAAGACAGGTAATGGTAATGGTAATTTTAGTTAACGTCGTATTAGAGCAACACAACGGGCTATTGACGACGGTCCGGGATCAGTCCCTTAAGGGAAAGATTCGAGGACAACACCTCGTAATTTTGAACCACGGTCAGATGACGAAGCAACACCTGAGCTGGCACCCCACTCTCCAAACTTCCACGCCAACCCAACGTGAGGACTTCCGGCCACGACAGATTTAAGGTGCACCAGCCGCCTCTACACCATACGCTTACAAACATCCATGCCCGTACCCGGATTCGAACCAGGAACCTTCCGATCTAGAGGCTAACACCTTAACCACTATACCGGTTATATTGAAGAGGAAACGTACTCCCACAATAAGACAGGATGATGGTACGAGATGATCTTTGGCTTTATTAGCCTTTTTTGGCGCTAGAATTGTCATCTTATTACATGAAACGGTGAAATGTAAAGATTTAAATGTTTTAAAAAAAATTTTAAAGAGCTAAAAATGGGTTAATTTCAAATTTTAAAGCCGACCAACCGGTATAGTGGTTAAGGTGTTAGCCTCTTGATCGGAAGGTTCCTGGTTCGAATCCGGGTACGGGCATGGATGTTTGTAAGCGTATGGTGTAGAGGCGGCTGCTGAACCTTAAATCTGTCGTGGCCGAAAGTCCTCACGTTGGGTTGGCGTGGAAGTTTGGAGAGTGGGGTGCCAGCTCAGGTGTTGCTTCGTCATCTGACCGTGGTTCAAAATTACGAGGTGTTGTCCTCGGATCTTTCCCTCAGGGGACTGATCCCGGACCGTCGTCAATAGCCCGTCGTGTTGCTCTAGTACGACGTTAACTAAAATTACCATTACCATTACCATTCAAATTTTAAAATAATTAAAATTGTGATAATTTAGTTTGAAAATTAAACCGAACTTCGGGAAACATCAAGTGAATATATAGGCTTGATTCACGTTGATAGGATGAAATTTCTCGGGTTAGAAAATCCTTATTTCCTCTTCACCTCAATATCTAACATCTAAAACTGCAAACTTCACTCGCAAAACTGTAATAAAAGATGTTAATTCCACGAATACTGTCAAATGTTAGTAAAACTACTATATTTGTAATAATTCAAATAAGAAGCAAAATAGAAAGCAGTAATACATTTATTAAAACCCCTTCTGATAATTATAAAATACACACTTAATAAAAACACTAAACAATTGCAAATTCAAAATGGATTTCCTGTTGCAGAATTTTGACACGAAATCAGAATGCAGTATTACAATTTTAAATACAATTTACGGTACTTGATGAAAGCTGACTCTAGAAACAGCATTTTTCCTTTGTTCTAATAGGTGAAATGTTCTAGATTTTGTTTAGATATAATTCGAATGACAGAAAATTACTAGCAGCGATAAATTTATTAAAACCTGTTCCAAACGATACAGTATGAACACAATTGCAAGCAGCATAAAAACACTAACTGATTTTCTATATGGTGGCCATCTTGGATCAACAGCCATCTTGTTTGGCAATAAACATCGCTTTGCCGACTAACGTAACGGATGCTACTACTCCACCCTGCACTTCTATACTATTTGTTATAATTCAAATAGGAATCCAAATAGAATGCAATGATACATTTATTAAACCCTTCCAATAATTAAAAATGTGCAAACTTAATAAAAACTCTTAAAAAATTGCAGATTTTTGCCACGAATTCAGAATTTAATTTGCGGTACTTGATGAAAGCTTCGCCCCTCTAGAAACCGCATTCTTCCTTAGTTCTAATAAGTCAAATCTTCTAGATTATGTTTAAATATAATTCGATAGACAAAAAAAGAGACAGCAGTCATAGATTTATTAAAATCTGTTCTAGACATTACATAGTATGAACACAATTGTGAGCAGCATAAAAATACCAACTACTCGATAAAAAACACCAACTTGATAAAAAAAACTAAAAATTTAAAACCTCAGTTCCAGCTAAAGATTATTCACGAAATTAGAATAAAGTTAAGTGTTTAAACTCTCAGTGTACTTGATGATGGCTTTGCTTCCTTCACAGACAGCATGCTTTCCAAGTTCTCCAGAAATCACCAGTCGAACAGCGGTTTGGATTTCTCGTGCAGAGATGGTAGATCGTTTGTTGTACTTGGCCAATTGAGAAGCTTCCGTGGCGAGGCGTTCGAAGATGTCCCTCACGAAGGTGTCCATGATGCTCATTGATTTACTCGAGATTCCGATTTCCGGATGCACTTGCTTCAAGACTCTGTAGATGAATGTGTGGTAGATCATTGAGGTTCTCTTTTTTCTTTTACGCATTACGTCGCCTGGATGACTAACTGTGGGTGACGCAAGAGATTTCATGGCCTTTTTTTTCTGAACCGGAGCCATTATTGCGACGAGAACGTGGAGCACTGGAATAATAAAGATCGACTCGATCGGATACCTGGCGGTTTTTTGAGATGGATTTTTGCACAGGCGCATCAATCCCATGATAGTACTTTACGCAAGTCCAACTTGATTGGCTAATCGGATCACATGACCTAGATACGTATGTCATCACGGTTTATAGTTGTTGGCGATTTATCTCTTCCTTTCTGCTTTCTTCTTTTCTTTTCAGATCCATGGCTATGGGTGGGTAGAGGTGGGAGCCGAAAATTGTATCCTTTTATTATATAAGTTAATAATTATATAAGTTAGTGTTTTATGTATGCTTTTTGTTACATCAGAATGGTCCTAAGCCAGCGGTGGATACGACACCATCATCCTAAAGCAAAGGGGACGGCAGAGGGGCGGAAAAATATCAGCTGGTAGTGAGTTCAGGAGTGGTTCTTAGATTATTTATGCAAAATCAACGGAAGCTTGGAAAAATATGTAAAGGGTATTAAAAATTAGGAAAAGTAAATTAGAATAAAAAGGAATTAAATTGGAATTTTTTAAAAATAATTTGGAGGATCTAAAAATTTTCCCGCCAGCTGGGTTCGAACTCGGGTAGTCATCCTATGCTGCCAACGCTATTCAGAAGGCGAGTGACTTTAGCCATTATGCCATCGTTGCTTCATGAAAAGAAGCTCTTTAAAGTATAAGTACCCTTAATATAAGTTGGCAAGAAGTACTACTAACAACAACCATACAACATATATATGAGGTGTCAACTTGTCGGACACTTACGCTGTACGCTGAGGCGCTAGTGTATGTATTTTGTATTTGCAATTCTACGAAACAACGCGCATATTCAAAATCAAATGGTTACTGCAACAATCAGATTGGCGAGATATCCAAGTGAAGCCAAGCCCGTGAAACTAGCCAATCAAGTTGGACTTGCGTAAAGTACTATCATGGGATTGAGCCGCTTCTGATTTTTGCACAACTAGGTATAGACGGCCCTAGTGGTTTTGCGAGGTACTAATATTTTTAATTAACGTCGTACTACAGCAATATATTGGGTTAGTGTGGAAGTTTGGAGAGTGGGGTGCCAGCTCAGGTGTTGCTTCGTCATCTGACCGTGGTTCAAAATTACGAGGTGTTGTCCTCGGATCTTTCCCTCAAGGGACTGATCCCGGACCGTCGTCACTAGCCCGTTGTGTTGCTCTAGTAGGACGTTAATTAAAATTACCTTACCTTACCTTCCGTACTTTGCTAGTAGGCCTCAACTTTGCATACAGTTTCGCATTACCATCTGACCGTGGTTCAAAATTACGAGGTGTTGTCCTTGGATTTTTCCCTTAAGGGATTGATCCCGGACAGTCGTCAATAGCCCGTTGTGTTGCTCTAGTACGACGTTAACTAAAATTACCAATTACCATTACCTTAGGGATTGATCCCGAACTATCGTTAATAGACCGTTGTGGATCTCTATTATGATGTTAATTAAAATACCAACCTACCTACTAACATATGCAAAATTCACACTGTCAAGGTTTTTTTTATATTTCCAATGGCAAGGCAGTACAATTGCGAAGATAAATACAAATATATTTCAATACAATACAAAGTACAGAGTTGACCGAGGTCATTTTAGCCTTATACAAGGCCAGAAGTGATGGTCACTTGTGAAGGGGCACTCAGTGGGTGGACCATCATTGTCCCTAACAAAGGACAGCACAATTTACATCCATGCTATAACCCCGGATTCGAACCAGGAACCTTCCGATCCAGAGGCCAACACCTTGACCACTAGACCGGTTGATCGGCACATTGTCAAGGTGCTTTCTAAAAATAAAAATAGTTCTCATGAGCCATTTTCGTTCAAATATTTTGCTTTCGGAGGCCGCGGTATCCCGATTCGAAGATCAACGGACTTGCAGTCGGAGTGTTAGGAGTTCAATTCCAACCAAAAGACCGTACGAAGGTTATGGTGCATGTTAAATATGTCGTGGATTCAAATGTACTTACGTTGGCAAGTTTGGAGAGTGGGGTACCAGCTCGGGTGCGACTTCTTGATGTGATCGTTGTTAAAAATTACGTGGCGTTGTCCAAATTAAGGTATGGGGTTGATCCCAGACCATAACCAACCAATAGTACGTTATGTTGCTTCAGTGCGACGTTAATTAAAATACCTACCTTTTGCTTTAACTGTCCGTAATAATGGCCGACCAAACGGCATAGTGGTTAAGGTGTTAGCCTCTAGATCGGAAGGTTCCTGGTTCGAATCCAGGTCCGGGCATGGATGTTTGTAAGCGTATGGTGTAGAGGCGGCTGGTGCACCTTAAATCTGTCGTGGCCGAAAGTCCTCACGTTGGGTTGGCGTGGAAGTTTGGAGAGTGGGGTGCCAGCTCAGGTGTTGCTTCGTCATCTGACCGTGGTTCAAAATTACGAGGTGTTGTCCTCGGATCTTTCCCTTAAGGGACTGATCCCGGACCGTCGTCAATAGCCCGTTGTGTTGCTCAAGTACGACGTTAACTAAAATTACCATTTACCGTAATAATGTGTATTAATTGTGAACTCTATGAAACACGGGCCGCAATAGCTCGGTCGACAGAGTAACGAATTTGCAACGGTAGGGTTGAGTTCGAAACTCATTCTAGCAAAAGACCGTCGTGTATACGGGGCTAGTGCACGTTAACTCAGTCGTGCCCTGAAATGTCCTCGCGATGGTATGGTGTGGAAGTTTGGTATGGCATGGTATGATTTTTAAGTAAAGTCACACTGAAGAAAAACAATTGGATATTAGCGACTTTTCGGATGAAACTCGAATGGAAAGATCCGAGGAAAATACGACGTTCGAACCAAGGTCGAACCAAGGTCAGATGAACAGGTCACACCTGAGCACGTTGGCGGGATGTGGAAGTTTGGAGAGAGGGTTGCCCCGTGTGCACGACAATCTTTGTTCGAAATGTGTTTCGAACTCGTAGCCCTTCGTTTCCTAATCCGCTGGCTTGGTTCAGAAGTTCGGAGAGTGGGGTTCCAGCTCAAGTATTGCCTCGTCATCTGACCGTGGTTCAAAATTAAGTGATGTTTTCAGTGGTAATTGTTAATTAACGTCGTACTAGAGTAACACAACAGAGTATTGTGGACGGTCCGGGATCAATCCCCTTAAGAGAAAGATCGGAGGACAACACCAAGTAATTTTGAACCACGGTCAGATGACGAGGCAACACTTGAGCTGGAACCCCACTCTCCAGACTTCGTCGCCAACCCAACGTGAGGACTTTCGGGCACGATAGATTTGACATGCACCAGCCGCCTCTACACAATGCGATTACAAACATCCATGCACTGATCCGGATTCGAACAAGGAACATTCAAATCTAGAGGCTAATACCTTAACCACCAGACCTATTGGTAGGCGGTGACGGTCTGGTATCAAACTCGAAGGAAAAGATGCGACGACATCGTAATTTTGTGAGTATTACACAATATTGAACAAGAAAGAACATACTCCCATTTTAAAATAAGATGATAGTATATAAGATAATATTTGGCTTCATTTTCCTTTTTTGGCATTAGAAATTTTTTCTTTTTAGTACGTAAAACGATCAAATTTATAAATTTAAAATAATAAAAGGGCTATACCTGGACGAAACAGGTATACCTATACGAAACAGGTATACCTGGACGAAACAGGTATACCTAGATGAAACAGGTATACCTAGACGAAACGAGTAAAACTAGACGAAACAGGTATACCTGGACGAAACAGGTATACCTAGATGAAACAGGTATACCTAGACGAAACGAGTAAAACTAGACGAAACAGGCATACCTAGACGAAACAGGCATATCTAGACGAAACAGGTATACCTAGACGAAACAGATATACCTAGCCAAAACAGGTATAACTAGATGAAACGAGTTAAACTAGACGAAACAGGCATACCTAGACGAAACAGGCATACCTAGACGAATCAGGTATACCTATACGAAACAGGTATAACTAAGACAAAACAGGCCTACCTAGCCAAAACAGGTATACCTAGCCAAAACACGCATACCTGGGCGGAACAGGTATACCTAGACGAAACAAGTAAAACTAGACGAAACAAGCATACCTAGACGAAACAGGCATATCTAGACGAAACAGACATACCTAGACGAAACAGGCATACCTAGATGAAGCAGGTATACCTAGACGAAACGGGTATACCTTAACGAAACAGGTGTACCTGAACAACACAAGCATACCTAGACGAAGCAGGTATACACCTATACGAAACAGGTATAACTAGACAAACAGGCCTACCTAGCCAAAACAGGTATACCTATCCAAAACAGGTATGCCTAGACAAAACACGTATACCTGGGCGAAACAGGTATACCTAGACGAAACAAGTAAAACAAGAAGAAACAGGCATATCTCGTCGAAACAGGCATACCTAGACGAAACAGGCATACCTAGACGAAACAGGCATATCTAGATGAAGCAGGTATACCTAGACGAAACGGGTATACCTTAACGAAACAGGTGTACCTGTTCAACACAAGCATACCTTGACGAAGATGGTATAACTAGTCGAAACAGGCATACCTATACGAAACAGGTATAACTAGACAAAACAGGCCTACCTAGCCAAAACAGGTATACCTAGCCAAAACACGTATACATAGCTGAAACAGGTATACCTAGATGAAACCCGTATACCTAGCCGAAACAGGTATACCTAGATGAAACAGGTATACCTAGTCGAAACCCGTATACCTAGCCGAAACAGGTATACCTAGATGAAACAAGCATACCTAGTCGAATCAGGTATATCTAGATGAAACAGGCCATTTCTTGAGTGGTTTAAAGCAACTTGTTTTCGGTTCATTTGGCCTTAGTTATGAAAACGGGGCCGAGCTCTTAGTAGTTGGCACCCTTGACACTAACAGTAACCACTGTTGGTTAAATGCCACCGTAGCTCAATTTGTTTATGCTCAATTGACTAGGAACATACGAGTTGTAGTTGTCGCAGGTTCGAATTCTCTCCGGGTGTATTTCTCTTTTCTGTTGTTTGTAGTAACCAATCAAAACGAGCTTATCACTTTAATCTGTGGATCACTTAATTCGTGGTATGTGAATAGGGTTCTTGGATAATCCGTGGTTTAACCATCTCCAGCGGATTAACACGAGTCGTGAATACGGCAGTGCGTGTATTTCTCTTTTCTTATGTTTGTGAAACTTTTCTTCTTTGTCTGTTTATTACTTGATGGTTGTCTGTCTTGTGTTAGGCACAGCAGGACCAAATATGGCAAGAGAGTGCTCCGTTAAACTCAATCCAACCAACCTACAGGGTGATTCTAACGGTTATGGGACAAACTAGGAGGGGTGGTACAGCTTACTAAAACATACATTTTTCGTACAGGAATGTAGGGTCGGAAATGACGCGTGGAGGCACGAACACAAAAAATGAGACATGAACATAAAAACGTTGTTTATTTACAACATCCTTGCAAAGTGCTTCTTTGCAGCAATGTTTGCTGTAAATGCTCAAAATGGCGACCACCATCAGTGACACAAACTCGGCAGCTGTGATTAGCTGGAAATGCTGTGGGCAGAGGGCAGTAGTGTGCCTGGCCATCCATGATCTGATGCATCTGCGGGAAGACGTCATTTGCAACTGTGCTTGCTCATTGATGGGGGATTGGCAACAACAAAAGGCTGACATGCATATGATGTACGGTGTTGCTAATGGGAACTGCAGAGCAACTCTACGGCTGTATCAGGAACGTTTTCCGACCAGGCGTATGCCGAACCACAAAATATTTAAGCGGTTTGCTTCGGCACCTTTGTGAAAATGGTTCATTCATCGCCAGCTCCGACGGAAGAACTGGATCAAGAACTGTGCGACATCCAAAGATGGAAGAAACCATCTTGAACATTGTAGATGAAGCACGCCACGCAAGTACAAGATCTATTGCACGTCGTGTACATGTGAATTAACCCACCGTTTGGAGAGTCTTAAAAGAAGAACCCAAGCATGTATTACTGTTGGTGGTCGCAATTTTGAGCATTTATTGTCAACATTGCTACAAAGAAGCACTTAGCAAGGACGTTGTAAATAAACAATGTTTTTCTGTTCGTGTCTCATTTTTTTATGTTCGTGCTATTTATTTAGATAAACTAGAAAAAATTATGAAAATGGCTTCGCGAGTAATTACTACCCATATATAAAAATAAAGTAAATAAGCATATGGAACAGCTTTTAGAAACTAAAAAAAGCATCGAAAATTCATCAGTTGTGAATAGGTACTGAAACTCTGTGCTCCGGTGGCAAAATATTATAAGTCCCTTAAATTGAGTAAAAAATCGCAAAAAAATTAAGTAAGTCCCTTTCTGGAGTCTGGTTTGTTAATGTTTAGAAGGTGGTAAAATGTCGTAAATATTTCTCTTTCAGTTTATGAGAAAACAAAGGTGGAAAAACGTGATATAAGTCAAAAACCACAGAACTACATGTTGAAACTTAAATTTTAAAATTGCTGTCACGAAAAATTAAAAAAAATGACTTCTGAGCACAGAATTAGTATCTTTCAGTCGAAATGAGTAATAAGATCGCAGTGTATTCTAAAATATTTCGGATAGGTATAAACATTGGCACTGTTCAGCAAACTATTTTCCTGTTCACTACCTTATGAATTTTTAAGAGCGCACACATAATTTAAAAGTTTGAAAGATAGTAGATTGATTATTTACAATACTGTACTAGTAATTAATATTTTTTAATGAAAAGAGTTATTAAACGTGTACAATTTTATGATTCACATTCTGACTTGAGCATTCGCAGATAAACGAACCTAAATGTTCTATTTTATATCTTTCCTTTATTTTTATTGAAATAGTCAATGCTTTAAAATAATTAGTTTTGTTCAAACGTAAATAAACTACTCAAGCGTTTTCAAACTTATTCCATAAACCTTTACTGGGAAACTATTAAAGTAAAACCTCTTTAACGTAACCCGCATTTAATGATTTACCGCATATAACATCATTTTTCATTGGTCCCAAATAATTTCCTATACTTTCAATGTTAAAAAAAAATCCCGTATTTAGTTCTGTCACTTCTAAATATTTCCTGCATTTAATGTTTCTTCATGAGGGAGAACTCAAATAGATTTTCTTAAAACTAGGGGCCCGCCCCCTGCTCGCTAACGCTCGCCAACCCCCGGAGGATTGCTTCGCATTTCTCATTGGTTCGCTGTGCGAACCTATGCTCGCTTCGCTCGCATCATGAAGACACGTGTCCTAGCAGAAGGGATTGATTACAAGGTACAGCTACACTCTACGTTTATGAGTGATGGCAACGGCTTGGCGATTTTTTTTGGCGCACTTCTAGTAGCGAGTTACGATAAATTAAGGCAACCCATCTTTCGTTGCTGTTGTTGTGGTTTTCACGGCAACCTCGGCAAACGGAAACTATCAATTTTCATTTTGAATATTCTAGAAAGTTCTTCCAAAATCCGTTAAAATCGTTTGATTTCATTGATTCGTTTGAAATTTTTTTCTTTCCTCCCATTGGTTATTTTGTTTTTAAAATATCCTTTTATTGCATTGGTCCTTTTAAATCGTTTTCTGTGATACCATTGGTCCATTTATTTGTATTTTGACAGTTGTGGAATTTTTATTTTGTTATAATAGTTTTTTTTTTCACGACAGGATTAAGAGTTTTGTTTTTTTGACCATTTTCGTTTTCATTATTTTTTTACGAGAGAATTCTGACGTTATCAGGTATTATTTCTTGCTTTTTTTCTTTTGTAAATCTTTTTCTTTTTCAACATGCTCACTGTATTTAGTGTAATTGATAAGTTTCAGGGTATTCTTACCATTCGTAGCTTAGTTTCTCTGTTGGTTCACAAATGTGTTTTGATATGTGATTAAGCTTACTACTTTTTGTGAAATTTTTTTTAAATATACTTTTTAAAACGTTCTGAAATGTGCTTAAAAAGTGTGTTGTAAAAAGAAAAAAAATTGTGACAGAAAAAGAGTTAAGAAATAATTCTTTCCTTGGCGACTTTAGAAGTGCGCCAAAAAAAAATCGCCAAGCCGTTGTCATCAGTCATAAACGTAGAGTGTAGCTGTACCGATTACAAAATATGATATTCCAAAAAATATTTTTCAAATCTAAATTTGTTGTATTAGATAAAAGATATATACAGTACCTCTGAAATCAGAATTTAAATGAAAACTTTGAGCAAATTTTTACTCGCAATGTGAGCGCTGCTTTGGAAATTGAATACCCAGCATGTTGTTTGTGTGTACATTTCCCCAGTACTCGAGCCACCCATACACTTTTTGACTGAGTTTGTTGTCGAAAGTTGTAGTGCACGCGTCTTGTTGTACTATAATTGTTAGCCTTGAAAAGTACCGTTTTTTAAATAGCCCTGAAAAGATCATCCGCTTTCTTAGATTTCCATTACAAACCGCAACAGCTCGTCTAAAATTCATTTTTTTTTCAATAAAATTTCATCCGATAACGCTATAGATTCAAACGAGGCGCGAGGCTCCTAGTAAACAAACAATCGCACAATGTTGCCAAAACGTGGTAACAAATAACGTCTTTTTTGCGTGCCACGTAAGAGAAATATATATATATATAGATAGATAGTCAGATACTAGCAAACAAGTTCGTTCCCGTTAAAGTTCTTTTCGTGTCCTTACTAATACTGAAAACATTAAAACAAAAGACAATAATTTTAAAATTGAGTCCCCCCTCTACCCGACATGACACGGGCATGTCACAAATTCGCATAAAATTCAGACTACCTGAGGTATCGATCTGATGTAAAATTTTTCGCAGAATTTAAATCCGTTGAAATTTCCACTATCTTTAACGATCGCCGAGATAAGAACCTCGAAGAGTCCTTTTTGCGTTCGTAATGAATATCTTCGTCAAATGCAAATTAGATGTACTATAAAACTTACAAAAGAACCTCATATCTGTGGAGAATAATGTTAATGATTTAGCTAGTAAAAGTAAAACGCAAACATAAATCACATTTCTTTAAATAACTAGGGGGCTACACCCCCTACTCGCTATCGCTGGTAGGTATTGAAAACACCGGAAAAGGTCGTTAAAAGAACAAAAACCTGTCAAAATTTAAGTTTAAAACTTACTTTTTTTAAAAATTATTTTAGAAAAGTTTCTTAAATGTTTAAATGGGGGTTTCTATTTTGGAAATATTGAGAACATTTTTAAAGAGAAGTGAAGAAAAAAATTGTTTACACAAACAGTAAAAGCAAGAAAGCAAACAATACATTTCAAACTATTTTTTAATATAAATTAATTTTTATGTATTATTTTCTAACTTCAAATGTTATTACAGAGAAAGGTATTTATGGAATCTCGTAAAACTTTGAGAATTTGTTCTTTATGATGTTGTCTGGTTTATAAACTATAATAATTATGCTAAGTTGAAAAGCTTTTAAATTATAGCCATTTATATGACTGTAAAACTATCAAAATTCTTATATTCATTTCACTTTTAATTCTAGTGCATTGCCTAGCAAAATGCAGGTAGTTTATTTTTTAAATTGTTTGAATAGAGAGAGAGAGAGAGAGAGATTTTCTTATAGCACATTTGAAGTTTCTGACAAATTTCTTTAAAATTTCTTACATAATCGTCAATTTTACAAAATTATTGTTAGAGGTTGGCGCCAATTTATAGCAAAGTGCTAATTTCTCGCAACCTTTCTCAACTTTTTATATCTCGGCAACTGTATACATTTTTAATATTTATACGATCAAACCTACACTTAAACTTTCACTCATTCACATTTATTCTAATTCAAGATATATTTTTGTGATTGGCTGATCGAAAGTTGAAGATGTATGGTTATGTAAATTACTTAGCCTTTATATATACGCAGACAAGTGTATCTGATGATGTATGGATTGTGAGAGACAGATCTATTCGATCTTGTTGATACTGCTTGCACGTTATTCCAGTCTGTTAGGCGGATAACGTTCTTTATTTTATTTAAATATGTCTTTAGTTTAAAGTTTAATAAAAACTTTATTTTATTTAAGTTTGTTTGGTCAACCTTCTTTTAGTTAGTTTTATAGACTAACTGGTTACGTGCTCGGACCCACTACTGCCTCACATACTGTTGTTGGGTTACGATCCACTATATCGTTCCCAATGATTATTAATTTATATTTCAAATATTTATAACCCAATGGTATTGTTTAATAACATTAAACATAAAAATATCTCATTAAAATGTTTCTATACCACATTAAAAAAAAAGGTTCTCGAATGTGTTCGGATACCTTAAATGTTTTATTAAACCTTCTGGGAAGGTTAAACATTTCCCAATAAAATCCCGAATACTTCTACTAATTAAAAAATTCCAGTTTCTCTCTGTTGCTAAGCTCCGTCAACTAAAGTTAACGGCATTACTTAAACATAGTTATTTTTGTACTCGACCCCCGTAAAAGAAATATTTATCCTCTAAAAAAACTCGAAATCAAAACCAAATGACACTTGAGTCGATTAAAACAAATGAACTTTCGTTACATTTTTAACTCCCGAGAACACTTGAAAAGTCAAATCACTTTAAGTCAAATATTTGCTAAGAGGGCCTTCTTTTTCGCTTCTAAATGCCTTAAGGGCATACTCAAAAGTAGTGTTTTACGCTGTTATTTTAGGAACAACTTATAGTAATTGAATTGGATCTGACACACAATTTTTATTTTTTCAGGTTCTTTATTTACATTCATTTAGCTCCCTTTAATTCTTCTAAGAGCTAAAACTTGTGATCCTTTAAAATCAATCACTTGAGAACATTTCTATTTAAATGGACCGACAAAGTACATAATTAAGTTGCGTAACATTGAAATATAAATTGATAACTTTTAAGAGTTCGTTCGTGTCTTATATCCCTCATGTATTCTTAATAATGAATTTTAGTTTCTTTGGTTGAATGCAGAAGTCAACAGGTCGTTAAGGTGTTTTAGTAAATGGAGGTATTGGGATGTATTACTTTATAATAAATACGTATGCAAATTAGAATCACCGACATCATTTTGAAGACACGAATTATCGAAATCAGTTTCGTCAAAAGCAAGTTTGACCTTCTGAGTGCCGCGAACGTCTTGTGTAATGTTGTATTTCTTTTCTCCATAACACACGCAATGACTAAATTTGTGCTCACATGACAAAATGGTATAAGTCACTTTTTTTAGTTTTTCGTAATAGCAATTTTAAGATACAAGATTCAACATGCGGTTCTGTGGTTTTTGACTTATTATAATTTTCCACCTATGTTTTCACATAAACTGAAAGAGAAAAATTTACGACATTTTGCCACCTTCTAAACATTAACAAACCAGACTCCAGGATGGGACTTACTCAATTTTTTGGGAAAAGTGACTTATAACATTTTGACACCTGAGAACAGAAATAATCACATCTTTTGTTGGCCACATCTTTTGTTGGCCACGTCTTTTGGCATAGTGCCATAAAATCAGTTTCCTAAACCTTTTATTTGTAAAAATAGCCAAAAATGTAAAAGAAATTGTTCCTTTGTATCTTACTCAAAGAAATATAAAAGAACTTATACTGTGAGTTGAATGTAATCAAAAGTACTGTAAAATTTATTTATCTTATGAGTAATTTTTGTTTTTTATGTTGCTTCTACGTGTTCACAAAATTTTTTTACTTTTTGAATACATTAAATGTTTTACATAAGCTAATTTAAGGTGAAAAGTTTTGAAGAAATTTGAACTTTTCATCAATAGTTTTTCTTTGTGGCATCTTTATTTAAAAATGGGAAAAATATTTTCTAAATAACAGTTTTAAAGGCTTTTATTCCAAAATTGAAACCGATTTGAAAGAACCGTGCGTGATAAAATTATAATATGTTTGATTGATAACACTATTTTATCAAAATTTGAATTACACTGTTTACGAATGCATTGTTCATAAAAGAACGAAAAACAAATCTGATTGAACAGAAAAATTCCATTTAAATTTCATGTTGACAGGACTGAAAGCAAATACAATTTGATTCTTAGTCGATAAAACAGTACTGTTTACGAATTGTTCTAGAGCAATGTTCTTTAACCTTTTAACTCCCACAGCCCGGTGAAAATAGGAGAAATAGCTCACGGACCGGCTTCAAGCCAGAAATAAAAATAATGTAGATGGAATTTTATTTATTAAATCTAATATTATAAAAATGCAATTTTTGGTTCGTGAAACATCTGTTGCTGTTATTTGTTAGCAAATTTAATGTACGTGGTTGCAGCGTTGTTTCTGAGAGACGAAACGATGCATTAACATCCATTCGATTTCTCTGTTTTGTTTTTATTACTGACATAGCTGAAAATAGCTTTCCACACAAATAGAAAGTGGGGAAAAACGACCAACAATTTGTTAGATTTATAACGCAGAGACGGAAATTTTTGATTGAGGAATGTATAAAATTGAGACATGATTGCATTTGGGTCTGGACACCAGAAGTGACATAAGAAGACAACTTGATCAGCTTTTCTTTCTCACGAGGATCAAACACGCATAATTTTATATCTTCCAGAAAGGGATTTTTAATCCAGAAGTTACCTTAAAAGGGGAGTTAGTACCTTTTAGTCCTTGCGTTGCTCGCGAAAACATACTTTTTTCGATTCATCATAAATAAGTGAGTTTTGTATATTGTAGTATAAAATTGATTCAGTTTAAAGATAGTTGTATGCCTTTTAAAAAACTGCAATCATATTTGTAATTAAATTTTTTTTTTTTTTTAAAAACCTAGCGCAAAAATTATACATAATTTCTTTGTTTTGAAATTTACCCACTTAACTTTCCCTCAAGTTTAAAACAAAAAACTAATCAACGTAGAGTTAAGAAATTTTGTATGGTTATTCTAAAAGTAGTTCGTAGTTCTCTGAACTATGGATTTGTGTATGAGAGCTATAGTTTTTTATTTATGGATCCATACCTAACTAAAAACAATTTTCAAAGTTGACTTATTTAAAATTTTTTTATTTTTATAAATATTTTTACTTCAAAAAACTCAAATTCCTTAGTTTATAGAATTAAGACATTCACGTGCTTCAATTTGGTGCAAGCATTTGGGTTTTACAGTGCATCTTTCAAAAGTTATCTTGCGGGAGAGTTAAGTGGGTAAATTTCAAAACGAAGAAATTGTGTTTAATTTTTGCTAGGTTTTATAAAAAAATAGATGTTTTTAATTACAAATATGACTGCAGTTTTTTAAAAGCCATACAATTATCTTTAAACTGTATCAATTTTATACTACAATATACAAAACTCAATTATTTATGATGAATCGGAAAAAGTATGTTTTTGCGAGCAACGCAAGGTCTAGAAGGTACTAACTCCCCTTCGTGGATTTTCATTTTCAGGGAAATAATTTTTCAAGGTTTTTAGCTAACGCTCTTAAATGCTGGCCTATTATGTTGAATATGACTTTCTGTTTGATATAGTTAAAAAATTCTCCAAAAAGTTGGAACATTTCTATATCTTTCTTTTGTACGCGATTATTCCAAAGAGCCAGCTTCTTTTGAAACGCGTCCATTTTAGTTCTTAGTGTAAAAATATTCGCATATGACCCCTGAAGAGAAATATTAAGTTCGTTCAGAGGGTTAGATAAGTCCGCCATATACGCAAGCTTAACCCTTAACTGCTGTGTCACAAACCGTCTCGTAACTAGTGTGGAGGGGTATCTCAGACCTCGCTCACTAAAGTTGATTAATATAATATATTAATGAAAGATTCTTTAGATAATTTTTATTTATGCATTTTAAATTTAGAAAATTCAATTCTTAACATGAAATATATTTTATATTACTATATAAGTTAAGTAGATTCCATGTCTCTTCAGGCTCAGCTTTCGAACCTAATTTTGCAGGACGTTTCAATCCTGGAAACTGGAAAACTATGTTGCGTTTTGGTGTTCTAACGGCACGTTTAGGTTCTCCCACAGGCATCCCATTTGAAGTTATTTTTTCCGTAGAAATATTCTTCTTGTGAAGACGCACTTGAAATGTCTTCATATTCATCTGCATAAATTCCCGAATCCGTTTCGTGTTCGCTTTCAATAATATTACCCGAAATTTCACTGTCCCAGTACTCTATTTCCGACCCATTATCAACAATGTCCTGAATTTCGTTTTTTGTAAGATACTCAGGCCTTTTCTGAGTAAAGTTTGTTGCCATTTTAGGCTCTCTGCCGAAATTCCCTACTCAAACTTAGACGATTTCATTCAACAAGAACGGTTTACGCAAATGCTGTGAAGGGGTCTAAGAGACCACGCGGGAAATGCAAACAGTGTGAAATACGAAATAGTTGGGGCAGCCAAACCAGTCTTGGAATGTGGCTTCTGTTGGACCTAGTAGGAAGGTACTGAATAGGACAGGGACCAATATTCACTTTAAGGGGTGGAAACGACCCGTCAATAATGACTCGGGGTCTGTGAGACCCATGACAGCAGTTAAAGGTTAAGCCCCGTTTACACCGGAGTTGCATGTACATTTCTCTCCCTTTTAGTGGCGAGGATGTTTTACGTTCCCCTATGCTGACCCCTTTATGTCCATTTTTTCGACCGACTCCGGTGTAAATGCTTTGCGGACATTATAGGCAACCATTCGAGCACACTCTTCTCACCCCTTTCTGGAGAAGAGTGATCACTTTTCATCAAGATATCGAGTTCCTTCCCGATTTCACTCCAGGCATTGTTCTTTTGTTTTTGTCTTTGTACTCGGGTGTAGTTGGGTCCCATTAGAGGACATGCCTCTCTCTAAATAGTACAATTAATGTTATTACCACCTCTTTCGTCCACTCCATTTTCATCGAATAGGTCACTCACTGCCGGTTTAGCGGGAGATGGGGTCAAGGCGACCACTGGGGCCTAAGGGAAGAGGGGAGCGGTTATAGTCAAGCAAACGTCTGGGAGAAATCCCCCTGCAAAATTGCAACCCTTTGATCTGTACCGATCCATGGTGGAAAACTAATTTGGCTCTGCAAACTCTCCACATCGCCACCCCTACCCGAGATCTTGACGATAATATTAATGCCGTTTCTAGGAATAGTTTCGATGTTTGGAGGGCTCTACTAGCTCAGATTATTACTCTCGCAGACACTGCTTTACTTTTTCCCTCAGTTCGAACAGGCGTGTATGGACTCTTTATCTCTATAACTATTTCATTTCTGCATGGAGTAGAAATTGTTGGTGATGTGAGTCCATATTCTCACACAGTCTTTAGTTCTGTAGAAAACTTCTCTGCAGCTAGAGGCTCCCAAAGGATCATAGAATGAGTGAACAAAATTTCTGGTTGCTCGACTTCTTTATTTTCGTAACCACGTCCTGAGCGACGAAGGGTCATGCTCACAGCACCGTTCGCTCACCCCCCCCCCTCCCCAACGCATCTGCTCCAGTCTAAGCCCTGTGTTTGAAAATACTCTTCAAGGGTATTAACTATCTCTGAACCTAGTAGTCCGTCCAGGTAAATCAAGCTAACATAGAAGTTCCCTTAATGCTTCATCTTCACTATACTTCACGAAGCTAAGTTGAATAGCATGGTTAGTCAGGTTATAAGTTGAATCGTGAAACATCTCTATTTCTTTATCCCCTTTACAATTTGAATTTTCAATATCGATGGACTTGTCGACAATTTTCTGAATAGTGGGGTCCGAAAGCGGTATAGCCTCTAGTTTTGTAGTGTTTTGAGGACCAATAATTTTTTATACGTCGTCTAAGATGCAAGGCATTACTATCTCTCAACAATAGTAAACGGTTTTTCGTTTCGGCTATTCGAAGAGCAACTTAATGAGACGATTGAAGCTGCGCCTTGTCACGAGTCGTCCATTGTTTTCATTTAACTTTTCTAAAGTTCTATCTCTGGTCACGTAATCTTACCTTATGGTACGTACTAGCTGAGCAGCAGGCTCGCATACAGGCTGCGAATTAAAAATTTTTTAGAGTGCAGTACTTGTCGAAGATTGAGATCTGAAGATTAAGTCTGGTTTTGGTAACGGAATTCAAGATCGAGATATTTGAATAAATGATCTTTTGATTTTGAGAAAAGCCGCTATGCTGGTAGATTAGTCAGGCGTTTTACATTTATTACAATTTTGTATCTATTTTTATTATTTGTTATTGTTAAGTTATTATTATTATTATTATATAAGTTATTATTATACAAGTTATTATTATACAAGTTATTGTTACATAAGTTATTATTATACAAGTTATTGTTACCTAAGTTATTATTACATTAGTTATTATTATACAAGTTATTGTTACCTAAGTTATTATTAGTAGTATATAATTTATTATTATTATGATTATATAAGTTTGAGTTATTATTATTATTACATAAGTTTTACTTATTATTATATAAGTTATTATTATTATTATTACATATGTTTTACTTATTATTATATAAGTTATTATTATTACTAGGGGGCCTGCCCCCTGCTCACTAACGCTCGCCAACCAACGGAGGATTGCTTTGCAATCCTCATTGGTTCGCTGCACGAACCTATGCTCGCTTCGCTCGCCTCAATGAAGACATGTGTCCTAGCAGAAGGGATTGTTTACAAAATATGTTACCAAAAAAATGTTTTTCAAATCTAAATTTGCTGTATTACAGAAAAAATATATACTGTATCTCTAAAATCAGAATTCAAATGAAAACTTTGTGCAAATTTTGACTCGAAATGTGAGCGTTGCTTTGGAAATTGAATACCCAGCATGTTGTTTGTGTGTACATTTTCCCAGCACTCAAACGACCCACACTTTTTCATTGAGTTTGTTGCCGAAAGTTGTAGTGCAAGCGTCTTGTTGATCTATAATTGTTGGCCCTGAAAAGGACCGTTTTTTAAATGTCCCTGAAAAGATCCTCCGCTTTTTTTTATTTCTATTATAAACTAACTGCAACAGCTCATTAAAATTCCTTTTTTCTTTGAATAAATTTTCATCCGATAACGCTATAAATTCAATCGATGCGCGAGACTTCGCGATAAACAAACAAACCGTACAGTGTTGCCAAAACGCGATTACAAATAACGTCTTTTTTGCGTGCCACGTAAGAGAATTATATATATAGATTATTATTACTATACAGGTTATTATTATATAAGTTAATATTATTATTATTTAAACTATTATTATTATATAAGTTATTATTATTATTATTATTACTTTAAGTTATTTTTATTTGTAAGTTATTATTTTTATCGGCCTCGTTATTCATTGAACTCGTTTACTCCTTCATATAGCTGTGAGAATTAACACCCATGTATCCATAAATCAATCAACATTCTGAAATTTTAAGCTTAAACTGATTGCACAAACTCATACTCTTTGCGATTGTTTTAAGTCTATGTAAATAAAAATGAAGCGTTTGTTTGTACATTGACTATTTTCAACCCATTTCAAGTTTTCTGTCCGTATGGACAATTCTGATGCAAAATCCGTCTCTTGCGCGTTTGGTGTCTGTCGGTCTGTATGTGTGTGTGCCCATGACACTACATTCATATAGTGACAGAACTTAGATGGCGTTAGTCTGTCTGTCCATCTTCCCGCTCTAAATCTGATTTCATGTCTGAGTGTTTGTAGTATCACACAAAATATATTCAACACATTTTTATGCAATGTTCTTTTGATAAACCATATTTTAGTTACTGAATACGTTATTTAAAATTCCTTTGCTTACATATATAGACAAGTTTCATGATTTGGTAGTTTGGGGAGCAGCTGGAAGGTATATTGGGCATTGAAATTACTTGGAATGTTTTACCAGTGCTCCTGAAAAATCAAGTATTTTTCCAAAACTGTTATTACGGAATTTAAATTTTAATACTTTATTTATTTCGAGCCTTATTTTTTCTTTACAAAATATAAAAAAATGCATTTAGTAAATTTCTGTCCCTCTGTCTGTACGTGTGTGCCCGTACTACGTCCTAACGATTGAATATATTTTCCTGAAACTTTGCATACTGTGAGCACTTACATTTATTTAGTGACTGAAAGTAATTTCGTTAAGTCTGTATTTTCTTCTATGTTCAATTTTGTGTCTGTGTGTTTGTTCAAGTATGTAAAATAGATTCATCACTATGTTAATGCAATATTTTATTTGATACGTCATATTTTAATTTAGTGAATACATTATTTAAAATTTCTTTGCTTACATATTTAGACAAGTTTCATGCTAAAACATACGAGTAATTATACTTAAATCAACCATAATTTGGTAGTTTGGGATTAACTGGAAGAAATATATAGAGCATGTGCAATTACTTGGAATTCTTTCACCAGTGATGTTAAAAAATCATTTATATTCCCAATTTTTTTTTTTTTTTACGGAATTTTAATTCTTATACTTTTATTTTGAGCTTTATTTATTTCCTTGTGAAGTGTAAACTATTTCTGAATATACTTGGGACTGATGAAATTTCGCAACGAAACGTAAACTCATTTTCGTTTGCTACGTGTTGTGATATTTTCTATTTTTTCATTCGGAATTAATTTCGTAATTTTAAAATTTGTCCAATTTTTAGTTGTGTGGTAACTGCGAGATCAAGGGATAAAAAATATCACGAATTTATATCTTTTAACAACTTTTTTATTTGGAGCCTTATTTATTTTGTTTACGAAGAATATATTCTTTCTGAATATTTGGGATTGACGATATTTTGCAATGAAACGGGAACTCGTGTTTGTTTGCCACAGGTAATGATCCGTTTCCATTTAAGGTTTTTATATTCGCTTTATGTTTTTTTCGCTCGGAATTAATCTCGTATTTTATTTTATCTAATTTTTAGTTGTAAGTTGTAAAAACTGCTCAAGATTAAAAAAAAAAAAAAAAGAATCATGAATTTAGAACAACCGTTTTCCTGCCAACATTTATTTTGTTTAATATGTATATTTTATGCTTTAAATATTTATTATTTTAATTAATTGTAATTAATTTTAACCACACGCAACACCACCGCAAATTACTTAATTTAAAGCGGCATGTAAGTTAGAATAAAGCAAATTTCAAGTGTAATTTGTCCTATTGAACGAAAGTTAAGGTTGTAAAAATTGGAACTAGCGCTTCTGAAACAGTAAAAATTGTGACAGAAGGCCAAGGTGGCTTATTTTACGAGTTGAAGTTATATTTAAGCAACTTATATTAGGAAAGTTTGCTTGAAACAATGATTTTTTTTAGAAGAAATGCTGTAAAATCGGCTTAACATTAAAAATAGGTTACTTTTGCTTTGTTTGTACTGAAGAAATTTAATTTAAAAACAAGTTCTTTTATTATTACACATACCATAAAGTGGAATTTTCAAAAAAAAAAGTATTCGCTTTTAAAACAAACGTAGTGTTAAATATCTTGTCAGATTAACTAGTTATCTTTCTCTTAATGATAGTTAAATTCGAAAAGAACGCTACAAATCCCAAAAATATTGCTAGAGAAGTTATGAGTGCGAGATTTTCGCCGTAGATTTGTCATTTTTATGAAATGAGGAGCAATACAGACAGAGAACTTAATATCATAATATCTAACTCGTATTCCTCCCTCAAAATTGTCTTGAGCAGTAGTTACCTTAATGTCTGTTACCTTTCGTCGGATTGTAGCTTTAGCAGGGATGCGATGTATGTGAAATTAATTACATGGATGGATATGCATGTATAAGATTTGTGACTTAAATAGGCTGCAGAAATTATGTGTCGAAAAGGTGTGAAAAACTTATTTTACTCAAAGGATTTGGCATTTATCTAAAAAAGAGGAAAGTGCTTATTTTTTGGTCTATTACAATCCATAGTTAACCAATTTAACCCGATGGAGGTCAAATACTTTTAATAGTAAAGAATACGTTCTTTTTAGAAGCTCCATGTTTCGAAATCTCTGAAGCTTTTGAGATTACCTGATAGGCATGGTATTTTATGTGACATAATTAGTATCTGATAGTATTTATACAATAAACATCATCGTAATTAAATTAACCGTATTGGGTTTTCATTTTCTACAAAAACAAATATAAACTATTTTTATAAAAATATTTATTTCATTTTTGTTGTAAGCAAATAATTCAAAAACATCTTAATTCTTAGAATTTTTTGGCTATTATACTTAAGATATTTTATTGAAGTTCTAGAAATTTGGATCAAGCTGTGGCTTTGCAACTATTCTTTATTATACTGTAAACACATAACATAATTATTAATTAATGTGAAGTTTACACGAGAAAATTGATAGCAAATAGAAATTAACTAATGCTCTCAAAACTATATTGAAAAGAATATGATGTAAATAATATTTGTGAAATGAGAATTCACAGAACAGAACCGACATTGCTACTCTAAGAACATAAAAGTTCAGAACAGAATGTGGAGATTTTTACACTGGTGACTTTGCATGGTGGTTAAATTTCTTCTAGAAAAACATTTAGCGAATTTGTGTGGCTTAAGGGAGAACTTTTTCCCCTTTGTATCCTCAAAACTGCATATCGCACCCCAGCCAGAAAAGTGACACAAGTAAAAAAAAATAAAGGTTTGATCTTATGTCATTGAAAAATATGTATGAGGTGCCCTAGCGTGTTATATTACTATTCTATATAATATAATAGAAGTTACCACCATGCATACTTACCTAAAATTTAAAAGAGAGAAGCTTATACTGTTTAAATATAAGTTTTATAGTATCCGTTAAGTTGATGTTTCTCAACTTCTGCAATTTTGAGTTATGACACTTTTCTTGCCGAGGTGCGATGTGTTTTGACAGTGGTTTTTACTTGTAAGACGATGATATTTTAAATAGCGTAAAGCTAGGAGAGTCTGCGCACAATTGGACAGAATAATAAAAAACAATATAATTATCAATTTTTTTGCTAAACTTATTCATGAATAATTGTGAATTTATTTGTTTTTTATGCATTTTCATTGCTATTTTGCTGTTATGCTTTAATATAATACAACAGCTGTCATAAAACCAAGAAAGCTATTTTGCGCAATCTGTCCTTATAGGGTCGGAGAGATTGTTCTTAATAAAAACTACAGTTAAATTGTTAACAATAATAATTACACTTAAAGGGGGTACAACATCCACCATGCCGCTGGTGTAAGCGATATTTGGTACAGCTACACTCTACGTTTATGAGTGATGGCAACGGCTTTGGCGATTTTTTTGGCGCACTTCTAAAGTTGCCAAGTAAAGAATTATTTCCTAACTCTAATGTCACAATTTTTTTTTCTTTTTACAACACACTTCTTAAACATATTTCAGAACGTTTTAAAAAGTATATTTTTAAAAAACTTTCACAAAAAGTAGTAAGCTTAAGCACATATCAAAACACATTTGTGAACCAGCAGAGAAACTAAGCTACAAATGGTAAGAATAACCTGAAACTTTTCAATTACACTAAATACAGTGAGCATGTTGAAAAAGGAAAAAGATTTACAAAAGAAAAAAAGCAAGAAATAATACCTGATAAAGTCAGAATTCTCTCGTAAAAAAATAATGAAAACGAAAATGGTCAAAAAAAACAAAACTCTTAATCCTGTCATGAAAATTATTATAAGGAAATAAAAATTCCACAACTGTCAAAATACAAATAAAAGGACCAATGGTATCACAGAAAACGATTTAAAAGGACCAATGGAATCAAAGGATATTTTAAAAACAAAATAACCAATGGGAGGAAAGAAAAAATTTCAAACGAATCAATGAAATCAAACGACTTTGAAGGATTTTGGAAGAACTTTCTAGAATATTCAAAATGAAAATTAAAAGTTTCCGTTTGCCGAGGTTGCCATGAAAACCACAACAACAGCAACGAAAGATGGGTTGCCTTAATTTATCGTAACTCGTTACTAAAAGTGCGCCAAAAAAATCGCCAAGCAATTGCCATCACTCATAAACGTAGAGTGTAGCTGTACCCGATATTTTAATGGTAACAAAAGTTAATCTGACGCACAATAAAGGTTAATAACAACTTTATTATATTTTACAAAATTATTTTTCAACAAATTAATTTATTACCAAAATTATTTCAAAAATTATGTATTTTTTTTTCAAAAATTGTTTTAAAATTAATTTATTTTTGTTTCACATATAATTTTCAATTTATGCAAAAGTTCCAATAAGCTGCGCGATCTTTCCTAGCATGAAAACGAATGGGAACAGTGCGCCATCTCTCCTAAGTAGCAGATACGCAAACTCTCCCATTTCGGTAGGAGAGATGTCGCGGCCTTTTATTTAAACATGGCCGCTTCTAAAAAGAACAGTTGATGTTCGCAATGTTCGTCTAGGTAAGTAGACTCATGAGAAACCGTTTAATTAAAAAATATCTTGTACTATTGCTATTCTATAAAATTTAGAGAAAGAGATATGAAAATTCAAGCGCTTATCTTGGGAAAACAATGCAAAATGGCGATGTTTTATCCCAAGCGCCCGGAACAAACAACCTGCACTTTCAAGTAGACACTCCACTACTGCTGTTGTACAACTATATGAAGTCGCTGCGCGCTCACTCAACTCTTCCCCCCCGCCCCTCTTTGTACGCACTCTCTCCTCGCTTTACCTTACCTTTAATTCCTTACGTGAAATACTTCTTGACACATTCTAATACGTTACATTCTGTATTAATGTATTAATATAGTACTGACTATAAATCTTGGTTCCTTGACTACTTAGAAAGCCACAATTTTTACAAAGAACTCGTAAGTTAGTCTGAGTTGTGTTTCGTAGGTTTCAGTGGGATTGAGCTGATACATATACTATCAACAAAAGGGTTGAATTTGGAACGAAAATAAACTGAATTTAAGTTAAATTAGAATATATTTTTCAGTGCAAACGGAAGGAAGGATTTTATTTCTGGTTTCGCAACACGGAATACGCACAGGAAGCCAGTTGTACCATAAAAGCACTGTAGAGGCAGTGTCATCTACATTTAACTTTACAGTAGAAATCTAGAGTGTCTAAGGAGTTATAAACTCCTTGTAATTGAGTGAAAAATTATGGAATAGCTCTAAAATATGGCAATGTAAATACAGGTTAAGAAAAAAATTCCATTAAATTACCACTATCCACCAAAATAATTTGAATTACATTTATCTCTAAATTAATAGATGAATGACATTATTGGTAAAATAAAACAAAGAATATGGATGAATTGTAAACAATAAAGTTTGTTAAATGACAAACGATTGAGCAGTCAGCATACGACTAGATTACATATTTCATCTAACCGTTTAAATGTCTCTAAAGCCGTATCAAAACTACCGGAGAGTTCAACGTTTTGGAAATATATTTGAATTTTGCGAGAGGATACGCGGAGATACCTAAAAATGTCAATCGTGACGTCATTTCCAGAATACCGTACACACTAGTTTTCAACTACAAAACGCTAGCGCCATCTATATTTACTTTTACTGAAAAGCCTCTCATAGGCTTTCTGACAGGATATATTCCATACATTTCTTTATTATATCTACTATATGAGTGCTTGGCGATACCAATTTTCATCGACAAATACTTTGGGAATGGGGGCGTCTTTTTCGGTTTGAATCGTCACTTATATTCCGGTCTATGAATATATTTTCCTTTCTCATAAATGTTAGAATTGTGTAAGAAAGCGATGAAAATTTTATTGTTACGGAAGATTGCATTCTGTAAAATTTTTTCTACGAAAGCTGATATTTTAGGAGTATATTCGTTTTTATTTTGTCTTGTTCGGTGACTTTATGACATTCGTTCAGCTTTACGAGACATTCCTTATCGCTGTGTGAAGTTTTTAGTATTATTCAGTAACATAAAAGTAGCACCGGATTTTAAATTCGATTGTATCAATTTTTACGTAACATTCGTTTCAGTAAGATGATTCCTCTGGAAAGAAGTGGAGACAGCTTCATACTTTTTCGAAATCTTACAATGCTCTATTTACTTTAGAAGGAAGGAAATGGCAGGTAACATTACTACTGAAAACATTGAGAAGGCATTTTTTTTTACTTTAAAAAAATGTGTTTAGAAGTTTTGCTATTGACTCTAACGCAATGTATTCATTAACTAACATTTACACAGTTGCGCTTATCAAATATTTATATGAATCTGATTTGGATTTGAAACTATTCTTCAGTAAAACATGATTTATTATTAATTGATTTGGAATTTAAAAAAACCACATTGTACATATAAATGCACTGCATGGGCGTACAATGTTGTGGTCCCTAAAGTTTTTATAGATACCTCCCTATACAGGATTGATTACAAAGACAGATTAACATCAAAAGGAATTAAGAATGTAGTGCATAGAACACTTTAAATAACTGCACATATAGGTGTCTGTTTTAGCGAAGTATCAGTTTTTGTTAAACGTAAGACACCAGCAATATATGTACCATTATATCAAGCAAACCATTGAACTTTAATAGAAAAATTTCTAATTTGATATTGAAGTAGCTAAAATGTAATAGCTAATGTTGAATTGGAAAAAGGAAATCTGTATTCTCGGAGGAAATAGCTGTTACTGCTTTAATCATTTCACCTTTTAAATAGAAACTATTAAATGGAATCGGATAACAGATGTTAACCCCTAAGAGGTTCACATGTATATATCCGGTATAACGCCCGCATTCTTCCCTCCTCGATTTCTTCAACCAATAGAGGTGATTATTTAGTCACGTGTGTGTTCTGCGATGCAATCAACAAACATCACGCGTAAATCTCGTGACAGAGGGTTAAAAGTAGAGTTGATAGATAAGGAACGTATTCGATAATACCACAGAACGAGGTTTCACCTGCAAATATAGCTTTCACGACATTCAGATCTTATCGATACAAGATATTAAATATATTGACCGAAGCAAATAAAACTATTGGAATTAAATTGACCAAAATTAAGAAAGATAAAATCTCAAATCCCAGTTCAATTTTTCCGAAAGTCTTCATTAACTTCTAAGGTTTCCTCATTCAATTTTATGGCTGAGCATTTTCGGTTATGCATTTTAATGGACGTGAACAGTGATAAAAAATTAAAAAAATTTCCACACTTTGCCGCATGAAATTGATCGAACTTTTTGTGGATTCTCTCAGAGCATCTCAGACTATTTATTCTCTTTTCGATTTTCCTTCCAACTGCGTGTAATTAGATCGGTGAGTTTATGGGACATATTTTTTTCTACTCTGCTGTTTGTTGCTGTGATAGCGATCTTCTTTCGAATTAAAAGTTAAGTAATAGGGGTGGGGAATGGAGGAAGGAGAGTTGGACGTTTGGTTGATATGGGGTTTTATGGCGCACGGGCTGTATTCGGTTATGAGAAAAGGATGAAGGGAACAGTAACACCATCTTACATACACTTTGTTTCTAGGTATAAACAAGTTGTGGAATATTAACTCAATGATCTGATATTATAGTCTTATATATACCGAATAAAAGAGTTGAATAAGATTTTGTTTCTCGATATATAATAGAATAAGTATCGGTAATAGAAAATTTCGAAACATAAGTATCGTTAGTTAGTACATGAAAGTTGTATTTTACTTTTAATTTACGTAAGTCAATGTTTTGCAAAAAATGTTAGATAATGTTAGATAATTTGGTTGCAAAAAATGTTAGATAATTTGAAAATTTAGCAATATATCGTCTGTTTGTAGGTGAAACACGTGAAGTCAATGTTTTCGAGGTATGAGTTTCTTAACTTACCACTACAGGTACTGAAGTTCTTATTTTTTACATAGCCTTTATTGCTGAAGTTCACTACGTTAATTTTTCTTTGCATGGAGGTAAGATTTGTTCCTGGGATCTAGTGAGTTTAGCAGAGTTGACTAGTGTTGAAAAGTGTTTGTCCTCTTTATTTTTAACAAACCTGTTTTTGACTAAGGCCCGGTGCACACATCCGATTTTTCAACGTGCACCGGAGACAAACTATGCACACATAACCGTGAAATGACGCAAGTACTCATTTCGCGCCATTTGCGATAAATATTCTATCGAAGAAAACGTGTTTATTTTGCTTACTTGGTGTAAAAAAAGTATGCTTTGAAACCAAATAGACGTTACTGGATACAACCATTTGTTAATTATCTATATATATAATTCTCTTACGTGGCTCACGAAGACGTTATTTGTAATCGCGTTTTGGTAACACTGTACGATTGTTTGTTCATCGCGAAGTCTCGCGCATCGATTGAATTTATAGCGTTATCGGATGAAATTTTATTGAAAAAAAAAGGACATTTTAATGATCTGTTGCAGTTAGTTTATAATAGAAATCAAAGAAAGCGGAGGATCTTTTCAGGGTCATTTAAAAAACGGTCCTTTTCAGGGTCAACAATTATAGTTCAACAAGACGCTTGCACTACAACTTTCGGCAACAAACTCAATGAAAAAGTGTGGGTCGTTTGAGTGCTGGGAAAATGTACACACAAACAACATGCTGGGTATTCAATTTCCAAAGCAACGCTCACATTTCGAGTCAAAATTTGCACAAAGTTTTCATTTGAATTCTGATTTTAGAGATACTGTATATATTTTTTCTGTAATACAGCAAATTTAGATTTGAAAGACATTTTTTTTTGGTAACATATTTTGTAAACAATCTCTTCTGCTAGGACACATGTCTTCATTGAGGCGAGCGAAGCGAGCATAGGTTCGCGCAGCGAACCAATGAGGATTGCGAAGCTCCGGGGGTTGGCGAGCGTTAGCGAGCAGGGGGCAGGCCCCCTAGTTATTTATATTCCATTTGTTTATGAAAACAAGGTACTTCGCAACGGAGATTCATGTGCGGCTCCGTGGGGTACTGCGGTACAAATTGCACACTAGTTGAACGTGCGGCGCCGGAGGCATGTGTGCACTACTCCATTGGATCTAATGTATCTCAGACATTTCGGAACACATTCCTTATAATTTCTATCCAGAATACATTAAAATATAGTTTATTAATTTTCCGGCGATGTTTTAATCAAATTGGTGTTGATCAATCAAGTGTCATGTATGTCAATTCAGAATATTCATTCTTCTGAATTTTTGTTGGCATTCTGCTGAAATATTTCTGAATAGATCCCGAATCGCCATTGAAACACCGCCTTCACCTATATTTAGCTTGAGGTAGGTCGTAAGTCAATTAACGTCGCACTGGAGCAACACAACGGGTTATTGGTGACAGTCCGGGATCAATCTGGAATTTTTGTGATTTGGTAATTTTTAGTTAACGTCGTACTAGAGCAACACAACGGGCTATTGACGACGGTCCGGGATCAGTCCCTTAAGGGAAAGATCCGAGGACAACACCTCGTAATTTTGAACCATGGTCAGATGACGAGAATAAATCCTGAGTTGGCTCCCTACTCTCGAAACGTACACAACATACCAACGTGAAGATATTTGACGCCATGTTAGATCTAATGTGAATCAGACCCGTGAACATGACGGTCTTTGACTGGACCAAGATTCGAATGAGCGAACCTCCGATTCCTAATCTGTCGCTCCTTTAACCGGGCTGCCTTTAGCACGAGAGAAAATGCCTGTCATACGGAAGTTAAATTGAACAGTAAGAATATCGTCACTCAAAGTGTTAAAGGTCGTACATAAAAATTCCATTTTTTCTACTATTACTGCTATATATGTACTACCCTACAATAATGGACAGGACGCCAGCGGATTTGCATAAAATACGACTACTTTGTTTGGGGGTGCTTTTCGTGATATGACCTGGGACATTTGCATGTTGTTCCTGGTCAATTGAACGCCGACGCCTACATGAACATTTTCGACAATCAAGTTCTTCCTGCGCTCTGGCAATTTTAGGGAATGGACGAATGTTACTTCCAGGACGACATCGCTACATGTCATGTTGCAGCTTCTGTCAAGCAGTGGTATCGAGATATGGATGTAAAACGTCTTCTCTGGCCTGCTCAGAGTCCCGACCTAAACCCCATAGAACATTTGTGGGACGAGTCAGAGCGACGCTTGTGGCACAGAGAACCACGTCCGAAATCTACAGCTGAGCTGGCGACATTCTTGCAGCGGGAATGGACATAAATACCCTCAGCCGTGTTTCAAAACCGTGTTGAAAGTATGCTCAGAATGGTTGCTAGAGTAATTGCATCACGTGGGGGACAACCCCCATTAAAGCATGTATTCTTTCCCTTATACCATCACATCTTGCTGTCCGGTACATTATTGTAGGGTAGTGTGTGTGACATTTTGTGATTTCCATCTGATGACAAAATCTCTTATGTTATCAGCTGATCCAATAAACCTAAAACACAACTCAAAGTAGAAAAATAGAATAAAATCATAAGGAAAAAAAGTTTTTTTTCTGCTCTCCTGAAAAATGCATTTTTTACACATATGACCTTTTGCACTTTGATATGCAAATATCATATGACAAGAAAACACTTTAATGACAAATAACTAAGAAAAAAATAAGTCAATGCATTTCTATTCTTCTCTGCCCCCAATTTGGATCTGTTTTTCCCTCAAATTCCTTCGCAAGAACTACCATTCATTTAGAAATCCGCATACATTTAAATCCGGGGAGACGGGAGATATTTTTTACGATACAATAAACATGCAAATGCGTTACGTTTTGAATTCGGCCCCTGTTTCATATTCTTCCAACTTGCTTCCGAGAACGCGGACTGAAAAGGGGACGACACATTCAGCGCAACACGCCTCTGGAACTACTTTCTTTTCCTCAGTCCCGCCCAATGGGCCTCAGTTTATTATTTCTTTACCCAATTTCATTTTTGTTTTCCTTCTTTAAGAGTTTATTCGCTCGCAGGGAACGCGAAAGAGTTTTCTGCGTGAAACTGTCAGCGATACGCAGTGTAAAAATGTTGAAAAGTTTTATGTTTTGGAAAAAGAAGCTAACGGATTTTGCTTCTTGTATATATGCAGGGGGTGAAATCGATAATGAAAGTCAAAGGTAGGCAATGGACTTTTTAAGGTGCCGTATACATTTCACTCTTGTCAATCTGGCATTTACTTGCGCACAGGAAAGTCAAGAGTGACAAGGCATAAAGTTTAAATTTAATATCACAAGTTTGTTAAAGAAGGACTTTCTATTGTTTAAATGTTGCTGTAGATAGATAGGTTGTTGAATTAGCGTCGTCCTGGAACAACACAGAGGTCTATTAGCTACGTCCTGGGAATCAATTCCGAAAGAGATGGTATGAGGACAAAACCTCGTAATTTTGAACCGGAAAGTCGAGGTCAGCATCTGAGTTGGCACTTCACTCTCATACCTTCCATTCCACTCCAAATTAAGATCATTTGTAGTTACCACAGATTTAACATGAACCAACCCCCGTGAACATGGCTGTGTTTGGCTGCATCAAGTTTCGTACTTGTAACCCTCCGGTTGTTAATCTATAACTCTTTCAATTGGGTTAAAGCGGGCCTCTAAATGCAGAGGAAACTAGTGTTTTGCATGATGTACACTACCCTACAATAATGGACCGGACTTGATTTGCATAAAATACAACTACTTGTTTGGGGGTGTTTTCGTGGTATGGCCTGGGACCTATGTTGTCTGGGACCATGTTGTTCCTGGTCAATTGAACGCTGACGCTTATATGAACATTTTGTACAATCAGGTTCTTCCTACGCTCTGGCTATTTTATGGAATGGACGAATGTTACTTCCAAGACGACAACGCGAAATGTCACATTGCAGCCTCTGTCGAGCAGTGGTATCGATACATGGATGTAAAACGTCTTTTCAGGCCTGTTCAGAGTCCCGTCCTAAACCCCATAGAACATTTGTGAAATTAGTTAGAGCGACGCTTACGGACCAGGGAACCACGTCCAAAGTCTACAGATGAGCTGGCGACATTCTTGCAGCAAGAATGGTCACAAATACCCATAGCTATGCATCAAAACCTTGTTGAAAGTATGTCCAGAAGGGTTGCTAATGTAATTGCAGAACGTGGGGGATCTGTTGTTGTGTTGTTGTTGTGTCTAATCCTTCAGGATCTAGTAGCAGCTAGATCAAATCCATGAGACCACGAACTCTTGCAAAGTCAAGCACCAGGAGTGGGCAATCAAGGATATCCGTTAAAGTGAGCCCCAAGCAATCGAGGATATGTTCGGGGGAAGCCGTTAACAGTTGGCACTTGGTACACGTTGAAGATCTTCCCTATTAAAGCATGTATTCTTTCCCTTATACCTTCACATCTTGCTGTCCTGTCTAATATTGTAGGGTAGTGTATATGGTTCCCGTTCCATGTTAATGTGATATATTAACGACGGTCCGGGATCAATCCCTTAAGGGAAAGATCCGAGGACAACACCTCGTAATTTTGAACCACGGTCAGATGACGAAGCAACACCTGAGCTGGCACCCCACTCTCCAAACTTCCACACCAACCCAACGTGAGGACTTTCGACCACGACAGATTTAAGGTGCACCAGCCGCCTCTACACCATACGCTTACAAACATCCATGCCCGGACCCGAATTCGAACCAGGAACCTTCCGATCTAGAGGCTAACACCTTAACCACTATATCGGTTGGTCGGCAAGAAGAATTAGGATTTCTACCCTAAAAGAACGAAATTAAATTATTATTTTTTAAATAACCGTATTTTTCACATACTGTTTTCCTGTAAAGCTAAATACAGAGGGCTCTAATATTTTAGTTACCTTTTTCGTATCTTGTATCATTACTTGACATGTTACTAGATTGCTTTTGCAATAGTCTTAGCGACTATTGGAACAATGCTGATAGTGAAAAGGAACACAAAGCACCACTATAAAAAACGATAAATAAAATTAGTTCTGCACTGGAAGAGATCTTTCTTCTCCGGTAGTTTGTTAATGTTTACATTGAAAACCCTCTAATTGCGTAGAACATTTGAACTTGTTTTTCTCAGATCAACTTTTTAGCAGGTCACGGATTTTCACTTTAACTCACCTCACATTCGAATAATTGAGAGACTGGATTACTAAATCCAGCCTCTCAATCAGAAAGGACCAGTTCAACAAGAGAATTAAACAGCTTTTGAATGTCTTAAAACATTATTCTTATAAACAAGGTTTGAGCTGAAACGACATTTATTTTGCCGTATTTGGATACAATATAAAACATCTAACGATTCTCAATTTATTCAGTTTTCTCAGTTTAAAATATATTCCGTGCCTGTAAAACTTTAAAAGTACAAACAAAATACAGATCGAATACATTCGAAATAAACACATATAGTTTATCTTTCAAATTACATTTCGAAACATCTGAGAAGTAGCATTTGTCAGAGCACAAAGGAATTATAGTAGACTATTTTCCTCCGATTTCTGTTGTGTTGCGCATGTCTCATTCCTTAACAGCTGCTAAAAACCTTATTCACGTCAAGTTATAATTTTTTCTTCCATAAATTTCTGCCTTCCGGCTGCATTTTGTTTTTCTCGGAGAAGAGTTCATTTCTCTTATCCCTTTCCTCCAGCTTTCTCCTTCACAGTGTGTCAACAAACCTTATGTGAGCTTCCTAAAAGCAAGCTGAAAAGCAAGATATATTTCTTATTATACTCAAGAAAACGAAGACATTTCTGCTGGAAATCGAGTTAGGTACTATTTCTGGAGGGCATATGGAGAAGAGTTACGGAAGAAACGAAATGAGGCTTCACCAAAATGAAATTGATGGGTTTCTTCTAAAGCATCATTTTAAAGTGACTCGGAGATATCTCAGTCGATGATTTATTCATTTGGTGATGGGGAAATTGAATTGGGTCTCCCATGTGTATGTACGTATATTTTAAGTCACAGCGCTTCAACAGTCATATCGCCGACCAACCGGTCTGGTGGTTAAGGTGCTAGCCTCTAGATTGGAAGATTCCTGGTTCGAATCCGTGTCAATACAGGGATATTTGTAAACGTATGGTATAGAGGCGGCAGGTGCACCTAAAATCTGTCGTGACCGAGAGCCCTCACGTTGGGTTTGTGTGAAAGTTTGGAGAGATGGGTAGCAACTCAGGTGCTGCCTCGTCATTTGATCGTGGTTCAGAATTAAGCGGTGTTGTTCTCGCATCTTTCCTTTATGAGATTGATCCCGGACCGTCGTTAATACCCTGTTGTGTTCCTCTAGTACGACGTTAATTAAAAGTACCTAACCTTAACTCTACAGTCATATCTATTAACCACTTACATAAACTACTTAATTAATCGACGCAAGGCATATGCGTTGAACTTACTAAATAGCTTGTATATATTAATGACTGTCATTTCTCAAATTCTATATCTTATCTCATTTAATTTATAAGGAATATACCTACATCTGTCTCCCATGAATCTTTCGTGCCTTTAAATGTCCTCACGTTGCCATGGTGAGGAAGTTTGGAGAGTGGGATGCCTCCTAACACAGGTGTTGTCCTCGTCATCTGACCGGTGTTCAAGCTTACGAGGAATTGTCCTGGGATTGATCCCGGGCTATCGCCGATAGCCCGTTAGGTTTATTCAGTGCGACGTTAATTAACTACCCACCCAAACCGTACAAGCTTTGAAACTACGTTTATTTTGTACATAGTAATTTAATATTTTGTATTTATCCACACATTTTAGTTTTAAATCAATACAATACCCTGACTATACCCTTTCAGTAGTCCAGTCAGTGGTTTTGAACGTTAAACCGAAAACTAATTATGTCGTTTCATATAATCAATAGTCTTACTCTGATTGGTTGAAAATAATGACCCTGAATGTGACTCAAATTGAAGGTACCAATCAGAATACAGTACTTGTCTGAGAAAAGCTCTTCAGCTCTTATTTCCGAATTTTAAAACTTTGGTCATATCATAATGATGATTCAGTTTATATTCAAAAGATAATACAGTAAAGTAAGGAATACGGGACTTAAAATTTTTGTTGTCCGAGAGAGAACGTTTGACAGAGAAATATGATGCTTTAAGTGCTGTAGTTATTAATCTGATCTAGGCAAGCAATTGAAATTAATGACGGAACATTTATAATTGAAATAAAGGACCAAACAATAAAACAAAATCTATCTTTCCATATTCCGTTTATCTTCTATTATCAATGTTTTGAATAAAGACTTGAAATATGTTTACTATTCACAAGATGGTAACAATCTCTGTTCTATCTTAACTATACATATATTTAGCAATGCAACTACCCTTTGTTTTCCTTACGTTCAGGACTGAAAAAAGGCTTCAGTTAACTACGAAAACTTATTAAACATTATAATATACATACATAATTTTGCCATTCGTTACTTGGTCAAATTCACTGAAAATATTCTTCCATAATTTGTAGTGCTGTGCAAATCTATCTAACCTGACCTAGAGCCATGCAATTTTTTTATAAAAATAATTGCATTTAGAACATTGGAATTGCATTATGACTTCTACGAAAAAGTTCTACTAAAAGTCTTAAAATTACACGAAATTATCTCTCAAATTAATTCCCTTATTTCTGTAAACTGCACTAATTTTATCTTGTCTGTAATTTATGAACACATTCTACTCTCACAGGTAAATGAAACGACTCCAATTTCGAATGAGAACTTTTGAAATTATGAAAAATGGCGTCTAGACGGCAACAGTTCATTCCGTACATAACCCTATTTTAAATGTCGTCTGCTGAGTTCTATACATAGAGGTTGTTAAGATATTAATTTCTGTTAATAGGACCAAAATAATTTGTTTCTATTCAATTTGAAACATTTTATGAAAACTCGTAGTGAAAATAATATATAAATGCTCTGTACATTAATGTTGTGTTGTGCTTCAGACAAGCCATTCAAGAATTTCTCAATAGGAGTCAATTATTGGGAAAATTTCGCTTTAAGAAATTTTTAATAAGGAACTCAGGGATTGATTTTTCTTTATTCAGTTCAGTTTGATGTAAGAAATTACACACGGCATTAATCATTCTTCTACATCAGGAGTATTTCGTGATATCTAATTGAAGGCAAACTCTTTAGTTCAAGATAAAAGAGGAAAAAAAAAACTTAATTATATAAAGTTATTGTCGTAGATTATATAAAAACACAAATTTTGAATACGAATTATATTTATTGACATCGATTCTAATTATATATGTACATACTATGTACACAGAATTACTATACTATCGTAAGTAAACAAAGAGTTACTATTCTTTCCTAAAAACTCAGAAAGGTTATAATAATCTAATTTCGTGAAGGATTGAGAAATTTTCTATTGTGTAAAATGAGAATTGTCTAAAGCAGGGCTCGAAATACCCGGGTGCACATGTGCACATGAAAATAAAATTGTACACCTAATTGTCCCCCACCAGGTGCTTTTAGTGCACCTAACGTTTCAAAAAAAAAAAAAAAAAAAAAGGGGGTGAATTGGTCCTATAACCTTTTAGTGGACTGTATTAGAATGTATGCAAATCGTTGTAACAAAAACAACCTTTATTTACAGTAAACTTAATAATGTCGTGGATGAACCACTCTCATTTAGGCTAAGGAAGCCTAGTACAAATTAGGGCTAAGGAAGCCGCGTTTTCTTAAGCTCTAGGAGAGTACCTCTCTCCTCCGTGTCTCAAGCTTCAATGGCACCCACGCGCTCATACAGCGCCCTCTACACTATATAGAGATTTAACAGGGGGGGGGCGTGTTTTATGTTATTTTTATGTTTGAACAAATATTAGTGTCGACCTCTCTCGCTCTAAAGGAACGTAATTAAAATTCCTAAATACACACTATGCAAAAACAAAATATCTGGGCTGTAAAGGGTTTATACAGGAGGAAGGTTTATTTGTGCTACTGCCACCAGAACTTTCCGATGATCGAAACTTTTCCCAGATGGCTCTGTTGAAGCGACTGTTGCAGAAGGGAGAATTTAGATCACTTGAAAACCGGAGAACGATAGGATCCCACATTTCTGTAAACACCTCGTGTTTCAATGAAGTGTAAAGCCGAAGGATTTTATTAGAATTGCCTGGTTACTGCGTATCGTAAACAAATGTTTTCATTATTTATCTTTAAAATCAGATTTTATCTGTTTAAAATATCGTGTACTCGTTTATTTTTTATGGTTTTTGTCCACCAATGTCTTATGATGACTGAATGTTTGTAAGTAATAATTTCGAAGATAAAAAAAAATTGTTTAAATATTTTTATTTACTATCAATCTATCTAAACATATCCCGAGTACTAATAAGGTAGTTTACATTACACTAATGCTCTTAAGTTTTTTTAAATGTGCACCTAAAAAATAATCTGCGCACCTAATTTAAAACTTAGGTACACAAGGTGCACCTGTATTAAAAAATCTCTTTCGAGGCCTGGTCTAAAGCAATTGTTTCTTACCGACCGGCATCTTGTTATCTTAAATCCAAGGCATAGAGCCATTTTTCAAAAATTTCATCAGCCATTCGCAGAGCGTTAATAAAGTGAAGCATACGGAAAGTACGGAATTTTTAAAAATTAAGGCGTTTACATCGAAAAGGAGGTAAACACCAAATCGGTTATTTCATTGAAGTGATTCTATGTTCCAATGCCAGTAACACTGAAAAGGAGGCAAGTTCGTAACTCACGAAGTCCAGTTCCAAAAAAACCCACAAGATGTCACTAACGGAGTCGTGATCACTCTTGCCTCTAGAAGGAGGTAAGCGAAACCTTCAGATTTCTTGTCCTATAGAATTTAGTTTTGAGCGCTTACATCTTTTTCAACATCAACGCCTCAATTGTTCCATGCTTTGGCGATTCTACGGGGTTGGCGAAAAATCATTGCTCAGGATAATTCTCATTCGATACTATGGAAAATTTCTCAACCACTCACGAAGCCGAACGATTTTTATCTTGCTGCGTTCTACGAGCGCGCCAGTGATTGTTGGAAATGTTGACGAGAAGTGGAAAACTGACGTGTTGGCAGCATTCGAGGCGCTCGCAAAATACATGAAAAGTTACGCAGAAAGAGTAACGTCAACTACCAGAGATTCGCACGGCACGAATAGTTATAATTAAATTGTTTATCTTTTCAATTCGGATTCTTTTTGTATAATTTGATTAAAGTTATAATTATTTAGGTGGCATTAGTTATAGCTTTGTTTTTTCAAAAATAATCAATGTATCTCATAGCTTTTTTGGAAATTATTAACATTCTTACAAATGATTCTAACATTCTTACAAATGATTCTAACATTCTTACAAATTATTTTAACATTCTTACAAATTATTCTAGCATTCTTACAAATTAATCTAACATTCTTCAAATTATATTTAAAGAACAAGCTAAGACTACCTTTAAAAATTCTTTTTGTACGTAAAATGAAAAAGAATTTCTGAAAACGTTTTCCTACGTACCATGAGATTAAATTATAAACTATGACGTATTTTTTAATTTTAAATGTCAATTAAGTGTAGATGCTACATTACCCATGAGAATCAATTTGAAAAATGTGGATGCTGTTAAAGTAAATTGCTTAATACATAGTCCATCACAACCACTGAAAATAACTTATAAATTGAATTATGTCCTTGTGAAGCAGATAAAGAGCAGCTTTTCTATTTCAGACATTCGTAATCCAGCATTTCTGAATGAACCTTCTTTCATATTTATCCATTGTTTACTTTATATATTCTTCAACAATTTACATTTTGTACAGAAACCTATCGAAGCAATGAAACGGATTCAGGTTTAGTGTATAAAACTGCTTCTAATATAGTTAAAAATTTTCTTACACATGTGAGGAGACATTCTCTGTCAAGCTAGATGTAGGTGGCTGTAACTTGTTTTTGTCCCAGAACTTATTTCCTGCACGTATTCCGATCATGACATCACTTGGCCTATTTTTCAAACAAGATTTCAGCACTTTAGCAATAAGAATTGAAAAAATAAAAAGAATTTGGAACTGATGTATGATTGCTGATTGCTCAAAGCTAATCAGATAAAACTCTTAACATCACCGAAATTGAGATAAACTACACTTTAAGGTAACCCCAAACTATAAAGCATTAGGACAGCGGAAGTAAAATAACTTTTCGTCTGTTTTGTTGGTGTGTTTTTACTCTGAAAATCTCTCTCATAGCAAACAAAGTACAAGCTACTAAATAAAGCCATACCAAATGAAAGGTTCATAATAACTTAGGGACAGATGTTGGATATATGCGACAAATGCCATCGTAAATCAGCAAATAAACTTAGGTCTCTGATGGGCACAAGATCGATTGATAAAAATATTTTCCTAGCCGTAAAAGTTTAGTTCTTATTCAGTATACTTAACGTAAAATACATCTTACGAATCAATTGCTTTTTTAATTCATTCGGTTCTTTACAGGTTTATTTTTCTTATTAGTTAAAAAAGAAGTAAGTTTTTATGTATGACTACGCTATGTAGGTAAAATTTAAAATCAATCGTTGTTTTCAGCGAGTTAGAGAGTAGATAACGAGCTTTCCCAACTTACTGTCTTCAGTTTAATATAAATTTCAACTGTTTTAAGTCATTCCGAAACAACTCAAATTCTTCATTGGTGTGAATAATTGGCATTCTTTTCAAACTGGTTTTGTGAAACGGGTTTGGAAACAGTGCATACATTCCAAAGTATTTATAGTGCTCATCTCATAAACAGAAACTGTTGAAACGGTGTATCAAATTCCATACTGAATAAATATAAATTGCTGTTAATGGTAGAGTTTAGATAAACATAAATTTAGTCATAAGCAATTAACTATTACTCAAAGTTCTGCAGCTCATTTAAACTTATCATTTAAGTCGTTTAAGGAAGTAGGTTTTCTTTATTTATCGTATACACACACAGTTTCTGTTTTAGGTCAAATACTGTTTTCGAAATTAGCAAAAGTTTAGTTGAATTATTTTTCAGAAATTCGCATACGTTCTAATCCAATTCTTCAAGTGACATTAAAATAGCGTCTTCTGAAGGATCAAAATTTCGTGGTGTTGTTCTCTAACCTTTCCCGTTGTCCTCTAACATATGACGGACAGTCGTCAATAGCCCGTTATGTTGCACCAGCATGACGTTAATTAAAATATCTACTTACCTCGAAACAGTATATGCTTATATTGTAGCCCGTAGTGTTGATCCAGTACGACGATAATTAAAATATCTACTTACCTCGAAACAATATACACTTATATTATATTATAATCATACTCAAACGAACTCCACAGGCAACGCCGTGATATCCTCGAAGTGGCTATTATCAACAACGTAAATCAAAACATTCTAGAATCGGAAAACTTGGCATGGCAAAACTGCGACGTCAGTGGTCGAAAATCGCAAAATCAGTTCATTCTTCTTTCGAGGTAGGAATGACGTCACATTCCGGAAAGAAAAACGAAAGGTGAAAAAAACTAATAAAGTAATTTGAAGATGTTTTAGGTTTAATTTTAAAATTCCGGCGCTGCACAAAAATGGCAAAAAATTAGGACTACCTGTGTGTCAAATTTTCTTATTATAAGTGCCATAGATTCGTCTGAACACTGCATACAGAGACACAGACAAGCACTTCCTTTAATAATAGTAGATATTATAATCATATATACAGCACTATGCTAACAGACAAATGTATATGTACATGGTTACACAGAAATGGTTATACATTTACTAACACTCTTGGTTAGTAAGGTTAAACATTTTTCCATTCTGAAACATTAATACTTTCTACATGATTTCCAATCACTTTGATCTCCTTGAGCAATAGAATCTTTCCCAGGATTCTTTCAGTCGATGATATGGTTTTTTAGCCCGGCGTTAGTCGCGCCACTTTTTGTAACGTGAGTAGGCGCGCCGGTCTTTTCGACCGAACAATTTTTTATAACAGATAGAAACTGTTTCTGGAATAACCAAACACTTTTATGGATACATATCAATAAAAAGTACTTAAAAGTTATTTTTAAACATAAATCGCGATGGCAATCAAGTGGCAAATTCATAAATTCTAGAAATTAATTTAAAAGTATGAGAAGATAATGTAAACAAATAAACATATTTTTATGTAAAATTAAACAATTAAAATTTTTTAATAATTAGTAATGAATTATATATAATAACAAATATTTAATTATGATTAAGAAAACAATGAATTTATATTTGTGAATTTATAAATATTTTTTACTCTATTTCCAATTCTGCTCTGTCAATTTGAGAACACTCAGTACAAACTGTTTGTGCATGTTCCCTGCAAATATATTTGCAACAATCGCGACATGTTTGTTGCATTTTTTTATTTTTTGTGTTGCCAGCCAGCCAGCACCGAAAAAAATGGAGAAATGAATATGCACTCTCCTTCCTATTTGGACTAACGTCAGTAGGCGCGCCGCGGTCAGTTTGACCGAACTTCCCTTTCGGATACCATAACTTCCAGGAATTTCACAAGAAAGTGACCAAACGGGGGGAAGTGCTAGAGGACACTTTGAAGGTCAGCTACACAATGTCATTCCTCTTTATTTAAAAAGTACGGGAAGATACAACAGAAAGAGCATGCACTTGCGGGGAAATGACCAATGCGCGACTAACCGCGGGTTAGTCATTAGTTGTATTGTGGAATAACAGCAATTTACATTACTAAGCTACATTACAAGCAGCTACATTACTATAAGAAATTTCGTGACGCTAGGAATTTTACAAAAACTAGCCACTGAATGGCCAGCACGGTGTTGCCTGTGACAGTTCTTTTCGTAGGGTCAGGTGGGACCACTGCTCGCTAACCCCCGGTGATTGCTACGAATTTCCATTTGGTTTGCTTCGCAAACAAACACAACGGAAACGCCGTGATGGCCTCGTCATTGTCAAATGCGGCCAAATTCGAATGAGAAAAGATTTAATCTGCGTGGTCGCCACAATCTCATTCAAAAATATAAATATTCGATTGATAATTTATTACTAGCAAGAAAATCAAAAGTATAAGGTATCGATCTAATTGACCTTGCCCGTGACAGTTCTTTTCGTGGGGTCAGGTGTGACCACTGCTCGCCAACCCCGGTGTGATTGCTACATATTCCCATTTAATAGCGAAGAGATCCAATAGGCGTGACGTCACAATATCGTGCGAAAATATAAAAGATATTCAATTGAAAAGTTAATTTTTAAGAGAATATAAAATGGTATTATGTATCGATCTATTGTAAAATTTTCCGTAGATTTCAAATCCGTTGAAATTTTTATTCTATCTTTAACGATTGCTGAGATAGAAAAAAAGCACCGAACAACACCAGTTATAGCTTTTTATTTTTTATTTTTTTCACTTGAATCCATTGCTCAGGAAATCAAAATGAATGAATATCGAATCAAATTAAAGTCAAATTCTTCGCGGCGGCGAAATTCGTATTAGAAAAAATATAAAAGTTACAATTGAAAAATATTCATAAAAAGAAAATCATATTTTCAGGTGTCGATTTAATGTAAAATATTCCACAGATTCCAAATCCGTTGAAATTTTTACTCTGTCTTTAACGATCTAGGAGATAGAAAAAAGAACTACGTAACTACAGTTAAAACTCTTTATTTGTTTTGTTCGTACGCTGAAATTGTTGCTTGGAAAATGAAACGGAGAAAATAAATTTAGAATCTGTGATCTCTTTATCTGTTGCCATTCTAAGGAAAAATCATAAATAAACTATATCTATAACTAATTATATATAAAACTATCATAAATAAATTAATTTTGAAAAGTTCTAGATTGAATATTAAAATTCGGGCGCTACCATAAAATCACCAAAAATTAGGACCACCTGTGTGCCAAATTTCATTTGTAAGTGCCATAGATTCGCCAGGATACAGACACTTCCTTTAATACGAGGGTTGCTATTTATACATTAGACCTTGGCAACAGTAAGTGTTGCTAGGCAACCGCTGACGTTTGAAAACGATAATTTAATATATTTAACCATAATTTCTTTAGAACTTTTTGTCATTTTAGCGCGATTTGTGTTGTTTACAGTAAATTGAAAAATTCATCTCGAGCAGAAATGGAATTGACTCGTGAACACTTTCGTGCGATTATTTTTCATAACTTTCGACGTGAATTATGAAGACAAGAGTGCTTCGATGAACTTAATTCTTTATACAACGATAAAGCACCATCCTACAGCACTGTAACAAACTGGTATAACGAATTCAATCGTGGTCGACGTTCGCTCCAGGACGAATTCCGTGAAGGTCGTCCGAAATCGGTTGTTGTGCCAGAAAATATCGATGCTGTGCATGGACTGATAAAGCAAGATCGTCATGTGACATACCGTGAGATTAAGGCATCTTTAGGCATTAGTATGACAAGCATCAATAAGATATAACATGAACATTTGGCCGGTAAAAAAGGATTTGTTCGCGTTGGATCCCGCATAATCTGACAAACGCTCAAAAGAAGGCTCTTGTCGATTGGTGCAAGGAAATGTTGTAAAAATACGTTCAAGGTACATCAAAGGCTGTGTATAACATCTACACAGGTAGCGAATCATGGATCTATCTATATGAGCCCGAAACAAAAAACAATCGACTGTATGGGTCTTCCAAGACGAGCCAAATCCAACAATAGTCGTTCGCGGAAGAAGCACATCGAAGCAAATGATTGCCTGTTTTTTCGGCATTACCGGTCACGACGGTGGCGTTAGAGCAACACACGACGGTCAATTCTGAATGGTACACGACTATTTGTTTGCCAGAAGTCATCGAAGAAATTCGAAAAAAGCAGAAGAGGCGAATCATTCTTCACCACGATAGTGCGAGCTCTCACACATCGGCTCAAACTAAGGATTTTTTGATCGGCCACAACATCGAATTGATGGGTCATCCGACGTACAGCCCTGATTTGGCACCCAATAACTTTTTTTTTATTCTCGCACATCAAAAATAAATTGCGTGGTCAACGATTTTCGACACCCGAAGAAGCGGTTGATGCATTCAAAACGCATGTTTTGGAAGTACCTCTATCGGAGTGGAAACAGTGCTTCAAAAATTGGTTCAAACGCATGAAAAAGTGTATTGATCTTCATGAAGAATATTTTGAAAAACAACAAAACCAATTTCGATCATAAAAATTTGCTTTTTCATTAATAGGCCAGAAATAAAAATAGCAACCCTAGTAATAGTAGAGACTAAACGTTTTCCATTTACTATAGTTACAAAACTGGAAATTTTATTGAACTTATTTTAGACATAAATTGGAAATTGCAGTATTATTTGAAGTACTTAGTTTGAAATACTTTTCCAGTATTGATTACGTTGTCAGATGTGACTGATTAATACATCTGAGATAAAATAGAAAGATGCTGGAATATATAGTAAAAATGGACCATTAGGATAATGATCCCTTTACGCTAGTTATATGACGTTGTTCAAAATTACGAAATGGTGTACTCGGATCTTCAATTAGCCCGCTGTGCTGCATCAGTGCGACGTTAGTTCAACTACCTACCTCTATCTCCTTACTGGAAGAATACTAATATCGGACATATATTGTATAAGTAGTTAAGGACGTAATGTATTTAGACTCTTTAATTCTTTTAAACTAAAATGAATTTACGTTCGGAACTTTTTGGGAAGTTAATAGCTGTAAGTGGAATAAAATTTCCAAAATCAGAAGCCTGAAATGCATAATCTTCAGTAAAGTTGATGTTAAACTAATATTAGCTTTTAGTATAGCAAAGTGTTTCATTTAAGAAGAAATACGGTACTGTGAAGTTTTAGTACTGTATCTGAAAGGTACTGAACTGAAATTTCAGTACTGTGTATTTTTATTACTCAGAGATTTTATCTAAATCGGAAGCACCCAAGTGTATACATGAGCACATTCAACTTTTATGCATGTAACTTGTTTAGAGATCGGGTTTTCATTGAAGATGATAGTTTTATAAAGCATGACGTGCAATTACTATTTTAGTATTGAACTGGGATGAAAAATATTCCTATGAATCTCCTAAAGCACATTTCGAATATTATGGATAAGAACACCTTAAGCTTAAGATAAGTAGTTTTGTTTATTCATTCTTTTTCATACTACAAAGTTTATTCTAATTCATCATTTTGTAAGTATCAGACCCTATTTTTAAAAATAATTATGTCTAATATTCTTTAACAGACTGCATTTTAAGTTAGGTATGAAAGAATTTTTGTGTAAGTATACAAATGAGACGGCCCGCAAAGGCTTTACATCTGATGTCCAAATACTCTCGCATAATACATATTGCGGTTACCTTAAGGCCTGGTGCACACATCCGGTTTTTCAACGTGTGGCGCCGCTGCGACACCGCAGCCCAACTATGCATACCAAACCGTGAAATGACGAAAGTCTCATTTCGCGCCATTTGCGATAAATATTCTATCGAAGAAAACGTGTTTATTTAGCTCTTTTGGTGTAAAAAAGTATATTTTGAAACAAAATAGACGTTACTGGAAACGATAATTTTTTAATTATTATTTATATTCCATTTATTTATGAAAACGAGGATACTTGAGACCGTAGAAGCGTGTGCGGCGAGCTGCGACGCCGTGGGGAACTGCGGTACAAATTGCACGCAAGTTAGACGTGCGTCGCCGCAACGGCGTCGGAGGCATGTGTGCACTACTTCATTGCATCTAATGTATCTCAGACCGCACTTGCGTTGCCGCACCGGCGTCGCACGTTAAAAAAACCGTATGTGTGCACTGGGCCTTAAATGTAGAGTATCCCCGTTTTGGTATCGTTTGGCGTTTTATCTAATTGGCCAACAAACATCTTATATCAATTCGGAATTTATTCTTTGGAATTTTTACTTGTGGAAATGCTGAAATCGTATAGAAAACAATCCAAGTGTAGTCACGCTCATAAAAGTACAGGAAACACGTATCGCCGCAGAAACACTACTGCCACCTATATTTAGTTTCACAGAAAACGCCTCTAGTACGCCTTTTAAACTGTTTGTTTTCCAAATATGAAAGGAACTATTTCCAGTGTTGAATACTATAATACAAATATATCAGGTTTTTTTTTAATAAAACTTTTTATTCTCATGGTACTTTTACACAATAAAACTTTTTTCTTTGGCATATGACAAAGCAAATAATACAATCGATTATATAAGGAATCCAAACCCATGCTTTAAAATGAAAAAGCAGCGAGCGCGCATTTAAAATCCATATATCGAAATAAAATAAAAGTGTGCATTATTTAAATGGATTTTCGTGAATAAAAGCGGTTTGTTTTGGAAACTTTATGTTCATGAAATAATCCTCCAAGCGCGAAGAAAACTAAGGCAGAAAAAATGATAAACTGAGATACAGGAAAAGTAAGATAAAAAATGCAGAAGAAAGTGAAATGTGAAGGATGAATGGCTAGGCTCGTATCCGAACGTTTAAAGTTGGTACTTTTTTCTTACGTGAAAGTACTGTCAAAGAATTTTTAAATGTGCGATAAAACTTTTCGAAAAACATTGACTTGATATGCAGAGAATACTTTAGAAGCATATATTTTACCGATTGAGCTTGATAGGCAGAAAGGGTTGCTTTATGTACGTTTATTCTTGTTGCTTGTGGTAAAATATACACACTTGAACTTGCTTGTAGTAAAATATGTACACTTGACTTGATTCTGTGAATATTTAAAAAAAATATACTTTTATATATAATAAAAGGGTTGATAATAAGAGGGTAGATATAATAATAAAAGGGTTGTGTTATGTACGCTTATTATTTCTGCTTGTGGTAAAATATACACACTTGAACTTGCTTGTAGTAAAATATGTTCACTTGATTCGGTGAATACTTTAAAATTATAAATAATATATTTTTACCAATACAACTTTATTGTCAAGTGAGGCAGTGTTGTGCTATGTGACGTAAAAATTAATATTTACTATTCTGTTTGTAAAATGCATGCAGATGAGGATTAAACATACACATACTTTTTTTTAAATTTGAATACAGACATGAGTTATCGAGTCTATGTAAATACACACTTGTATAACAATACACAAGTCCAACAGATAATAATTATAGCTGAAACACATGCTATACCTTTGAACAGCGGATTTTACTTAACGTGATTTATGAAGGAAAATGCAAGACGGTGAAATAAAATTAGTCGTGGACAAAGTTAAAAAAATTTAAGTGCTATTTAAGATGGTTTATTTTTAAATATCTGTAAGTACCTACAAAATCTAAAAAATATTTTTCTGTCATTCCAAGGCGTAAGAAGATACATACAAACATTATAACTAATTGAAGCGTATTACACTAAATAAAAAGAATTATAAATAACTAGTATAACCGTTTATAGCTAATGATGTGCCATTAAAATAACGTAATAATCCAAATAATCATTTGTAAATATTTTCCGTGACTTTTGAAGGTCTAGTACGAACTCTGAAACTAATTGAAATCACAAACTATGCATAGTACACTACCCTACAATAATGGACCGGGCAGCAAGATGTGATGGTATAAGGGAAAGTATATATGCTTTAATAGGGGTATGGTCCCTCACGTGCTGCAATGACACTAGCAACCCTTTTGGGCGTACTTTCAACAAGGTTTCGATACACAGCTATGGGTATTTGTGTCCATTCTTGCTGCAGGAATGTCGCCAGCTCAGCTTAGATTTCGGACGGGGTTCCCTGGTTCGTAAGCGTCGCTCTGACGCGTACCACAAATGTTCTACGGGGCTTAGGTCGGGTCTCTGAGCAGGCCAGAGAAGACGTTTTACATCCATATCTTGAACCACTGCTCGCCGGAGGCTGCAACATGACATGGAGCGTTGTCGATCCTGGAAGTAACATTCGTCCATTCCATGAAATTGCCTGAGTGTAGGAAGAACCTGATTGTCCAAATGTTCATGTAGGCGTCGGCGCTGAATTGATCAGGAACAACATGCAAAAGTCCCAGGCCATACCACGAAAAACACCCCCAAACAAGCAGTCGGATCTATATATATAATTCTCTTACGTGGCACGCAAAAAAGACGTTATTTGTAATCGCGTTTTGGCAACACTGTACGATTGTTTTGTTTATCGCGAAGTCTCGCGCATCGATTGAATTTATAGCGTTATGGGAAGAAATTTTATTGAAAAAAAAAAGGAAATTTCAATGAGCTGTTGCAGTTAGTTTATAATAAAAATCAAAGAAAGCGGTGGATCTTTTCAGGGCCTTTTAAAAAACGGTCCTTTTCAGGGCCAACAATTATAGTTCAACAAGACGCTTGCTTGCACTACAACTTTCGGCAACAAACTCAATGAAAAAGTGTGGGTCGTTTGAGTGCTGGGAAAATGTACACACAAACAACATGTTGGGTATTCAATTTCCAAAGCAACGCTCACATTTCGAGTCAAAATTTGCACAAAGTTTTCATTTGAATTCTGATTTTAGAGATACTGTATATATTTGTTCTGTAATACAGCAAATTTAGATTTGAAAAACATTTTTTTGGTAACATATTTTGTAAACAATCCCTTCTGCTAGGACACATGTCTTCATTGAGGCGAGCGAAGCGAGCATAGGTTCGCGCAGCGAACCAGTGAGGATTGCGAAGCAATCCTCCGGGGGTTGGCGAGCGTTAGCGAGCAGGGGGCAGGCCCCCTAGTTTGATATAAATCCGCTGGCGTCAGGTCCATTCTTGTAGGGTAGTCTATATTCAGCAAAATAATGTAACTTAAAACTTGTTACTACCAATCACACACTTTTTGAAACAAAGGGTTCCTTTTGTTACAAAGTAAAAATAGAAGTCACTGTCATTACCTGCATTCCGGAATAGTCGCAGAGTTCCGTTTCACGTCCCACTTGTCTCAATCCCAGGACAATATTTCAAAACGAAACCACCCATTGTTTTCGGCTTCTTCTTATTTGAAGTTGGATCCTCTTATTCCCTGTGTTTGAATTCCTCTACCTCGGAAACCTTATACCTCCAGGGAAAATGAAGGAATTTTTCCGAGCTACTCGGCTCAAAGGGAAACGATTCTTAAATTTCCCAAGGTATCGTAACAAAATTGATGCTTGTTCAGGAATGCTTCCCTGGGAAAAAATACAACACCCCTGGGAAGGCTATAAAAATGGTCGACTAATGGAAGTGGAAGACTGAGCACATTAACTCTCTGAAGTTTTAAATCTTGTTTTTATGGAATTCGCTATTATTCTCACTATCCGGACCGTTTTTCACTCCCTAGATCCATTATGGAAGACATTGCATTTTAATGTTACAGGAGATTACATAACGAGTAGCTTTTATCACCTTATAAAAGCGTGGGAGGTGCTTTGGTTTAGGCTCATCGCTTTTGTGCTAGATTGGAGGGTTAATACTAAATTGAAAATGGTCTTATAGGCTCCCATTTATGTATAGCACTGGATGACAAAATGTTACTTATTTCTTGATACAGTAACAAAACATGTGAATATGACCGGAGCAACATGAAATAATAAAAGCTACAAAATGCAAATGCGTGTATTCTGGAAACTTTGGTCGATAATTTATTTTTCAAGTTTTAGTCCATTGAAAAATTATTTCAAAGTAAAGAGCGTGAAAATAGTGCTACAAATTCATATTGTAATAATAAAAAATGGCATTCTTAGTTCTGCCTTTCTAAATTTTATTCCAAACTCTTAAAGAGACTTATCCATTCATGGATGTCTACTACCCAATAGTTAAATATGCATTAGAACCTGGATTGCTTCAATATTTTTTATTTCCTCGCCTACTTAAACTGGTAGTACTTGGGACCTTAGGTTCAGGAATGAATTCCTTCTACTAAGTTGTCACTAGAAACTTCTTCACTCATCTCATACTAAACATTAAATCTGTATCACACATTGCTCAAGACTCCTCCGTTATGGTCTTTATTTGCCACAAATATTTTTTTTTAAAATTTCGGAACCATTCGGAAAATTCCAGCGCTTTCTTATGAAGAGCCACGAGTCTTGTGCAGTGCTACTCCACATGCACTACCTACTCCAGATGCTATACATTTACAAATATTCTTCTTAAACCATTTATATTCATTAAGTAATCGAACTAATAAAGTTAGCTAGAACATAATCTGGAATCTTCTTGAAATTCAAAATTATTTAGATTACGGTTACATCAGATCCTGTGTCCCAATTCTGCTACACCTGAGCCTGATCGATGACAGCTGGTGGTACAAAGACTGAACCACTAAATTCAGGTGGTGTCTATTTGAGAGTTGTTTTTAGGTTTGTTGTCTCTTAAGTGTAATTTTTAGTATGTTGTAACCCTCCTGGGACAAACAATGAATGACTCGAATACAATCCTTCACAGCTGCTTAAGGGATGTTCAAATTCTTATATTTTCTTTTCCATGCACACCTTTCCCTTTCCCAGCTTCTACGAGGGTCAAATATAAAAACAACCCGGACTTTTTTTATATGCGTTTATAAATCATGAAAAATATACACAAACAAAACCTTTAACTTTTTTTAACATAGTCTCCTGCATACTTTACTCATTTTCCACAGCGTTTCGGAAGCTTGTAAATTCCTTCTTCAAAGAAACTTTGAGGCTGAGTCGTCAACCAATTCCGCACGCCATCCTCAACTTATGTATTGGTCTCCTATCGTCCCCTTTCCAACAATAATCCTCACTTCGAGTTGGCGTGAAAGTTTGGAGAGTGGGGTGCCAGCTCAGATGTTGCCGCGTCAAAAGACCGCAGTTCAAAATTACGTGGTGTTGTCCTCGGATCTATCTCTTAGGGGATTGATCCCGGACCGTCGTCAATAGCCTGTTGTGTTGCTGTAGTACGACGTTAATTAAAAATTACTAAATAACTACTTCCTCCCAGCGATTTTTTTAAAGGATACTAGCAAAAAATAATCACAGGGGAACAAGTCTGGGCTGTAGGGAGGATGTTTAAGGGTTTCTCAAATGCATTTCATCCAGTTTATTTCTCGTCAAAACTGCTGTGTGAGGCGTGGTATTGTCATGGAGAAGGAACGGAAAGAAACAGGCCAACTATCGGGTTCCTCGACTCATAACACATTGACCTTGAACGCAACCACTCTGCCATCCCGCTAGGGATCATCTGAAGAGACGAGAAGCAAAAGTATGGTTTATATTTGACTCACCCTCGTATAATTATCATCTAAACAAATTGAGCGATGTAGTTACCATTGTGTAAACTGGATCAGTTTGCACACTATCACACAATCAAAATTACTCAAGACAACACAAGTTTATAAATGCATTACTAGATTACTACAACTTCAAAGCATTTGAACGTATGTGTAATTCAAATAATGAAATGCCTTACACAAAGAACTTGTTGAAACTACGTAAGATGTATTCTTACTGTGAGCTATGGAGGTCCAGAATGCACTTATATCCAAAAACGAAATTAACAAGAATGCATTCCAATTGTATTAAGAGACAAATTGTATAAAATTCCGGCTGTTCATGTTTAAAAGACGAAATTCGGTACAGCTTTGATCTAAAGTCACTTTTGTGTCATTGATTTCGACTCCCTTCTTTTAGCGAGTTATGGTAGTGAAAGGCAACCCATCTGTATTAGGTTTAATTACGCTTTTATGACAACTTCGGTAAGCGAAAGGTAAGATATCCAGCTAGATCAGTCCTCCAGAATCAGCAGTAATAAGATAGTAATGCTTCTGAAACTATCAAGTGAAACAATCGGATATCCTAGTCTTCGCAGTCGTATTTGCCACCAGCACCTTTATGTAAATGATCATCCTTAAAAACAAGTGATATTATATCCATTTATACGGATTTTGTCGGGTATTCTAATCTACTTACAGGCGTTGGATTTATTCAATTGGGGTAAAATAATAAAAATGTTTGATTGTAAACACACACACATATATATTTTAAAATTAAATCCAGAACACTTTTAAATGGGAATTTTATTGAAAGTACACTTGGGTTGCCGAGCGAAACGTAAAACAAGCTCCTTTTTTCCGGCCTCGACGGACGTTCCACCCCGCGTCATCTACTTGCCAAAGCCGTCGAAGGTTTTCGCTAGAGATTGTGATGTCACGGCTTTTGCAAGAGATTGTGACATCATGCAAATTGGATCTCTTCGCAATTCGAATTTGGCCGCATTTGACAATGACGAGGCCATCACGGTGTTGCCCGTGATGGCTGTTATCCAATAGGCTACAAATTCAAATTCGGTTTGCTTCGTAAACCAAATGGGAATTCGTAATGAATTCATTCCAAGAGGCTACGAATTTCCATTTGATTTTCGAAGCAAACCAAGTCCAGGGGCAACGCTATGAGGACTGTTATCCAATGGGCTACGAATTCCCAAACCAAATGCGAATTCGTATTGTAGCGAAACTTATTCACTTCGTCTGAAAATCGAGGCTCAGTCGGTATTGCACCTTACTGCGAATCGGAAGGTACGGAGTTCCAATCCCACTAGAGGCAAGTGGCCTAAAAGTAGATTTCATTTTAAAGTTTCCTTTCTGTTTGTTTCTCACTTCTTCAGTAATATACTTATGTTAATTTCTAGAACTTTCGAATTCTCGAATGTTCGATTCATTTTCGGAAAAGGTATAAAAGGAGATGTATCACTCAGTTCAAGTGAATTTGGAGATGAAGGCCCCTACGGGGCCATCGGCTCCGAGAAATTCAACTACTTGACTTGAGTTCAAGTGAATAATAAAGTCTCGAGTTGAGATCAGTAATCTTTGTCCTCGCTTGCCTTTTGCAAATATACACGAAGAGGTTAGCTTACCTATAATAAATCTAAACGACAGTATCAATCGTAGGGTGTTAGCGAGCAATAGTTATATAAAATATTATCAGTTTTATGTTATAATTATTTTGTGTTTTTTATGCTATATATATATATATATATATATATATATATATATAATAAAAGAGAATGCATAATGAAAGTGAATGTCATTAAAATTATCTTATTACTTTAATTCAACTTATAAGTGGTGCAAAAGCTTAATGTTTTCTTTCTTGAATTCATGTATGTTTCGCAGAGATAAGACTTTACATCTTATAAAAAAATTACTTCCCACTCGCTTTCTTACGGTTGAAAACATTTCCTTTTTTTTTATCTTCCTTGTTATTTAAAAATTTATACTTTTATTTGCTCAGTTACGAAACGTTAGTGTCTTTTCACTTTGTTCAGCAACACGGCTATGTTTAAAAGGCTTTAACTGTTATTGGTATTATTATATTAATTTCTCTGAAACGTTTGCGCTGACTAAATTACATACACACACGCAAAAGTAAAAAAAAAATCTTTTAATAATCCTGAAAGAGTATTACTTCGTAAAGTATTATTTCCGATGTCCGCTTTTTGTTGTAATAAATAAGGCTTAGAAGCAACTGAAAGTAAAATTAATTATTTTGTAAATTTGGGATTTAAAGTGGTGCATGCAAAGTGGAAAACAGAAAAAAGAAAACATTTGAAAAAGTAAGCAGATTAATTGAACGGTGAAAATGTGTGATAATTTATGACAGAAAAACTAGTAATGTGATTTATTTTTCTAAAGTGGGTCACATACTCTTGTATATTCTAATTTAAGATTCGAATTAAGATTTCCAAACTTATTAAAAGAGAACGTGCACCTTTTAAACGCAGACAGAAATTAAATATATTTAAGATACAGTATCTTTGTTATGTATCTGACAAATGCATATGCAGGTGCTAGGTTACTTATAAAATGTAATTAAATTAATAAAAAATAAGACTTATCATATGCCTTCAAGTAAATTGAGCAATTTTATTTATGATTACAATTCCAAAAACACGAATGCATGATGAAAAGGTGTAAATGTATAATATGAGCAAACACTCTATAAAGGGATAATTTTATTATAGTGTAAAAAAAGAGTTTGAATTCATTGGTAAAATTTTGTTCGTATTTTTAGTTTATTATTTTACTCAGTAAACTGGTGAAGAATATTATCGCTTGTTATCTATTTTGTAGCAGTAATTTATCACACTTCTGAATAACTAAATAACAGTTAATAAGAAAGATAACTAAATAACAGTTACTAAGAAAGATAATTTTGCAATACGTTAAAAAATAATTTTGCAATACGTTAAAAAGAATTTATGAAGAACATTTTGAAAACATATTAATACGCACTTAGGTGATTTATTTCTCAACCGTGACTAGAATTTCTTCTTTCGCTTTTAATAGGTTACTAGCAGAATTACTTGCATTGTTCAGTTTGATTTGGTTAAACAATGATTGAAAGTGATTAGAGAAACTTTTTTGTATCATAGAAAATGCAAAGATCAAATATCAAAATTAAGTAATCAGAAAACAATTTTTTTAAACTACATTCTGGCTTTTTGATTGCTTCTACAATTTGCTTTGAACGAAATACGAATGCTTGCTTTACCCATCCAAGTATTCCAGTTCTCGTACACCGCAATATAGTTGTAAGACAAAATTACAAGAGGTGATACTAAAGTAACTACTACACAGGAGTAATTTTGAGTTTTGGGAGTGATTATGAATGCTTCTCAAGTTCATTTCCTGTAAAATTATGACCTTACAGTAAAGTATTGCATTCAATTTCCTAACCAAATTTTTTGTCTTATGCCCCTCGTGCACTGGGGATGCGATGTTTAAGAATACCGCCATTACTATGAAAGGATGGAAAATTATATTCAAAAGCAAAATTCATTTCACGACAAACAAATTTATTTATTTTAATTCTGTTCCTCACGTGAAATTTCAGCTTGTTTTAAAATTAAAGGTATTCTGTACAAACGGAACAAAAAGTTAATTGATTAATAATTTCCATAATACGAAAAGTCAATTTTGTAAAGTTAAAAAGAAAAAAGGCAAATCAATATTTTCAACGAAATTTTTGAATAGAAAACTTACACAAGCGTAGCTTTAATTAGTAAAGTAAACAACCTCGGCTTTCTATCATTATATACAAAACCTTTTAACTTTTCAAAAGTCCTGATTAGAATATTTTACAACCGTGATATTGTTCCAAGACCTGCAAATTTCATTTAAAAGTTCTCTTCACTATTTAGCATGTAATGGATTTTTTGTGTCTCTTTTTTTCGAGATTCAAGTTTTTTTTAATGGAAATCTCCTGCTTATTTAAAATAATAAATGTCGTTTCGTGACTTCTTTGCAAATTTCAATACGATCCAATAATATAATTTTAAACTTGAAAAATAAATGCAAAATTTTAAAGATTTTAAGTGCATTGCATTGGAAACGTATGTCAAAATTAAAAACAAATCTCTGAATTACGAAGTATGGTTACACTTCTTACTTCAACGTTATTGATCTTACTTTAAAATAGAACTTTATTGTAACGATAGCTGTCTTACAAAAAAACGCATGATTCAATTTCATTAAAAAAAATATTTATCCCTATTTTTAAAGTAAGAATGCTACGGTCGTATTTCAAACAAGTTCTGTTTTGTATAATTTACTTATTTTCATGGAACGGAATTTCTCATATCATAATATATTGAACTAATGACTTCTATTGATCTATGGAAGTACTGACAGAAATGAACCCATGTCTTTGACAATATTTTGCACAAACGTAATCCGTATATATCTAACTCCTAAATAATTTATATATAAAAGAAGGGGGTCCGCAACCCCCCCCCCTTCTTGCTATCGCTCGTCAACCCCCGATGATTGCAACGCAATCATATTTAGTTCTTTTCGCGAACTATACATTTCAACAATGAGGGGGGAGGAGATTGCTTCATAATCCATCCCCATTTGGATCGCTGCTTGATTGATCCCGGATCTCTAGTATGACGTAAATTGAAGGTTCCTTTACCATTGCGATATTTATTCCATGCGCCCGAGTAACGTAGAATTACTTCATTGCAAGATTAGCGGATCCATATATAAGCCGACACCCGTACTTTAGCTTTAGAAAAAGTTCTAAAAATTCTCGGCTTATACACAGAAATATACGGTAAATAAAAAGTTTTAAGAAATGTCAAGTTATGGTAATGGCTTATTAACAATATTCAGTTAACGTCATACTAGAGCAACACAACGGGCTATTGACGACGGTCCGGGATCAATACCTTCAGGGAAAGATCCGAGGACAACACCTCGTAATTTTGAACCACGGTCAGATGACGAAGCAACACCTGAGCTGGCACCCCACTCTCCAAACTTCCACACCAACCCAACGTGAGGACTTTCGGCCACGACAGATTTAAGGTGCACCAGCCGCCTCTACACCATACGCTTACAAACATCCATGCCCGGATTCGAACCAGGAACATTCCTATCTAGAGGCTAACACCTTAACCACTATACCGGTAGGTCGGCAAGAAATGTCAAGAACAAAACATCTCATTTCCCCATAAAAAAGGAAATTGTTAAATAAATAACAATTGTTAAAATTCAGAGGAAATCGCATCAAAATTTTAAATGTTTTAGCTGATCCGTGTTGTAATAGTAATTTTTAAGATTTTTTATATTCGACTGTTGCTATGGGGAACGGCAATCGAATTTGCAGGTTCTTCTGAAAACACTGCAAACTTTCTAGCGCGTACTCTCAAATTCTATGAATTAATTAATTAAATCGGATATCGGAATTTTTAACCACTTTTTTTTATTAAGGACCATCAATTTTCAACTCCATGGAGGATCTGACATATCATTGACCATAAATACGAGAAACATTGAGTATGTTTTCTTCGTTGAAAATGTTTTGTTTCTGGTGGTAATGTGACAGATTATATCTTTATCAGAGCCCTGAATTAAAATCTCTTCCACAGCGGGATACATCCACTCAAAAGCGTGGATACATTTCTGTTTGTATGGAGTTGTATTCATGAGTGATTAGAAATTTAATTTTTATCAATGCAATCAGGGAAAAGTGAAGCAATTAAATCTAAAAAAGCTATCCACGTGAGACGACATGTTTCATTCACCACTATCTAAACAATTTTGTTAAAGATGAGGTATCTCATCATCCAAATATTGCCAATTTTTTCTGTTGGCGAGATCAAGTCAGTTTTCTTCTAATGACGAGATATCTCGTCCATCAAAATCTGGTTACTTTTGTTTACGGTGAGATAACCTCGTTTAGACAACCAATAGGAGAGTTAAGAATATTTTTTTTAAAAATGCTCAAAATTCGGATATACATAGAGTCAACTGTTTGTGTCTTGAGATAGCATCGTAGAGAGGTAAGAGTTAAAGAGCACAAAGCCAGTTACGATGAAGCTTTTTTACCACTTTAAACGACAGCTGCCCTGCACCAAAAAAGAACCTCAAGAAACAATCAAGAGAAAAGGAATGGAAACAATCGCCAAGATTTTAAAACCACACTTGGTCACCGCCTACACCGACGGCTCTTCGAACTCTGACTGTGATAGAGGAGGATCCGGAATCTTTATAACTTAACCTGATGGCTCAATTTCAAGACACAAAATCCCAGCAGGAAAAATTGCTTCCAACTTTACAAGCGAACTCATCGCAATCAAAGAGGCTCTGAGCATTTACCTCACTTGGACAACACTCAACCCCTCCGACGGCATAGTAATCTTCACGGACTGCAAATCTGCTCTCCAGGCCCTTCAAAAAGGAAAAATAAACCTCGTCCAAAAGATCAATACCCTCCTGTTCTTAATAGAGGCAAAGAAGAAGCTATGAACGCTTCAATGGATCCCGGCACACTTCGACATCAAGGGGAACGAAGAGGCCGACTCTCTGGCCAAGGAGGCGAGGACCATCGAACCAGCCCCCCTGATTACAACATCTTTCGACGGCAATGCCGTTGCAAAACAAAATCTCTGAGCTAACACCCGAAGAAAATCATCCCTTCCCGAGCTTAACTACGACAGAGAAGTAACAACAACAATTGCCAGACTGAGGACGATGCACCTCAGAGGTATGAAGATTTTGCCAGATGGATCAAGAACATACCCTGAATGCAGGCACTGTCCGGGCATGCAGCTTAATCCCAAACACCTCTTTAACTGCCCTTCCATTATTGCAGCACTCTTCAAGATCGACTTGAACTGCTCCAGGGAGACCCCTTTATACGGACAAAGCTGTAGATGTGGCCTACGCAGAGCTCCACGCTTTTGGACCCATTTAACTAGGCTCTCCCTGCCTCTCTCCCATCCTTTTTCAACTATAACACTGGTCACACGACAACAACAACAACAACGAACGACAACTTTACACCTTACCATCAGACTACAGGACCTCAATTGACGCAAAAGCTCGTGATCTCAAGAAAAAAGTGTTTAAAAATCACAATACTCAGAGAACAGTTCATAAGATGGATTCTGTGAGACAAAAAAAAGGTTCAGAAAAACAACAAAAATTCTTGTTAATTCAGTGGCCTCTCGGTTCAGCTGTCGTTTCACCCGCAAAAATGTTCGCAACAAAAATTTATTGAAACATTTATTTTATTTAATGTTTAAAAATAATACTAACGGCATCTGTATCTAACTTGACAGCAAAAGGTTACCGTAGTTTTCCGGGTTCATCAAAACCATTGCTTAAGTTCTAAGAATCTTTAATACAATATCGAATTAAGGTCTAGGTTTATAGAGGTGGCAACGGCCTTGGTGATTTTTTTTTGGCACCCTTCTAATAGCGAGTTACGGTAGATTAAGGCAATCCATCTGTATTTACAGTTATTGTGATGGCAATCAAGGCAAACGGAAACGATAAAATTTTTTATTTTGATTATTCTAGAATGTTCTTTCAAAATCCGTTAAAGAGACGTTTGATTTGATTGGTACATTTGAAAAATTTTCTTTGATTTGAATGGTTATTTTAATTTAAAAATATCCTTTCAATGCATTGGTCCTTTAAAAAATTTTTTCTTTGATTTCATTGGTTAATTTAATGGTTTTCCTCTAGTTGTGGAATTAAAAAAAAATTTTTTTTCACGATACGTTTCTGACTTATAGTTTTTTTTTTTTTTTAGCTATTTGTGGAATTTTTGTTTTTTATAATTTTTTCCCGGAACAGTTATGACGTATCAGGTTGTACTATTTCTTGTTTTTTTTTCTTTTAAAAATCTTTTCTTTTTCAACATGCCCACTGTATTTCGTGTAATTGATAAGTTTCAGGGTATATTCTTACCCAACATTCGCAGTTTAGTTTTTCTGCTGGTTCACAATTGTGTTTTGAAATATGTTTAAGCTTATTACTTTCTGTGAAAATTTTTATAAATATACTTTTCAAAACGTTCTCAAATGTGTTTTCAAGCTTTCTTTTTCCGTTGCAAAAAGAAAAAGATTTTAAAATAATTCTCTCCTTGGCGACTTGTGTGACTAAAAGTGCGTAAAAAAATCATCCAAGGCAGTTGCCACCGCTATAAACGTTGACTGTAATTGTACAGAAATAAGTGTGCATTGAGATAAAGTATTTAAAAGGAAGAAAAACATTTTGTTTTATTTCCCAAAGTGTATGTTTTATTTTTATCGCTGTTATTTGGAAATTAAGTTTAAATTCATTGGTTGATAGTTTATCAACGTCATACTGGAACAAAACAACAGTATATTTAAGATTAAATTGGTACAAATTCATTACGTCTTTTAGTAAAATTAAGTTGATATTCAAGCAATTCCTCTTAAAAGGAAAAACGTGTTAGAATTACTCTCCAATATCATAAAAACGATCCCTATATGTATTTCTTGTTTTCTGAAACAAACAGCATTCGTAAATTATGCAACTTTAAATTAGATATTTGTTAAGACACGAATAAGTGAATTAGGATCCGGGTCTGCAGCGACTTAATTACTAAATCGTAATTTTTTCTACTTCTAATCTACTCGTAATTAAGTAATTGCTAGTTTAAATCCAACCATTGTATAAACATTGAAAATGCGAAGAATCCAAGTAAACAATTTTACTTTTAAGTGAAGATGAATGTTTTGTTTTTCGAATCTAAAGAGATTTGTTCCCCTGGACGAAACTAAGTAAATCTTCCACTGAAAAAAGAATTGTTTGTCATGTGTTCTTCGAAATATTTGTTTTTGTGTTTCATTCTTCCGTTAACTTAACAGGATTCCGATGTTTTGTTACTAATAGAATTTACTCTGCTTTTTTTGATTGAATGCGTGAAAAACAACTTTAAATAACTTGAATACTCCCTAAAATCACTCACTGCTGCGAATAGGAAATTTTAGCATTGTTTTTGCTGTATTTGAAAAGTTCCCATAAGTCTTACAAACTGTTTTTATTTTGTGATAGCAATCCACTGAGGATTTCTAAATATTAGGTAACTTTTTATAAAATCTATCGTAGCTTGAATTTATCAGATCACCTTACACATTACTTAGACAAAATATAATGAGATTAAATAAATAAAAAATGATTAGATTTTTGAATAATTACGTGAATATATGAACCCTCCTACTCTCCCAAAGGTTTAGAAAACCACAAGGTAAAGCAAGGAAAATTCGCATTACAATAACATATGACTTAATTTTAGCTGAAGAGAAAGCTTAACTAAAAAAGTGGTAAGGTAAGGTAATTTTAATTAACGTCGTACTATAGTAGGGATGGCCAACCCGCGGCACGAGTGCCACAGTGTGGCACGGCGGAGTTTCAGCAGTGGCAAGCGAAGACTTATTAAAAAATTAATAATTATTTAGAATTAAATGTTTTAAGATATATTAATTTTTGTTTTATACAGAACCTAACTGACTGAACCTTTAAAAATGTTTATAACAACAAAATCTAAGTTTGTACTTATGTTTTTTTTATTATATTATTTTTTAAATCTACGCTACTCAGACTTGCATGAATAAATGTGCTATACATCCCATAATTAGCCTATAAATAATCTTTATTTATCTTTTTATATCTTTTGTTTGTTGGAAAAGTTGGAAGTGGCACGCATAACTTTTTTCTCCAGAGAGTGGCACTCTTCCCAAAAAAGTTGGCCACCCCTGTACTAGAGCAACACAACGAGCTATTGACGATTGTCCGGGTTTAATCCCCTAAGAAAAGATTTAAGGACAACACCAGGTAATTTTGAACCACGGTCAGATGACGAGGCAACACAACACCTGAGCTGGCACACCACTCTCCAAACTTCCACACCAACCGAACGTGGGGACTTTCGGCTACGACAGATTTAAGGTGCATTAGCCACCTCTACACCACACGCTTACAAATATCCATGCGCTGACTCAAAAGTGGAGGAATCAAAACAGAACAATGAGCATTACTGGCACGTTTGAATATCAACTGGTAGTTACAGGAAAAGGAAGATATTATATAATAGCTCTCTTAGTTAAAGGTGTCCGATAAATCTGAAGATATTATGCGGTAGGTAGTTGAATTAACATGGGACTGGAGCAACACAACCTAATATCGTCGACTGTCCGGGACCGATCCTGAAGGGAAATATAAGAGGACAACATCTCGTAATTTTAAACCAGTCACCTTGAGCTGGCTCCATCATCTCCGACCTTTCACATCCTACCAATGGGAGGACATTTGAGGCGACGACAGATATAACTCGCACCAGCCACCACGTAAACGACGGTCTTCGGTTGAAGCGAGATTCGAACTCGCAATCCTAAATAAGACGATACTCTTCCAACCGGGCTACCAAGATTCCAGAAATATTACGACTGTTTTTTTGTATTGCATAAAAAGTTGAATTTCTGCTAACGTTTGTTAGCCTTTAGATCTTGGTATATCCAACTCAAAACAGTCGCCTATCCAGTCTAGTGATCATTTCGTTTGTCTGTACCCAATAGGTTTGTGGTTTGAATCTCACAGTTTCTAAGCGCATGCTTGTGGTAATGGTAAATAATTAACGTTGTACTATGGACAACTATGAAATACCATGGACTATTGGCGACGGACCGGGATCAGTTATCCAGAGAAAGAACCGAAGACAACACGTAATTTTAAACCACGGTCAGATGACGAGGTCACCCCACCGCTCCAAACTTCCTCATCACGCAAACATGATGTAAGCGCATGCATGTTGGTGATTGTTTCAGTTAAGTGTACAACTGCAGCTTACTCACTGGTACTTCTTCCCACAAAAAGGACAGTTAAGTTTATACCCGATGAAGTGAGTGGTTGGATACTAAAAACCTGAACATAAAGGCTTGCAGAAATTTAAGTAGGAATGAAGGCTTTTAGAAAATACCATTTTCAACACAATTTATTTAGTAATGTCTCTATTTTTATCTATGCATCTAAACACGCAAAGTGGTGCTAAGCAATGTTTTCAGGACCTTTAAATCGTAATTTCGTGCGATATTTTGCGTGTTCCAAATGTTATTATGTAGATCACGAATATTTGAAAGAAATTTATTGCGCGTTTCTGATGGCTTAATTTATTCGAACTTGCTTGGTTAAAATAGACTATTCGGAATTATATTTTCCGAATAGTCTATTCGGAAAATACAATTTTTTTTTTGTAAATCCGTAATACTATTTAAGTCAGACTTGAATGTTCTACGAGAGGTAATTTCAGTCAAGCTAAATATAGTTGGTGATAGTGTTTTTGTGGCGATACGTGTATTATGTACGTATTATAAACGTGACGTCAGTGAAAGGTTGCGCTCATGACGTTTTAATCTTTTTGAATTTTAGGAAGTATGTCTGATAAAAGACATACCTCATACATGTCGCCGCCTACTAATATAGTGCTCATAACGTTTGCTACTATAGAGAAGGTCACGGGTTCGAATTTCAGATTGTAAGCTCCTGGATGTTCGTGATTGTATTTGTTAGGAGAAACGGCGGTGTACTCAATGTCTACTCCCTCAGAAATTGGCATTAGTTTGTCCCTTGTTGTGCTTAAGATCAAAACGACTAGTTATAGGGCTTAAAAAAAATTTATTTTGTCATGTTCAAACATGAATGCGTGTACTAAGATAGTACAAGAGTAAATAATTTGCTTCCAAAGAAATATTAAGATTGCATTAATAGGTTGAAAGTGGATTTGATGTTTTTAGATAACGACAAAACGTTTTAAATAATTACCTAGGAAAAAGTTTAAAAAAAATTAACGTTTTATTTAATGAAAAATGTTTTAAAACTTCATGTAGAAAAACAAACCCTTTTCCCTAAAAAGTAAAAACAAATTAAAAAATATTGAACACACCTCAGTTTTTTATAAGTCTCTAATTTCCTTGGAAATGTTCAACAGAACTAAAATAGATTTTAAATAAGAAAAGTTAAGTAAAAAGCAATTTTTTAACATGAAAGTAATAGATATGCAAAGTTTCAGGCGCGTTACAAAATACCTCATATTTCGCCCGAAGCCTTTTGTGGAAATAAAAATACGAATTCCGAAGTGGCATTGGCTGTCCCAAGTTTGAGAAAGTTGCCTTTTTCCTCTCTGTTATTTCCGGCTTCCATTATTGTCTCTCAATCAAATTGCCATTTTTGCCACCTCCTTTCATTCATTGGTCAAGAACATTTTTCTTTTAAAAGTAATACAGTGCCTCAAGTCCTGCAACAAAAAATAAATACATACAGCTGATAAATTTTGTAGAAAAAATATATAGTTCACTGAGATGGGGATTAAAGTTTAATATCATTCACACAAAAATGCTAGCTTTAAATGGTAATTCAGTAAAATACGCTTAAAGATTAAATACAAAATGAAATTGTCTTTTTTGTGTTACTGAAAATATATTATTTAATTTTAAACTATTTTTTTGAGACGCTTGGTAAGGAAATGTTTGTACAGACAGCAAGATTTTTTACTCAGAAACTTACTCTTAGGCTTGTGTACTAAAAAGCCATCCTTTTAAGGTATCCGAACACGTTGAAAATGTCATTTTTGACCAAATATTCAAAAAGCAGTTGTTTATCTTATTTGATAGAGTTTTTATTTGACTTTCCAAAGAATATTTTATTTTTTCTCTAAGTTAATTAGTTCAAGGCATATTACGATTTTAATCAAGGCGGGAAAACCGGAAGTAGGTTTGGAAACCATCGGAAATGGACATAAAAAGACCAAAAACCTTCAAAATTTAAATTTAAAGCTTACTTTTTTTGCAAATCTAATTTTAGAAAGGTTTCTTAAGTGTTTAAATGGTTTGTCTTTTGGAAATAGTGAGAACATTTTGAAATAGAAGTGAAGAACAAAATTGTTTACGCAAACAATAAAAGCAAGGAGAGAGCAAACGATACACTTCAAACTGCTTTTACTCTAAATTAATAGTTTTGCATTATTTCTTCACTTCAAATGTTATAACACAAAAAGTTATTGATGGATTCTAGTAAAAATTTGTGAACTTGTTTCTCATAATGTTTTCTAGTAAATGAACTATGATAATTATGATGAGTTGAAGAGTTTTTTAAATTATGGCTCTTTATTTAAGAAGTCTGACTGTAAAACTGTCAAAAATCTTGCATTCATTTTTCGATCGAATTTTTGTTTTTTTAAATATATTTTAGATTGTAGTTCATTTACTAGACAATTGCATGTTGTTTATTTTGGAAGCATTATTTTTCAAATTAATTGAATAGATTTTTCTGTAGCACAATTGAAGTTTTTCATAAATTTCCTTAAATTTTCATACATATTTATAATTTTTACAAAATTATTAATATATAATTTAAATATTTATAGCCCAATGCTATTTTTCAATAAGACTAAACATAAAAATATCATTAAAATGTTTCTATATCACATTAAAAAAAATAACGACCTCCAACGTGTCCGGATACTTTAAACGAAAACTATATTTATGCTATACTGATAATTTTTAGAAGAAATCCTTTTTAATAATCATAAAAAAACTACTTTATGAAGGGGTAAAGGGGTCGACATTACGAGTATAAGCAACCATTAACTGACATCAATATATAATTTTAGTTATTATTTATCATGTACTAGCAGGCCGTCAACACGGTGTTGCCCGTGAGAGTTCTTTTCGTGAACTTACTGATACTGAAAGCATTAAAAAAAACAATTTTAAGGCAATACTTTAAAAAAAATCAAAACCAAATTGACAAAAATTAACTATACCAAATAATTTTATACCAAAAATCTTTTAAGATATCGCTATACTTTCAAAAAGTCAAAGCCAAAGTAAACAGTAACAAACAAAAAATTGCATGAATGATACATTTTAAAATTCGGGCTTCGTACAAAATTCGCAAAAAATTCGGTCTACATGAGGTATCCATCTAGTGTAAAATTTTGTGCAGATTTCAATTCCACATGGCAACAGACAATTTTCTCTACAAGATTCATGTTGCGAAAATAGAAAAATTATTTATTTAAACAAAATCACATTTAAAGTATCGATCTGGTGTAAAATGTCCCGCAGATTTCAAATCGGTTGGAGTTTTCACTCCATCTTTAATGATCGCGAAGATAGAAACTGGATGAAAGAATAGTAGGAAAAATTATTCTGTCTAAGTCCCGGTGCACACATCCGGTTTTTCAACGTGCGGCGCCGCTGCCGCAACGCAAGTGCGGTCTGAGATACATTAGATCCAATGGAGCAGTGCACACATGCCTCCAGCCCTGCTGGGGCGACGCACGTCCTACTTGCGTGAAATTTGTACCGCAGCTCTCCACGGCGCCGCACAGGAGTCTCCGTTCTGAAGTAACTTGTTTTCATAAATAAATGGAATATAAATTATAATTAATAAATGATTGTATCCAGTAACGTGTATTTTGTTTCGTAATATACTTTTTTTTACACTAAGTTAGCGAAAAAAACACGTTTTCTTCGATAGAATATTTATCGCGTCGAATTATCGTCGATAGAATATTTCGTGCGTCATTTCACGGTTATGTGTGCATAGTTGGGCTTCGGTGCCGCAGTGGCGCCGCACGTTGAAAAACCGGATGTGTGATCCGGGCCTAAGAAAGTTAAAATTTATTTGAACTTTAGAAGAGAAAATTGTCTGTTGCACACACACACACACACACACACACACACACACACACACACACACACACACACACACACACACACACACACACACACACACACACACACACACACACACACACACACACACACACACACACACACACACACACACACACACACACACACACACACACACACACACACACACACACACACACACACACACACACAGTGGAATAAAATTTCATGATCGTCTGTTAGTGTTTAGAAATGGTCAGCAAGAATTTATTGCCGGTCCACGAAAGCTTTCGACTTGTTTTCACCGACTATACCGATACAAGATTTGGGGAATTCCCAGTAAAGCGAGGCGACCGTCGAATTCTAGTATTGTTTTTGTACTTTCGACGACACGTTGCAAGAATTCTTATTTTATCGCACTCGTTCTTATTGTTTTTTAAGTAATATGTTGTGGAACTTCGGAAAACAAATTATTTCTTTCGTAAAATTCGAAACCCTACAAGATGAATAAAATAAAGTCAGACAGCAAAATCTTTTAACCTTCTATGGTAGAGTAAAGGACAATATTCAAAAGAAAATTAGTTATTCATATTCAACAGCTGGCTCTTTGGAACAGTCGTGTACAAGAAAAAACTAGAAATGTCTCCACTTTTGGGAGAATTTTTTAATATTAATGATATTAACCAGAAAGTTATATTTAACATTTTTGCCAACATTTAAGAGCGTAAGATTGAAAACTTTATTAATTATTTCCCTGAAAACGAAGACCCACGCAAAGGTAACTTCTGGATAAATAATATCTTTCTGGAAGACATAAAATCATACACACTTGATACTCGTAAGAAAGAAAAGCTGATCGAATTGTCTGATATCACTCTGCAGTCCAGACATAAATGCAATCATTGTCCATCCATGGTTATCCAGACATAAAATGCAATCAATTTTGGATATCCCTCAATAAAGAATTTCCATCTTTGAATTATATAAAACTATCAAATTGATAGTCGTTTTTCAGACTTTCTAAAAAGACTTTTTCAGCTATATCTCAGTAATAAAAATCAAACAGAGAAATCAAATAGCTATTAATGCAGCGCTTCGTCTCATAGAAACAACGCTGCAATCATGTATATCAAATTTTCTAACAAAGAATCCCCAGCTAAACACCAACACACACTCCCGTGCCTAGTGTTGTGAGATACTGTACCACTTTAAATAAGTGTGATTGGGATGCAAAGAAGCAGCAGCAGATGTAGCACTAACCAAAAATTGTAATTTTATAACATTAGATTCAATAAATAAAATTCTATCTACATTGGTTTTTATTTCTGACTGAAGTCGGTCTGCGAAATATTTCTCCTATTTCGCCTGGCCGCGAGTGTTACAAGTTGGAAGAACACTGGTTTAGAACATTCTACTGTCTAAGAAGACTAATACTGATTAGAAATCATACAGGAGAAAACAGCCGGGTTGCTCAGTGGAATAATGTTTGAATGACCATCAGATGTTTCCGAGAAGTGTTAAATTTACCCAACAATGCACTTGATGAATAAATAGCTTTTTAAATTGGTTCAAAGAATCCTACTAGAAATTCGACTGGTTAAGAAGAACTTGAAAGGTTAAAATCATACAGGAAAAACTGCATTGTGATTATCATTGAGTTAAATGCTATAATTTCAAAGGTAGGCGAAGCAATGAATAATTGGATTTAAGTATGTGCAAGACGTAAATATTTGCCAGAAGGAACGATATTCTTAATGGTATCTGCCTATAACAATCTATGGTGTTTTTATCTACATTCATTTATATTTATTCATGTTTTTAAGAAGCATAAATAATTATGGGGAAATCAAATCTCCACAGGAATAAAATAATTTTTGTAAACATTTAGCCAGAGCATTAGCTTTGAAATATGAATCCTTTAATATGCAAAGCCATTTCTATAACAATTGAAGTCTGTCGTCAAGCATCGTTACGTGGGTGGTTATGGTTTGAGGACATAATAATAACATAAGATCTCAAAAAAGCATAAGATAAAAAAAAACTACCTAAACTCTCAATTGTCATCCATAAGGCTTATTATGTTTTCTTCTTATGTTGTTATTATTATGCTTCTGTGGAGAATAATAAAATAAATTTTTTTTCGAGTACGAAACATCGAGAATCGATTTTGAAAGCATACTTGGAATGAATGAAAGTTGAAATAAAATGAAAAGATGGTATTTAATTTCGGTTTAACTTAAAATCATTCTTCAACAATAATTTCCCTTTAAAAATACGTTAGAAAATGTTAGAAAAAAATAATAGAAATGTTTGAAAATAATAATAGAAAATATTGGAAACACAAATATACCTATATAAAATGCAGAATTAGTTTTCAATAGTTGTAGAATTTAAGTTTTAAGAAATTAAGAAATTAAGTTGTAGAAGTAAGTTCGCATTAGTTTCTCTCGAAGTGAGAAATGAATGCAGCAAATTGAAAAGTTTTTATAGGATTAATTTCCAGTTAAAAACTGACATACTTAATATTATTTAAGATAAAATAGAGTTACAAAATCATTTAAGGTATCTGACCACGTTCGAAACCCTTTTTTTAAACGGGGTATAGAAACATTTTTTAATGATATTTTTATGTTTAGTGTTATTAAACAACAGCATTGGGCTATAAATATTTAATATATATATATATATATATATATATATATATATATATATATATATATTAATAACTTTGTATAAATGATAATTATGTATGAAATTTTAAAGAAATTTGTCAAACACTTTAAATGTGCTACATGAAAATCTGTTCAACCCATTTGAAAAATGATACTACCAAAATAAACTACATGAATTTTTGTAAGGAATAATCTAGAATCAAAAGGATATTAAAAAAAAATTGCACAAGCGATCGAAAAATGAATACAAGATTTTCGATAGTTTCACAGTAGTATTTCTTAAAAAAATGGCAATAATTTAAAAATCTTTCAACTTAGCATAATTATTCTAGTTCATTCCCTAGGCAAAATTATAAAGAACACGTTCTCAAAGTTCTACGAGAATCTTTCAATAACTTTTTATGTTATAACATTTGAAATGTGGAAATGATGCATAAAAATTAATTTAGAGTAAAAATAGTTTGAAGTGTGTGTGTATCGGTTGCTATCTCTTGCTTTTACTGTTTGTGTACACTATTTTGTTCTGACTTCTGTATAAAAATGTTCACACTATTTCTAATAGAGAAACCATTTAAACATTTGAGAAAACTTTCTAAAATTATATTTGCAAAAAAAGTAAGTTGTAAATTTAAAATTTTAAGTTTTTTTATCTTTCAACGGCCATTTCCGGTGTTTACCATACCTACTTCAGGTTTTCGCGCCGTTATTAAAATCTTAATATCTATGCAATTAATGAATACAGAGAAAAAAAATCAAATATATTTTGGAAAATCAAATAAAAACTATCAAAATCTTTTTTTTTCGAATTTTTGGTCAAAATGACATTTGTAACGTGTTTAGATACCTTGACATGAATTTGATAAGTAAAAATATTCTTTACTTCATCTCTGAATTAAAGTATTACACAGACATTTTTAAAAACTACAAATTCAATCACAGACATTTTTATTGTGTGTAATTACCAGTATTTGATAGGTAATCAATTTTTAATTTAAACTCTCGTGGCTAAAATTTGAATAAAACAGAAGACAGAAATTTTCAATAAGCATAGCGGAAGCTCGTACGCTTTACACAAATTTAGAATTAAGGCATTAAAGAATAAAATTTAGATTGAAGTTATTCGGGTAAAAATTTGAATTTGAAAAAGAATATCAGTAAGCACTTATACCAATATTTTGATTACAAACTACCAACTTGCACTAGCGTGAGGGTTTGATTCACGTAACATACTTGAAGTGTATTTCTCTGTTCTCAATAATAAAAAAAAAACGTTCCTTGCTGTGAGTATGTCCATTTCTTGACATTGTCTTGTGTTTGTCTAAATATGACAGTAGGCCATAAAACTATAACCAACCACATTTTTAATGAATATGTGTAGGTACGGTGTTACATATTACACACACCGGGATTTGGTTTGAAGAGTTAGAATCCCTGTTTTGGCAAATTCAAATTAAACTTTGAGCCATAGGTCTAGTCTAATCAGCCCTCGTGTTGCAAAACAAATAACAGTAGAGCGACAATGTTATTTATTATGTTTTGATTTTACCAGATTTTTATCATACATTTCCTTGTCAGGTATTTTCTAGTTTACGCTAAAATATTTCAGTAACTTGAAATTAAATAAATAAAGATCATCAATATTATATAGTTTCTGAATATCCTAGCTAGTTTGATAATTGGATTCAAGTCGTACTGAAGCAACACAGCGGGTAGTCCATGTATTTCCATGGTTTGGGGGCAATTCCTAAACGAACGATTCGAGGACAACACCTCATAATTAGGAACCACGCTCATATGATTATGTCAAAACCTGAGACAACACCCCACTATCCTAACTTCCACACCAAGCCAATGTGAGGACATTTTTTACCAATAACGTCTCGTAATTTTTATACAGGATCATATAAGGAGAATAAAGGGCTCCCTAGACGATCAATTTTCTCGTCAGTGGGATTGATTGTTTCGATTGATAGGTGCTTGAATATAGCCGGCAGTGTTTTTCGAAGGGGCGTGACGTGTTTATTTTTGTTTTTCAAAATGGTTTAAAATTAAGATTTGGACTATCGTGCCTTGAATTTGACTGTTTGTAATTGGAAGAAAGAAAAGAAGAGGAAAAGCCGCTGAACCAAAGAGTGGTATAAACTGAGAAGCCTCACTAACATTTACTAAACTTTCTGTAAGATACTGAATCGTACGCAGAATATTAATTTTATTTTTCCTCAGTATAATCTGATTTGTATTGTTTTAACACATTAACCATTTTTTTTTTGCCAAGCAATACTTATTTTGTTTTTGTTTAAATACTCACTTGACTTAACTTTCCACAACTCAGGATAATCACGATCCAAATTTAAAAAAAACATCACAAACTCCCGTTCTCAGACAGAACCGCTTCTCGTTGGCTCGAGCAAAACTACCGAACGATTGACAATGAGGAACCTGCACGTTGCTTGTTTACATTTTTGTAATACAGAAAATGAAAAAATATGATGGAAAGTATCATCTCTATATATAATTCTCTTACTTGGCACGCAAAAAAGACGTTATTTGTTATCGCGTTTTGGCAACACTGTACGTTTGTTTGTTTATCACGAAGCCTCGCGCCGTAATTGAAATTATAGCGTTATCGGATGAAATTTTATTGTAAATAATTAGATATTAGTTGAGCTGTTGTAGCTTATACACAAACAACATGCTGGGTATTCGATTTCCAAAGCGGCGCTCACATTTCGAGTCCAAATTTGCTCAAAGTTTTCATTTGAATTCCAAATTGTTCGAGTTCTGATTCCAGAGGTACTGTATAACTTTTCTGCAGTACTACAAATTTATATTTGAAAATTATTTTTTTGGAGTATCATATTTTGTAAACAATCCCGTCTGCTAGGACACATGCAATACCTCCTAGAGATAAGAAAGCCAAACCACTGTTTTGTGACGTCAGAAAAATTAGGCGATGCAAAACATCATTGTTGAGCGTTTGTTTATCAGCGAGTTCCGACTTCATTCAACGAATTATTTAGTTATTGGAATTTGTCAGCTTAAAGTAGCATAATGAAATGAAATTGAAAGCAGGGGAAGAAATATATAGATATACAATTTATAATTGTGGGAAACAATAAAATATGACAAAGCAACGTTCAGAAGGTTAAAATATAAATAGTAATGTTTGCGATGCTTCATTGAATATCTGGAAAGTTACGGGAGGAAATAAATGCGACCCAGTGAAATTAAGAGTTTAAATTAATTATGGATACAAAATCAAATTGACAGTTTAAATTATATTTAATAGGCAATGATTAAAAAATTCTGAGACATCTGTGGGAAAAATAAATTTTGAAGAATACCCATCATCCTTGATAAATGCAGCCATATAAATATATTTTTAATTTAGATTAATTTTCGGTTATTCATAAGAAAGGTTAAAATTTTCCAGGGCTATTTTTGTTGGGTTCTAGGACCTGTTGATAAATTATTGTATCTACGTGTATAGCGACAATATGATACATTTTACACAAAGAAAAGCTAAATTATGATAGTAACATTTAGTAAATCCATTATTCAAATGAGTTTGCTAAAAAAATAATTTCCTTGTTAATGGAATTTAAAAAATGACGAGTTTAGTATTAATGCTTTTTTTTAGGTAATTAAAAAACATAACTATAGAAGTTGATCAGATAATTTTTTTTCAATTAGAAGCATTTGAAAACTATTTATATTTAACTTGGAGGATGGATGCATATATCGGGTATCTCCAATGTCAATTGCATAATATTTTTTGACCAATATATCCATATAGTCCCTTTTATATTGTGTCAACTATTTAAAAAATATTTTGCCTTAACTTTTGAAAAAGGAGGCTGGAGAAGTAAATCCTGTATGCAAGAATTAGTGAACACCCATGATATATTAGGGTAATTCCATGCTGAAAAGTAAAAACTTGAAAAAATAAAATAAGATATATTTTACATAATTTTGGGCTTAAAAAGACTGGAGTTCTATGGTTTTGATTCATCGTGATTGTATTTGATTTATTGTAATGAAAATTTAGCCATTAGAATAAAATTTTGGAAAAATGAAATGTTACGTATGTTACTTAAATTTTTTTTAATTAAATTTAATTGATGAATGACAGTTTTAAAAAATTTGCATGACTACAATTATGAAAGGCTTTAGAATTAATGTATATACTTTTCAAACTATATCATGTTGAACAAAACAGAATTTTATTCAAATGTTCATGAACCTTTTTTGTTATTCCTCTTTACTGTAACGCAAGTTATTACAGTAAATTTAATTCTGTGGACTTAAAAATATCAGTAAATTAATAACATTCTTATCAAAGTTTAGCTTTTTACTAGTTTGTTGAACAATTCAAGTAAATATTTTGTTTTCTATTATTTTTTGCTAATATATTTACACTTCAAGATCAGTATATTTGTCTAAATGTAAGTTACCGTGGAATTGTCCTATATACATATAACTTGACATGAAAATTCAATTCCAATAATGGATTAACTTTAAGCATATAGTGATTAGTACATTATTATCATACATGAAATCATTGAGCTAACAAATTAATATAGAATTATATCAACCAGTCATTTCCAATGTACCCTATTGATAACATATTGAATACTATGGTAAGAAATTTATTTTAGAATTTCTAAAGTTCACTCACTGAAAGCAAAAAAATAATAGGACACTAGAAAAATAAATTTAATTATCTTTATTAAACATAAAATTATCATAGCATAAATAAATAGCATAAAAATCAATACAATAAATTATTCATTTTAATGAATTTACATAGCATATCTGCCAACACCACATTGCAATAAAAAACATCCACAGTTACCTTTAAATAATTAGATTTGTTAGAGTTTGAATTTTTCTATCTTTAGGAAATTTGTCATTTTGGGATTTTTAGGCCTTTTTTTATCTTTAGCAGACAAAACTAGCACAAATCATTTATTCTTTTGCATCAGTTCTTCAAAAATATGTTTGTTGATTTTTTCAGAATTGACTTTTGTCGCAAGTTTCAACTGGCAGGAAAATTTCTGACGAGTTCAAAACATTTGACGTGATATTACATACAACATTTCTCTTATTTTGAAAGTCAACAATTTTCAAAGTCTGTGGATAATAACAAAGATACAATTATGTAATTGTATATACTTTGGTAATTACATCATTAATTGGATACTTCAATCCACCTCGATCTAGATTTTTGATCAAAGCATAACATGGAACTTAATTATACATACACATATCTATATAAATAAGAATGAATTCAAGTTCTCTATCAACAGATAATTGAGCTTTACGAGATAAACAGTTGATGGTTTTTGAAAGAGAATGAACACAATAGCTAGCTACAACACAATAGCAAGAATAGTGTTATTCAAGTCAGAAATATCAGAGTTACAAACATTAATTTTACCCAAAAATTGAATTTATTCCCCCAAATTTTCAACTTTAACTACATCTTTCACATCTGAAATACCCAATATCAATTTCACCATTTTTTTTAGCTTAACCATAATGGAAGAAGAGATATAATTCTAATTTTTTTTCAGTTTTAAAGAATTCTGTCAAATTTATATTATACTGGGCACCTGCTAGCTGGCGATAACTGCCAAAACAGTCTTCTAATTAATCAGTTTGCAGTTAATATATACTAAAAATTTAACTCTTCTATACAATAAGTTGTTAGTTCTAATATTGCACGCGTTGTGTGATACAATGCTGTTTGTGTATCAGCATATTTTACAATAGCATTTCATTCAATTTCATGAAGCTGTTTTAGTGTTAAGAGAGAGGCAGATTTTAATCTTCCTGTGATTTGTTCCGCATTCGATAAATTATTGTCCAATTGGTAAAACATTGGATAAAACATACATTGTCCACAATTTTTTTGGTTTAGCCAATTATTTCTAATACATTTCAGTATGTGGACAGGTTCAATAATGGAAAACAATGGTTTTGAAGGGTCAGCAGGATGATTATAACAAATACTCAATTTGGGTGGGGAAGCAAAAAAAGAAACAGCTTTGCGATTAATAGCATTATTGTCACTGATGATGTACCCAACTTTAAAACCAAGATGTTCAAGACCTATAACAATTTTAAACAAGAAATCATAAAGAATGTTCAAAATAATTGTCTTAACAGGTAAAATGTGTATAACATCTTTATAACTAGATTTTATACTTTGCATAATAAATACATAAGCAGAATTAGTTGCCTTCTCACAGTTATAGGATACCCCAATAATATCACCACCCTTATAATCAAGAAAGGCTTTCAAATGAATTTCATCAATAAGTAATGATACATATTTGTCAGCATCATTTAAGCGTAAAATCTTTTCCTAAGCATATAATAAAAAATTATTATCAAGTCCTTCAGTTTAGGGATCAACATTAAATTTTGAACAGTCTCTTTACTGTTGAAGGATGGGGTATAATTACAAATCCACAAATTCTTAAAAATAGATACGCGTGTGGGGATATGGTAAAGATCAAACTGTTTAAAATTAAGAAATCAGAACTGTGCCGATTTCGATTCTTGTGATTTTCAGCAAGTGATAATTGTTCAGCAACAAACCCAATAATGATCTTTGACTTTCACTTGCGACACACTTTAATAAGTCTTTCAGTACATTCTGCGTTAAACTAAACATATTTTTAACATTACCTTCTCCATTTGGAGCATTCAGGTTTGATTTTTCCAAAAGAATGGAATCTAAAGTAATGATGTTATTAATATGAAAGGGAAGTTTGTAATTTCCAATTTCAGAGATCATAACATTCTCTTTATAGGCTTTTATAAAACAATCTGAATCAACAACTACAGACAAGGATACACTAGTGCTGACGTTGAGATAATAAGAAATAAAATGCCCTTTTCTTTTTTTAATACAGAATAGCAAGTTGGCACATTGATCATTTCAACACCTTCCAAATGCTGGGGATCGCTGCCTTTTGAAGCTGAGGCTTACAAAGGCTAACAAATTTTCCTTCCATTTTTTTTCGTCGAACTCTTCTGCGACGTACCTGATGTCACTTGACAAAGTGAAGTTCAGAAACCTAAAATTATGTAATAATTTTAAAATAGAGTTCTTATTTAAATTTCTAACGCACAAACACACATAAATCGCACCCCAGCTAGAAAAGTGAAGTCAAAAAATTAAAATTTTGATGTTATGTTATTGAAAAATATGTATGAGGTGCCCTATATTACTATTAAATACAGGGTGTCCTAAAAGTTCCTGTACTGACAATTCGTAAATTTACTATACAAAAACAACAGACTTCAAAACAATAATTTTTATGCTAATGGCAAAAAGCATTTTCAACCTAACGTAGAAAAAAACAATTTGAACTTACGTTTACAATAAATGTTCAAAATTTCCATCTTTTTCTTGGAGGCAAGACTGAAGTTTGCTCATATTTTTAGAAACACGTTTCAAGATGCTGAGTAATGGCAATTTTCAGATTTCCTATTGCTTGGTGATTATCTTCATAAACTTTGTTCTTTAAATATCCCCACAGGAAAAAAATCAGGAATGTGCAGATTAGGGAACGAGATGGCCAAAGGTTTATTGAGACGAGGTGATCGCCAAAAAATCTTGAAGCATGCTCATGGTTGTTTCAAAACATTTTGAATGGCAAGTTGCAACGTCTTGTTGGAACCAAGAGTCTCATTCATTCACTTCTAATAATGCAACAAATTGGTGAATAAGTTGATACAGGGTATCTTTACTTAGTATTGCATCCTTTGGATATTTCTGTCGCCAAAAATCTTTACATCTTTCATGCGATTTATATTCTAAATAAGCCTCAAACAGGACAATTCTCTGAATGCATGATAAATTTATCTTGCAATGAAGAACAAAATGACATGGAACTCTTTTATCGCACAACTTGAGTGCAAAGAAAATCAAACGATAAAAATTAAAGAGTCGATAAAACAATATGCAGACGATAAAATTCAATAATTAAAAAAAACACTGGCAATAAATTTTTTTAAAGTTGGAGTACAGGATCTTTTAGGACACCCTGTAGAATATAATAGAAGTTACCACCATAAAAATACTTACCTAAAATTTAAAGAAAGCTTATACTATTTCAATGTTTTATAGTATCCTTTAAGTGATGTTTCTCAAATTCTGCAATTTTGAGCTGTGTCACTTTTCTTGCCAGGGTGCGATATGTCTATACAAAATGCAGAGCTTCCCCCAGACAGTTTCAGAAGGACGCAGAAGGATAATTATGAATTATTACTTGACAAAATTTTCTCTCAATGTATATGCTTTTTTTTTTTTAAAGTAAAATTGCATTATTACTATTTTTGTTGATTGGCTACTGTCATAAACATGGAGTATTTTACAAAATTAATGCCTTACAAATGATCAAAACATGCATTTTACTCAATGAAAATTATTATTTTTCAACTCTTATCTCAATACTGTCTATGAATATTAAATTCATGTCACTCAACAGCAAACTTTCCAAGTTGATATTATGACATGGGAGAGGTTTAGGATATATAAACAAAATAATACTGCAATAGGCTTGTTCATTATTTGTTCGAAATGTTTTTTAATCATAATTAAAGTCAATTAAGATGTTTTGCTGTATTGTTTTATCACTATTATTGATTTATACATTTTAAACCGTAACTTTATATATACTCAATTATTTATCATTTACCATATCTTTATCATTTATAAGTCATGTACAAGTTTCAACCAAGTCTTTTTACTGCATATATCCAATCCGGGTTCTTGCTGGCTTTTAACGAATTACGTTATATTTTTACTCAAAAACAAAAGTCACCACACAAAACTATCTTTATATTTTTTCAATTCATGAGGTTTTCTATATGCTTCGATCATAATAAAACTACAGAATATAATGCCAACTTAAAAAAATATCTTCACTTACTTTAAAATTGTTAGTTAAGACATAATCCTTCCTCAGAATTGCCGATATCCATTTTCTTCCGAGCTCTGGATCAGATGGGAAGCTGAAGTCTTGAAACTTGGGATTTTTCATTGTAGTTACCTCGTAGTTGAGGAACTGAACACTCAAAGTTATATTAATACTGCTTTGCGTTCTTAAAAATATGCTTCAACAAAAATCTAACTTTATGAAAAGTTAAAAACAATCCTTCCTCAATTTTCACCACACAGTGTACGTAGATATTTCAGGCTTCTTCGTAACCAGTGCGTTCCTATCATCGCCTAATTTTTGTGACGTCACTACTTTCTAGTGACGTAGTGGTTCGGCTTTCTTATCTCTAGGAGGTATTGACACATGTCTTCATTAATGCGAGCGATGCGAGTACAGTTCGCGCAGCGACCCAATGAGGATTGCAAAGCAATCCTCCGGTAGTTGGCGAGCTGCAGTGAGCAGGGGGCGGGCCCCCTAGTTCTTTTTTACTTTTATAGCCCGAAAAGGTAAAATAAAAAAAATTTTAAGTTCGCTCTATTTAATTCATCTCAAAAACGCAAGTTTTCCTACGCCGCTTCTTGTGACGTCACTATGCACTATGACGGCTTGTTTACTTTTATAACAACGTTGAAATAGCAAAAAAAAACATTTAAGTTGATTGTTTAAAAATTAAAGAGCTAGCAATATGACATTTCAACGCGCTAGACAAACGTAAACGTTACATCGTGGTGCACAATGACGTCACGTAGCGTTTTGAAGTCATGTGCTTTTGCCGTTGTTTTCGGTTACTTAAAACTTGAAATTTTGATTAATTAAGTCCATTTTATGGGTTTTAAGGGTCGTTTATGAACATTTTGACGATCAATCTATTAATAAAACACAGAAATGAGCATTTTCCTCATTGGTGCAAGTTCCTCATTGCGTATTTTAAACGATCAATCGGCGCTGTCAATGGCGCCCGTCAATGTCCATCAATCAAAATTTCTATCAATATGCGTCAATCGCCTCTTACACGATCAATTGGTCGCTTCAATGAGCATAATTGACAATAACATTGACAATGATATTTAACGTCTAGGGACCCACTAACATTTGAGCCGACACTCCAATCTTCCAATTTCCTCACCACCCGTCCGTTAGGACATTTGTGGCCCGAAAGATTTAACGCACACCAGCTGTTATGTCTGGTCACTTTGTCTGGAACGAGTCTGGTAATCTCAACCCTCCTATTTCTAATCCATGACTCTACCAACTGGGTAACTGCTGCCCTTTGAACTTTCTAGATAAATATTAACACATGTGCTTAGTCAGCTTCAACAAGTAGACTTTGTACGAGACATTTATTGGAGCATGGGATATTGACTGAATATTTACTCGTTGTGGTATAAATGCTGTGTTCCACAAAGTTTAACAAAGCTAAAGCATTTTTTTTAACCTAGCTTCCTTCGCCATACCTCGAAGCGACAAGATAAATTCAATTTCCCTCATCTTCCTCGTCCTAATAAAACATCTTCCCACTGCAATAATTACCAATTTGTTTTACTCGAGTCATAAAACGGATTAATTTATTAACGCCTTACGCAGATGTTATTATCTCCGAGTATTTGTCTAGCTTTAGTTAATAGTACCAAAGGATCTAATTAAATATGTGAATGATGTCTACTTCCCATGACAAAAACATTCCAGACAGTTATATTTAGATAGAACTAATTAAAATTCCATTGTGAAATTAGAAGATGCATATGCCTAAGAAATTCTTTGTTGAAATCATTGCGTAAAGTTTCAAATGTACTCATTTTCTTCTTATCGAAACTACTTTGATAATTGCGTTTCTTTCTTCGATTCATCTCAAAACATGCTGAAATAATGAGGAAATTAAATATATTTGCTTACGTTCTTATCTTCTGATGTATCGCTGAAATTCGGCGAATTAAAGCTAGTTCTGCTCATTCCACATAAGGCAGAACAAAGGATTTAATATGGGGAAGTCGTTCATTTCAGCGAAACCGTGGGTTCTGTCATAAAATCCTTTCTCTTGGCGAGACAAATTACACTGGTTAGACAATTATCTTTACTGCACTCCAACTCGACATTGTGTCTGAGGATTATAATAGGTCATTCAATAATGTCTATGAAACCGCCTGAGGAATTTGAAACTATTTGATAGAAAACTTTAGTTTTACCTTTGAATGAAATTCAGTGAAAGGGATTTAAGTTCATTGTAGACGTATTCTTAATCTTGAAAATTGGTTGAAGGTCTGAGCTAAGCTAAATCGGAATTGTAGAACAAACTTCATACATGACACCATTGGATTCTTTTATACTCAAAACAAAAAAAATCAACGCACCAATAAGGTGTAGAATTACAGTGGTGTGCCCGACTCGATCAACTTGGAACGGAGTATAGTCTTTAGTGACAAGTTTCGTTTCCAACTGTGTCCTGACGACAACCGCAGACTCATCTGGAGACGTCCAGGGCAGTGTGAGGATCCTGCCCTTTCTATTGCACGCTGCCCACAACAGGGCGTTAGGGTCTGGGGTGCCATCTCCTTCGATAGCCGGACCCCTTTGGTAGTCATTTCTGGCACACTTACAGCACAGAGGTACATATACGACATTCTACGACCGGTTGTATTACCGTTCTTTTTGCGACACCCCGGACTTACTTTTCAACAAGATAATGCCGCACACGTCACGTGTTGTTATGAATTGTCTTCAAGCTTTTCCAACACTTCCTTTGCCACCTAGGTCTCCTGATATCTCTCATAGAACAAATTTGGGACGTTATGGGAAGGCGATTGCAACCATCCCGGAATGTTGACCATGTAGCCCGACTTTTGGAAACAATTTGGCAAGAAATTCCGCAGGACACCATCCAGGAACTTTTTCAGTCTATGCCACGCCGGGTGACAACTTGCATCCGGGCCACAGTATCGCCTTATTGACTCCCTCCTTTGTAAGGGTCAAATTCTGAAATAAATCATTCAATTGTTTTGAAATATTAATCGTTTGTTTTCCTATGTATGTTCTTCGCATTCACCCATTTTTATCGCTATCCGACAACTCCTTCTTGGTGCGTCGATTTCTTTGTTATAGAGTGTATATTACAAAAACAGATTAATTATTTCAATACAATTTATTACTTAACCCTGTGAGGGGCTTACACGCGTATATCCATTCTGTAACCTGCAGGACGTGTAACCAGATTTGACCTTCTTGCCAAATAGAATCTTTCCTAGGATTCATTCGACCAATGGATGTGGTTATATAGTTTTCATGTTAATTGTGCCGTAATATCTCACTGCTCAGAAATCTCACGACTATTAGGTTAGGCATTGATAATTGTGTTTATTACTCTGCACTATACCAGTTTCTTGTCTAAACTCTTCTGGTGGTTGTCTCGTCAAGGTAGCTCCGTCATCATCTCTAGAAAAATGACCAGATCCTGATGAACGAGATATCGTATCGGTAGAAATAACTCACCAGTTCTTGATCACGGCATCATAAAAAATTGGGCAGTGTCTTGTTGAAGAAATACCTCGTCATTAGCAAAATTGCTAAAGATCTTGACAAACGAGGTACCTCACACTATCAAGTTGGTGTGTTAAATGTTGAGAGAGTTGATAGATATTTTTGCAAATTTAGAGAAACATTCATGTGGTACAATTTTATTCACTGAACAAAACCTGCCGCCAAAGAAATAGTCTAGGTCTCCACTTGCGATTTCTAGTCCAAAAAATAGCTGTCGCAGAAAATCTACACGGTGCACACATTGCGGTAGATAAATCGCTGTATTTGATTAAATTATGTTTTTTATTCCCCTAATTCAAGTTACTATCTTTGCATCGTTGAAGATAGAGTGAAAATTTCAACGGATTTCAAATCAGCGTAACATTCAACGCCAGATTGATATCAAAAACAGATTTAGTATGAAATTATTTATCATCTGATTATTTAGTTATTTATTAAATAATTATTTGGCTATTTATTAAATAATTATTTATCTTCTGATTATTTGGTTATTTATTAAATAATTATTTGGTTATTTATTAAATAATTATTTATCTTCTGATTATTTAGTTATTTATTAAATAATTATTTATATTCTGATTATTTAGTTATTTATTAAATAATTATTTATCATCTGATTATTTAGTTATTTATTAAATAATTATTTATCTTCTGATTATTTGGTTATTTATTAAATAATTATTTATCTTCTGATTATTTGGTTATTTATTAAATAATTATTTAAGATCTGATTATTTGGTTATTTATTAAATAATTATTTATCGTCTGATTATTTAATTATTTAATGAATAATTATTTATCATCTGATTATTTAGTTACTTATTAAATAATTATTTATCATCTGATTATTTAGTTATTTATTAAATAATTATTTATCGTCTGATTATTTAGTTATTTATTAAATAATTATTTATCTTCTGATTATTTAGTTATTTGTTAAATAATTATTTATCATCTGATTATTTAGTTATTTATTAAATAATTATTTAGTTAAAGAAAATTACACTTAAGGTATCGATCTGGTGTAAAATTTTCCGCAGATTTCAAAACCGTTGAAATTTTCACTTTATCTTCAACGATCGCAAAGATAGAAACTTGAATTAAGAAAATAAAAAAGCATAATTTAATGTATAAGAAAAGCTGACCTTGAAAAACGTGCGACTAAACTATCGCAAGTGAGTGCACGTCCATGCCTGTCTGTGTGATTCATTCGGTAGAGCGACAGTCGCATCGCAGCGAAAATAGGACCGGTCGCAACTTTTTAATCACTGCGATTCTTTATTCGCAAGTGTGTGCACTTGCATTTGAAACAATGAGTTTTATTATTGCGACTGAAAAATCGCGCGACTCGAAATCGCAAGTGGTGGCCTAGCTTTACGAATGACATAAAATCCTTTTTCTTTTTAATGACGATACTTTTGAAAGAATTATCATGCAGCTAATGTTTTATGAAAATAAAATAAAAATGAAGTAGAGAGCAGCAGAGTGTTCTTTCAGTGATTGATTCTGGATGTCGTACCAAAGTTCCAATAAAGAGTTGAAAAGCGAACATCGACAGTCGCCTCAAATGATACAAATAGAGTGCACTTTTATATGATTTGACAGGGGATTGGACACAGAAAAAGTCTGCCACTTCTGCTTTCTAGAAAATTTATAACTTCACCGCCTCTCACAACGGGGAGAAAACTAAGCCTTATGGAGGTGTGACCGTTGGAGAAATATTCCAGCAGTTCTTTCTGTTATGTTTGTGGCTGAGTCAAATATAGTCTTTCCGATTAATTTCATAACTATTTTTACCTCTAGAAAGAATATACGAAAGAACATACAAAATAATTACTCAAGAATAATAAGGAAAGAATTGAAACTCAGATTTCACTTTAATTTCACCCTTGATTCTGGCAAGAAGTTTGTCAAACGTAACTTGTTAAATAAAAGCAGAATTTATCAGACTGTTTCAGTCCAAATGAAATTAACAATTTATAACTAAATTGCTTTAAGATATGTTTATTTCTATATACTACGATAAAAAGGTTATGTGATTTTTAATTTATTTTGCTTGTCATAAGGTTCAGGCACATTATGTGATAGTCCATATCAATTAAAATGGAGTGTTTGTATTAGGTGTAGTAAGAAGTTTTAAAGCGAGTTTTGTATGACGTTTACTGCAAAACAGCATACCAATCAGTACACCACGTTTGTGTCATGTGATGGAAACTGGATCAAAGATATCAAACCGACGCAGAAGCTAGGAAAAAGGAGAACGTAAGTTGAAATTTTGAAGGTATAAGATGTCATACGATAAGACATTTATTCGTCACTGCATTCGTTACGAATTTCACCAGCATAAAAGTGCTGCAAAAGCATGTCAGTCAATTTGTTCTGATTTAGGGGTGAATATCGTATCGAAAAGCACATGTGAGTATTGGTTTCGACGTTTTAAAGATGGCGATTTTGAGGTTATCGATCGACAATGTAGCAGCGCTCCATTGAAGGCTATTCATGACGATTTGCAAACACGTCTCGATAAAGATCAAACGACAAATGAACTAGCTGAACAGTTAGGAGTATCACAAAAACTATATCTAATCGTTTACATGCAATGAGAAAGATTCAGAAGGCAGGAAAATGGGTGCCACATGCATTGAGGACGACCGTGTCTTGAAGTGCATGAATCTGCTAAACAGGCAACACAGAAAATCTTTCTTGTGGAAAATCGTGACAGGAGATGAAAAATGGATCTGTTATGACAGCCCGAAACGCAAAAAATATTGGGTGAATCCCGGCGAAGCAACAATATCAACGCCGAAAAAAGACATTTACTGCAAAAAAGTTCTCCTATGCATCTGGTGGGATATGAAGGGAGTACTCTATTACAAATTGCTGAAGTCGGGTGTAAGCGTAACTGCTGAACGCTATAAACAACAATTACTGCGATTACAACAGGAAATCGATCGAAAACGTCCATTTACTGGCAAAGGTTTGCGGCCCGTCAAATTGCTCCATGACAATGCAAGCCCGCATGTTGCAAAAGTGGTCAAGGACACGTTGGTAACACTTGGCTGGGAAGTTTTGGAACACCCGGAGTATAGCCCCGACATAGCCCCTTCGGACTGTTATTTGTTTCGGTCTATGCAGAATGCCTTGTCTTTTGTAAACTTCCGTACAGTGGACGACGTACGAAAATGGGTTGACGACTTCATTGTGTCAACAGAGGAATCTTTCTACACTGCTGGCATCCGTGAGCTAAATGACCGATGGCAGAAGGTATTAGATAATGATGGAGGTTATTTCGATGAATAAAAGTATTATTATCATCTCTAAAATACATATTCATTTCTTTGACACATGCTTTAAAACTTCTTACTACACCTAATACATTAAATATTTTTAACATTTCAGGTTATTTATTAGTTTTGAGCCTCTATAATGCTTACGCGCTTGTTGCCTGTCTGTCTGAATGCGTGTGCTCGAACTAAGTTCAAACGGCTGAATGTATTTTCATGGAACTTTACATATTGTGACACATTAATTTAGTGGCAGCGTTGGTCAGACGGTCTCTCTTGCCGGTTTATATGTGTTTATTTTTTTTAGCCAGCAAATTATTTAAAATTCCTTTGCTTACATATTTAGATAAATTTCATGCTAATTGATTACTTGCAATTAACCATGATTACTTGAGTTGTTTTACAAGTACTGTTGACAAAGTAATTATTTTTCTTAACTAAGGGGTCGCGAACTATACTTTACAACAGTGAGGGCGATTGCTTCACAATCCATCCTCATTTGGTTCATTGCTGGATTGATCCCAGACCAGTCTGTTCTCAAGACTACGCTGTTTGGCCAATCCACGCCAAATTTGCATAATTATCCTTTAGAACTTTGAGGATAAGATAGAATACACATCGACTTCAATTTGTCTTGTGTGTACAGAGGGGGACTAAAAACCAATTCGATGTTCTAATTGTAATAACATTGAGTATTATTTCGATTGCTGTACGCAACTCAGAATGTATTACCCGTATTGCTTAAAAAGCAATTTTTTCCAAAAAATATTAGAAGAATTTTAATTCTAATATTTATGATTTAAATATTTAAAATTTTTCCCCAAAATATAGTTAATTTATTTGTAATAATATAAAGAATTTAGGGATGCTTAAAATATTTAACTGTACATAACTTTCAATTTGTAATAAAACATGGTTAACACGAAAAACCCAAGCGATTGATCATAAAAGCGCACTTTTACTACTCGGTACCTGGCAACTCCAGAATTAATGCTTTAGTTTTTTATTTGATTTATAATTCTGTTAGCTTGTGTTTGAGTTACAACAGAGAAATATTGCAGTCATATTTGAGCATTTCTACGTTTACATATTGATATATGTCGTTTTTGTAAAACTAAATCATAATCTTTATACAGGGTGGTCCCGAATTCATGGTACAAACTTTAATGGTAGGTACAGGACATTGTAACAATGATTTATTGTATAGGAATGTATAGTCGCAAGTGACGCGGTGAGGCGTAAACAGGGGAAATAAAAGGAAAGAGAAATGGAGTGATCGGTTGGTATCATTGCCGGTAGAGGGCAGTAGATGTCTAGCCGCTGTTGAACATGATGCATCGCAGTAGGGAAAAGCGCCATTCACAATTGTGCTGCCGTAGACGATGGGTGACTTTACGTATGCAGAAAAAGCAGACATGCATTACATGTACGGCCGTGCAAATGGTAACGGCAGAGCTGCGTTACGAATGTATCGCGCGGAGTATCCTGATCGACGAATGCCGGATCATAGAATTTTTCAACGGTTACATCGTCAACTTTGTGAAACAGGTGCGTTCGACGTCAACAGACATGGCGCTGGTCGAGTAAGAGCTGTACGCACTCCAAGGCTGGAAGAAAGCATCTTGAACATTGTGGCTGATAGACCCGAGTCAAGCACAAGAACTGTTGCGCGTGACGTAGGTGTGAGTCATCAGACTGTATGCAGAGTGTTAAACGAAAATCGCTTACACCCCTTCCATTTTCAGAAAGTACAAGCATTGAATCCGGCAGATTATCCTCGCCGCGTGAACTTCTGCCTGTGGGTGATGCAGCAATGTGCGTTGCAGCCGGATTTCGTAGATTATGTGCTATTTACAGATGAAGCGACATTTTCACGCGAGGGTGTCTTTAATGCGCACAATTCCCATGTGTGGGCAACCGATAATCCACATGCAACGCGTCGACATGCGTTTCAACAACGTTTCAGTATTAATGTGTGGGCTGGTATTGTGAACGACTTTTTGATTGGCCCATACTTACTACCCACGCGGCTCACTGGCGGAAGCTATCTTATTTTTCTGAAAGAAGTGTTACCACAACTGCTGCATGATGTTCCGATCGCCATTTGTAACCGCATGTGGTTTCAGCACGATGGGGCGCCAGCACACTTCAGCATTGATGTACGGAATTACCTGAATGCCACGTTTGGTACTCGATGGATTGGGCGTGGTGGACCAGTCCCTTGGCCACCCCGATCTCCCGATTTATCGAGCCTCGATTACTTTTTATGGGGACATCTAAAGCATCTTGTTTATGAGACTCCAGTTGACTCAGATGAGGATCTCGTCGCTCGCTTATCTGTAGCTGCTGCAGGTGTGCGTGAAATACCAGGCATCTTTGAACGTGTACGCCAATCGCTCCACCGACGCTGTCAAGCATGTATCGATACTGGTGGACGCAATTTTGAACAATTACTGTAAACATGACACTTGTCAACAACGCTTTCAATAAAATCTTTGTTTTTCCTTTCGGCCGTTATTTCCCCTGTTTTCGCCTCACCGCGTCACTTGCGACTATACATTCCTATACAATAAATCATTGTTACAATGTCCTGTACCTACCATTAAAGTTTGTACCATGAATTCGGGACCACCCTGTATGTATTTTTGGACTGACTTTCCTTAAGCCTATGGTTGAATGTGTAATGGTTTGTAAAATTTCCTGTCATAAATATAAATAAAATACTCAAAACAAACCCTTGTTAAAAAAAGATATATAACTTCTTATTTTAAAATGAACGTTAACGTTAAAACAAAAACCTTTTGAAATAAGAGGTTATGGGGTAAACATACATTAAATGGGTAAGCACACGTTTTAGTTCCAAGATGTTTCTAAATTTCCACATAGATTTTCATTACAAAACGATTAAAATTAATTAAATTAAAAAAAATTTCCATGTTTCATAGGTACTATTGAAATCTGCATTGCATAGTCAGGTAACTACATCTACCATTCTAAATAGATACGTGGTTTTCATATAGAATTCAAATATCTTAACTTAAAAAAGGACCATAAGGATTCGATTCATAACTGAATGCGTGTAGGGTGAAGCAGTAGCAAAGTTTTTTTAAATAGAACTTTTCTGATCTTGGAATAATATCACAGTTAGGAAATTTGAACTGGACTGGATGAAAAAGTTAAATTTTTGACTTAAGCGATAGAAGATCGAGATTGCTTGCTATATAAGTTGAAGCAGTTCTTACGCACTGTAGATACCAGTGAAACATTCGTTGAAAACAGTGATTTTCTTCTTAAAAACATAGTAAATTCGCGACCTGTTTTATGCAAAATTGTAATTGATAGAGTGTGCATTGTCTATACTGATAAAAATTTATTTTTAAACAAGCTCCGTTATACCACGTGTCACTCAATGAAATTTTCAAAAAAAATGCATTTGCTTAAAAATAAATTAATCAAAAATGCTACAAAAATTTTATTTGCCACCATCTTATAATGATGATGAAATTCGAAACACCGCATCCCTGATTCAAGAGAACCACAATTAAAGAGCATTGATAGGAAAACCGAGTGCAAGACTTAGCCTGAAGTTCGTTCTTTTCATTGAAAACGAACTTAAAAGGATTCATAATCACTCAAAAACTCAAAATCAACTTCTGCAGCAGTCACCTTATATTATAACTTTTTGTAGTTTGTCTTACAACAGGACTGCGAAGAGTGTAAATAGGACTATATGGATGGATGCCCAAGTGCAGAATTATATTCAGTGTTCTGCAAAACAACTTCAAGCAATTGTAATTGTTCTGCAGGCATTTTGTTCGAATTTTGAAAACTGCAGTCAAATCAAAAATAGACGTAAAACACAATTATCGGCTAAATAAGTATTACATATTTATATTAAAACACATCAAAATTAATTAATTTACTTTATTTAAAACCAAGGCATACTTCCAGAATTTGCAATTCTGTCGATAACTTTTGAAGTTAAATATTGTGTCATTGACATAGAAGATGTGTTATTTATAAAGAATTTGTGGTAATTTGGTAGGTGTAGGGAGGTTGTTCCGTAGCTAGAGAAGAAAACAAAAGGTATGACAAGGAGAGCGCTTTGCATTGCAGCACATCATAATTTATGATTGAAAAGAAATCGGCCAAAATTTTGATAAAATTAAGGAAAACATGTTCCGGAAAGACTTTGTTCTGCGCTGTATGTCGCAGTTTTAAGTTCTTTCTGCTCCCGGGGATAGAAGTATCAAGTAAACAAATTTGCGGTAAAAGTAAATTGTAGAATCTATTAGATAGTTGAGAGCATGTTAAAAAAGTATTATCCGTGCATGAAAATGATGGTTTCATTTTCTTCTATGACAAAGTTGATTAGAACTCTGATCACTTCTCAATCAACAGTTAGCTAATTCAATACGAGCAGCGCCGGATAATTCTGCTAGTAAATAATATAAAATTCTATAATTTAATTAAAACATTATTAATTCAATAAAAACAAATAGTTTAAAGTTTAGTTTAAGTTGTCATTCTACGTCAATTTTTGCCATAGAAGAAGACGGGAAATATTGTTGTTCAACTTACGAGATTTCCGAAGTGTTTAGTATAGTGTTTACCCTGCAACAAGCATAATGACGAAACATCCATTGTTTGAAATAATTCTAAGAAATATTCTATTGCTCAAGCAGATCAAAACTGCTCAAAAGTCTTGAAGAGAATAATGCAGGATGAAAAACCAATGCATGCTTGTGAACCTCTCCAAAAGTTGAATATAACCTCTAATCACTCCTAATATTCCACATCCATTCTGGCTTTAGAATCTTAATTCCATAATAGTTTCTTATATTTGAGAAAAATTAATCGGGCTAAAAGGGAAAAATGTAAAAAAAAAAGTTAATTTGTGGCCAAGAAGCATGTTTATATGGATCTTTAATTTTAATTTGATGTTTCATTTATCTTGTATGTTCTTTCATTTTGTAAAATATATGGATATATAGATATGTTCTTGCCACTAAATTAAAATACTGGCATTGCAGTAAATACAAAAGTATAAATCAAAACATTCATCAAATAATTTTTTTATTACTCATGGCATGACTAAGATAGGCAAAGTAGAAAAACAAATCTAATAGTATCAGTCTCTAAATATAAACTATCACACACGCACATCAGTTTTTCATGAAATGTCTAAGAAATAGGGAATATTAAAAGAACGGAATTGTCTAAGTAATCCTTTTCTGCGATTTTCTTTTAACACCATCAATATTATACTTTCCGCTTCTAATTTTATGTTTTACAAAACTGAACCACAAAAAGATTCACTACATTATCACGTCACTCCAAATTTCCAAATGCAATCCCCAAAATCCCCATTAATCCAACCCTGCAACGGAAGAATGACAAAGACAGTCTCAATAACGTTTGCAGAAAAAATCAATTGCAACTTCATTCATGCCAAAAAATAATCCCAAACCCAGGCATTGATCAGAGAATAATCTGTAATAATAGCATAAAAATAAATGCAAATTTGTAAATCCGAAATACACCGAAAAGTTTTATTAAAAAGTGATTCATGACAAGTCTGATATAAATGAAAGTAGAAAACGAGTGGATTAGAATAGGAGCATATGAAACTATAAATCTGAAATATCATCAGAATTAGAGGTATTCATTTGTTCAGAGTTATTGCCCAAGAAGCAGGGAAAGTTAAATAAACAACGGAATAACACTTGTCTAACTAATCTTTGTACGCCTCATTTTCTTTCAACACCGACAACAATTTATTTTTCGGTCTTAATTTTATTTTTATGAGGTTAATCAAAACGTTTCACTCAATTATCCCATCACTTCAAATCCTCAACGCAATCAAAATTCCCATTAGTCCAATACTTTCGCGGAACAATGACCCAAACTGCCTCTCTGGCGTTTACAGACAGACTCAATTAACGATGCGTCGTATCTAAATTCTTCACATCGTGGATCCCTTTGCATAAACCATTACCCCTACAATACCAATTCATTAATCATCCAGGCCAAAAATGAACCTAAATACAGGCATCGATCAGGTATTTATTTATTCCAAATAGTATAGGAATAAATACAAAACTACAAATCCGAAATTCATCAGAGTTTTGTTAAAAGTTATTCAGAGCAATTGTGAGGTAAGCAAAGGTAGAAGAACGATTCGATTAGTATAAGAAATGTAATTGTATAAATTTGAAATTATCATCATAATTTATTTAAATAATTCATAAGGGAATATTAAAAGAAGTAGGACAAAAAATGCATCTTTTTTGCACACGTTCTACACTGCATGCAAAGTAATAAAAGCAAAATTCCTCCTATATGGGGTGTATTGTAAGGGAGTTATAAACGCAACATTAACGCAACTTTCTGCATAAATACAACTTTTTGCATAAATGCAACTTTTTGCATAAATGCAACAAACCTGCAACTTTTTAAAATTTAGCTTAAAACTGATTAATATGAAATTACTTTTTGATGTTTTGCCCTCTTAAACAAACCTTCGATTTATTGTGTCTGATCTTGCGAATGCCAAAGTATTGCGATCAAACAAGAAGTTCATGGAAAGAAGGTGTTCGTTTTAACAGACGAAAGTGAAATGAATGGTAAGAGTTAACTTCAACACATTGGTTGACACTCTTGGTAATCGAGAGGGAACTTGCGCAATCGACTACAGAGTTTGCGAGGTGAGGGTAGATCATGTTGTTTGCCTTGTAGATGACGTTTTAAAATTTCTGAATGTTGAGCGAAAGGATTTTGCGCTTCTGCTATCCGATATAGCATATTATATGACTCCGGATGGAAACACACTCAAGGTACATTATCCGCAATTGCTACACTTTCCCGGGATGATTCCCCTCCAAGTCAGTATTTGCTACTGCAACAATGTCAGGCAACATCAGTCTCTGTTGAGTAAATTGTTTCAATGTTAAAGAAATTACTGGCCAAGGATCGACCATTCAACGACATCAACGTTCTTCTGTATTTAATGATGTATTATACTGTTGTACATAACTAAAATTGTCAACATTTTTTTCATTTTTTACAAATAATTTATTTTAGATTTTAGTGTATCAAAAATAAATGCAACTTTAGGGAATGATAAATGCAACTTTTTCCAGTTTTACTGCAACAAAAAAGTTACTCTATTCATAAGTCTAGGGCGCGTTCTCACGAATGAAGTTTAATAGACCGATTATAGTAGATCAACAAAAGTTGAACGAAAACTATAGTGAGAACCTTTGTTTCAATAGGGTTGATCAATTTTTTAGTGGATCTAGAAAATTTTGACCCATTCAATATTTTATCGTTCAAGTGATGAGTCATCCACCATCTGCTTTCGAGTTATTTCCACGCAAACGATCTGTCGTGGTTTATTTTATTCGAGAAACAAAACAAATGTGCTTTTTTATTCACTAGGTCAAGTTTGTGTCTTCGTGATCGTTAAAGATAGAGTCAAAATTTCAACAGACTTGAAATCTGCGGGAAATATTTACACCCGTTCGATACCTTAAATGGGATTTTCTATAAATAAATAATTTTTCAACTGCAACTTTTACATTTTCGCTTATTAAACTGTTGATCTCTTTCTATTGAAATGTGTGAACAAAAACTGATTCAAGTCATACTCAACTTTCATCGATAAACTATAATGTCAATTATATTTGATTCGTGAGAACGCACCATAAGAAACAGGGGAAGTTGAAGGAATGGAATTGTTGAAAACAATACTTATAAAAAAAGCTTACCTTCTTTTTCACACTTGTATTGCTTCAACTTCGTTAAGAACCCGTGTCGTTGAATAAGTATAACCTTTTCTCTTATACTTTACAGCAATCAATCTATTTTCAATATAAGCAATGAAACGTAAAAAGCATTTTTATTTTTACTAACAACTTAGAGAATTTATTCCAATTACAAGAATTTTGTACAAGTTTTTTAAATATTACAGTTTTTCGCATCGTCGCTCGTGATATAATACAATCGGCTGCCAGAAGGTTAGTTGTTTTCGCAGAAGTGCTGTCACGTATAGTCAGCGAAATACTAGCTCGCAGTTGCTCGCGACAGGAATACCACTTGTCCAAGTAATCCATTTCAGCCATTTTCTTTAAACACCGACACTATTCTATTTACCTCGTCTGATTTTATTTCTTGCAAGACTCAACCAAAAGTTTCACTCAATTATCCCATCACTCTCAAACCCCCGACGCAATCAAAAGCCCCCATTAGTCCGTCTCTGTCTCGGAACAATGACCCAACCAAGCCTCCCTGACGTTTACAGAAAGCCTCAATTAACGACGCGTCGCATTTAAATTCTTCACAAGGCTGTCACGCGGATTCCTTTGCATAAACCATTACCTCCAGAACACCAATTTATTAATCATTCATGCCGAAAAACGATCCTAAGCGCGGGCATTGATCAACGATTAATCTGTCCGACAGGTCCTATTCCACGCCGGGGGTCTGTCATTAAGCTGTCATTCCTTCTGGGCCTTCTCATTCAGAGAGCCCTACCAGAGGGAATATTTCGTCAAATCAATACCATTTCTATGAGCTGGGGGGCATTTTCGGATTCCCTTCTTCGTTATGAACTCGACAGGAGTTTTGACAGTTCTGGATGTGACTCTGGCTCTTACGGGGAGGGAGAGTTTTAAACTGATTTTCGATTTGGAAAGAAAACTTTTCGTGGGAAAAGGAAAGGTGGTGGAGACGTGCTCATGTTACTCGCGATCCAGATTCCGGTAGTTCAAGTAAAAGATCGATAGTGGAAGTTTTAATTATTCACACTGGAAGCTCTGTTAAGGTGTTTCGTGAAATGGGCAATTTGTACCAGTCATCGGCAAGACGTAGATCAATCGGAATTACACGGAGAATATGCCTGAAATCCCCGTTTTAACTATCTTGGGGGCTAAGAAGAGATATCTCGTCCATCAAGATTTGAGCAACATTTGCAAATGACGAGATATCTCGTTGTAAAGATATTGATAATTCATTTTATGATGACCCCATTAATATCTGGTTAGTTTTCTTCTAATGATGAGATACATCGGTCATCAATATGTGGTCAGATTTATAGTTGATCTTTCGAAATGACAACTAGAAAGGTTAAGATTCTAAAATCTATCAATTCTTCAACTTGCGCCTGGAGGGCCCGGGAGCAGAAAGTGCTTAAAACTGCGTCGTAAGTCTCAGAACAAAGTCTTTACAGAACACGTTTTCCTTGATTTTATCAAAAGTTTGGCCGATTTTTTTTTCAATCATAAGGGGTACGATGTTCTGCATTGCAACGCGTGGTCCTTACCACACCTTTTTTTCTTCTCTAGCTTCGGAACAACCTCCCTACACCGCCCCAAATTACCACAAACATTTTATGAATGACACATTTATGTCAATGACACAATATTTAACTTCAAAAGTGATCGACAGAATTGCAAATTCTGAAAGTATGCCTTGGTTTTAAATAAAGTAAGCTAATTAATTTTGATGTTTTATTAAAAATATGTAATACATATTAAGTGGATAATTGTGTTTTTCTTCTGTTTTGATTTGACTGCAGTTTTCAAAATACGGACAAAATACCTGCAGAACAATTGCAATTGCTTGGAGTTGTGTTGCAGAACACTGGATATAATCCTGCACCTGGGTTATGGCCAATTTAAGTCATAATAATTTATAGGGGTTAAATCTGTGAGGAGTTCACACGCATATATCCGTTCTTCTACCTGCAGTCTTCAATGCATGACTTTTAACCAGTTTTAATCTTATTGACCAATAGAAAGAAGCACTGATAGGATTCTTATACATTCGAATCCATGTGTTTATTTAGTCATAATGTATATTTGGAGAGGAAAGTTTCTCAGTAATTTCGTAATTCTCAGAGAGATAATTAAAAACATTGAAATACATGAAGTGCATGTAATACATTAAATGAAACAGTAATTGTCTCAGGATATGAACGTTAATAAGCAGATTTTGTTACGATGCAATGTAACAGAATATAATAAAGACGAATTCGACTTTCGAATACTGGACGTCCAGCCTGAATGAAAAATAACGAAGAAAACTGTGCACGAAATGACAATTAGGGCATGATAATAGACTCGAATTGAGAGAATAGGTCATAGGATTTTGAGACAAAAATACAATAATGTTGAATTAATAAGTACAGACCTCGGAACACTATCCAGGAAAGAAAAATGATTATCAATACACGTCCTAACTCTACAAACGTCACGAAATTTAAGAGTAGTGTAACATTTCTTTTGCCCACCACAACACATAAAATGACTAAATAATAATATCAGTTGGTTGAAAGCATACTCAGCGATTCTATTTAACAAAGACGACCCAAACTGCATAGAACCTCGTGAGTATCAGAACGGATATATGCGTGTGAGCCCCTTAGAGAATCAAGGTAAAAATGTTCCGGGCTTTCGCTACATTAATTTAAATATTGGTTTATAATTCAAAAGCAGTACTCAAACAAAGCACTCTTTTGTTAGGATAGAAACTTTAATTGGTTAGCAAATATTTTTAGAGTATAATTTGTAAAAGTACGTACATCCTTATAGCAATGAAGAAGAACATATTGCGCTGATACTATTCTTATTTAAGTTTATTTTGTTTAGTTCTCTGGGAATATTTACATTGATGAATGGTTAAGTGCCTTAAATCAATATATACATACCAATTTCGACTAATAAGAAATCCGTACATTTACATATATATAAGTAATAATATCGCGTAGTTTACTTAAATGGGCAGTTAGTATTCTTACCCTTAATATACTTACCGTAATGAATAAGCAATTAAAAGCTTAAGGTGAATATTTAACGGAATGAATAATAAAGCTTGATGTAGGGGAAGACGGGGTACAATGAAACAAGGGGTACAATGAAACATTACTTCTAAAATCAGTAAAATTTGTCACAGAAAGTTGAGATTTATACATATGTTATGCAACTATATGTTCCAATTACTGATGTGATTTGGATACATTCGCACTTCTACAACATTAGCAATAGAAGATTATTGGTTTTTCACCATTGGAAGTAAGTTTCTTTACTAAAAGTAATTTTGTTTCTTTTCCCTCGTTGCTATATGTAATAATTATTTTTTCTATACATTGTTATCTTTGTATTGTTGTCTTCATACCTCCAAAACCAAAATTAAAAAAAATAAATATTAGAAGTTCGAAAAGGTTTTTTATTTAGTAATCTCAGTATGGGGTACAATGAAACACTTGCAGACGGGGTACAATGAAACATGTTTCATTGTGCCTCCGGGTGAATGCATTTACTTGAAGTAATATATCAATGGTAAATGTAATATCACTGATATAAAATAACATATTAATGGTTGTAACTAATATAAATAAAACACTTTTACTTAGGAAATGGCAACACTTAACATTAATAGGAAAATGCAACACCAAATCAAAACAGTAATTTTGAAAGCATGCCAAATTAATATTTTTTCCTTCAAAAAAAATACAGATTTCAATAGTAAGTTTATATTTAAAAACATTTAAGAATAGTTTATTTATTTCATTGGCCTAAACTGCACTTACTACAGTTCACAATCCTCCTAAAGTTCTCAGTCAAAGGGGCCAAAAACAAATAGGTCAATTAACTTCTGGTGAAAGGGGTGTTCTTGTTACTATGTGTAGATTTATTAATGCTTCTGGAAATTCTATACCCCATTATTTAGTATTTCCTAGAGTAAATTTCAAGTTTAGAATGTTGAATGGAGCTCCGCCTGGGACTGCAGGCGATGCAACAAAATCAGGATAGATGAATGGGGATATTTTTGTTAATGTTCTAACACATTTCCAGGTACATACACGATGTTCGAAAGAAAATCCATCTGTACTAATAATGGACAATCATGAATCACGTATTACCATTTCCAGTCTAAATTTTACGAAAGATAACGGAATTGTTGTTGTAACCCTGCCTTCACATACCAGTAACAAATTGCAGCCTTTAGACAAAACTGTATTCAAGTCACTTAAAAATTTCTTCAATCTAGCTACAAATGATTGGATGCTGTGTAATCCAGGTCATTCAATCTCTATCTACGAGATATCTTTTTTGCTTGGCACTGCTTATTGTAAGTCTTTCACTCCACAAAATATTACAAAAGGTTTTTCAGCGAATGGAATATGGCATTTCAATAGAGAAATGTTTTGTGAAGAAGATTATTTGTGTTCGTACATGTTAGATAGGCCTTGTCCTACTGAAAATTATTTCCATGGTCAGTTTACTGAAACTGAAGACCAGACATACAAAACCTAAGAATCAGAAGTGGTGGACCTTGCCATTAGTAGATCAGAATCACCGACTGCAGGTTGTTCAGCAACAGTTCATACACCATGCACTAGCTCTAAACCTGTGAGGAAATACATTTCTCCTCAAGAGATAAAACCTTACCCCAAGGCTGGTTCAAGAAAAGAAGTAAGAGTAGGAAAACAGAAAATAAAAAAAGAGTTTTGTTCTAACCACGGCAGTAAAAAATGCTTTATAAAAAATTCCATAAATATATTCTGTTGTAGAAATCATAAATTTAAATGAAGTCTAATGTGACTAAAATAAACTTTATAGGGTGAAAATTGCTTGCATCATTTGGAGTGTTTCATTGTACCCCAGTATGTGTTTCATTGTACCCCGGCATACGGGGTACAATGAAACACTGTGAGACATTTACTTTTTGTTATTTTTCAAACATAAAGATATTGTTTAGAACTTAATAAAAATTTATTTAGATGTGGAAAATGCAAGATTAAAAGTATGCATTAACTATATTTTTGTGCATGCAAAATTGTGGATAAGAAAAAATAATTAGTAAATTTTGTTTCATTGTACCCCGTCTTCCCCTATTTACAAATTGCGTTCAAAGCATTTTGCTTTTTTTAATACTAGTCACTGCCCGTGACAGTTATTTTCGTGTGGTCAGGTGGGACCACTGTTCGCTAACCCCCGGTGATTGCTACGAATTCCCATTTGGTTTGCGAAGCAAAATATTATTAATTCAAAGAAAATCACATTTTTAATTCAGGATATTCCATTCTAAGAAAAACAATACTAATTAAATTTCCTTGAAATTCATTTTAAAATGTTCTAGATTAAGTTTTAAAATTTGGGATGGGCACAAAAATTGTAAAATATTCGGACTACCTGTGTGTCAATTCTCATCATTGTAAGTGCCATAGTTTCGTCAGGACACTGTCCATGTAGCGAGATACAAGCACTAACTTTTATAATAGTAGAGATATGCATAAAAAAATAGTTTTTAAGACATTAAAGTCATATATTAGTATAGTGTATAAGCATCAATAAAATTATTACTTGAAATTCCGAAATATTGATTTTGTTAAATTAAAATTAGCATTCTTTAATGGATTCAATGCTGCCCACTAATGCTTTTTTAAAACTTAAGGTTCAAAAAACTTTGGGGGCTCAATTTTATTTTTATTTAATAGTTAATATGTAAAAAATAAATATTAAAAAGTATAAAATGTATAAAATGGGGAGGGAATCGTGACATGAATAAATTAAAAACATTATAACGGAGTTTAATAAAATTCGAGATCGACCAAAGTGCTTTGCATTCAATAATGCCCTTTAATTACTCTAGTTTTTGGGTAGACTTAGAATTAATACAATTGTTTCAATTATGCTAAACTTAAACTAAAACCTCATCACAAGCTTAATTCTGAACTCAGAATGTTTTCATGTTTTTTAAAGTGACAAAGGATTAACCTCACTCTCTTGGTAATCAAATAGATTTCGAAATTTTTTTTTAAATTCTCGATTTAAATTTAAACATGAACCTTTTACAGTCTTATTCAACATAGCTTATTAACAAACCAAATAAAAACTAAACGAAAAATAACCCTTTCATTTTATTCGAATCGCATATTCACTTATATCATTTGTGATTTATTGTAATTTCCCAAAAGATTTACTTGGATGATAAATATTTTTCCGCGCTCTGGTTAATTACATACAAGGAAATTAACCAGGAATTATTTTCAGATAAATACCCACAATTAAAAGTTTTTATTCCTCATTCGAGCAAATGACTTGAGCATGATATTAAAAGTAGTTTCTAAGAAAAGCCTCAGGGTATATCAAAACAACAATTAAAGCACAAAGTTTGGTAAAACTAAATTCATAAATCTCATTTTATAAGAAAGAATTCAAATCCATTCCTTCGAGGCATCAAATTTGTAGCTTTTATTGATTGAAAAAAAGAAGAATAGAGGTTTTCAACATCCATATTGCTGATAAAATTTGTTTTTTACTATTGATTAATCGAAAGAATTAAAATTAATATACTTCGTATTTATGATATAAAATACAGTTTCATCATGTATATTTAATTAATATACACGTTACGTGATAGCCCGGATTGAGGGAGTTTGATTAGTTCAAATCCAACCAAAGACCGACCGTTGCGTACAAAGGGATCTGGTGCACGTTAAATATACCATAGCCTCCATACTATAATTGGCGTGGTGAGAAGTTTAGAGAGTGAGGTACCAGCTCATGTGTGACCTCATCATCTGATCATGATTCAAAATTACGTGGTGTTGTCCTCGGATCTTTCCATTCGGAGGTTGATCCAGGACAGTCACCAATAGTTCGTTGTATTACTCCAGTGTCACGTTAATTAAAAAAACCAATGCAATGTTTATTTTAGAAATTATATACATTTTTACTGCACGATTAAACGTCGTATAACGTCGTATTTAGTTTATAAAAAATTAAATTCATATTTGTAGCATTCTCGTCCCCAACCGGAATGAATAACTGTTTATCCGGTGTTACTAAGGACGCTCTTTCATGTTCTAGTCTGCGCGTGTACCCGTTTGAAAGTTATATCGTTTCTGTTCTGTTTGAAAGCGAGGGTAATCGTTTTTTGCTCGCTTAGAGATGTGCACCGTTTCGTTTCTTGTCTGAATATAAAGCTCTGTTTTGTCTAGAGATTTGATTAGATTTTTAAATAGTTGGCCTGGTAAGTATGCTAAGCTATAAATTATTATTCTTAATAAAAATGCATATTTAATGAAAGTAAAGTTCGTAAAATGCACATTTAATTTAAATCATATTTTTTATCAGACCGTAAGGCGTATAAAAATGACATAACTTACTCTGATGGAATTTTTTAAATTGTTTAACAAATCTGTTATATAATATTAATAAATAACATTATTGTTTTAATAATATTATTTATTAATATTAATAATAATATTATTGTTCAAATAATAATATTGTATTTTTTTTTTTGCATTACATTAGTTTTGAATCTGTATTTTAGGATTATAAATTTGGAGCAATGCTTTGCTATATAATCCATTGTCCTTATTAAATATATATTAAAGAATGTGTTCGATTTTTTTTTTTGAGATACACTACCCTAAAATAATGGACCGGACAGCAAGATGTGTTGGTGTAAGGGAGAGGAAACATGCTTTAATAGGGGGATGGTCCTCCACATGCTGCAATTACACTAGCAACGCTTCTGGGCATACTTTCAACGAGGTTTTGATATACAGCTATGGGTATATGTGTCCATACCGGCTGCAAGAATATCTCCATATCAGTTATGGATTTCGGACGTGGTTCCCTGGTCCGTAAGTGTCACTCTAACTCGTCCCACAAATGTTCTATGGGGTTTAGGTCGGGACTCCTAGCAGGACAGGGAAGACGTTTTACAGCCATATCTTGATACCATCCATATCTTGATACAGACGCTGCAACATAACATGGAGCGTTGTCGTCCTGGAAATAACATACGTCCATTCCATAAAATTACCAAAGAGTAGGAAGAACCTGATGGTCCAAAATGTTCATGTAGGTGTCAGCGTTCAATTGACCAGGAACAACATGCAAATGTCTCAGACCATACCACGAAAAACACCCTCAAACAAGTAGTCGGATTTTATACAAATCTGCTGGTGTAATAAGTGGATGCGTGTAACGCAATTCATTTCTTAAGAAAAGTTTTACGCTACCACTAAAATGAAACACAAAATTTTAGCTTTCCTCCCGAAAATCATACATTTCTTCTTGTAAAACTCACTCAAAAAAGCTAATTGTTGGTTGATTGTAAAAAATATATACCGAAAGGTAAGAGATGAAATTTTGTTCTTAAGAATCGGTTTCCGTAAAAATACAAAGAAATTACTATTAAAATTCTATACGGACAGTATTTTTATCACTAATATTGCATACGTTAAAAGTAACCTCTAAAAGAAATAACATTTTGATTTTCCTTTGGTTCTTTAAAAGTAACATAATAACAATAAAAAAGTAAACGAGATAGAACACTATTCTGAAGATGAATAACGAAGTGGTTTGGAAATAGTTAATTGTACATTAGGTCACATTGTACTTCAGAAACATTTGCATCAAACGATTTAAAACTTAATACACGAGGTTATACAGATCGCAGTAATAAGATGGCAATACCATCTGCAATAATAAAGCCGCTTCTCATTGTCCGGTGGCTTTAGCTCTTGTAACATTTTTACACAACAAGCACGAAAATTCAAAGCTCTTAGAGTCTTATGTATCGATCCCTGTGATTTGTTGCGACAAACGTCTCACGGATTGATGAGGGAATTGCAATATCCTCCGTTGAGTTTCATGCACCAAGTCTGGTGTAACGACTTTCGGTCTTCCACTCGTGTGTTTTATGTTCCATCGAACCTGTCTCACGAAATCGTCAAACGAATTGATATAGCGTATCATTACTCGGTATTGCATCATTTTGATATTTATGTCGCCAAAATTCTTTATATCTTTCATTTGATTTATATTCAAAATGAGTCTCAAACAGCACAATTCTCTGAATGCGTGATAAACTTATCTTGCAATGAAGAACAAAATGACGTGGAACTTTAGTATCGCAGAACTTGAGTGCGTGAAGAAAACCAAACGATAAATATTAAAGACTCGATAAAACTAAAAGCAGACGATAAAATTCAATAATTAAAAAAAAAAAAACACGACTAATTATTTTTTAAAGTTGGAGTCCGAGAACTTTTAGGACACTGTATTATGATCAAGTTTTGACGCCAAAACTGGGTGTTGTCTTAAGAATAATGAACATACAAGAATAAAAACGCTCATGAACATGAATTATTTTAAAGAACCATACTATGTACCGCTAAAACACACTCCATAGTATTTTATTCTGACAACTGAAAATTAAATTTTGTTAAAGGATCTCCGAATTCCATTTCAAAACGAGAAATAAACACTTTATATAGTTTCCAATCCTCCGAAATAGAAACTTTTACTTATATATCCATGTTGAATTATGGTTCTTTCACACGTGACATAAGGCGTTACTTTAAGGGTTACTTTAAGGTGCTAAACTCGACTTTTTATCCCAATCCTGCTTCTTAAACAAACATCCACCACGTGCAACGGATTTTTCCATTGATGCACAGTTACAAATCACTTTGTTCGGGCATCCATCTTGCTTTTGAAACTTTCTTAACATTTTAAAAACCGTTAGAGTGCAAGAAAAATTTTGTCAGATGACTCTCGACAACATTTGCTATCATTTTTCACGAACCCCTTTCCCTAGAAATGCTTTGAACGCACAAAGCAGGATCATTCGTCATCCTGTCAACAACTAAATTAAATTCCTTACCTCAATGGAGGTTGACGGAAATAGTTTTGAGGACGTTTTTTGAATTTACTTACAAAATCACCGATATTTTTTTTATTGAATATCAGAGTTACTGGAGAACATTAACAAGGAGGCTCTTGCTGTCAAGTTAATGTACGTGTTGGTAGTGCTTTTGCGAAGGACGTGCTTTCTGTAGCCATTCTAGATGTTACGCCATTTGTCTTGTTTTAGAATATAGTTATTAAAAGTAGTTCGAATTATCGTTTGCACATTAGTTTCTGTTATATTTTCGTATTATCGTGTGTACACTAATTACTGTTATATTTTCGTATTATCGTTTGCACGCTAGTTACTATTATATTTTCGTGCAAATTCGTTTGATAAGAATGGCAACAGTATGAGAGAGATCACACAGCTTCTGATCTCCGCGTTTATTCCAAAAAAGAATGTTTGATAATGCAGTCGTGTAAATATTTCTATGTATGGAGTCAGATTAAATAAAGTGTGTATTTTTGTAGAGAACGATTGAATAATTTGATTCAAGGAGAGTCTCGTAACAATAGTTTCAGCTCGTCGCCAGTGAAAATTCCGATTTGATATATGGTAGTTGATTGGTCAAAGTCAAATAGATAAAAAGACAACGCCGCCAAAGTATAATTATATCAGGCGAGAGCATTAGGGTTATGGGAAGTAAAATCTTCGTTTTCAGTCTGGTATGTCTCCTTGATGTGGAAGTTCAGAGAGTGGGGGCCAGCTCAGATGTTGACCTCGTCATCTGACAGTATTTAAAATTACTAGGAGGTTGTCCTCTCTCGCTCGTGAAACGCAGCAAGGTGAAAATTATCTGGCTTCGTTAGTGGTTGAGAAATGTATTGTTTCGAATTAAAATTGTCCCGGGCAATGATTTCTCACCAACCTCTAGCTTGCCACTCTTGAATCTCAAAAGTATATAGATATTTTTTTACAATTCCACTTGCCATCCACTGAGCATGAATAAGGTATGTAGTTATTTTAATTAACGACGCACAGGAGCACACAATGGACTATTGGAGACGGTTCGGGATCAAACCCAAAGGAGAAGTTCCGAGGACAACCAGGGTTAAAGTGATACAGAGTATGAATGAAGTGAAGCATATGAAAGAATACGGATGGTAAATTAATTTTTAAGAAATGGTCCTAAGGCTTTGGCGATTCCTGTTTGGCGAAAAATCATCTCCCACGACAATTCTCAATCAATATATAATTACATTTCTCAACCACTCACGAAACCTGACGATTTTCATCTAGCGGCATCCCACCATCGAGTGTTTTCTTCTGACTTCTCCCTTCAGGATTGGCCTCGGAGTTTGACCAACAGCCCTTTGAGTTGCTATTTCTAGTACTACTTTAATTGAACTACCTTCTTGTAACCTACTATTTGGTTTGTTTGTTTAAACTGAAATTCCCTCTTATATCAGAGCAAAAGTTTGTCAAAAATACCTTTTTTACCTTTTTGTTTGAATTTATAATTATCTGTATAAATGTGTCAGAGAAAGTGACCCCGTCTCATATATTATTTATTATCGTGCTATAATTATTTTAATTTAAAGTAACCCCGTGTCAGTTTTGCCCGGATGCCGTTTTCGCGCCTTTACTGATTTGCCATTAGAGCGTACGGGCAATCTCAATTTCTCAGTCGCTTTTACTGTTTCCCGAATTTTTTCTATTTTTAATACGAATATAGTCGTATAGAGGGCGATAGTTTTCCACTAAAGGGTTGTTTGCAAAGTCAACTTTAACTGATCATTTGACAGCTTTATTGATGTACAAGTAGTGCAAACTATACTCATGTCCATAAATTAAGGATAATGCCAACTCCGGCAAATAAAGGTTCAGAAATGAAACATACGTGACTTATTAATAAAGCCCATTTCTTAAACAAAAGATAAAGAACAAAAAAGGTGGTGTATGTATAATACCATTCATAAAAACTACGATTTTTGCTCACTGGAGCAATTACAAAAAATATCGTCAAAAACCTCTCATGGTTCCGATTTGAACATGTAGATCTGTTCTGGAGCCCATTATAATTCCGCCCCAAACGAGCAATCCTGCACCACCGTAAAGGTGTCGTTCAATGATGTTGTCTTGGTGGTAGCGGGTACCTGGCGTTCTCCATATGAACGTCCGCCGTGAATCAGACTGCAAGCTAAACCTGGACTCGTCGGAAAACATCACACAAGCATACTGTGACGATGTCCACATTGTTTGTTCTCTACTCCAGGCTAACCCCTGGCGACAAGGAGTTGCCGTGAGCGGAACACATCTGACAGGCCTGCGAACATATAGACCAACATGTTCCGAACGTCTGTAAACGATTTGTCTTGAAACTGTCGTACCCGTGGCTGAAGATAGCTGACGAGAAAGGTCGGATGCTGTGCTCCGTCTGCTTCTTTTTGCATTTACTGCCAAATACCGGTCGCCATTCGGCGTTGTAACTCGGGGGAAACCTGTACTGTAACGTCTACTGACATTTCCATCATTTTGGAATCGTTTCCAAAGCCTAGAGATGACACTTTGGGCGATTCCAAGTTCCACTGAAACTTCAGTTTGAGTACGCCTACATTCCAGGCGCCCGATAGTTCTATCACGGAAAAAATCATCGACATGCGTCCTCTGTGCCATAAGTATTCGGTTGTGGCACTGAGCGGCTTACAGAACGCTTGTGAACAATTTTACTTCTTTGCTACCATTCCATATATACACCTCTCTTACACTCTCGCCATTTTGACGTACTATCGGTGTCATCTGATGTCTTCCTGTAATTTGGATATTATTCTTGAAAATATGCGCGATAATTCTACAATTGAAATTTTTTTCTTTAGAGTTCGATATCCGTGTTATTCTGAATTATCCTTAATTTATGGACATGAGTGTAATTTCACCATAAAATAAGGACTGATTCAAAATGTATGCAGCTAATTCCTTCGGATTGTGATTCGGAATCAGAAATATCTGTAAATGAGTCTTGATGTAGCGAATGTTTTTTAAATGGGACTTCAATTCTAGTGACTGCTATACAGATGGATTAAGTCAAGAAAGGAAATTTTTTTAAATAAATAAGAAGGGTAAGCTGGGTGTAATTATAACTGAAAATTAACTGTAAATGAACTGTATTTTTTATATGCAAAACGATAAATATAACTTCCCGGCAAAGCGGTCATGTTGGAAGAAAAGACAACTTCCAGGGAAAACATTATTATTCTATTTGCTGTAAAAAAATAAAGTTGTTCTAAAAATATTATAAATGTTAATTTTAATGATAGTTTCCCACTTACAAAAGTATAATGAAAAAGAAAATGCAATAAAAAAAATTTGACATTTTTTGGATCGAATTCGGGAAAAAAATTAAAACTGTTACGGGGTTAACGTCACGAGAACAAACAGGTCTTCAATTTTAATTTACTCACACAGTTGAATAGTTAACTTATTTCGTATACGTTTAATTTCACAAGGACATTCAAAATTTTAACTCGATATTTTTATTTCATTTCTTTAAAAGTATTTCCTTAGTGGGATCGATTCTTTGCGATAACTAAGCGTAATACAGACCCAAACCATTTTCAGAACAATTTAATTGACTCAAACTATTGTGTCTAACCACATTTGTGTGTTGAGGTTCATCTCTGTAATCTAATTTTACATGATTTTTTTCGGAGTTACAAATTCATCAGTGAATCTTTTCTAGCTTGTATTTCTGCGAGTTTCGAATGAAAAAAAAATCCTGTCTATAAAGTCAATTATTTCTGTTATACGCTCGGAATAAAATTCATTCCTTTTTGGCAATTTATTAAAAAAATCTCTTCCCTATGATAACAAAAATTCAGTTAATACCGATATTGGAAGTGAAAATATTTAATGGTCTTTCGAGAGATTAAATTAAAAGGAGGTTTATAATAACAATTTTACTAAACTCGTTTAAAGTTTGCATTCCAATCAAAAGCATAAAGCCTTTGTAAGGTACTTTACTAAAAGTATTTTTTTTAACAAGTGGGCAAACCAAAAAAGGTTTTAAGAAAATATTTTACATATAGTAAGAATTTTGTACTAATAGCTTTTTAAGGGGTGGGGACCCCCTTAAATCTCACTCTTTATTATCAAAATATCAAATTAGAACATATTTCTTAGCATAAAATATTTACCTTAGCTTCCTTAACTCTTTTGATCGTCAGGATATTTCCAAGTCGAGTAATTTTGATTTTCACCCAACAAACATAATGGCTAAATGACCCCATAGATTGAATGAAATAATTCGTGGAAACATTCTTTTGGTTTAGAAAGAAAAACTGGTTAAAAGTCATGAAGGGATGACTGAAGGTGCAGAGTGGATTTATTAGGATGATTCCTTCAAAGGCTAATATAAACATTTCATGATGGTTAAACGATGGAAATCTCACCAATCCTGAAAGGGTCCAAATTGTCAGATGAGCATAAATTGCTATAAAAATTGTTGCAAAGTGAGTATGTTGGTATTGTTTCTGAACCATCCAGAAAACCACTTCGAAATTTGATACGTAACAGATTTCCACACATACACACAACAAATGTCTCACCCAAAATCGTTAGTTTAGTAGTAAGTTTAGATTATCGTAGACAAAATCGTTAGTTTAGTAACACACCACTCAATAGTATCACAATTATCTCATCAATAAACGTCCATCATATAAGTTGCATTTTGATATTCCTGCTGATGCTCAATTTCCTCAACTTTGATGCTTCAATCCATAGGAAAAACACAAAACATGCAAACTAAAACAAATGGCATAAAGAGAAAAACTTTCACATAAATGCGTTAGCATAGTAGTAACTTCTGCTCGATAGTACAACAACAACCAACGTCAATTTTATCATTTACATCTTGATATATTCTAAGCTGACTCTCAATTTATACTTTGATGCTTGAATTCATACGACGAACACAAAGCACGCAAACTGAAACATACAGTATAAAGCGAAATTTTATCACATAAAATGCCAGCTTAGTAGTACGCTACACGCGATAATATCACAAGTACATCAGAGTTATCAATAACAGCTTGATATTCCTACTGATGCTCAATTTCCTTCACTTTGATAATTGAATCCATGCGACGAACACAAAACGTACAAACTCAAACTCGAACTGAGGTTTAAAAATTCCAAATCACAAAAACAAGCAACAAAGCATTTCGTGAAAAGTTTTCGAACACGTAAAAAGACATTTTTACCAACTCGTTTCCCTCAGCACGCTATTTGCTTCTTATGCAGTCGAACGTATTCCTCCTTTTCCGGACACCAAAGAATTCAATCTGCTTCTCTGGACCCCAGCGATTTCAGGAATTTCCCGTTCTTCCCCCCGTGAGGGAATTTATTTGCACACTCAAAGGTTGCCAAAGATGAAGGACAAACTTTTATCATAGGGCACGAAAACCTTTTAAGTCGCTACCCGCTCTGAACTGTGCGTATTCCATTTAAATTACGCGACTGGGGACTCAATTCAGGGTGTACAGAGCACGAACACATGCTCTATAGATCCTCGAAGAAGTAGCTTGGAAAGATACGCTATTCAACAAACAATGCAAGAAGCTGTAAGTTTCTTAAATTGCTTTGTCGTGCTTTAGATGTACATAAACACTTCAAGATATTTCGATTCTCTTGCTGAGATGGTGATTTTGTTACGCTTTTAGTCTTTATGGATTTATTAGAAAGGATACATATCTGAGTGTGATATTTATGATTGTCGATTTGATCATATGATGATGCGTCTTTGGACTAAGCTCATTTGATACAGATGTGAATAAATAAGCAGGTTAAATGAAACAGAAATATATCAGAATCGAGTCTTTTTTCGAGGTTTTTTATAATTTTTTGTGGGAGATAGAGGTTAGATATTATACATGTGATGTAAAGATAAAAATGCTTTTATCGATCTCCCTCTCTAATGCGATTACTTTTTATCTTGATTTGATAAAACCACTTAAATATCATAAGTTAATCGTTTCAAAATGCTTATGTTGAGCTGATTCCAGAATGATTCCTGAACCAGATACATTCTAAGATCGGGTTCGAATTTTCAATTACGTTCAGATAACATGACTTCTACAGAAATGGATTAACCGTTGTAATTTATAATTTTTTAAAACTTGTAAATTGTTCCCTGAAAATTTTCAAAAGGGATTTATTACGAGGAGTATCCGGAAAGTACCGTTTCGTTCTTCGTCCACAGCAGTAATACTGACAGTGCTCCGCGCATGCGCAAGTCTTCCTTGTCCATTACCTTTCCACTCATACCATTACGGTCAATCTATGATCTGTTTTTACTTTGTTGTGATCACCACTAGAAATGTTTAAGACAGTTGAAGAACCCGCAGACTGGTGAAAATCGGTCTGTAATTCGTTTCTTGATAGCAAAGAACGTGAAGCCTGCTGATATTCACTGTCAAATTACTGAGATTTAAGGTGAAATCGTAATGAGTGATAGCATGGTGAGAAAGTGAGTTGTAAAAACTTAGGCACGCAGTTTAAAACAAAAGGAGAGGAATGTTTAGCAAAGGAGTTGCTTCACGACAATGCTCGGCTCCATGTTGCTGGTGTCACTCAAAGGCAAATTGAGGAATTCAGTTCGTAGCAGTTCAATCCTCCCCCCTACAGCCCAGAACTAGCACCGTATGACCTTCATTTGTTCCTGCACATGAAGCGTAACCTTGGAGGTCAGCGCTTTGACAGCGACGCCGACACAAAAAATGCTGTAGAGAAATGGTTTTCATCACATCACTGGCTGGAACTTTCTTTAAGGGAGGTATAAGTAAGTTGTTCCACATAAATTGCATAAGTTGGAGTCAACATCGGTGGAAACTATGTAGAAAAATAGCTCAAGAAATGACCTTTCATGTAAACATAAAATTGGCTTGAAAAACAATTATTTTGTCTTTCTTAATACAAAACGGAAACGGATGAGCCTCGTATTATGCTGCTCGGGGCAAATTAAATACAGAAGTCGTACATAATTTGATTGGATACTCTCCGATCATCCTAATTTGTTCAATAACCCTCTTAGTGGTCTATCATTGCGTCGAAAATTAACTTGTCTTGTAGTTCAAAAGCAACCTGTGGTGCATAAACGTGTTCCATACTGTCACCAGTTTGGAACAGGTTTAGACCAGTCTGGGCAAAGTACAATTTGTTTTTCTGTACTTTGATATTCATTCCCCATAAATTAGTTTTGTCGACAAGATATTTCGACCTGTGAAAAATTGGCCAGATCGTGGATGAGACATCTTGGCGAAATACTTAGAGAGCTAATGGATAGAAACCCACCCCAATATACGTAAGTACATAGTTATAACCCACCATTAAAAATTTATCGAGTAAACTGTTGTTGAAGTTAAGATTTTTTAAGATAAAAATCACCTAATTAGTTTCTCTTGGGGGTTAACAGCAGTGAATTAGTACGTTAATAACTATGAAGCGCTATGTTTGATACAATAATTTACTTATTACTTTCAAACAGATATAAGTGTTACTAACGATTTTAAATCCTCACTATGATCAGTTTCTTAGTTAAATTTGCATTTTAATCTTATTTCCTCTTATTTATTGGGATGCCATTAAAAACATACGGAATATAACATTTAAAGCTGACTAAAACCGAGTTTTTCTTATGTTCATAGAAATGAGAATGAGTTTTTGTCACGCATATACCAAATATGATTTGATATGAATTTTATTAAAAACATGTACCACTTTTGACTAATTTTTACAATGATTTATATGCACTGTTTCTAATATATTAAGTACAATATGCTGGGTTAGAACAAATTGTTTTGTTCACACATGAACAATGCACTGCACATTCAACTTCTCCAAACTTTTTTGAACATAAGAACAACAGCCTCTCACTCTCTATTCACATCACATTTTGTTTTAAAAAAATAATTATTAAGTGAGTTGGAGATTCATTTTTAATTTTACTTATGTGATTTATGACTGTAACATACATTATAAGACTTTTACTGTGCAATGGAATCAAACATAAATTTCTGAATGAATCTAATAAACTCCAATTTTTTAAACCCAAGGTAAATGTTAAATCCAAGTATGAGTATCGTTGCAATAAAATAGACATGTACTACATTCGAAAAAGAAATTATCTTTGGATTTTGAAAAGATAAAAGGTCAGACATACTTGAAAAATATTTCAATGCCCATCTTCGGAAGTAAGTTTTTTTTTTTCAGATTCCCAACAAAATTTCTGTTGAAAAACTGAAAAGGATCCACAAATCAATTATTCCTTTGAAATGAAATATATAAACTATTTTATATTAAAAACATTTAAAGCATAAAAAATTGATTGCCATTTGGAGATTTTTAATTTTAAAATTGAAGTGAAAACTTAATTTTTAAATCGTTTGCTCATAAGCTTTTTCTGTAAGCTTCTATACAATGAAATAAGTTATGTTATAAAATAAATTTTTTTCGGTTCCATTAAAATTATTGAATAGATAAAGGTAATTTTGAGTACGTTTTGAGGGGTTTTATGAATTATTTTTTTATAATAAACATAGCGTAACGCTTTATTCTAACAAATGATAAAATTTATTTTTAGAGTTAAAATTTTTTTTTCACATTCTTTTATGATTTTATGCGTTTTTTACTATTATTTTATTAAATTACTAGATGTAACTTCAAGAATTAATCCGAAAAGGATTTTCATGTATACATATCCCATCCAGGAAAACAAGGTGACGCAACTCAAAATTGCAGAATTTTAGAAACATCAACTTAAAAGATACTATAAAGCTTATATTGAAATAGTAAAAGTTTCATTTAAATTTTAGGTAAGAATTTATGTGGTGGTAACTTCTATTATATTCGATAGAATAGTAATATAACATGCTGGTTCACCTCATATTTATTTTTCAATGATATAACATCAAACTTTTTATTTTATTTTTGACTTATGTCACTTTTCTTGCCGGGGTGCGATATATTATTTAAGATAATGTACTGATGGGAATACGTTAGCTGTGTTAAATTACATGTCGCTGTTTGAAGTGCTTTAACTGCTCACCAAACATCTACTTAGCGATGTTTCATTTGCATATTGTATGCAGTTCATCTTATCTTCCATGCAGTTAAAGAACAGTCAGTTCTGAGAACGAATTTCTATCCTAGGGATGATCTATAGATCATGTTGTGTTATAACTAAGCATACAAAAATTATAATTTCTGTACAATTTTCGACACTTACAAAATATTAACAAGATATTCTAAGATACTTAGCAGATGTCCACTTAATGCTTAATCTTATACTTATTAATTTTTATTTATGTCAAAAAATTAAGATTAAGAATTTTAGTAGACATCTGCTAAATATCTTAGAACATTTTGTTAATATTTTGCGAAAGTGTCGCAAATTGTGCAGAAATTATAATGTTTATCTGTTTAGATATAAATCCGGGTTATGTACATTTTCATTGTTGAAAGGTATTTATATAAATTGTGACTTTATATTATTGAGGCCGGAACAAATTGTCACAAAACTATTATTTAGGCTAATCTCAAGTGAAAGTTGATCAATTTGTGTTCAATAACACCCAAATTGGTCTTTATCTTCATCTAGCCAAAGAATTCCGTCACAAAATGTAACTATTTAAAAAATAAAATATATATCATCATTCGATGCATATTTGGACTACGAAATAAACTTTTTGTTCTGTTGAATACTTGCTTAACTTATTTTCGGATTACTCTAGGTACACAACTCTGAATATATTGCACAAGGAAACAAAATCAAGGTTCCAAATATTACACAAATGATATTATACTTTTATCTAATTATGGTTTAGTATTGAAAAAGATCAGCATTAAGCAAATCTAAAAGCAGAAAGCATGTTCAGCATCAAAAGTCCTGATGTTAGTCTGAAACACAAAATAAAGGGTATAACATAAGCTCTCTCGCAAAACAAAGGCATTAAAATTGACAGATGATGGCGTGGAAGATGATAAAAGAATCATGATGGTATATCATGTTCATTCTAGCTCCTAAGCAGGTCTGACAACATCTTTATACGATAGAAACCAGATTGCTATGAAAAGAAGGTTACGATTTTTCTTATAGACCAGAAATATCTTGGTGCGGAAAGCGGTAAAAATTAACTACTACTGCAAAAGCAAAGTACGTGTTTTCTATTCATATATTCAATAGAAATATTTCGATTTTCCACTGTAAGTCAGTGACCTAAAAGTCGTGATAATCTTATTTTCGGAAATATTTGTCCTAATAATAGTCCTTGTGTAACAAATATAAATCTGTTTCCATAGGGCCCCTGAGAAAACGCATTAGATGTTACACATGATCAGTCATTGTTGTCCGACCTCATATCACCACCAAATCTGTCGTCTTTTTTCAAAAATATTTTTCGAAGGTTCTTGTTAGGCGTAATCTCTTGGACAACTCCCAAGTACATTCATGTTTAAAGCAAATCCCAGCCCATATCAAAGAAAGTTACTTTAAACCTCTAACATAATGTGCCCAGCAGATTTAACTGATTGTATATACTACACTAGGGGGCCCGGCCCCTGCTCGCTAACGCTCTCCAACCCCCGGAGGATTGCTTTGCAATCTTCATTGGTTCGCTGCGCGAACCTATGCTCGCTTCACTCGCATCCATGAAGACATGTGTCCTAGCAGAAGGGATTGTTTACAAAATATCATATTCCAAAAAAGTATGTTTCAAATCTAAATTTGCTATATCACAGAAAAATATATATATACAGTACCCTGGAATCAGAATTCAAATGAAAACTTTGATAAAATTTTGAGTCGAAATGTGAGCGCTGCTTTTGAAATTGAATACCCAGCATGGTGTTTGTGTGTACATTTCCAGCACTCTGGAGTCACCCACACTTTTTCATTGAGTTTGTTGTCGAAAGTTGTAGTGCAAGCGTCTTGTTGGCATTGAAAAGGACCGTTTTTTAAATGGCCCTGAAAAGATCCTCCGCTTTCTTTGATTTCTAATTATAAACTGCAACAGCTCGACTAAAATTCATTTTTGTTTTCAATAAAATTTCAACCGATAACGCTATAAATTCAATTGAGGCGTGAGGCTACTTAGTGAGAAAACAACCGTACAATGTTGCCAAAATGCGATAACGAATAACGTCTTTTTTGCGTGCCACGTAAGAGAATTATATATATACTAGGGCCCCTGCCCCCTGCTCGCTAACGCTCGCCAAACCCCGGAGGATTGCTTCGCAATCCTCATTGGTTCGCTGCACGAACCTATGCTCGCTTCGCTCGCCTCAATGAAGACATGTGTCCTAGCAGAAGGGATTGTTTACAAAATATGTTACCAAAAAATGTTTTTAAATCTAAATTTGCTGTATTACAGAAAAAATATATACAGTATCTCTAAAATCAGAATTCAAATGAAAACTTTATGCAAATTTTGACTCGAAATGTGAGGAGTGCTTTGAAAATTGAATACCCAGCATATGTGTGTGTACATTTCCCCAGAACTCGAGCCACCCACACTTTTTCATTGAGTTTGTTGTCGAAAGTTGTAGTGCAAACGTCTTGTTGAACTATAATTGTTGGCCCTGAAAAGGACCGTTTTTTAAATGGCCCTGAAATGATCCTCCGCTTTCTTTGATTTCTATTATAAACTAACTGCAACAGCTCATTAAAATTTCCTTTTTTTTTTTGCAATAAAATTTCATCCGATAACGCTATAAATTCAATCGATGCGCGAGACTTCGCGATAAACAAACAATCGTACAGTGTTGCAAAACACGATTACAAATAACGTCTTTTTTGCGTGCCACGTAAGAGAATTATATATATAGATAGATACACATTCGAACAATAAGGATAAAGTAATCTGAGACGAATCCCGTACCAAGAAATTACCACCGAAATACTTCAAATAACAAATGAATAATCCACAAGCAAGTTGAAATAAAATAAGAACACCTACAGGTCTCGTGGAGCTGCTGATAACTAAAAATGTTTTAAATGTTTAGGTGAACGCATTGCAGGTTTAGTAATTGCAAAATAAACATTTTTTATGCTCTGTTAAAACAACCTAATTGGGGATGCGTTGATCACTGACAATAACGCGTTCTTCACAACATGCTGGTACGCTATGATTCGCGAACAAGAGCACGATTTTGTTTTTATACTGTTGCAAGCCAGCTCTAATTCCTAACGTACTCTATTGTAGCGGTTCCCTACCTTTTCCAACCCTTGATTAGACTTTTCATTTATGACTACCTCATATCTTTATACACCCACCCAGTGCCACGGCATGTGTAAGAAGAGCCTAATCAATAAACACTAATTAAGCTGTTATAAAACAGGAAAATCTAGACCAGGCCTGTAAATAAAATTAAATATATTATTGTATAAAAGATATCCGATCAATGAAAATGTATCGCATAAACTTAATCTCAACAAGATGCATAAAAATACGACAAAAAATATTAATCAAAGTTACATAAATCTCTATAAATAAAGAAATAACTACATTATATCGCACCCCGGCAAGAAAAGTGACATAACTCAAAATTGCAGAATTTGAGAAAAACCTCAACTTAAAGGATACTATAAAACTTATATTGAGATAGTATAAGCTTCTCTTTTAAAATTTAGGTAGGTATTTATGGTAGTAACTTCTATTATATTCTATAGAATAGTAATATAACATGCTGGGGCACCTCATACTAACTTTTCAATGACATAGCATCAAAATTTTTATTTTTTGACCTGTGGCACTTTTTTGCCGGGGTGTGATATTATGTACATACCTACAGAAAATATATAAAAATGGTTCTAAACTGAATTCACAATAGTATTAAATTATTTTATGTTATAAGTACACAAAAACAGGACAAAGTACATAGATCCTTTAATACAAAAACAACACTCGAAACCAACACCGACAATCGGAACATGCATCATCGTAAGACTATCGAACCGCTTTCGATCATGGTGACAGTTTTGGTGAAAGGGAGGACATATACGCAATTGAGCAATATGACTGGTAGTGAGAGGATCTAGCGACTACCTTCACGTATTTCTTCGTAAATTAAAACTCTGTAACCTATTTTTGGGTTTTTATTAATTTTTTTTTGTTGCTACTGTTTTCCGCCATTATCAATATTATTTTCGCGAACCTCTAACCGGTCTACCGCGTACCCCCAGGAATACGCGTACCATAGGTTGGGAACCGCTGCTCTATTGGATTGAGATCAGGTGACCTTGTTTGATACAAATTCAGCATTATCTCTAATTTTAACATGTGTAACACCAATTACTGATATTTTTATAGGAGAGATATCGTATTTATAAAAAAAAATCAATGAACAATTTGTTTTGAAAAGATGATCTCAGAGAGAAAGATATAGTTGTGCCGAATATTTGTCACACTTCAGATTATTGTGGGAGAACATACTGTGTTCTAATTGGAGAGATTGCTTGTCCTGTGATCGATTTCTTTAGAGTAGATGCCGAACCTTTCTCTCTCAATATATTTTAGCTCTAGTTAAGAAACTAACGTCAAAGTTAATGAAACTAACAAATCTGTCGATGCTCAACACTGTAGATAATATTTTTATTATTTTGATTTGAAGTAGGATTACTTGAAAATACTCCAACTTGAGATTTGTTCTTGAACTAACATTATACAAATCATATCCATTTTTACCTTATTTGACATTCTAGTCAATGATACTAGTTCTCCACTTTTACATGTGAACCTAAAGATATTAATCGATTTGTATGGTGGCAACACTGCTAAAGAGTAGAAAAGTAGTTGAATTAATGTCGCACTGGAGCAACACAATGGTTGGCAACGGTCCGGTATCCATCCCTTAGGGAAAGGTAGGTAGTTTAATTATTGTCGCATTGGAGCAACAAAACGAGCTATTAGTGACGGCCTGTGATGAACCCCGAAGGGAAATAATCGAGAAAAACAGTTTATAATTTTGAACCACAGTCAGTTTACGCGTTCAACACCTGATTTGACAGCTACTACTAAAGGATAAACTGTTTAAACTTGATTTTCCCTCGTGTTTTGTTTGACGATGATAGACGCATCGAAAGGACCATTGGTGATTTTGTTGTTTTTTAAACTATGTTTATTATATACGTAATACATAAGCCCTCATAGATTAACTGTGTTTTAACTGTTAATCGCTTTTGCATGGTGTCTTTTAATGCCAAGGTAGCTCTCTGCTCTTTATTACAATTCCTTCAAAATAGATAGCATTCTTGATGCTTCCAGGCATAAGAATGTGGCGTCTTTTCATATAACACATCCTTTAATTTGCTCCGCAAATACAGATTTTGAAAACAATCAGTTTGGGAGATTGTACTTTTATTTACACGTTTAGGGATGTAAAGTGGGTAAATATTTTTGATATACTCAGACTTTTGTAAGCATTTGACGATCGCATTTTGTAAATATTCATTTTTGTCACAGAATAATACCCCTTTATTCACTGTTAAGAGTCAAAAAACTTTTGATTGTAAATACAAAACACAACAATCATCTATCCATATCTATATAGATATAAATAAGTGTGTACTTTATGCAAATCTATACCTTTTGACCAATTCACACAAAATTAGCCATACTCATTCCATAGAACGCAGCTGGAAATGTAAGCTACACATTAATCCATGTTCGATTTGTCCTGCGTGTACACTAGGAGAAAATTTCGATATGAAATCCTCATCCTTCTATTAGACTGACCTTAGTATCACATTTTATTGTCGTTTTACACTATAGTGCATTGTATGTGAAATGGATTATATGGATGGATATGGAAGACACACGCTTTATGTCCAAAGTAAATTGTAGAAGCTATAAAAATATCAAAATGGTGTTTAAAAAAGATCTTTGTTCACTTAAATGATGTTTGCATTTTCCTATGAAAGAGAAAAAAAGATTATTCTTATCACTTTCAATCAACGTTTAACCGATTCAACCCGAGCAATACCCGGGTAATTCTGATAACTGTAAATAAAATTCCAAATCAGTTACACCTTATTACTACTATCCTTATAAATAATAAATACAACATATTGACCCCATTCTTCTTAGAAATCAGGCAATCATTAGCAGAAATACACTGAAGAACCAAAACATTATGACCACCTACTCAATAACGCATTGCGCCTCTGTTGGCTTGCAAAACAGTTGCAACTCGCCTGGGCATACATGCCTCAAGTTCTTGGTACATGACTGGAGACAGGTTGTACCAAATGTCTAAGCAGCGGTCACGCAAAGTCGAGATATTCGGACATGGTGGTGTTTGAGTTCTGAGCTGCCACTCCATGACACCTCAAATGTGCTCTATCGGACTAAGATCCGGCGAGTTAGGTGGCCAGGACATTAAGTGGAATTCCACAGTATGCTCCTCGAACCACTCCAACACAATCCGAGCCTTGTGACATGGGGCCGTTCTCCTGCTGGAAGATTCCATTTCCAGTTGGGAAGACAGACGCCATGTAAGGGTGCAATTGATCTGCAATGATGTTCAGATAGTTCGCAGGTGGTCTGTTCTACCACAACTACGGGTACCAGAGGTGCCCATGAGAACGTCCCCCAAAGCATAATACAACCACCAGCCTGTGTATGACCTGCTGTACAAGAGGGGAGCAACTGTTCGCCTGGCAGACTGCGTACCCTGACACAACCATCGACGTGATGAATGAGAAATTGGGATTCATCTGACCAGGAAACTCTCTTCCATTCATCCATGATCCTGTCTCGATGTTTTCGGGCCCACTGTAGGCGTAGTTGACGATGACGCTTGGTCAACAGAGGCACACGAATGGAACGTCTGCTGCACAGTCCCATATCCAACAGTGTCCGCTGAACTGTGTGTTCCGAAACACTTGCGCTTGGACTTGCATTGTATTGGGCTGTCAGCTGAGCCACAGTCTCGGGCCGATCTTGCTTTACCAAGCGGTAGAGTCTGAAACGTCCTTTTTCTTTGATGACGCGTGGACGACCAACACCTTGGCGTCTACTGCTGGTGTCACCGTCATTTATCCACTTTGCATGAATACTAACAACGTCAGATCGTGAACAACCTACCAGTCGAGCAGTTTCGGTGATACTCGTTCCGATTCTTCGGGCCATTACGAACTGCCCTCTATCAAATTCGCTTAGATCAGCAGCCTTTCCCATCACTCGCAAAAGTAAGTGCAAGAATGATTACTTACCTTCTCCAGCAGTAGTTAAATACCATTCTCACTTAATCACGTGCCCTCCACATCATTCAGACGAGTTCATTGAAAAATGTGGGGATGGTCATAATGTTTCGGCTTGTCAGTGTATATCGTCATGCTTATTAGCAAAACTCGTAACTGCATCGTCGTTAACGTATTGCAGTCTGGGAGGAATAATGCAAATTAGTATGCGATACCTAATTTCGGATTTAGGTATTTGTCAACTCTGAAGATCTTCATGTTCAATGTAAACACACAAGTTAAAAAACGCCTGTGATCCCTACTAAACATTTTTGAAAGGTTTTATGGGTACTAAAGAAATTATCTCTTGTCGATATAAAAGTGTTTACTGGTTTGATGACTGGCTAGGCAAGTAAAAACACTAACTTTAATGAAAATTCATGAAAGGTTAACTGAACATAATATCCGGATTATCCATCAAGCATAGCGTTTTTTCTCAGTCAAGAGACTTAACAGTTTGGTTTTAAAATAACAACCTTCTTTTTATTGTTGCTAAAAAACGATATAGTACTTAAGCGCAGCGCTCATGCGCAGCACAACTGAAAGAAAACGATAATTTGAATTTAATCTATTGCCATAGTCACGCGAGTTATTTTCATTCTTGGACCGATGACACCACGGTTTCAACAAAATAGATAAATTATTAGTCTATGTCAGCCGCTTAGGAATAGACAGACTGACATTTTTTTTGGTTAATGTTATCTCCGGAAAACATCCAGGATGGCGGATGTCCACTCAAATCATGCTCCCATCTAATTCTGAAAATAAATTATCAGTACTAAAACCTTTCTTGAAAACCCTATGAAGATTCCAGATTATTGTACTTTTGACTTTTTCAGATTGGGAATTCTTTGTTATTCTGGGTCAGGACGTTCCCGATCTCAGAGGTTATAGAATATAACAAGCACACAAAATCAAACTATTTTTAAACTTTGATTCATTTGTATGACTTACTATTCTTGCATTGAAGATAATGCTGCTTCACTGAAAATACGTTTTATTACTTGAATTCATTCTTCTTCGGCGAAACATAGCAAACGTTTGAGCAGAAAAGTGGTCAAACATGTTCTAATTATAAACTTTTCTTTAATTGTAGAAAAGAAAAGTAAAATTGAATTAAATAAAAGGAAAACGTGAATTGTTTTAAAGAACCCTTAAAATATTTTTCCTTTCCAACTTTTGAATGATAAAACAATGGCATTCAAAAGTTTTAAAACTTATATAATGAAAGGAAAAAGTTGAGTTTGAAATGCGTTGTTTCCAAAGTATGGACCCTTAAATTTAGTTACGTTAAAAACAAAAAAGGTCACTCTTAATAAGAATGAAATATTCTTTGCACCTTATATATTTCAAAGAACATTCATATTTATTGTTCTAATTTATTCACTAACCAAAATTTGATGTTATTTAGAACTATTTCAAATTAAGACATTCTGCAGAAATACAAATAACATTTCCACCTATAAATGGGACTAATCAATACAGTAATCTTTCTAATATATTCCAGATGTATACAAGAATATATACGATTTTTATTTAAATATGTCCAAGAAAATTCCCTTGGGATTAATCAAATATGCATTTTCAATTAAGCCATACTTGGAAATATGGTAAAAAAATGTTTTTTATGATTTCGGAATTTTTTGTTGAATAAAAATCACAAATCGTTGAAAACTTTGACCGCTGTTGATACTTGAGTGCGATTTATTTCACCAAACTGATTAATTGGTGTTTATATTTTAATTAACATTTCACTGGTGAAACACAACGGCTATTGATTAATTGGTAAGACTGATTTAGGTAGTTTTCCCCTATTTTAACAAACGTTTCAAATGCAGAACGTCTTGCACAAATTCCTGATACACAAAATTTTCAGTTTCTTCGCTACTCTTCTCACACAAGTAATCGAGAAATGTTAAAGATTGGTGACAGAGGCATAAATGTGCCTGTCATTGATCCAGAAACATGTTGTTTCTCCATCCAAGATAAAGTAAAATCATAACGAATTGAGTCAAAAATACGATTGCAGAAAACAGTATAAACTAGCTAAAACATCTTATTTTATATTCAATACTATACATTTGTAGTAATAAAAATAAATTAATTAAAAATGGGTCACAAATGTTCAGCTATGTGTAAAAAGGCTAATAGGTTATTGGGGTATATTAAAAAGACCGTAACTTCAAGGGATAAGAATATAATCTTGCCGTTATATAAGGGCTTAGTAAGATCACATATAGAATATGCTGTACAATTCTGGGCTCCATATATGAGAAAGGATATAGAATTAATTGAAAGGGTTCAGCACAGAGCTACAAAAATAATAAAGGGGATAGAAAATCTCGACTATAATGAACGTTTAAGTAAGCTGAACATGTATACACTGGAAAGAAGAAGGAGAGGGGGGGGGGTTGATTCAGCTTTTCAAGTTGGTAAAACAAGGGGACACAGAGGGCTTAAATTTCAATAGGGATAACAGAACAAGGGGACATGAGTATAAATTGAATAAGACACATTTTAATCGGGATTTAAGGAAAAAAATACTGCTTTAATAGGGTAATAGACAAATGGAACGCGTTACCAGAAAATATAGTTAATTCAAAGGGAGTGTACGAATTTAAGATACAATTGGAAAGTCGGGGAATTCATAAACAAAGGACCAGCCTTGTCGGGCTTGAGCTTGTAGCTGGTCGTCAATATTTGTATTTGTATAAAATACCGTATTTCATACATTTTTTTTCAACTTTTGCAATTATATTTAATTTTTTATAATGTTACAAACACTACAAAATTTCACAAATTTAAAAATTTTCCATCTGAGTCGTTAAAAAACAAATACTGTATTTGTACCAAAACGTTTTTTACATTTACTGAGTTGTTATTCGTCCAATGAGGAACTTGCACCTGTGAGGAAAATGCTCATGTCTGTGTTTTATTAATAGATGGATCGTCAAAATGTTCAAAAACGACACTTAAAACCCATAAAATGGACTTAATTAATTAAAATTTCAAGTTTTAAATTACCGAAAAGTAGGGCAAAAGCACATGACCTCAAAACGCTACGTGACGTCATTGTGCACCACGAAGTAATGCTTACGTAAGTCTAGCGCGTTGAAATTTCATATTGCTTGCGCTTTTAATTTTTAAACAATAAATTTAAATTTCTTTTCTTGCTATTTCAACGCCGCTATAAAAGTTAACAAACGTCTTAGTGCATAGTGACGTCACAAGAAGCGGCGTAGATAAACTAGCGTTTTTGAAATGATGTAAATAGTACGAACTTGAAATTTTTTTTATTTTACCTTTTCGGGCTATAAAATTAAAAAAATAAAGATACTTTCCATCATATTTTTTCACTTTCTATATTATAAAAATACAAACAAAAAACGCGCAAGTTCCTCATTGAAAGGTTTTTAAACAGTTGGTATATTTTTGGACTTTTAATATTCTTATGAAAGCACATAGTTTTTAAACTAAAAATCTAAAATATATCCTCGGTCGACAGCTCAAGAAGTTGAATAAAGGCTTTTATTGTTTTTTAAAAAAGGCTTGTATTTAAAGGGAAGAGGCATCTTCAAATTTAAATTCAAATTAGATGGAAACGCTTTTCATCTATCTTAACGGCCCATCCTAGTTAACAGGTACTGTTCTGTATGTCTTACAAATAAAAATGAAGCCTTCTGACACTAAGGTAATCTCGGAAACTTCTATAAGTGTTAACTATAAGCAAAGTAAAGTGTCTCAAAATATATAATTAAGGTAGCTCAAAGATTATAGCACAGCTGAAAACTTTTCCGCAAGGGGCAATTAAAATATTTTTAATTACTTCGACAAAAGTTTAAACTCCTCTCAGGTTTCAAAGTAGTTTGGAAATTTTTCATAAAAAATGAGGCACTTTCAAACACATTAAAACTACAATTCTTCAACATTCTTAAAAAGCTAAAAATGACCAATTATGTTTTTTACTTATTTAGATTCTTAGAGCTCTGGAAAAATTATCAACGTAATCATAATGTGCGAACCTTTCATCCAAAGAATAAATTTTCAAGAAGGTTTCTATCTTTCCATATTTGCTCACTTACCTCTTTTGAATTGATAATTTAATAAAGGGTGGTCTAAAACTACCTTTAGAAATTTTAAAATTAGGGACCCGCTATTCAACTGGATTTGAAAAAGGATGTATGCTTTCAAGCGACACTTACATTTGCTGTAGGGCAAAACAGGCAATTAGCGAAGTTTGGGTCATTGTCATTTTAGACGATGATTTTTTAAGGGTAATATGAATCACTTCACAAGGCCCGGTGCACACATCCGGCTTTTCAACTTGCGGTGCCGCTATCGCAACGCAAGTGCGGTCTGAGATACATTAGATCCAATAGAGCAGTGCACACATGTCAACAGCGCCGCTGGTGCGACGCACGTCCAACTTGCTTACATTTGCTGTAGGGCAAAACAGGCAATTAGCGAAGTTTGGGTCATTGTCATTTTAGACGATGATTTTTTAAGGGTAATATGAATCACTTCACAAGGCCCGGTGCACACATCCGGCTTTTCAACTTGCGGTGCCGCTATCGCAACGCAAGTGCGGTCTGAGATACATTAGATCCAATAGAGCAGTGCACACATGTCAACAGCGCCGCTGGTGCGACGCACGTCCAACTTGCGTGCAATTTATACCAAGTTATTATTTATACCAATTTATATCAAGTATTTAGTTCCCCACGGCGCCGCTCGGTCACCGCACTTGAGTCTCCGTTCTGAAGTACCTTATTTTCATAAAAAATTGGTAATTGGTAATTTTTTAGTTGACGTCGTAATAGAGCAACACAACGGGCCATTGACGACAGTTCGGGATCAGTCCCTTAAGGGAAAGATCCGAGGACAACACCTCGTAATTTTGAACCACGGTCAGAAGACGAAGCAACACCTGAGCTGGCACCCCACTCTCCAAACTTCCACGCCAACCCAACGTGAGGACTTTCGGCCACGACAGATTTAAGGTGCACCAGCCGCCTCAACACCATACGTTTACAAACATCCATGCCCGGGCCCGGATTCGAACCAGGAACCTTCCGATCTAGAGGCTAACACCTTAACCACTATACCGGTTAGTCGGCAATTGGAATATAAATAATAATTAATAAATGGTTGTATCCAGTAACGTCTATTTTGTTTCAAAATATAGTTTTTTGTACACCAAGTAAGCGAAATAAACACGTTTTCTTCGATAAAATATTAATAGCAAATGGCGCGAAGTGAGTTCGTGCGTCATTTCACGGTTATATGTGCATAGTTGGGCTTCGGTGCCGCAGTGGCGCCGCGCGTTGAAAAACCGGATGTGTGCACCGGGCCTTATACAGAAGTTTTCAGACATTCTGTGCGTTTCGATCTATTTTCACGAGGAAAACCTTTTTATTAGGCCTTAACCTTTCAGTAGGCGTATTGTAGATTGCTTTTAACCTCGTAAGTCTTTACCAATAAGTAAAACACTGTAAATTCGCTGAAGAATTGAAATAGATACAAAATATTTTTTACCAAACGGCTAGATACATTTTTTACTCTTTAATAACAAAATAAGGTTCCCTAACTGGTATAATAGTCGGTGTTTGTGTAGCATGAATATGTACTAAACTTAAAATAACGACTAAAGTAGATTACAAACTAATTAAAAATACGTCATCGGCCATTTTAGTGTTCCAAGGTGTTAACCATCACCTAGATTACGTTTTACACTTGTACTACCAATTTGACGATGGTTCCATCTATTTATCGATAAATTATACCTACTATTTCGACCTTTGTGTCAGGACATTCCGCCGAAGAAAGATGTATATCATCGTCAGGACAACAATCCTGCGTGACATAAGACACTGTTGAAATGTCCATTGCAATGTAGGCAGTTGTACCAAGTTTCCTCCCAAGTTCAAATCAGGGAGCAGGCCAGGGTAAACGTTTTACATCCATATCTTGATACCACTGCTTGACAGAGACTGCAACATGACATGGAGCGTTGTCGTCCTTGAAATAACATTCATTCTTTCCATAATATTGCCAGAGCATAGAAAGAACCTGATTGTCCAAAATGTTCATGTAGGCGTCGGCGTTCAATTGACTAGGAACAACATGCAAAGGTCCCATGCCATACCACAAAAACACCCCCAAACAAGTAGTCGGATTTTATGCAAATCCACTGGCGTCCGGTCCATTATTGTAGGGTAGTGTACATTTGTGTGTGTTAATTAAAGCAATTTCCCTCTCTTCATATGGTTATACCTTAGGAATTTTGAGAACGTATTATAAATGTTGATAGTTTAACGTTCTTTTATAATAATAGTTCATATATGAATTTTCAGTCTGTCAATATTTGATTTATTGGGAAGTTTCTTAAAGTGTAATTTTTGAATTGGGTGTTATTAAATATTCATAGATGGATAAATTCACATATAACAGGTCTGAAAAATTTTAATATCCAATTTTTACACATATGCTGATAATATTTGGTTCACTCTCATATCCAATTTGCTTTATAACTTTTTAGAATTATGGTGCACAATTCTGAGAAGGTCCAATGGTCGTCTAATGATTTCCTCTTTGCATCTTTTTCCCACCACGGTTTAGAATACTTATTGCAAAGTAACATTTTTCACTCATTAAAAATTTCTGTATCTCTTATTAAGTACTTTTAAGAAAGTCTGCTACCCTCGATTTCTGAGGTCATTAGAATTTCAGCCGAAAATATCTCATGTGTGTAAAAATATAAATTATAATTTTTTTTTATTAATTTACGAAGAAATATTTGCAAAAAAAATCGTTTGAATTGAATTTTTAAAAATTATGAAAAAATCCATCCAATCTTTACTTTAGTAAAACAAACAGAACTACTAGTTTTAATAGGTAAGAATCATAAAAGAATAATTTATATGCAAAACTATGTTTATATTAATGAAACGTTCGTAAAATTTAATTAAACATCATACAATAAAAAGAAATAATTAGATACTTCTAACTATTTACATTACGGATTATTTACAATTTTAAGCAAATCGTTGAATTAATTGTCCGATAATACTTTGAATAATTAAGGAATATATTGTATCTCAAATTAAATCTATGTTTACTAATGCGAAAATGTTCTTTAACATGCAAAACGGAAAGTGGATATCATAAAATGTTACTTGTTTGTTCTATTAAAAGGTTTTTAAAAGTAACTTTTCAAGGAAGAATGTCTTTTTAAACATTGCGGAAAGATTTTTCGAAACAAGATTTAAGAATTCTGTTAGAATTAAGTTTGTGATGCAAACCAAATGGATGCGTAACCTACTGGAATTCGTAGAAATGGAAATTCGTAGCCTACTGGATAACAGCCATTGACAAATGGGGCCAAAATCGAATTGCGAAGAGATCCAATCGGCGTTGACGTCACAATATCATGCTAAAATATAAAATATATTCAATTTTAAAATTATTTATTTAAAGAAAGTCATAATTTTAGGCATCGATCAGATGTGAAATTTTCCGCAGATTTGAAATCCGTTGAAATTTTTACTCTATCTTTAACGATCTAGGAGATAGTAAAAAGACCTACATAACTCCAGTTAAAACTTTATTTGTTTTTTTCGTCTGCTGAAAAATCGTTCCTCGCAAAATGAAACGGAAATACGAAAAAAAATTAATTTAGAATCTATCATCTCTTTATGGTGTAGCCATTCCAAAGAAAACAATAATAATTAAATTCCATTAAATTCATTTAAAAATGTTCTAGATTAAATTTTAAAATTCGGGCTCGCACTCCTGTTTGCAAAATCACATTAATGTACGTTCCATAGATTCAGTAGGACAATGCGCACAAACACACAAACACTTACTTTTATAATAGTAGAGACAATAGCTAGCGTAGAAAAGAAAAATACAAAAAAAATTCTTAAACATTTTTACCTCTGCAATATTTTCACATCGTACTAAAAGTTCTCTATTATTTAGTCTTGCTTATAACCCATTAAGAAAAGTTCGTATTGTGTCTCTAAAAGCGTAGTGAATGTAATAAACATTGCATTTACTCATATAACATTAAATTCTTTTGTCAGAAAAGGAGATTTCAAAAATTGAGATTATTGTTACTAAGTGGAAAACTATTCGAAAAGAGAAAAGAGTGTGCACGTAAGAGTCAAAGATCCTGTGTCCATGGTGTTTTCAATTTCAAGTTTTAATTACTTCCAAAAACCCTTCGTTGGCAAATATTATTACCAAAACGATTTATACTAAAGATATATTTATAGCCCTCGCTGTGACGTCATGAAAGGGCAAGAATGCTTGCTCGAATTTCGGCATGTGATTATTTGAAAAACGATTTGAAAAAACTTCCTTTTTTTAAACGGCTCATTAATGGAGATGAGAAGTGGATACTATACAATAATGCAGGGCTCAAAATACCCGGGTGCACAGGTGCACATGAAAATAAAAATGTGCACCTATGTTCAAAATGTGCAAAAATGTTCCCGCTAGGTGCACGCAGTGCAACTAACGGTAAAAGAAGGGGAGGGAAAACGTGTTTTATTTTACTAGGGAGCCTGCCCCCTGCTCGCTAACGCTCGACAACCCCCGGAGGATTGCTTCGCAATCCTCATTGGTTCGCTGCGCGAACCTTCGCTCGCTTCGCTCGCCTCAATGAAGACATGTGTCTTAGTAGAAGGGATTGTTTAAAAAATATGTTACCAAAAAAATGTTTTTCAAATCTAAATTTGCTGTATTACAGAAAAAATATATACAGTATCTCTAAAATCAGTATTCAAATGAAAACTTTGTGCAAATTTTGACTCGAAATGTGAGCGTTGCTTTGGAAATTGAATACCCAGCATGTTGTTTGTGTGTACATTTTCCCAGCACTCAAACGACCCACACTTTTTCATTGAGTTTGTTGCCGAAAGTTGTAGTGCAAGCGTCTTGTTGAACTATAATTGTTGACCCTGAAAAGGACCGTTTTTTAAATGACCCTGAAAAGATCCTCCGCTTTCTTTGATTTCTATTATAAACTAACTGCAACAGATCATTAAAATGTCCTTTTTTTTCCAATAAAATTTCATCCGATAACGCTATAAATTCAATCGATGCGCGAGACTTCGCGATAACAAACAATCGTACAGTGCTGCCAAAACGCGTTTACAAACAACGTCTTTTTTGCGTGCCACGTAAGAGAATTATATATATAGATTTTGATGTTTGAACAAAATATTAGTATCAACCTCTCTCGTTCTAAAGGAACGTAATTAAAATTCCTAAACACACACTATGCGAAAACAAAATAGCTGGGCCGTAACGGGCTTATACAGGAGGAGGGTTTACTTGTGCCACTGCCACCAGAACTTTCCGATGATCAAAACATTTTTCAGATGGCTCTGTTGAAGCGATTGTAGCGACAGACGTGCGCCGTATACCTTGAAAAAAAAAACGAAAGTTTTGAAAGAAACACGACACATAATCCAACTATGCAGTTCGCCGATTGAAGACAGATTTAAATCCATTGTTAAGGATCCACTTTTGTCAACTTTTGTTGTCTTCGAGCCATGTTATTGGCCAAACAATGAATAAATTGAGAGCTATGGGAACGGAGAAATTGTGAGAATTTATGGTTGCATTTTCAAATTCCATTAGAAGTACTAATTTCGCAGATAAAATTTTTTTTTAATATTTTATTTACTCTCTACTACTAACCTATCTAAACATACCCAACAAATAAAGTAGTTTACATTACATTAATGCTCTAAAATTACGTTTTTTTAAATGTACACCTGTTATATAATCTGTGCATCTAATTTAAAAACTTAGGTGCACAAGGTGCACCTGCATTAAAAAATCTATTTCGAGGCCTGCAATAATGTTACAAGAAAGGATCATGGGGTAAGACAAATGAACGTCCCAAGTAACATCGAGAGGGGGCTCATCCCAATAAAGTAATGATTTGTGTATGGTGGTACGACAAAGGAATTGTTCATATGAAATCTTGCCCCAAAATCAGACAATATATTCGGAAAAAAGTTCTCAAATAGCAGTATTAAAAGAAGAAACACAAAATAGCACCTGTAGTTCAATTTTCTATTGAATAGGTAAAAATTAATTTCAGCTCCAGTATTTATGCCACAAATTCTATTGTTGAGGATCGCAACCAGAAGCCAGAAAGCTGAACGATGAAGAAATAAAAGATTTATAAAGTAAAAATGTTCTGTAGTAACAATTCTCCCCAGACAAATCCTACTATTCATTCTTTTGGTAAGGGACTAACTGTATTTCGAGTGCTGGAAATATGTCCCTAAGCGTTTACTAAACTGCAGAAATATGTAAATCCAAAACCTTGGAGAAGGAAAGAAGTATTTTTAAGAAACCGAAACGGGGGGGGGGGGAGCAGTATCTGGGTCTTGTTTCGAGCAGACTTATTTAAATTTATTCTTTTATCCACAATAAACCGTCTGGAAGCATTTTTACAAATAAAGAAACAGAAACACAAAATTGTATTCTTATTATTGTGTTGAATTTCATTGATACCCAAGATCAAAAACTTATGACTCTAAAATCAGAATAAATGGATTTGTCATTCGGCTGGATTTTAATACACAATATTCTTCAGACTTTATATCAGGGAAGTTTGGGAAAATGATTGCTATTGAATCAAATGGCTCTTATTCAGCGTCTTTGACAGTTTAAATTTAAATAAAAATAAGCATTGAGCCTTTTTCTAAATACATTCCAACAAGAAATATGAAGTTCAGTTATCCTGTTGGAAGACATAAATTTATTGTTATAAATTTGAATATAAAAATGAACTGTTTTATATCAAAATAATAGATGAAGTAATATACTTCAATAACATTTCTATTGAAAATCACCTAAAAACTAATTTATAAAGGATTTTAATCAAAATTGGTGTATTTTAAGTTTATTCTATATGTCCGATAACCTTAGAATATAATTATCTTAAAAAACTAAATTCTGGGGATTTTCCTTTGTTTTGAATCAATTGGAACTCCTTTTCAACTCCAAATTGTTTAAATGGATTCGACTCCATTTGTACTAAAAAGCTCAAAAAGTTAAATCACACGATTACTGTTTTGAGAGTATTTGTTAAAATAAGTGTGTCAAAAATACGCCATAATTTCGAGCACAATTAAAGAAGTAAATTTTGAGAAATCGTGTTTTGGTATATTTTAACCAAAAATTTCGTTTCAGATCTCGGCTTTAAGATACCTTAATTCATGTACACAGCTTAACTGTTTGAAATAAATACATAAATTTTAAAAAAGTGTAATATTGACTTCATTTTACATCCCAGAAAAATGAATCAGTTTGGTGGTAAAAAAATATTTTAATTGACTCACAAGAATAATGGAATTTCCTGAAACTTCTATTTCTTAAAATTTTTCAGAATGCACCGATGAGTCTATCATCAACACGAAACTCCCCTTTCTCAATTGTATTATTATACTGACGAAAATTGATGCCATTCTCTATCAAAGTCTTCCACAAAACATTTAATAGCTTTTCATTATTAAAACAAGATTCTTCAGAAAAATATTCAATTACGTGACGCTTACCTGGATCATTACCCATACATGGGGAAAATTTTTGCTTTGGATAGTGTGATAATTTTCATCGCGATATCCTTGTCACAACACCGTATCGTTTTGTCTTCGGTGGTTCGTTCTTACGATGTCATCACTTTATGGTCTGTTTCCATTCACCTTCTTTCCATTAATTTACACGACGAGTAATTATTCTACTCACTATTTATTGAAGATTAAGCATAATATATACAAATGTACAGATATGTGAGGTTTTACAACCGACACAAAGGATCTTATTCAGTAACATCTACAACTATTGTCTACATGTCTGCGTGACATTCCCGCCAGTCCAGGAGGGCGTCGTATAGTAGCAGCGCCACCTAGCTCGGCTCTAATTGGCCAATCTACATATTAATTTTCCACATCCTCCCCACCTGGACTCCTTTAAGAGTACATACTATTACAATCAAAAAAATGGACAGTAACAAGTAATATAAATCAATTACCATTATACAACAATATTAAAATGTAATTATTCAAACCTTTAAATAAAAATTATTATTGAAAAATTTTAAATAAGATTTAAAATAGCTGTATTTCAATAATTTTAGAAAACAAGGATATGCATTCAATAGTCACATTATATAAGTAAAATACGAATTCTAATATCATTCGCAAACAAATATTCATGCTCTACATTATACACAAGGTTACTATTTAGTATTTGCACATTGAAAAAATGTAAAAAATTATTCTGAAAATAATAATAATAAAAAAGACTACTATATATAACTTCAGCATCTAATTTCGTAACATAATTTAAGAAATTTCTAATTCAAAAGGATACACAACAGCTGCACAGGTTTTCTGAAAAGTCCCTTTGCAGTTTTTACCAAACAGGCACGAGTGAGATTGTCTCTGCCTTGAATTACTTCCTTAATTATTCCCAAGTCCCACAGAAGTTTCGATTTATGAGTTCCTTCAACCAGTACAATATCTCCAACCTTTAAGTTCTTGTATTTTTCAGGAGTTTTAGAATGATGAGAGCAGAGTTCAAGTTGAACAGGTACTGTTCTTTCCATTTTGTCCACAGTTGTTTCACTAACTTGGTTTGGTAAAGTTTTCTTCTGGTGAGAGTCTCTTTAGTAGAAAGTTTGTTTTCTATTTCAGCAAAATGTAAAGGAAAACTAAATTCTGTTCTTCCGAATTGGAGGAAGTGAGAAGGTGTCAGCGGTTCTGGATCTCCTAAATCACTAGTTACGTAAGTCAAAGGTCTCATGTTGACAACAGCTTCAATTTCAGTGATGATGGTTGATAACTCCTCAAATGTGAGGAGAGCTCGACCTAGGATCTTTCTCAGAGGATCCTTAACACATTTCACCAGGCGTTCATAGAACCCTCCCCACCATGGAGCACGTTCCACAATAAATTTCCATGTGACACCTCTATTTGAGATAAAGTCCTGCAATTTTTGGTCTCTTATCATTTTCGCAAAATGCTGTAATTCCCTTTCAGCAGCCTTGAAACTTTTTGCATTGTCGGAGTAAATTACCTTACAAGCACCACGTCTTGATAGAAATCGACGTAGAGCAAAAAGGAAAGATTTCGTTGTCATGTCCATTGTTAACTCCAAATGTACAGCTCTAGTTGTTGCACACGTAAATAACACAATATATGATTTTGCTGTGTTATTCTTGTCAATTCTAGTTATGATTGGACCAGCAAAATCTAACCCGTTGACGCAAAATGGAGGTGATTCTGAGATTCTGTCCCTTGGAAGTTGGCCTGTCAATTGGTCAGCTGGTTTTGCATGGTATTTCTTGCAAACTAGACATTTACCAATGACCTTTTTGACTTGCTGTCGTCCTTGAGGAATCCAGAAATGTTTCCGGAGCTGTGAGAGTGTCAAAGAAACTCCACCATGCATCAATATTTGGTGTTCTCGCATAATTAACAGCTCTGTAAACTTCTCATTTTTGGGTAGTAGGATTGGATTAATCTCATTTAGACTAAAATCACCTTGGCTCAGTCTACTTCCTATGCGTAATAAATTAGAGTCATCTAAATAGGGACATAAACTGTAAATCTTCGAAGTTTTCTTCACATACCCTTTTCTTTTCAAAGATTCTATCTCTTCTTCGTAATTTCTTGATTGTATTTCCCTTATCAAGAATTTTTCAGATTCTTCTAATTCTTCTGCCGTTAAATTACCACTACGTTTAATTGAGTTTCTTGTGTTGAAAAGAAATCTCCTTATCCAGGATATTATTCGAGTTACCTTTAGTAAAGAACTAAATCGGTCTATCTCTATAAGTGCCTCCTTTGAATCTAAAGCACAGAAATTCTGAGAAACTATGTTTCCTTTCGATTCTTTTTCTAATATGGTTTTCTCAACCTCTTTGGTTCCTTTAGGCCACGTATCAATATGTTCGGTCAACCAGTAGGGTCCTGACCACCATAAGTTATCTCTTTCGAGATCTATAAGTGAAAGTCCCCTTGTAAGTAGATCAGCAGGATTGTCCCGTCCAGGGCAATGTCTCCAGTCTATGGGATTGGTCAAGGACTGAATTTCTGCTATCCTGTTGCTTACGAAGGGTTTCCATGTTCGAGAAGAACTTTTAACCCAATGAAGCACAATACTAGAATCTGTCCATAGACGTTTCTTAGAATCAAATTCTAGAACCGACGTCACACGGTTAATTAATCTAGCTCCAATAACGGCGCCCATAAGCTCTAATCTGGGTAATGTTAAACGTTTAATGGGAGCCAATCTACTTTTAGACGTAACAAACGTTGTCTTCACTTTCTCATCCTTGATGTATCTCAAATAAATAACTGCACCAAAGGCTCTCTCACTGGCATCACAAAAACAGTGAATTTCTACTTGATCGTAAGTGCCCTGAAAGTCACGGAAGTAACATCTGGGAACCTCTATTTTACTGAGATATTGTAGTTGTTCACACCAACAATCCCACTTTTTCTCTAAGTGTTCTGGTAAATTTTCGTCCCAATCAATGCCCTGTTCCCACAATGCTTGGAAAATAATTTTTACAATGATTGTAAATGGAGATAAAAATCCAATCGGATCAAAAATTCTTCCTGCCACTTTAATTACAGTTCTCTTGGTTTTCTCCTGATATTTTACAAATTCAGAAAGGTTATTATTATCTAATCTAAGAGCATCCTTATCTATATCCCATATTAATCCCAAAATTTTAGAAGGCATTGCGTTTTGTGAAGTTTCAAAGCATGTGTCGAAATTTAAATCTCGTAAATGCTCCTTTAAAAGACGAGAATTACTTTGCCATTTGCGTAGGCACATGTTAGCTTTTTGAAAGATTTCTGAAGACTCCTTTGATAATTTTAAAGCTGCTTCTATTGAGAATCCGCCTATCAACAAATCATCCACGTACATTGACTTATTTATCATAGCACAAGTTTCGGGATATTGAGTTTCAAATTTTTTAACATGATGTTTAATAACGGCTCCTAGTAGAAACGGACTAGAAGTTACGCCAAATAATACACGAGTCATTCTCATAATCACAGGTTTTATCGAATAATCCAGATCTAGGCGAATTGGATCAATCCACAAAAATCGCGTTAGATCCCTATCACTTTCTGTAAGGCTTATTTGTAGAAATGCCTTTTCTATGTCTGCTACTACTGCAATATTATTAATTCGAAATTGCAATATTAAATCAAATAGGTCTGAATTTAAGTTAGGACCTGGTAATAGTACATCATTTAACGATGGTTTAGAAGGAGCATGAGCAGATGCGTCAAAAACAATGCGAAGTTTAGTAGTTAATTTATCATTTCGAATTACCGGATGGTGAGGTAAATAATATGTCAGAGCCCCATTATCTGAATTTATTTCCTGAGGTTCAACCCTCTCTATAATTCCCAATGATAAATATTCTTCTATTACAGCTTTGTAATCATCAAACAACGTAGGATTTTTCTGAAATTTCTTAATTAATAATTCAAGTCTCTTTTTTGCTACATCATAATTGTTCGGAATTTCAACATCGTCAAATTTCATAGGAAGTTTAACTTCGTATCTATTATTCTTAAATTTAATAGATTCCTCAAATTGTTCCAAAATTTGTTTGTCGCACAAATTTTTATCCATTGGTTCATCTCTTATTCCTAAAGCTTCAAGATCCCAAAATTTTTGAAGCTCAATTGAGGCTTTATCATCTGTATTTTCCTCCCAAATGGAAGAAACATACATTGCGCTTACTAAATTATTTGTTGAATTATATCCATTAGAAAATCGTCCATGTAGAGTCCATCCAAATTTAGTTTCACTTAAAACAACAGTTGATGAAAGACGTTTAAATTTACCTGTCATAATCGACCAATAATAATCGGCGCCCACTAGTATATCTATCTTATTTTCCTTTTTATCCAACTCATCGGGAGAGTCAGATAAAATTATTCCCAATTTTTTTATTTCATCGCGCAATTCAGAACTAGGAACGCTGATAATATCTGGACAAATGCTTTCCGTTTCTAATGCTTCTAAGTTCATTGTAAATTCGCCCTTACTATCCATCAACACAACACACACTCTATTCTGAAAGGTAACGGGAGTATTTTCACTACCCGCAAACGTAATGATTTTAAGTTCTTCCTGACCTTTCACTTCCAAATCTAACCTTCGAGCCAGATCTTTGTTTATGAAAGTTCTTGCAGCTGCGGAATCTAAACAAATTCGTACATTCACACTCTGATGCGAACCGATCAACTTACAGCGGATGGTCTGGAAATAAACATGCGATTGAGATGACTCGGCAATTTTCGGCTCATAAATTAACGAAGAAAGTATAGCCTTTTCCTCTTTTGTTTGTGCCATAACCGAAGGTTCTGTTTGAACTGCGCGTTCGCACAAGGATTTTTGATGGCCTTTGGAGCTACAAATTGTGCATTTAATGTTAACTGATCTGCACTGATTCTTTCTATGGAATTTTTTATAACAGCGGAAACATTTAGCTTGTTTACGTAAAGAAGTTTTACGTTGCTCCAAATCCAAATTACAACTATCAGATTTATGTTTTTCATTACAAAAAGCACAGTAATTTTCAGTCAGAGTATTTAATGCGCACGCTGAAGAAGGTTTGGTTTTATGAGGATTAAAATATTTAGGGAAATTTTGCTTATATATAGTTCTGTTTTCATAGGGTTTTGTACTTTCGACATTTGTAGAAGTTACATTTAGGGATTTTTCACGTGCTTCTACTTCATTCTTTAGAAAAGTTAACAAGTCTGTAACATTTGATTCCTTTTTGTTATTTTGTTCCCTGTGGAATTGCAAAACAAGGTCATTTGGAATACATTTATACAAAATGGGTAATAATAAACAACCATATGAATCAGAATTAATTTCCAGTGACTCAAGACTTCTTATTTGCACAGATATTTCATCATTTAACTTTCTTAATGCGGACATATCATTTGATCTGCGAACTGGTTCTAAATTTAACAAACGGTTGGTATGCGCGGCAATTAAAATTTCCTTTTTCCCAAATCGATCTTTTAGAATTTCAATTGCTTTCCTATAATTTTCGGATGTCAAGGGAAGACCACTTATGGCCGTTGCTGCCGAATCCCTAAGCAATGTTTTAAGATAATTAAACTTTTCTATATCTTGAAGAGTTTCATTTTCATGAATCGCGGCTTCATACTGAGGCCAAAACTCTTGAAATTGACAAATGTCACCTGAAAATGTATTTAAAGAAATATGCGGTAATTTTGTGTTGGTTTTTTCTTTAACATCTGATACAGTATCCGTACTGGATCGATTTCCAACTGGACTAGACAAGACTTCAGTCGGATTTTTATTTAAGTTTCCCAAATATCTACTTACTCGCGACTTACAGAGCACAATCGATTCATTATATTCCAATGAACTTTCCATCTCAGCCTCTAAATCATCCATATTAGTTAGAGCTGCAATAGATTTATCTAAATCTTCCAATGTTGCTTTGTGTTCCATAAGAACCGCTAGAGAATCTATTATTAGATCTGGGTTACCGTCAATATCCTTATTAAGTTCATCATCAATCTTTTTAATAAGTTTAGTTACTGAAGTGCGAATAATTCTTCTTTTGATTTTGTTCATTTTAAGATCTTCCTCTGTATTACTCATTGTGGTAAGATATTTTCAAATTCAAGGAAACAAAATTTTTCCACTTACCACTTTCTGATGCTTTCTTCAACAATTATCTAACGTGTAATCCAAACCGTTATTTAAGAAGGCAAATTCGAATCAGTAGGTTCCCGGCCGATGCACCATTGTCACAACACCGTATCGTTTTGTCTTCGGTGGTTCGTTCTTACGATGTCATCACTTTATGGTCTGTTTCCATTCACCTTCTTTCCATTAATTTACACGACGAGTAATTATTCTACTCACTATTTATTGAAGATTAAGCATAATATATACAAATGTACAGATATGTGAGGTTTTACAACCGACACAAAGGATCTTATTCAGTAACATCTACAACTATTGTCTACATTAGAGATGGGCGATCCGCTCAGGAGCTGACTCAAAGAGTCGACTCTTTTGACGGAGTGAGCGAGCGCTGATTCGTCAAAAAAGAGCTATAGCTCTTTTTTAACCAATCAGGGCTGAAGAGCGGTAACTCTTTTTTAACGAATCAGCGCTTCCACTCTCGAAGAGTCATTTCCGCATGCGATCACCAGCTCAGTGATTCTTTTGGGAGTTGATTCTTTGGGAGTTGATTCTTTACGAGACTTGGCTCTTTCGAAGAATCATTTCCGCATTCGATCGTTTGCGCTCACTGATTCTTTTGGGAGTTGATTCTTTTGAGATTTAACTCTTTGGCTCTTTTCGATAACTATCGCTCTCGAAGAGTCAATTCCGCATTCGTTCTTTTGCGCTCCCTAGCTTTTTGTTACTTTTTTGAAGTTTCAAATTTTTAAATATCTATGTATTATCATAAATGTTATTTTTTTAAATTTAATTCAATTTTAGATTGAAAGGGTGTTTTTACGGCTTAAGTCATATCACGCCTTTTAGCACTAATTAAAACTAGTCTTAAGGTTGTTATTAAAACATATTCTAACAGTTATTATGTTATTCACTTAACATTAATATAATAATAACCTTGATTTCTCGGGAGTGATATCATTTTAATAAAGCTACACAAAATTAAATTAAACGTAACTCGTTTTTATTGCATTGCCTTCACAAAACAAGGCATTTTGAAAATATTTTATTAAAAGACAGGGAGGGGACTTGGATTTTGAAAATCTTTGGGACAACGAGTATTCGAGGGTATTATATATCTATATCTTAAAATAAATAGTTAAAAATCTTAAGTACTTAAATAAATTATTAATATTTTTATTATATGATTTTAAAATATCATTTAAATTATTAGGAAGTCTCATTTGGTAACTAAGTGGTTTTAGAAAGAAATCTTAATGTATCCAAACACGTCCAAGACACTTTTTTTAAATGTGGTATAGAAACATTTTAATGATATCTTTATGTTTTGTGTTTTAAACAATAGCAATGGGCTATAAATATTAAAAGTATACATTAATAATTTTGTAAAAATATGATAATTATGTATGAAATTTTAAAGAAATGTGTCAAAAACTTCAAATGTGCTGCATGAAAATCTATTCAACCAATTTGAAAAATGATGCTACCAAAATAAACTACATGCATATTTCTAGGGAATGAACTGGAATAAAAGGATATTTAAATAAACAACAATTTTACAAGTGATTGAAAAATGAATAGAAGATTTTTTATAGTTTTACAGTCCTATTTCTTAAATAAATAGTAATAATTTAGAAACTTTTGAACTCAGCATAATTATTCTAGTTCATTCACTTGACAACATTATAAATATCAAACTCTCAAAAGTTTACTAGAATCCAGTTATAAGTTTTTGTATTATAACATTTGAAGTGAGGAAATAATGCAAAAATATTAATTTAGAGTTAAAGGTAGTTTCAAGTGCATCGCTTGCTCCCTTGCGTTTGCTCTTTGTGTAAACAATTTTGTTCTTCCTTCTCTTTAAAAAAGTTCACTCCATTTCCAAAAGAGAAACCATTTAAATATTTGAAAAAAACTTTCTAAAATTATATTTGCAAAAAAAAAGTAAGGTTTAAATTTAGATTTTGCCATGGTTTTGGCCTTTTAATGGCCATTTCCAGTGTTTTCCATTCTTACTTCTTGTTTTCCCGCCTTGATTAAAATCTTAATACTTCTTCAAGTAATTAACAGAGAAAAAATTAAATATGTTTTGGAAAGTCAAATAAATACTCTATCCAATAAAATCGAAAACTTTTTTAGAATTCTTGGTCAAAAATGAGATTTTTAACGTGTTTGGATATTTTAATTGCTACTTCTGTAATCTCAACGGGTTCATGACGGGAATTACAAAAGTAGAAGTGTCCTCAAAGTAATTTATTCTTTATGGACAATTTCAAAGTTTTTGAATTGACATGGTTTTGGGCCATCTTATGCCTTAGCAATTAAATTTTACAGCTTAGCAGCCCTATGCTGCAATGCCTATCGTCCTCGTGCCCCGTCTCCCTCCTTTAGTTGATTTTAGAGGTAAACTGCGCAATTGCTGGATGAGTGAGTGTTTCAAGTGTTGTGTGCGTGGGTGTTTCAAGCACGCTTGGCGCCTCTTCGTCTGGACACATGCGCTCACGTGACAACGAGGGATGTTCGATGGCCCAAACATATTGTATACATTTCGATGCGTTATATACATTATTATATATCTCAAAGGAGCGGTGAGTCATCAAAAAGAGCTAGCTCTTTTTAGTGAGTGAGCGGTTCCGATCCGATCCCTGAAAAGAGTCATTTTCCCCATCACTAGTCTACATGTCTGCGTGACATTCCCGCCAGTCCAGGAGGGCGTCGTATAGTAGCAGCGCCACCTAGCTCGGCTCTAATTGGCCAATCTACATATTAATTTTCCACAATCCTCAAATAAAATCTTTTTCTTGACATTTTACTCCAAAGTACATCAGACCCTTTGTAACGATATCTTGATAGGTGTTAGGAACACAGATAACAACGGTTGTTCTTGTGTTCTGGTTGCTACTGTTCTAGTAGACGAACGTCGATGAATGATAGTGCCTGTGTTCTGGTTGCTACTGTTCTAGTAAACGAACGTCGATGTATGACAGTGCCTGTGTTCTGGTTGCTACTGTTCTAGTAGACGAACATCGATGTATGACAGTGCCTGTGTTCTGGTTGCTACTGTTCTAGTAGACGAACATCGATGTATGACAGTGCCTATGTTCTGGTTGCTACTGTTCTAGTAGACGAACATCGATGTATGACAGTGCCTGTGTTCTGGTTGCTACTGTTCTAGTAGACGAACATCGATGTATGACAGTGCCTGTGTTCTGGTTGCTACTGTTCTAGTAGACGAACATCGATGTATGACAGTGCCTGTGTTCTGGTTGCTACTGTTCTAGTAGACGAACATCGATGTATGACAGTACCTGTGTTCTGGTTGCTACTGTTCTAGTAGACGAACATCGATGTATGACAGTGCCTGTGTTCTGGTTGCTACTGTTCTAGTAGACGAACATCGATGCATGACAGTGCCTGTGTTCTGGTTGCTACTGTTCTAGTAGACGAACATCGATGTATGACAGTGCCTGTGTTCTGGTTGCTACTGTTCTAGTAGACGAACATCGAAGTATGACAGTGCCTGTGTTCTGGTTGCTACTGTTCTAGTAGTCGAACATCGATGTATGACAGTGCCTATGTTCTGGTTGCTACTGTTCTAGTAGACGAACATCGATGTATGCCAGTGCCTGTGTTCTGGTTGCTACTGTTCTAGTAGACGAACATCGATGTATGACAGTGCCTATGTTCTGGTTGCTACTGTTCTAGTAGACGAACATCGATGTATGACAGTACCTGTGTTCTGGTTGCTACTGTTCTAGTAGACGAACATTAATGTATGACAGTGCCTGTGTTCTGGTTGCTACTGTTCTAGTAGATGAACATCGATGTATGACAGTACCTGTGTTCTGGTTGCTACTGTTCTAGTAGACGAACATCAATGTTTGACAGTGCCTGTGTTCTGGTTGCTACTGTTCTAGTAGACGAACATCTATGTATGCCAGTGCCTGTGTTCTGGTTGCTACTGTTCTAGTAGACGAACATCGATGTATGACAGTGCCTATGTTCTGGTTGCTACTGTTCTAGTAGGCGAACGTCGATGTATGACAGTGCCTGTGTTCCGGTTGCTACTGTTCTAGTAGACAAACATCGATGTATGACAGTACCTGTGTTCTGGTTGCTACTGTTCTAGTAGACGAACATCAATGTATGACAGTGCCTGTGTTCTGGTTGCTACTGTTCTAGTAGACGAACATCAATGTATGACAGTGCCTATGTTCTGGTTGCTACTGTTCTAGTAGACGTACATCGATGTATGACAGTACCTGTGTTCTGATACGATCAAGAATACGAAATAGTAGTGGCTGTTCTGAAAAAGAACACGAATAAGGTAGATTTGTTGTAGACTCTCGGAAGAGAGAGACATGTTTTTGAACCAGACGGTGCAGCGTGTATATCCGAAACTTTGTATTACATTGTAAAAATAAATGTGCGTGTCCAATTTAGGTAGGCAAAGTCCCTCTGTTCTTGGACACTACTACACTCATTTTCTATCAAATTAAGACAACGCTCTATCACTCTGACACCCTTTTAATAGAAAGGATTGAACACTTCATTCCTAATTATTGAAGGCATCAACAATCACAAGGAAGTATGAATATTCAATTTTATATTTTAAAAGACAAAAGCAAAATCGTGTTTCAAGATATGATTTGTGAGAGAACGTCATTAAAACAAGTTGCAATTCAGCTGTATGAATTTAAGATTTTGTTGCAAACCGTTCATTACGATTGGATAGCTTACTAATTAATAGAACGCGCCTACATATTGAATTCGCAATACACATTATTAATAAAACAAAATAAAAGATGTCGGAAAAAATTGTTCTAAAGATATTAATTTGTGATTCATTTTTATCTCTTGATCTCGCACAGTTGCCAACTTACAACTAAAAGGGCACAAAATTTAGAAATGTGAAATTAATTCAGAGCGAAAGAAACAGAAAATATCACTGCTCGCGCGATCTGGTATCATTCTCGTTAGTTGAAAAATATCGTTTGTCCCAAATATTCGGAAATCGTTTTCATTGCGCAAAGAACAAAAATAAGTCTCAATATAAATGAAATATCAGAGCTGAAATTCCATAATTTTTTTTTTTGAAGAATAATTACTTTTTTAGCAGTATTGGTAAAGCAAATAAAAGTAATCGTATTAGTACTCAATATTCCTTCCAATTTTTCCAAAACTACCAAATAATGGATGATTTAAATATACTTACTCAGGTGTTTTAGCATGAAACTCAACTAAATATAACAATAAAGAAATGTTTAATATTGCATTCACCTAAATAATAAATAATGTATAATATAAACTACATTACAATCCAATATCTGGAAAAAAATACATGTGATGCTTACACAAACACAAAATCGAACATAGAACAGAAAGACGGACTTTCGCAACCAATTCCACTCACTAAATGAAGATAAGTACTCACTGTATGCAAATTTTCATGAAAATATATTAAACCATGTGGACGTGTATAGGGCACAACATACATACAGGCAGACAGACAGACAGATGGACAGACAGACAGACACCAAACGTAAAAGAAGCGGATTCGGCATCAGTAGGGTCCAAAACGGATAAAAAACTTGAAATGGGTCGAAAATATTCATGTACAAACAAACGCTCCATTCTTATTTATATAGATTAATAATGTATAAAATTTGAGAGTACGAGCTAGGAAGTTTGCAATGTTTTCAGAAGAACCGGCCAATTCGATCGCCGTTTCCATAGCAACAATCAAATATGAAAATCTTAAAAAGTACTATTACAACAAACAACACGGATCAGCTAAAACATTTAAATTATGATGAGATTTCCTCTGAATTTTAACTATATGTTATGCTAAAATATTTTCTTTTTTATGTGGTAATGAGATGTTTTGTTCTTGACATTTTTTTAAAACATTTTTTTACTGTATATTTCAGTGTATAAGCCTAGAATTTTTGGAACATTTTCTAAAGCTTAAGTACGGGGGTCGGCTTATATACGGATCCGCTAATCTCGCAAAAAAGTAGGCAATTTTCCGTTACTCGGGCGCATGCGATAAATATCGCAATGGGAAGGGAACCTTCAATTAACGTCGTACTAAAGGTCCGGGATCAATCCAGTAGCGATCCAAATGGGGATGTATTGTGAAACAATCCCCTTCCCTTCACTGTTGAACAGTATAGTTCGCGAAGCGATAGTTGGCGAGCGATAGCGGCAGGGGTCGGAGCCCCCTAGTTACATAAAACTTTAGATTCTCCTGTGTTTTCCGTAGCTATTAAAGGTTTTGATTGGTCGTGTGACGTCACGAGTAGGCGGAGTTTCAAATTGCTTTGATTCGTTGCGTGAAATCACGAGCGAAACGTGATACGAAATATCAAAATTTATTACATTCGAAATCGCCATAAAAATACCACTGAATATAAAACTATTGCCCCTCGCAGCTCATTGTTTTGCCAGTGTTGATCAAAAATTAAGTTTTCAAATAATATTGTTTTACCAGTATTGCTCAAACAACAACACCATGCGAAATCAAGGCAAGTTGACAAATAGTAGTGGGAAAAGGTTTATAGATAGCCAGTGATCAACAAAATTTGACAGATAGTGGAGAAAAAGGGTTTATACATAAGCAGTGAATGTGCACCGTCAGGTTTTAAAACATATACTGCTGTTTGTAAAAAATGCAACATCATGAAGGAGTCATCAGAATTAAATGAAATTTAATACACAAACGGCTTGTATTACTACAAATAAATGAATAAATTTTCAAAGCAAAAAAAAAACAAAAACAATATTACGTGTCCGAAATCAGTATTTGGTGTAGCCAAAACGCGCTGCAATAAGTGCGGCTATACGACGTGGCATGGAGTGAAACAGATGTTGAATGTCTGCTTGTGGAAAAGAATTGTTTGTATGTACGCGCACCCAAAGTTCGACTTTTGAAGCTGTAGGACGCGGATCACGAGCGAGACGCCGACCAACTAAATCCACACGTGCTCAATAGGCGACATATCCGGTGAATAAACAGGCCAAGGAAGAAGTTGTATGTGTTGGGCTGAAAAGAAGTCTCGAACATTCCTTGCAACATGTGTGCGTGCATTATCCTGTTGAAAGATAGCTTCAAGGATGCCTTGAAGGAAGGGCACGACTTCGGGCTCTAGCACTTTACGGACGTACCGGTTGCTATTCAGATTACCCTCAATTCGTAGCAGCTGAGATCGTCCATGATACGAAATCGCACCCCAGACCATAACTCCGCGTGTTCGGCCACTATGACGTTCGATAACACACTACACTCTGGAAGACAGCGTTCACCGGCATAGCGTCTAACACGAATGCGGCCATCATGGTTCCACGAATTAAAGCGGGGTTCGTCAGAAAAGACAACTTGTTGCCAATCAGCCCGCCAGGCTCTGTGCTCATGAGCCCTTTGCAGACGCAGTCGTCGATGGTTTAGAGTGAGTGGGATCCTGTATAAAGAAATCCTTGCACGCAATCCACGGTGCAGCAGACGTCGGCGAATTGACGAAGCCGATATTAGTACACCTGTAGCAGCAGACCAAAGTGCTACCGCTTGGAGGAAGCTGTACGGTCATTCACCGCCATGTGGATCAGGTGTCTATCGTCACGCGCTGAAGTCACCTTTCGTCTTCCACTCCCAGTTTTTCGAGCTGTCCGGTGCTCGTCGGTCCATTGCTTCCAAACCCGCGTCACTGTGGAACTGTTCCGCTGCACACGAGCTGCTATTGCGCGATAAGAAAATCCTCCTTCACGAAGGCCGATGATTCTCCCCCGTTCAAACTCCATAAGTTGTTGAAATTTTACTCTATTTTGTCGTGGAGGCATACTTAGGTCTCAATAAGCGTTCGCCACTAAAAAATAACCCTGCACTATTTTCAACGTCCCGCTACAGCCCTCTATTTATGCGCTTTTAGCATCAGTTCAGAGGGCGCTGCTAACACCACGCATGAGTGGTGGCTCTGAAACTTTACTACTTTGCATAACATCCTATAGTTGACATTTGCTGCAAATTTCATTTTATTCGAATGATTCCTTCATGGTGTTGCATTTTTAACAAACAGCAGTGGATATAAATGAAGATTGACCAGATTAAATAAATTTTGTTTAGCACCCGTCGTAAGACATTTATCATAGTCTTATTACAAGAAACGCTAGATTATTCTGTGTTTCCGTGGCTATTAAAGTTTTGTTTGCTTGTGTGACGTCACGAGTAGACGGAATTTCAAATTCTTGTGATTGGTTGTGTGATGTCACGAGCGAAACGCGATACGAAATATCAAAATTCATAACATTCCAAATCACCATAGAAATGACATCTAGAAATCGAATTCTCTTGTGTGGCACACAAAAATTACGTTATTTGTAAACGTGTTTTGACAACACTGTACGATTGCTTGTTTACCATGAAGTGATTGATAAACTCTTAATAGCTAGGAATGTCACGTAAAATATCTGGTGAACTTTTCTATTCACGAGATACTTCGTCGATACGAAACCCTTATTACTCCAAAGGGGGAATGAAAATCCAAGTAAGAAGAAGAAATTGTACCTTGCCCAGCTCTATTAACAGGTTGGAATAGGTTTTTGCACTAAAGCCTGGCTTTTGACTTCTTAGTGCAGGTTTCGACGCCAAGATAAACCAAAAGTGGATAAATGCTACTATCCTCCATCAAACCTCGAATAAAAAGTGTTTCATGATCCGCTGATGAGGGCACATGCCGTATAATTAAAATAACTAACCTTCCAATTTGGTGAAAGATAAAAGCAAAACTGACATTCATTTGTTCGACGATATCTATTCATAAGTGTCTGAATAGAGAAAAAGAAGTCGATGGATCCAGCTCCATTTAAACTGGTGATGCTCTATCATGAGGCGAAAGATGGTTCAGATGTCGTAGATACTGCATTTGATGAAGACAAATGAACCAATAGGTATCACGAGGAGAATATGTCTTAGATGAGTGATTACATTGATATCGGAACAAATAGATCGCTCTCCATTGTATCCTGCTGCGGGTCTTCCTACCGATGGAGCGTAATAACCATAATAATTATAGAGCAAAATAATGTACTTTTAGGTATAGACATTCATTAATAGAGTCTTTGAAAATTTTCGTTGCTAGTTTAAAAATTATTATAGACTACATTGAACTTGATGGAATTTGCAACTGTTTTATACATCAATATTCTGACTAACCACCTCTGTTTTCTTCTTGGAAAAACGTCATTTAGTATTAAAGTGATTAAAATGTAACTGTACACCAAAGTTGTAAAATTTTAATTGTTGGTGACACATACAGTGAACAAAATAAGTATCTGAACACTTAGCGTATAGAACAAAATGTAGACGTGATTGAGAAACGATAAGTTGAAAATGTATGCGCTTTTTAGGTGTAATTTTATTTGTATCACTTTAGTTACAGAGAAACACGAAATCACAAAACCGAACAGCAGTCTTAAAGTCCTCAAAAGTGTTATTGTCAAAATTCTATTAGAATACTTTGGGTGTTTTATATCGTAGAAATGCAATTTTTACTCTTTCGTTGAAATATACAGTGAACGAAAGTACTTCAATACACACAGTATTGAACGAAGTATAGAGCTATACTTGAAAAAAATAATAATTTAATATAGAGCAAAGCACCAAGATATACGAACCTGACATGAATACAGAATGGAACTAGATTCCTGTCGAATTCGATTACCTCTTGCGTGTATTTTTCTCTTCTGTTTCAATAAAACTTTCCTGTGTATGTGTTTATTTATTCACCTTTGTCTGTCGTTTGGTGCAACTAGAACAAATATGACCCTTTTTGCCATAAGAATCCAAACACCAATATTCATTAATAATTGGATACACAAGTACAATACAATCTAGACATAATTTGACTAGAAAACTCAAAAAGTACTTCTATGGGTAATCTATAATTACCTCTTTTATAACATCTATAAAAAAATTTGTTGTTTGGAATTATACTTTTCCCCTGGTATCCATACATTTTAAAATCTAATTTTCGTGCGAAAATTTACAACCTTGAGATTTAGACTAACAAAATCTGATTTATTAAGACCAATGTAACAACATTATGGAGAACTACGAATAGACGGTGAGAACCCTACCTTAATAGAATTTGCATACAAGTAGGATAAATGTATGTGCGAAACTGCAAGCAGAACGTTTGAAAGGTGCATATTCATTTTTAGTGGTTTGGTGATATAGGGGGTATGGTGAAAGAAATGAATAGCAACTACAAACAGAATATATTAAATAACATTTAAGTAACATTGTTAAGTAATTTATTTAATAATTATTAAATAAATTAAGAATATTTTCGAGGGGTTCCTTATATGTATACTAAATTCAAAACGTTTTATGAGTGTGCAATATTATTTCCTCTTTTCAATTATGATTAATTCGTATTAATTACCAATGTTCAATAAATTTCGATTAATTTTTTAATAAAATCCAGCTTTCTTTCTCCAGCTATCCAAATTTTCAATTGTGCGTTGGATAAATTTTAAGGTGATAAACCATAACTAACGCCAGTGAATTCTATTTCTGAAAAGATAAAACTTTTTAATGTACTCATGTCCTTAAAGTAGTTACAAGTCTGTTCTAAAGCACCTTTTAAAAAGATATCAGATCTTATATTCCATATTAAACTCATGAAAAATTTTATATAATTGGTTCCTAGAGTCTAAAGTGATACTTATCGAAAATAATACAAGTGTGTGTGTGTACATCTTATAAACTAAAACTATATTCTCTTCTAAATATTTCTTTGTGAGTAAATGCAACATGCACTTCAGATTATAATATTAAATCTCCGTATCTTCAAAGTATGATCTCTTGAAATGTAATATCCCAACGAAATACTTAAATAAATATTTGAATTGAATATTTCTCTTATTAATGGTTTCGTCATAAACGATTTTTAATATGTTGTCCTTTAAAATGGAATAAAATATTATTGGAATAAGCAGAATGAAATCTTAAGTAGCAGAGAGTGCGGGTATTAAAGAGTACGTAACTCTATCGGAAAAATATTAACAATTATTTCTTTACAAAATATATATTGGTTGAATTTTCCAATCACCATAAAAGGAGTGTCACTGGTGCACTTGACACTAGCACTCCCGATTATCCAAACATTCCTATGGAACATCGGTTAAACGAAAATGCTCCGGTCATACATTTGTCAGATTAACATAATTCTTCTGAATTCTATTTGTCTATTTTTTTATCAATCACAACTCAGGAATTACGTCATGTAAACATTCAAAGATGGATTATTTCGAAACACTTTATTTCCAAACTAGCTGAATAACACGCGTTGCTTGGGTTTGAAATATGACCGCGACATTTCCCTGTCTTTAAGTAAAATACACAAACTCTGTAGAACGTGTTTCCTACCGCGACAGATAAAATATAACCGTAATATATATATATATATATATATATATATATATATATATATATATATATATATATATATATATATATATATATATATATATATATATATATATAATCATGGTTTACAGAAACATTCAAGAATTCAGAGATTATTAATATAAGTTTATTTTTATTTTACACCCTTCAAAAAAAAGGAAGCCCCACTGACAAATAAAGAAAATCAAAACAGACTAAAACTTAATTTACCTAGTCAGAAATTTAAAAAAAAATTAACCTATCCACCAGCTCTGTTTACGAAACTAACATTCAGAACTCTCTAAATGTTCACTTGGATGTAAAAATTTTAACAACAAACTTTGCATACATGTTATACAGTATCAATATTATATACTAGGTAAACATCATATGCAAGGTAAACAAGAAAAATGAGAAACACGATAAATACAACATCAATATTCAAAAATAAGCACTTGTAATACAACAGTTTGACTCAAAAATGATTACTTTATTTACATTATTCATGACTCGGTTTTAATTTTTCTGGTACATGGTACTTTCGTAATTTCGAAATATGTACAACTTCTGAGTGTGATTGAGTGTGGGCATTTTTCTTATTTATTTCATAGTTAACGTCAGAAAGTTTTTTAAGAACTTTATAAGGACTACTATATATATATATATATATATAAAGGTCGAAGAAAGTTTACTAGTATTTGGATACTTAAATTCTTCATAAATATGTGTAGACTCTACATCAACAAACCTAGCATCATAATGTACTTTATTCCTTTCATGGTATTGTTTTGTTTTCTCAACTGCTATTTTCCTAGCCTCAACTGGAGGGTAAATAGTTTCCTTTAAGGGATTTGTATATGGAACTGTGCCATACATTATATATGCAGGTGGAAATGTAGTAACTGAATGTGGAGTTAAGTTGTATTCCTGAGCTACTTCTTTTAATAACTTAGGCCATGGAACGTCTGTAGAAGATTCATTAATTTTACATTTTAAACGTGTGATTATTCTCTAGCCTAATCTCTGCACTTTACCATGCGTTTCTGGTTTATGAGCTGTAGTCAGTAGTTGTTTAACTTTATAATGCTTGAGAAACTTTTTAAAATGAGAAGATGTGAAAGCTGCATATCTGTCACTTAAAATACTTTTAAGCACCTGAGTTTGAAAAATTTGGTTTAAAAAGTTAGTGTACGTCTCTGTTGTAATTGATTTTGAAGCAAAAGTCCATATAAACCTAGTATGATGGTCAACAACTAACGGCAGGTATTTTTTAGTTGAATTGTAGTGGTTGAGACCACCTACGCTATTAATTGCAATCAAGTCAAATGACTTGTCAACAGGAGGCATTGATTGTAAAAGGCCAAATCTTTTTTGACTGGGCTTCTTATTTACTTGGCATGTATGACAATGTTTATTGAAATTATTTATATCACAAGTTATATTTTGCCAATAGTAAACAGGGGTGAGCAAATTAATTTTTTTTGAATGGCAGGATGGCCAAATTTTTCATGAGCAATTTTGAGTAGCTTAAGCCTTAAAGAAAAAGGGACTACAATTTTGGTAAATCCTTTTTACGAAGGCAAAAAACATTATTAATTTTGACAAACTTTCCAGTTAAATTGTAATTGTTTTGATCCTCTGTAAATTTCACTTAACTGCAAGAGATGCGATACCGGATTTTCAATATTGTTTACAACGTTTTCATTTTGCACATTTTTATCTGGTATATCTCTAGAGAGCATATCTGCTTCGATGTTTGTTCTGTCCTTTGTATACTTGATATCGTACTCATACATACTTAATTGTAAGGACCATCGGAACAACCTTCTTTTTAATTTTTTTACATTTTTAAGCCAAACTAACGCTGCACGGTCCGTATGTATGATAAATTTTTGTCCGAAAAGACAATGATGAAATTTATTTAAAGAATCCACCGTAGCGAGACATTCCAGCTCAGTTATACCATAATTTCTTTCATAATCCTTTAATGAGCGGGAGGGGAACGCTATAGGGTATAGAACACCAGTAACATCTGCTTGTTTTAAAACTGCTCCAACACCAGTTTGCCTGGCGTCAGCAAAAATATGACATTCATGCTTTGGATTAAAATTTTCAACACAGGCTTACAAATTAAAGTTCTTTTCAGCATTTCACAAGCCTCTTGGCATTTCTCAGTCCATTGCCAATATGGATCTTTTTTTAAAAATTTATTCAGTGGGTGTCTATGTTGCATTTTTTTCTATAAATTTGTGGTAAACATTAATTGAACCCAGAAATCTTTGTAAAGATTTCACATTAGTTGGGGTTTTAAAATTTTTAATAACCTTAATGGTTACTATTATCTGGAGTGACAATCCCGATTGAAATTTCATATCCTAAAAATGGAATTTGTTTTTGTAAAAAGGTACATTTAGAAGATTTTAATTTTACGTTTTCCTGCCTGCAAATATCAAAATTTTGTTTAATTTGCTCAATATGATTTGTATAATTATCAGAAAAAATTAAAATGTCATCAAAATAATTTGCAGCAAATTTTATTTTATATTTAGTTAGGATTCGACGAATTGTACTCTGAAAAATGCTGGGTGCATTGCGCCAGTCGAAAGGTAAACGTAGCCATTCATACAGACCATTATGTGTTGCAAAAGCTAGTTTTTCTGTGTCGTCTGACCCCTGAGTAAATCGGGATATGCCAATATCCCGAGGCCATGTCCAATTTTGAAAAATACGTATTTTGTGCTAATTTATCAATTAATGTCTCGACCAGGGGTAGTGGTTCAGCATCCGAACTAGTCACTTGATTTAACTTCCTGAAATCAATACATAACCTATTCTTTTTGTTTTCATCCTTTTTATAACCGGCGCAGAATATGGAGAGGAACTCTCTTTTATGATATTAGCTTTTAATAATTCTTTAATTTGACTATCGATTTCATCTAGTTGTTTTGATGAAGTTTTATATGCACGTAACGACACTGGCATATCTGATGTTAATCTCACTCTTTGAGGCTCTATTTTCAATGTCCCGACAGCATATCTATTCTTCGCAAATATGTCCTCATATTCTTCCAAAATTTCCATTATTTCGGAATTTCCTGCAGTTTTACTTACATTCGTTTTTTCTGCGATTTCAATCTGACAATGTGTGCACCCATCACCAGAATCCGTCTCAGAAACATTTAAAAAATTTAAAACATTGTTATTCTTTGTCTTTATTTCAGTTTTTCTTTAACTTCATTAACACTTTTATTTTTATTTTCTTTCTTTACTTGATTTTTCTTTTTAACGTCACTAACACTTATATTCTTTTTCTTTACTTCATTTTTCATTTAACGTTACTATCACTTTGCTCAATAGGATTTTCAGGTATGATATGCAAAGACAAATCGCTGCATTCAGAACCAGAGAAAGTGTTCAGTTTTCTCCCATCATGCACAACAACTTGGTTTGCACAGTTAATTACCAAACGAAAATCAATACAACTCTTTAAACCTAAGAGGGCATTCGGTAAATCGGTGTTAAGCACGAAAAAATCAGCCGATTTAACTATGTTACCAACTTTGAGGTTGAGATTTCATGTTTTGTCAAGCTGTTTAAGTCCTTTTGTTTGTTTCACGTTTACTACTTTTTTTTCTTCTAATAGGAACATTTAGTTTATAAACAACTCAACTTAGAATTATATTCACTGTTGACCCCGTATCAATATTTACTAGAGCTTTCATTTTTTATATTTCTCTTATTATATACATACGTTTTGTTTACTATATATACGGATACTATTAATTGCCATTTTTTGGGTTTAGGCTTAGGCGCTGTTTCAGACCTAGATGGTCAGTTGATACAAGAGAATCCCCTATGAAAAGAGTTCATAAACCCTATTTGCAAGCAAAATTTATACGGGTCGGGGGGGGGGGGAATCTTGTACTGCATGCGTCATTGGATCCCTTGTTGGTTTTGTGTTACATAACTTATATTGAAATAGTATAAGCTTCTTTTAAACTTTAGGTAAGTATTTATGGCGGTAACTTCTATTATATTCTATAGAATAGTAAAATAGCACGCTGGGTCACCTCATGCATATTTTTCAATGACATAACATCAAAATTTTTATTTTTTGATTTGTGTCACTTTTCTTGCGGGGGTGCGATATGTTATACAATTAATTGTAATTAAACTGTATTTACATCCTCAGTCTCAGAGAACATTAAAAATGAGCAATAAGCACAAATAATCACTGAGAAATACTAACGGTTTAATCAAGTGATAGATATTAATAACCACAATACCCGATTAATATAGGAACAAACATATATTTATCTAGACAGCCTAACTCGAAGGCTTCAGAGAGGACTACAGACAATGATATCCAATCATAGAACTGATTAGTAATTTGAATTTGATTCCACGATTCTGATCGTAGTACATACTGTTCAATTTAAGTTGTCTCGAGTTATCTCACGAACCAATGAAAATTAATAATTCCATATATTGCATCTATTGTGATTGAAATATTTCCATTTAACTTCTTGTTAATCAATTGAGAATGTAACGCTGGAAAGATGATTGTACAAAATATGTTAAATGTCTTTTATACACATAGTTATACAGCAGTGGTAACATTTAATTGGAGTTGTAATGAATTAAATTAAATTAAATTAATTAACATTTAATTAAAATAGGAAGCTCTTGCAGTTCAATATTTAGTGGCTTCAAATTCAGTAATTATTTTTCTATGTGCAATTCTTGTCTACACATGATAATACGCAACAAAACTAACAAATTTTAATAAAAATAAATAGCTTGTTTTGCTTTGTATTCTCCAAGCTCTTGTACATTATTCTTGTCTATACACTACCCTACAATAATGGACCGGACGCCAGCGGATTTGCATAAAATCCGATACTTGTTTGGGGGTGTTTTTAATGGTATGGCTTGGGACCTTAGAATGTTTTTCCTGGTCAATTGAACGCCGACGCCTACCTGAACATTTTGGACAATCAGGTTCTTCCTGTGCTCTGGCATTTCCATGGAATGGACGAATGTTACTTTCACCGCGACAATGCTCCATGTCATGTTACAGCCTCTGACGAGCAGTGGTATCGAGATATGGATGTAAAACGTCTTCCCTGGCCCGCTCATTGTCCCGACCTAAACCCCATAGAATATTTGTGGGACGCGTTAGAGCGACGCTTACGGACCATTGAATCACGTCCAAAATCTACAGCTGAGCTGGCGACATTCTTGCAGCAGAAATGGACACAAATACCCGTAGCTGTGTATCCAAACCTTGTTAAAAGTATGCCCAGAGAGGTTGCTAGTGTCATTGCAGCACATGGGGGGCCATCCCCCTATTAAAGCATATATTATTTCCCTTATGCCATCACATCTTGCTGTCTGCTCCATTATTGTAGGGTAGTGCATCTGAATCAAAGAAACGAAGTAAACCCTCTTACTTCATTAAAAGAAGTAAAGCGAGTGTCACTTTAAGAAAGGAGTGATTGTGAGTTTTCCGTTTGGTTTTTGTGTGGGGGCCCCGATTGCCCGGTTTGAAGAGAAAGGTCCTAGCAACCGGAGGGTTACGAGTTGGAATACAATCAAAGATTGTCGTGTACAAATCAGGCTGGTTCACGTTAAATCTGTATAGCCTTAAACGTTCTCACGTTGACGTGGCATGGAGGTTTGTCTAGCGGGTTGGCAGCTCAGGTGTAACTTCGTCATCTGACCGTGGTTCCGAATTACCTGTTGCTGTCCTCGGATCTTTCCCTTCAGGTTTTATCCCGTATTATCGCCAAAAGCTCATTGCGTTGCTCCAGTGCGATGTAAATTAAGATACCTACCTTCATACCTACCTAACTTATTTGAGACTTTTTAAAATAACACGACCTTTATTTCCGTTGATAAAGTAAGTGGCCTCACACTTCTTTTACTATATGCATACGTTCGGAGCACTTTTTTTTAAATGCTATACAGAAGCAATTTAATATTATTTTTATAATGATTTGTGTTCAAAATTAATTTTGACTATCAATAATTAAAATTAAATAAGAAATTTAACAAAAAGTGAAATTTTTTGTGTAAATTTTAAAAAAATTATACAGTGTATACAATTTAAATTAGCAAGAAAAAACATGATCAGAGTAAACTCCATGTTGTTATATAGTTCTTCCACTAAAAGTACAAATATATTAAAAAAAATAAAGGTTTTATGACTCGTCGAAAAATGGTTACAGGATTTTTGACCATTTTGGAACAATATTCAAATGCTAGCTCATTAAAAAAATAAAAAAATAAAGATATTAATATGATTTTAGTGCATGCACTAGCAAACACTATTTCGAATGTACATAAAAATATATATATCAAGAACGTTTTTAGTTATCATTTCTGGAATTCAATGTTTATGCCTAAAATGAAATTCTGAGAAAAATGCTTGTAAACAAAATCCAAGAGAGTAAAGATGTTGCGAAATTCTTCTAACAGATAAGTGAATTTTATTTAAAAATTGTTGTGGCCAATTTATAGCAACATAATTATTATACACAGTCCAGTCACATTAATGTGACCACCACCTACTTTCGACGTCAACGTGAAATAACCAATCACAAAAGGCAGGTGACAGCACATTGCAGTGGAGTGCATATAAAGGATGTCCTAGGGCATTGGAAGCATTTCAATCGTTGGCGAAATGCAAAAACGAAGCGATTTATCCGACGTCCAAAAGGGCATGATTATTGGCTTTCGAGCCAAGGGTGGAAGCATTTCGGAAACGGCTCATTTTTTGAACTGTTCGCGTGCCGCCGTGGTAAAAGTATACCGTGCATGGCAAAATGGCACTATCCAAAATCATCGGCGTGGTACATGTGGTGCATCACGGGCTATAGAAGACAGAGGCGAACGAAGGCTACGGATATGCGTTCGGGCGAATAGACGTGCAACTGTTGAGCAACTGACAGCCCAGATGAACCAAGGGGCTACCAAGAGTGTATCCTCAACAACGGTTCAGCGAACGTTGCTGCGCATGAGCCTCCGCAGCAGACGCCTGGTGAATGCACCTATGCTGACTGCTGTTCATCGGCGACGAAGGCTGGAATTAGTACGCCAGTACCGCAACTGGACGTTCACAGAGTGGCGACAGTTGACTTTTTCCGATGAATCACGTTTTATGCTCCATTGGACAGATGAACGTTGGCGTATACGGCGTGAAACGTCTGAAAGCAAACACCCTGCAACAATTGCCGGAAGGATCCAGGCTGGAGGAGGGAGGTAATCTAGCGCAGCTGGCCACGACACTGGAGTCGGCATGGCTCAACATCCCAGTAAACACCTTGAGAAACCTAATTGACTCACTTCCAGCACGTCTCGCAGCGGTCCGCTCTGCCAAAGGTGGTTATTCTGGCTTTTGACAGGTGGTCACATTAATGTGACTGGACTGTGTATATTCTAACCTACTATAACAGATAAAGGGTAGCAATTATGGTAAAAATAGAATATTCTTATAATTAATTCCGGTTTTTTTTCCGTTCCTACTTCCAGTATAACATAACGATTTCGTTCAAGTTTTAAATTGACCTTTTTTCTATTAGTCGCACATTAAAAGTTGAAACTGTTTTAGAAGCACAAAAGTACAGGAAATATGTTAGTAAAATAAAATAAAAATGCAAATTTTCGTAAAAATTGGCTTTTTTAACGTATGTAGATACCTTAATATTGACCATAGCAACAACTATTTTTTGCCTTTCCTTATTTACCGTTTAATAAACTCGTGTCTGCATATAAATTCCAGCTTCTTCACGAACAGCTTGTATTTGCATATGAAATTACATATAAAATATTTCTAATTATTCATTGGATATATTGTTGATAACTATTTAAAAGATTCTTTTAGTCATTTCTCATAGAAATAAATTTCATTTTTCGAAGTTTTTTTAATCTCTTAGATGCACTTTATATCAAATGTATTTACATGCTTTTTATCCTAACGGATTCATTATCATTAATTCTAGGTGAGTTGAAAAATTGTGCGCAGCAGTGTTATTGAGATTACTACAACTTAATACTCATGGAGAATGGATCTACTGAAGAGGATCTTTTTACGGTCCCATATCCAATTTTAAATGAACAAAGCTTGGAAGAAATATACTGCAACAGTTCATTTCTTAATCAAAAGAACGTCACAGAAGGTAAGCTGTTTTTAAAATATAAATTTATTTTTCTTAATACTTCTAATATGTTGTGAAACATAATCCACAAATTCTAGGACAGGTTTTTAAATACACATAGCTAAAAATATTGAACTATCGATAGTGGTTTTGCATTTTCAAAAAAACTATAGAAAAGCTGCTATAAAAGTCGATGCAGGAGGCACTAGTGTTATGGTAACCTATTTCGTAATTTCTGGCGTAGCTTGGGTCCTAACCGTTAAAATATAAAGTAGTTCATGCCCATTATTTGTCACCCCTGTTTCCTGAAATAGTAGCTACGAGCAGTGTTACTATTTAAGGACCATGAGCTACCCTGAATTTTCAGCAACTGAAACTAACTGACTATTTATAATATTTATCTCTCATGTTCGGGGAATCCAAAAATAGCAACTACGAATAGTAATTTCCTGAAATAGTGACTACGAGCAGTGGTACTATTTAAGAACTCTGAGCTACCCTGAATTTTCATCAACTGAAATTTACTGACTATTTATAATATTCATCTCTCATGTTCGGGGAATCCAAAAATATCAACTACGAATAGTAATTTCCTGAAATAGTGACTACGAGCAGTGGTACTATTTAAGAACTCTGAGCTACCCTGAATTTTCATCAACTGAAATTTACTGACTATTTATAATATTCATCTCTCATGTTCGGGGAATCCAAAAATATCAACTACGAATAGTAATTTCCTGAAATAGTGACTACGAGCAGTGGTACTATTTAAGAACTCTGAGCTACCCTGAATTTTCAACAACTGAAATTTACTGACTATTTATAATATTTATCTCTCATGTTTGGGGGAATCCAAGAGTTTTGGTATCCTAGAAATTGGCTGCCTCTAACTCCCTTTGTCCTGCCTCTAAAAATTCAGCATCGAACTCCAGTTTTCCGACTGAAATCCAAGGATAAAAACAAACCTCTCCCGGAAATTCCGGTAACAGTCAATTGACCTTTCAAAAAAGTTAATCCTTGATGTCAAAACTAAAGCAAACCAGCCCAAGTTATGGCTTCAAAGTCATTTCTAACCCCATTTGGCGATACATAACTTCAAAACTTCCCCTCGACTCCTGTCAAAAATACTCTATGGAAGCATAAAAAAAGAGAAATGTTAGATAATAAGTTGAGAAGTAAATAACCTAAAACTGGCTAGAAAGGTTTCAGAGGCGAAGGAAACTGTTGAGTTCATGGGTTAACTGTTTGCTATTCTGCTCCTAAGTTCTTCGGATGGTCTTATCGCACATCGAGGATTTCATGTAACATTTTTTTTCACTCCGTCGTGAGCAAGTTGTGTGATGTTTTTTTTTCTCCTCACTATACCCCATTGGAAATTATTTTGTGCATAAACGTATACACATGAGAATAATTATTGAGCACTTTTGGTTTAAAGTTAATGAGCCCCATATATTCAAACATAAAAAGATTTATTTTTATCGAAGTATTGATCATGGCACGCATGTACAAATATTAAGGAAGTCATCATTGTTCAGTGGGTTTGCCAACGGCTCTAGATATTGCGAGATGTAGACTACGGCGTAGATTATTCCCTGGATGTTCTTCTTTATCATGTGTCAGTAAAACTTTCCTTGTGTGCATACGTCTATTACTTGCCGTTATCTGTCGTGTTTAACGTATTATTGGCAAATATGGCTCTTTACTATGAACTATGAAATAGAACCTAATCATAAAGGCAACTTTTTGCAACAAATGCAACTTTTTTTCACACATTCTACGATGCATGTAAAGTACTAAAACAAAAATTAATCCTACATGGGGTGTATTGCAAGTGAGTTATAACCGCAATATAAATGCAACTACCTGCAACTTTTTAAAATTTGGCTTAAAATTAATTGATAAAATAAATTTATAATTATTAGTTAACGTCGTACTAGAGCAACAGAACGGGCTATTGACAACGGTCCGGGATCAATCCCTTATTTTTAATTAATGTAAAATTACTATTTCACTTTTTGCTCTCTGAACCAACCCTTCGATCACCTGTGTCTGATCTTGCGAACGCCGAAGTATTGCGGATCAAACAAGAAGTTCATGGATAGAAGGTGTTCGTCCTAACAGACGAAAGTGAAATAAATGGCAAGAAGTACTTTTAACACATTGGTTGGCACTCTTGATAATCCAGAGGAAACTTGTGTAATCGACTGCAGAGTTTGCGAGGTGAGTGTCGATCATCAATATGTTGTTCGTCTTGTAGATGACGTTTTAAAATCTGAATGTTGAGCGAAAGGATTTTGCGCTTCTGTTATCCGATACAGCACATTATATGACTGTGGCTGGCGCAGTTTTTCAATATAAAAGAAATTACTGGCCAAAGATTGGCCATTCAACGTTCTTCTGTGTTTAAGAATGTATTGTAATACTGTTGTACACGACTTAAACTGTCAATATATTTTGAATTTTTTCGTATTTTACGAATAATGTATTTTAGAATTTAGTGTATCAAAAATAAATGCAACTTTATTTCCATAAATCCAACTTTAGGGAATGATAAATGCAACTTTTCCCATTTTTACTGCAACAAAAAAGTTGCCCTACTAATCATATATTAATGATAATGCAACACGAGATGAATTCCTTACTATGTACCTGTACCGAAGTAACTCAAACGACAAATGAACATTCCGCAAAAAATACGGAATAAAATATGAACATCCACTTGCCTCTTAGGACTAACGAAATTAAAATAATATTCTTAAATGAGCACATTAAAGATTTTAGTTATTGAGAAAAAACATTTTTTTCCCTGTTGTAAACAGCCTGGTAAGGAATGTGCTTGCATCTTATTCTAATTCAAACCGCCCAACGTGCAGACATGTTTAGTCAAGACCTTTCGACAATTATTCCTGTGCAATTAATGCCATTTGCTCACAAGAGTATATATTCGCTAGAATACTGCCTTTGGTTTTGAGTAGGCTGCAATGCAACGTCGGTGAGGTTCCTAAACATGCTCTATTGGATTGAGATCAGGTGACTTTGCATGATACGAATTCACTATTATCCTTAATTTATGGCAATTGTTATTAATTAATTTATGGTATTTATATAGTCAATTTAACAAATCACAGATTCAAATAAAAAAGACCTAAGAGATCGCCAAACTTTCGTAGTCTTAGAAAATTATCAGTTTGATTACAGTTAAAAAATAAGAATTTTGAAACATGAGGCTACCGAAAAAGTGATTTCGATAAAAAAAATATCTTAGAGCCAATTTTGCTAATGAAATGAATCATACAATTTAGAAGCCGCCCTGACAAAAAGTTCTTAACAACTGCAGTGGAGAGTTATACAAATTGATTTTTGTCAAAGAAACTGACATGCTTTAAAGTATTTCAAGAGGTTTAATTTATTGGAGTATAAATTGGCTTTCAAAGGCGTAATACAATTTAATATTACATTTGATAAAGCGAAGCTGAATAATAAAATTATATAAAGAAAAACAACAAGCAATGAATTTATTTCTTTATTCAGACTTCAATTCGGTTTTTTTCTACAACAAACAACACTTTCAGAATTCTCAAAGCAATTACTTTCGAGTGAATTTTGAAATTAACTAGAAAAATATTTCCGACAGAATAAAGTGAAAATACAAATGAAATTTAGCTTTTCTCCAGCTAATAAACGTATTCATGAGGTATTGAAATTAAATACAATTGTTTATAATACCACATAATCTTTTGAAAATATATTTAGTATTCTGTGTGTGTTAATTAATTTTTTATTTTGCATTCCTGATTACTTTAACGTCCCGTAAAATAGAAGAGGATCATTTATTTCTTCTGCAAACACTTAGAAGTATAGTATAAATATAGAAGAACTTTCAAAACAATGACTAATTACTATTTTAAAACGTATAGCAAAATATGCTTCGTTAATGTTGAAGATCGTCAATGGCAATTTCTGTAGAACAAGACGTCCACCATCATGGTGATGGTGGACGTCATACCCTTCGGAACTGTAATTGATGATGGTAGTGACGTCTTACAGCATCAAAATGGCAATTTACGATCTTTTACATTACGAAGTATTTTTCTATTCGAGTAGTCTTTAAACTGTGATCAGACATTGTTTTGACGATTTTTGCCACTTTACTATTAATTTTTACTTAGGTTTTCATCTATTTATATACGTGTAAGTATTTATATAGTAAGCGCTTTGTTTAGGACAACGTATTTATTTATCTTTCCAGTTTATGTATTGAATAGAATTATGTACGAATTATGTAAGCTAATATTTCTTATGAATAAAACATTATGTATGAATCATAACGTTTGAAAAATATTTTAGCTTAAATTTTCTTCTCGGTAGGGATAAAAAATACGATTTCAGTTGTAAAATTCGCAGCTAACATAGTTCAAAATTTGAAAAAAAAAAAAAAAAATTTATAGTATTTTTTTATATGAAACATCTCAAATACCTTTTTTCAATAGATTTAGCAGTATTTCATAGAAAAACTAAAAACAATTCGTTTAAAAAAAGGATTAAATTACTGTGGTACGCATTTAAGTGCAAACATTGTTGTTTATATTTCAAATAATTAGACTTGTATGAATTGCGAAACTAGATAGCTTGTTATAGAATATGTAAAAATTCTATCTTAAAAAAGTTTATGTGGGAACCCTAGACTTCATTGACAGTTCATAGTATTTTTCCACTTCAAAATTCTGAACAAATTAGAGTGGATTGTGGTGTCGGTAGCACGAAAACTACGAATCGTACACAAGGAGAAGACAACCTACAGCTAAGATAAGACGTCCTTGTTATTGCGAGAATAAGAATATATACACTATTCACTTAATCGTTTCAACATATTACCATACATCAAAATATGTATATCATAGGCCATCTCGGGTTGGGGGAGACAACCTCACCCTTTGCCTCTCGCACTCTTCCGAACGGCCTCTGTCGTAGCTTTTAAAATCGTCCAACGTAAAAAGTCAACGACCAATCAGAGATCATTCTGAAAGAATACCACCTACAGAGGACTATTTTCACCTGCTCTTCCCAAGTCGTAAAGCGCGCGATGTAAGAACGAACAGCAGCTGGCGTCAAACTACAACCAATCATAATACATTCGGCATTCCAAAATTCCGATGATTGTTCTTTTTCTGCTCAAAGTATCTCACGATGTCACAGAATATAACATAAAGAATAAACACGTTTTACCTCTATGCAACAAACGTCCATCTTTATAAAGAAAATAATTTTGATACACAGCTTAGCCTTTATTCAAAAGAAAAAGAACGCAAAAGGCCTCTTTTTAAGGAAGAAATATTCAAGAACAAGTTGTCTAGTGTAATATTCAATGGGATGGCTTCGAACTATAGTTATATATTTATTTGTTATTTCAGATGATGCTTTGTTCTGCAACATCACTTGGGATGGTTTATCCTGCTGGCCTTTTACACCGTCGGGTAGAACAGCTACTGTATCTTGCTTTTCAGTGTTCAATGGAGTAAAGTACGATGTAAGTGGTAAGTCGAAATGATCTATCTGCACTCTGTATATATGCATGCGCACTCTTTACTACTTTTGCTGTATAACTCCCATTAGAGGTGGTTTTCAGTGTGAACAAGAAAACTACCGACAAGAGGAATGCATCCGATAAATACTAAAGTATTTTATTGCCGTTTTGGGATAATTGTTTTTTATTTTTAACTATCTGAATAACCCGGCGTTGCTTGGATTGAAATGGTTAAATGTTGATTGAAAAGCGAATTAAAGCAATCACTTTTCTTACATAGAAAAATTAAATCATTTAAGTTGTACGGAAAATACTTTTTAACTTTTTCATAGCTTCTACAATTTACTTCGGATGCAAATATGTAAATTTAATTCCTGAATAATAAATTGCAATATGCAAAAGACCAATACAAATACAAACAGAAACTAAATTCCGGTGAAAAAGTGCAGAATTCTGAAAAACGAAAGATGTGCAAAGTGTCGAATTTCGACTTCCTGATCTGAAATAGAGTAATTCGAAAAACACATTAGAAAAATATTGATAAAGACGATAACGATTTTAATGATTTATAAAATTTAGTAACGCGTACTAATTAATTAATAATAATGATTTAATTTATAATAACGTACATCCTGTCTCGATTCTCCCTCTCAGATTAGCTTATTCATTCACTCTACGTTATTTTGAGGGGATTATGTCTAACAGGCTAACAGATGTGGTACAATTTTATTCATGCCAAGTCAGATATGAATCAACAAACTTAGGACCATTGTTAGGAACCCTGTAGAGAGATAATGATAGGTAGATTCCATCTGAGCCCAAAGTGTCTTGAAAAACTAAAGATAACTTGAGTTGGCAAGTAGGATGACATTTGGTTCCAGCAAGAAAAAGAAAATTCAGAACGTAATAAAATTAACGCAGATAAATTCATTACAACAAATTTAATACGATGTGATTAAATAAATAAAATTGATTAGAATACAAAAAATTTAAATAATGATTCTTAATCATTACTCGGTTTGAATTTGTTAACTCTAGATTGAAAAGATCCTCAAAATATATGATGACTCATGTCTCGTAGAATAAAATAATATTTTAACACCTTTCGCCATATCTTTATAATTTCTACAATTTACCTTGGACATAAATCCTACACATGCATATCCATTCATGTAATACAGTTCACATACATCGCACACTTGCTGTATGACAAAGCTACAAAATGACGAAAGGTGGCACTAAGGTTACAAGTACAAAAGATGATTTTGAGGGATATTCGGAATTCCCTTTTCTTAAATTTTTTTTTCATGTTAAACTCAATTAATAAAAATGACGATGTACGGCGAGTGCTCTCGCATTCATAGTCAACAAAATAATATTTTTTTACTTGTGGCACTCTTGCATCAAGTATGCGACATTGTGGAATTTCGCCATCATCTTCTCCTGTCATCATGGAAAGAATTGTTTAATGCTTGAAAAGTTCTAGCTCAGATTTTTTTAAATATTATTATTCTTGCAATAACAACATAGTTACACTTAAAATTTGCTTTATTCTGACTTACCTGCCACTTTAAGTCGAATACTTTGTCGTTGTGTAGCGTGGGATGTAAAGGAAATACAATTTACAAAAATAACAAATATTTAAAACAGAAAACAAAAGAAAACAGCGAAATAAAACGGAATAAAACCTGTCCGGAAAAACGTTATTTTAATGATATTATTTCGCTATTCTTTTTTTACCTCTTGTTCTTGCACAGTTGCCACTTATAACTAAAAAGTGCACCAAATTTAGAAATGCGAAATTAATTCAGAGCGAAAAAAACCGAAAATATCACTGCACGCGATCAACCAACACGAGTTTCCGTTTCATTTCCATTTGTTGAAGAATATCGTCTGTCCTAAATGTTCGGAAATCGTTTACATTATTGTGCAGAAGAACAAAAATAAGACTCGAAATAAATGAAGTATCAGAGCGAAAATTTCATAAAAAATAATTTTTGAAAAAATAGTTGCTTTTTCAGCAGCACCGGTAAAGCAATCTAAGTAATCGTTATTCTCAATATAAATTCCAGTTTTTCCAAAACTAACAAAAGATTGTTGGTTTAAGTATACTTACTTAGGTGTTTTAGCTTGAAACTGGAAATGGAAATATGGAAATGAAGAATAGTTTAATATGCATTCAATTAAACTAAAATATATGATGTATAAAAATAAAGCATATTGTAATCAAATAACTGGAATAAAATTCACGTGATGCCTGTATTCATACACAAACATATAAATCGAACATGAAAGACGGACAGACAGACCTACACAACCAAGTTGAGACACTAAATGAAGATAAGTACTCACAGTATGCAGAGTTTCATGAAAATATATAAAACCGTGTGTACGTATACACGGCACATACAAGACAAACAGATGGACAGATACCCAACGCGCAAGAAGCGGATTTGGCATCAGAAGGGTCCAAAACGGATAGGAAACTTGAAATGAGTCGAAAATATTCAATGTACAAACATTCCATTCTTATTTATGTAGATAAATGCGCAATTTAATAAATCAGTAACGTAATCAAACAAACGTAATTTTTTTTTATAAAATGGGGCCCCTGATCTTTATTTAAATTAATTGAATCATGAAAGCAAAAATGGTTGGAAAAGTTTGCCTTAAGACTTAAGGAAAAAGCCTTATAGACTAACTTTTCCACAGATTTATGCACGATGCGTTATAAAAAAGACTACGCGGTACACTTTATATCGCTCCCAAAGTTATGGTTGACACCACTAAGAGACCTAATAAATGACTTTCTCCTAAATACAGCCGGGATATGATGAAGGGCAGCCGCAGGAGCCTTGAAATTATCAGCATCAAGTTTATTGCACAATCAATTGGGTAGGAAGCCTGACCTTGAACCCCTAAAGACAGAAATATTTCGGAAGCCACCTAAAATTCTCCCCTGTTTTGGGGTATGGGATAAGGGGTCGTATAAACTATGTCATATAAACATGGCACAGTGTCATATAAACTATTTCTTTGTTCCTGGTCGATCGAAAGCTGTTTATTAGATAAGATATTGAAACATAACTCTCTTTAAAGGATTGTATTTGTTACAAGTTCCTCTTGAGCATAGTGTAGGACTTAATATTGTTTTGCGAAAATCCAGACTCATCGCTGGTTGGTCCGTCATCTGACCTTGGTTCAAATAACGCGTTGTTGTCCAGGATTTTCCCCTTCGGAATTTATCCCGGACGGTCTCCGCTAGCCCATTGCGTTGCTCCAGTGAGACGTTAATTGAAATACCTACCTATCTATCTCGATGGTCAATTAAATTGAATTATTTCTTAATATGTGTTTTTCTCTGCCAATAAAATGGTTAACACACGCATAACACTTTTTTAATTTATCGATTAATTTATCTCTAACTTTATGATTAATTAGGGGCTCCGCCCCCTGCTCGCCAACCCCAATATATATACCAATAACAAGATATATTGTCATCAAGACTAATGTATTTTGCTAATGATTAGATATCTTGTCATCAAGACTGATGGGTTTTGCTAATGATGAGATATCTTGTCATCAAGACTGATGTATTTTGCTAATGATAAGATATCTTGTCATCAAGACTGATTGATTTTGCTAATGATGATATATCTTGTCATCAAGACTGATGGATTTTGCTAATGATAAGATATCTTGTAATCAAGACTGGTGGATTTTGCTAATGACAAGATATCTTGTCATTAAGACTGAAGAATTTTGCTAATGACAAGATATCTTGTCATTAAGACTGAAGAATTTTGCTAATGACAAGATATCTTGTCATCAAGACTGATGGATTTTGCTAATGATAAGATATCTTGTAAATGAAGACTGATGGATTTTGCTAATGATAAGATATATTGTAATCAAGACTGATGGATTTTGCTAATGATAAGATATCTTGTCATCGAGACTGAAGAATTTTGCTAATGACAAGATATCTTGTCATCAAGACTGATGGAGTTTGCTAATGACGAGATCAAGATCTGTTCAATTTCTTCTAATGGCGAAAGGCGACAACAATCGTGATAGACGAGGTACCACATCCAGTAAAATCTAGTTCGTTTTAATAATTACTTATATTTCCATGAAAATGTAATAGTAGTTGCAGTAACTTCAAAATAAAATGAATAAGAAAATAAAACAAGAACTAAATCAAAACATAATTGATAAACTTTGAAAATTGGAAAACCTTTTGTGCTTCTAAGCCAAAAAGATTTATAACTTCTTACCACTCATAATGCTAAGGTATCACAGAAAACAATAACGAAAGAATGCATGATTATAAACAAAGGTTTAAATTTCAGCCCTTCGAAAATGCCTTCACCAGTGATTGAATTTTACCCCTTTTACCGAAAACACACGGCAACACGGTAAACAAATCAGGAAGGCTCCACATCGAAAGAAAAAGTAATAAATCCCAGGAAACTAAATTAAATTACCAAAGACGAGGGACGATATAATGAAATTAAAAATATATAAATCAATTTCTTTTTTCATCCTCTTTGCGTTACGAGTGCTTGATTTTAATAAAGAGAAGCTGGGGTATTTGCAATCCAATTAATGTCACCAGAGATTGAGTTATTGCAGCTAACATTTCTCATGAACGCCTGCAAGCATAATGTCTTAATTTTTTAGATAAAAGCCATTGCATCGCGAACACAACAACCATGGAGAGATATACTGACAAGCACTTTTACGTGTTCTGATGAGAATGGAAGAAATTCGAGGAATCCTCTTATGTTTTATTTGATGTTCTGATATGAGAAAGATTTTCAGCCTAAGCAAACAAATCAGACAGTAGACGGGGATTTTACTTCATGTTTCAGAAAAAGCTATCGCATGATACGTATTGAAGTTACCTTAAAATAAAGCTTAACGTCGTTTTGGGCTTTATCTAATTAGTGTTGACCAATCAACTGTCCTATATCCATTCGGAATTCATTCTTTGGAATTTATAATATCAAAGTACTTAAATCATATATATATATATATAATATATATATATATATATATATATATATATATATATATATATATATATATATAAGAAGCCGAGTGAAGAAGTAGTCCGTATAAGTACAGGAAACACGTTACGTAGTAAAAACACTACAGGCACCTATATTTAGTTTGGTAGAAAAAGGCTTAGTTTGACACATCATACACATCAATGCGAAATCCATTCTTTTGAATTTCTGCTGTTGACATGCTGAAATAGTATTCGAAAAATAAAGGGACGTCAATACAGAACAGTTTTATGACAGCATTTCGGGTACTTTTTGATCATAGTAGTATTCCTAATCCGATTTCATCAAGTCGACAACATATACAGGGTGCGGCAGAAAGAATGTTCTGATTTGGCAGAAGCGTTGCTTCGCTCATAGAGGTATAGCAGTAGGCGGTTAACGGTCGCCATTTAACTGATGTATTCTTCAAAACTTAATGGACGACACTGGCATACTGTGTACTTTTTAAGTATAAAAAATTTCTTTCTCTATCTTGCTTTGTATTTTTTTTTGACCTACCAAATCAGAACCTTCTTTCTTCCGCCCCCTTGACGTTCCAAATCAGAACGTTCTTTCAACCGCACCCTTGACGTTCCAAATCAGACCGTTTTTTCTACCGCACCCTTTACGTTCCAAATCAGAAAGTTCTTTCTTCCGCACCCTTTACGTTCCAAATCAGAACGTTCTTCTCTGCCGCACCCTTGACGTTCCCAATCAGACCGTCCTTTCTGCCGCACCCTTAACGTTCCAAATCAGACCGTTCTTTCTGCCTCACCCTTGACGTTCCAAATCAGAACGTTCTTTCTACCGCACCCTGTATCTCAAAGAATGCATTCATAATTGATATAATATAACAGTTACATCTGCAATATATCAATTATATCATTAAACCATTATCTATTATGATGGTTTATTGGTCATCGCCAATTACATTAAGTGTTAAGCGGTACAAGGAAGAACATATGGATGACAGGAAGTAAAATCCACGTCTGTGTAAGCACTGGAAATCTCCAAAGCAGGGGCCGTCGGGGCAATAAAGCAAGGGCCCTTGGGGCTCAGTGGGTATGCCCGTTGCACTAGCAGCCAGCGAGTCGTAGGCTGCGCATATTTTATTCCTACCTGAGTGTCTTTCTCTCTTCTGCGTCAGTAAAACTTTATTAGTGTGAGTGTCAATCCCACGTGCGAGTTTGAGCGGTTGGCACTTGTTGAGAACACGAGCAGATTGACACAATCCTTATCCTTGCAAGTGCCAAGTTGACTGGATCATAAAGGTATACATAATTATTCTATTATATAGTTAAAGTTTTAATGTATGTGTGTGTGCGTGTGTGTGTGCGAGTAAGGGCGATAGAGAATACTTACAGAAAATACATTCCACCACAAACCACTACCTCCAACTACATTTTGCTTCACTCTAAGTCTTCTTAGAAGATTCAAAAAGGAAGTATTGCAATACAAATTAGTGTATAGAGTGGTATTTGAGCCAGTTAAATATTATTGTAACGACAGAAAAAGTCTAGTTTGACCAAAAGGGACTTCACCTATTTATGAGACTAAGGAATGGAATTTTTGAAGAATTGAATGGGGGAAATTTGAGATTTAGTCTTTTCAGAACGTACATTTGAGACCTTCAAAAGGGATTTACAGTGTAAACAATCCGACCTGATTGAAAGCAAATAGTTTACCTCCGCTACCCAAATACTCTCACGTGGTACATATCGGCGTTGCCTTCATATGTAGTTTGACGTTTGGCGTTTAATCTAATTGGCGTCGACCAGTCAGCTTTTATTTTAGAACTTGGAATTCACTTTTTGGAATTTTTATTGGCTGAAATCAGATTTGAAACCCAGCCAAGTGATGTCACCTTCCAAATACGTACATGAAACAAGTTCCGCCGTAGAAACACGACAAGCATCTTCATTTAGCTTGAAAGAATGTGCATCTCATAAAGCTCATGAAGTAATTTCGTCTATTGAAGAAATGAACGAATGGGAACCTTGAAAAATGTTAATTAAAATTTGAGATTTAGTTTGCTTGAAACATCGCGATCTCTACAGGTTCTCCAATTCTCGTGATAGATTACAGTGGAGTTATGAATTCAAAAAATTTCAGTGGAGCAACAAATTCTTTTTCTATCAGTACGTGAAAAAAAACTCAAAACTCAAAGAAAAAGATTAAAAAAAAATTTAATCTAGAATAGTGACTATAGAAACCATTAATTCAGCCCGAGCACCACCAGGTAATGAGGAACTTGCACCCTTGAGGGAAATGCTCATTTCAGTGTTTTATTAATGGATTGATTGCCGACCAACCGGTATAGTGGTTAAGGTGTTAGCCTCTAGATCGGAAGGTTCCTGGTTCGAATCCGGGTTCGGGCATGGATGTTTGTAAACGTATGGTGTAGAGGCGGCTGGTGCACCTTCAGATCTGTCGTGGCCGAAAGTCCTCACGTTGGGTTGGCGTGGAAGTTTGGAGAATGGGCTGCCAGCTCAGGTGTTGCTTCGTCATCTGACCGTGGTTCAAAATTACGAATTGTTGTCCTCGGATCTTTCCCTTAAGGGACTGATCCCGGACCGTCGTCAATATCCCGTTGTGTTGCTCTAGTACGACGTTAACTAAAATTACCAATTTATTAATGGATTGATCGTCAAAAAGTTCGAAAACGATAGTTATAACCTAAAAAATGGACTTAATTAATTAAAATTTTAAGTTTTAAATTAACGAAAAGTGCGGCAAAAGCATGTGACCTCAAAACGCTACGTGATTGGTTTGACGTCATTATGCTCCATGATCTAATGTTTACGTTTGTCTAGCGCGTTGAAATTTCATACTCAAATGTCTTCACGTTGAAGTGGAAGTTTGGAGAGTGCGGTGCCAACTCGGATGTGACCCCGTCATTTGATTATGTGATGTTATCCTATGATCTTTTCTTTGGGGAATGATCCCGAACCGTCGCCAATAGCACTTTGTGTTGTTATAGTGTGACGTTGATTAAATACCTACCAATAAATTAAATGTTCTTTCGAGCATTTTTTTAGATTTATTGCTAATGACAGTGAACTCCCTGATATAAGTACAGGAATGGCTACCCATCCTATTGAAGGTTTAAAATAACATTTAACTATCAAATAAATAAAATAATTCAATTAATATTTAAGTTTTTGCTTACCATCTATCTATACATTTAACATAACTAGTTGTTTTGTTCCAGTGGGACGTAAACTAAACTATACCTCTACCTAACTATAAATCTCACAACCACAATCCCCCAATCGATCTAAATATATATAATTCTAAAAGAATAGTTTTAAATGTCGATTTTAAATTAGATATATTTTGTCGGAGATGTCTAATTTTAATCAAATATTAAAACGATCTTTGTCAAGTTGGATAAATTTCCCTTGTCAAATGATTTTTCTTTATAATTTTAATAAATATTCATTTTTCATGAATGTCTTTCTTTGTGATTTCAAACTCCGATTCCAGGTTTAAAGATCTTAACGTCCTTCATTATCACTTAAAATACTGTCGCGGGAAAAAACAAACCACCTCCTTTGTTTCGAGAACTATTCATTCTACAGCAAATTCAAAATTATTCAATAGGGAATAACATCCTCTACAAATTAAAATCCAAAATATTGCATAAAAAGACGTCTTCGTATCAAAATTTGAAAAAATAAAGAAATTTCTAATAAAAAAACCACTTTGTTTTTATTCCATAATCAGAGTCTGCATTGTTAAATTTGTCTAAATATGAAATATCATGACTTAACTACCTTTATATCCCGAGATATTCAATCCTAAAGTTGATGTCAATTTCAGGGATCCTCTCTACTTAGAAAGTCGCTATTTGTTTACCGATATTAATTCAGTTATATCTACCCTAATTTCAAATTTGAACACTATTTTAAACGTAGTTTTCAGAAATCCGAGAATTTTTATATTTATTATGCAAGTGCAAACAATTTGAGAATAACATTTTTATATTTACTACACAAGTGCAAACGATCCGAGAACTATTATCCAATGTTTGTTAGACGTTTTATAAACTCTTTGTTGCCTCTTAAAATCGCAATAATGAGGAAAATGTCATGTAGCTCAAAAAATAATCAACGGAATTAATTGAAATTTTGTATGGCCATACTAAAAGTCCTTATGAATTGATTAACATAAAAAAAATAAGGTTCCAATTCACAATTTTTAAAACATTAATTAAATAATTATTATTCCATACTAAAAACTATTTTTAAATTAAAATATTAAGTGTGTTTTTTGATTGGGTTGTTTAACACAGTAACATGATACAAATTATCAGCGCTGTAGAGATATTATTTTATTATTTAGGTCCATACATAGATACCCATAAATTTCTAAGAAACTGATTTGACATTAAGAGCTCCGATCTCTCTGTACTAATAACTTCGAAACAGTAAGACCTAATGATATGGAATTTGGTATCTGAAGTTAATTTGTTATATAGATTCGAAATTGTGTGTCACACAATAGAGATTCCCATTAGAAATTATGAAGTTGGTAATCAATTCAAATATGAATACTGCCCCGTATGCAAATTTTATACATATAAATTTATAGAAGACGTTAGTTCCCTCAAACGCAATCTTTAAATTTTCTAAACTGCTAAAACTGCTCGAAGGAAGAGAGGTAGTTCGGGTTTTTTTCCCCGCTACTATACATTGCTTGTCGTCAATGTTCAGACGTCAAAAAATCGACTCACCCGTTCACAATTTACACCACAGAACAAAACGGAAGCTAGCAATCGATAGGGGGGAATGTTTTCTACAAATACCAATTTTTAAAACTTGTCTAAGGGGTCGTCTTCATATGAAATTGGGTGCTTGCTATGATATTTTCAATGCGAACCCCCATCTTTTATCACACAGTTGGATTCTACAAAATTTCAGGCGGATTTGATCAAAAATAATGTAAGACGGCGTAAAATTGACCGAGAAAATAAAACCCATTGAGGGAGCGAATAAATGTTCGGAATTCAATCACATTAAAAATATTAATAAAGAAGTGTAGTTTCCGTTGCAGTCAATGACCTGTTGCAGGCGCCTTGGTATGGAGTTCATTAAGATGGTGACAAAGTCAGAATCCATTCTGAATGAATCCTAGGATCTGTTGGTAGAAATTTCTGTTTTCACTTTGTGAACAATCCCCAATAACGATAATAATCATCGAATATTGAAGAAAGTGTCACCGCGCTACTAATTATGCACGCGATGAGCTGGAGAATTTATAATTCCGATGTTTCAGTAACAGTTGAATTACATGGTGACAAAATTTTCCCATGATTCTATTCATAATTTTTATGAATATTTATTTTATAATTGATAAAAAATAATAAATTTAGCTTGATACTTAAAATGTTTATAGATTTTTTTTGGGTAGCAAAGGATGAAAAAATAATTTCCAAGAAAAGTTAATGTTATTAGCAAATGTAACAAAAAACGCGAAACACCAATTTAACATAAGGAGATCCAATTTTCTAACACCTACAAATAGTTAAAAAATCCAAAAAATAGATTTTTTTTTATTTCTGCCTGAAATTGTGTGTAGAATAAAAATTTGTGATAAAAGATGGTGGTTCGTATTGAAATTATCGGAGAAAGCACCCAATTTAATATGAAGAACGGCCCCTCAGACAAATTTTAAGGCTACACAGTACCCTTTTCCAAAAAAATTTTCTACGAACAGTAACATTAAAAATAATTAATGACTTTCTTTCGGCTTATACTATTTAACTAAATTCAATAAACAAAAGTCAGTTTAACAATCACCATTATTTTAAAATTAAAAAAAATTGAAATTTTTAAAGTTTTTTTAAACTCTTATTAAATATTCAATTATTAATTTTTTAGTTATTTCAAGTGATTTATATTCCTTAGACAGCTGGGAACAAAAGCTAGTATGGAATTGACCATCAGTCTCATTGTTGAATTTAGTTATTTTTGTATCGCGCGCGCGCGCGCGCGCGCGCGAGAGAGAGAGAGAGAGAGAGAGAGAGAGAGAGAGAGAGAGAGAGAAACTTGAAAAAAAAAAAAAAATTCTAAAATTATTTTAACTTTGACATTAAAAAAAAAAATACTAGAAGTCTCAGGCCTTAATCCATACTACATTTTATAGTACATATATATGAAAGTATCTACAAAAAAATTCTAGACTGTATCTTGTACAGAAAAAAAGCCTTAGGGATTTTAAAACACTTGCATCCACAAAAATAAAAGTCTGAGAAAAATGCATTTTAAGTTTTTGAAGTCATAAAACAAAAACTAATAATACTTGTAGAGCTCTAATTTTTTAATATGTTATTTACCAACTTATAAAATGCACTAAAACACTAATTTAACTCAATGTGATTGAATACATTTTTAAAAATTCAAAATATTATGTTTTCATATGATGAAAAACATTTGTTACGGCAGCGACAAATTATTTATCTTAATCCTAACTTAATATTTTCTTACCAAATATTTAACAAATTTAGATTATAATACATTATATACAACAATCGTAACCAAATATTGGTTTTGAAAAAGACCTTTTTACCAATATTGGTTATATAGTAATGTGACTCAGAAAAGAACGCAGAACATAAACTAACAGATACGATTTTAGTAGTGAAAGTTGAAGATAATGGCCATTTCACCTAAGGAATTGATTTTATTCAAAAATATTTTTAATTAATTGTAAGAATGTAAAATTACATCAAAACAAAAACGAATTTAACCACGCCCCCTCCTCTATGCTGTCAAATTTTGACACTGACAACACTCAGAAAACTTCAAAAATCTTTAAAACTAGTTGGATATCAGATCTAAAATTTTGAGGCAAGCTTCCCAACTGTATGGGCCATCGAAAAATGCAAAAAATATTTTTTCGATATTTTTGTCATTTTTAGGGTACTGTGTAGCCTTACATATTGATATTTGTAGAAAACATTCATCCCTATCGTTTGCTACCTTCCATTTTGTTCTGCGATGTAAACTGTGCAATTGCGATCGGGTGAGTCGGTTTTTTTTTTTTTTTTTTTTTTTTTTTTTTTTTTGACGGCTGGCTCCTTTCTTGTTTATATTTGAGAAATTTTCTTTCTGAAAGTAGTTGGGTTTTAAAAATAAACTTGTGTTTTCTTTGATATATGAAGAATAAAGCTATTAGGATAAAAATATCGCCGTTAAGCTTCAATAAAGGTTTTTGGTATATAATAGGGAGACTCAATTTCTCCAACGTAAAACTTGATACTTCATCAGTGCACTTTAAAAGAAAAAGAAAAATTATTAAAAATGTGAAAAGTGGGCAAAGTTATGCAAAAACTGTGAAACCCAAGTACGAATTTCTGTTTATTAATTGTTAAAACGCTAATATAAAAATTCTGTACATTTTATTTGAAAAATTCAGTGTTAGGCTTTAAAAAAACAATTTTTGTTTGAGAAACAATGAAACATATTTGTTAACAAGCAGTTTGCAAAGTGTAATTTTTGAACATATATTACAAACAATTTTATCATTATATGAAAAATCAATTTTTAAAATATATTCAAAAATGCTTACTAAAACCAACAAAAATTCGTAAAGTATACAAATTTGTTACTAGAAGTCACGTTAATATTACAAAGTTATTGCGGTGTTTTGTATTTTGTTGATGAAATACGATATAATTTATAATTTTTGAATATTTTTTAAAGAGATAGAGAGTTAAAGATCTGAATTATTCCATTTTTAAATTTTAGATGCAATTGTCAAGTATAGCCTCTATTATTTCCATTATGCTTCATAAATTATGTTCTTAAAGACAGATTAAATGTTTTTATCTGTCTTTATCTCTTACTTATGTGAAATCGTGGTTTAATACAATCTCTGCCACAACAAAATTTCAAAGATAAAGCAAAATTAATAAGAACACTTTAAACGTAAAATTAAAACTGCTATACGAAAGCAAATAAATCTTGACAAAATATTCATGAAAAAAGTTCTATTTCTCTGGAGGCAATTAGGATATTTCATTGATATTGCTTTGTCAAATTTTCTTCGTGACGTATACAGTTTTATTTAAATATAAGAATAAAATAAACAGCAGAGAAAGCCAACAAATAATCTTTGAGTAATTTTCTACGAACCTAATCCGAGTAACACAGGCAGTTTTTCACAACGGGGGATTAAATACTAGGATATTGACTTAATTATTTACATTTCGAAAATTCCTTTGTTTAATTTAATCTTTTACTTTTTAATAGTGATTTCACTAACTCATACAATTTGCCTCCATTTTAAGAAAAATGGGACAAATGAAGTGAATACGAAATCTGTGACCATTTCATTCCGTAATTTTTTTCAAAATTAAAGAATATTGTCTTTTAATTAGCTTTCTTTATTTACTGTCTTTCGGATTAGCCTATATAAAAATTCCTTACGCAGATTTAATTTATTAATGGAAATAAAGAATACTGACATATCTTTTATTTATTTACAAACACCAGGCGCTTGACAACTAAGCCTTTAGCTTTCTTGCTTCCCAATATCTCTGAACGATACCATTAAAACTGTGCAAGTGCAATATACGAGTCTGTTGTCCAGAACCTCATAAAGTAGAAAAAACCGGGGCAGGTTTAAAAATTTTTGAAATTTTTTATTTTCTATTTTGAGATATTGCTCTATTTTTCTGGTTTTAATACCAATTCATTAGTTGAACTTATCACCCGTAATAGAACCATCAAGTGACCATCTCTTACACTGGCCGCTTTGTACTCACTCTTCTCCAGATTTTGACCTTTGGTATGGTTTGTAGAGGCAAGTCAGTAACATTCAAAACTCAACAGAACAACTCATTAACCTCCAAAGTAAAACGAACATGCCGTAATGTCAGATATTTGATTCTTCGCATTTGTTTCCAAATCGACAACCAATGGCAACTGTTCTGACGTTCCATTCGGAACTTCGAAAGTACGCACGTGCAAGAATGCGACCGCGCATGCTAAGATTAAAAATAAAAAGAAGGAACGTTCGTTTTGATTTTTAAGATATTAGACTTTAGATTCCTTCTAGCTGTCTGCCTCGCAGACTTCGAACTTGATGACTAGAATTGCATTAAATGTTCGTCGATGTAATTAGATTAATTTTTGAAGTGTAAAATGTGTTTTAGTGAAGCAAGTTTAGTTCATTTTTCTGATGTTATATCTATGATTTCAATATTTACTCAAAACTTATTGGTACTAACGAAGCACCTAGAGGTTCAAACAGTAAATACACACACTGTTTAAATATGCCCTGTGTAAACTTGCCCCTTCATCATGTTTTCGTTTTAACTGAACCTCCAAATTTCATTCTATAGGTAAACAATTGAAGCAATAGCTTAAAATAACAACAAAAAGACAGTCTTCTTCTTCTTCTTTCTAATCCCACTGATCTGGATCAGATCAGGTCCATGAGTCCCTCCGCCCTCAATCTCCCTAGAACCACACCAGGGCTACGCAGTAGGTCCTCCCGCGATGACGCAATGCATCCTAGCAAATGCTCGGCGGTGGCCTCACTTGTGTTGCACTTTGTACAAGTGGGGAAGATTTTGTTTCCCCGGGAGAACCTTAGAGTCCTAAGGTGTCCAGTTTTGAACCTAGATAAAGCTGTCTGGTCCCGCCTTTTACCACCAAAGCTCAAAGCACCATCAGGGCTACAGTACCAAGGATGGGGCGGCGGAAGTTTCCAAGACGAGTTGACACGAGCCTTACTTATGAAGTATATTTCATGGAAAGTCAGAGGCTCAGCAGGACACAGGGGCAGTGATGATCCCTTCTTAGCCAGTTCATCGGCAATGTCGTTATATTTAAGGTCTACATGAGAAGGAATCCATTGAAAATGTATAATGCAGGACTTGGGTAACATTTTAAGCCATAATGGCTTATGAATATCTAAATTTACAGATTCTGTTAAGGCTAATACATTAGTGTGAAAATTTACTTACCTAATGAAAATACTGAAAACGTTGCTCAGACCACTTCTACTCACACAACTGACTCCAGACTGGTGTTAGCTCTAATGGCAGCCGTGATGCTTCTCTTGGCCCGACAGATGGAGCGTTCTGACCAATAGTATGTGTACTATGAATATTGTGTAAACCTGTCCCTGTAGCAAACTTTCCCCGGTCTACCCTACAATTAGGTGAATTCTTAAGTTCAATTTCAAATAAATCTACATTCAGGCAATCGTATCTAGTGCGAAAAAAAAAACACAGAAAATTTGGAATTGGAGACTTTGGCTCACCTAGCCTTATTGAACATGTCGAATTTATCTTTTTCTATACTCCAGTTTAATTCGAAGTTTAGCAGAATGAAATTTTATTAATGAGTTTTGCTTTTGAAAGATAGCAGTAAATTTCTTCTCTTTAAAGATCATCCTTTTATTTCCTTTTACACCACAATGAGCAGGAACCCGTTGTTTCATGACGGAATCAGCCAGAGAATTTTGGAACAATTTACAGTTATAAACTCGCTTCGCATCACATATTCAAATTACAGGGTTGCCTTGAAATCTGACAAAGTAACAACTATGATGAGAAACTTTGTATTACGAGCAATTATTTATTCTAAGGCTGCCTAAATAGCCTGATGTGCACCATCGAAATTAGGTTGTGTTTCTGCCAACTGCTTTTGTTAAACGCCAAAATGCTCACTGTAGACTTCCGCACCAAAACCAACACTTCTCTTTAGTATGGATTGATCTGCGTATATTCGAGTCCACCTACTCTTGATTGCTTCAAGAGCGATTGAACATATCTGAAGACTGTTTTATCTATTTTTATGCTTAAAACAAGCTGTACATAGATAACAGAAATCAAGAGAGAACAATGGGCCAAAAAATGCTTCAATGAAACACAAAATTAGAAAATAGAAATGCTGTTTATATTTCAGGTAGCATAATATGTATCAAACAATTCTAAGAGGATGGAAAAATAATGTTATAACGATAGTTGTACCAGAAATAACTAGAAGGCTTAGGAAAAAATTGTCGGTGCGAGTTTCAAGGGTTGAATGAACCGGCCTCTTTCTAAAGGGGTATAACATTTAGCCATTGTAATATGTGCTAATAATTTGTATATATATTTGTATATAGTCTCAAATTTACAATGAAAGATTATTTGGATCCAACCAACAGATTATTTACGTACAACCTAATAGTTTACTAAATAGGCATACAAAAAATCGATGTCATTTATTGATTGTCGAATGACAATACTTATTGGAATTAACACAACAGATTAATATGTGCAATCTAATCTTTCACTAACGAACGTGGCATAGAAAAATCGATTATGTGTTTGCTGTCCAATGGCGAAGATCATTAAAATGCAACCTAGCAGATTACTTATGATCGATTTAAATATTTCGCTAAATAATGTGGCATAGAAAATCGATGTTATTTGCTGGCTATCAAACGGTAATTGGTAATTTTAGTTAATGTCGTACTAGAGCAACACAACGGGCTATTGACGACGGTCCGGAATCAGTCCCTTAAGGGAAAGATTCGAGGACAACACCTCGTAATTTTGAACCACGGTCCGATGACGAAGCAACACCTGAGCTGGCACCCCACTCTCCAAACTTCCACGCCAACAAAACGTGAGGACTTTCGGCCACGACAGATTTAAGGTGCACCAGCCGCCTCTACACCATACGTTTACAAACATCCATGCCCGGACCCGGATTCGAACCAGGAAACTTCCGATCCAGAGGCTAACACCTTAACCATTATACCGGTTGGTCGGCGGCTATCAAACGGAAACAAAGGGTATTATAAACAGCATAAGGCCCGGTGCACACATCCGGTTTATCAACGTGCGGCGCTGCTGCCGCAACGCAAGTGCGGTCTGAAATACATTAGATCCAATGGAGTAGTATACACATACGTCCGGTGCCTCTGCGGCGAAGCACGTCCAACTTGCGTGCAATTTGTACCGCAGTTCGCCACGGCGCCGCAACTCGCCGCAGACGCTTCTCCGGTCTCTAGTACCTTGTTTTCATAAATAAATGGAAAATAAATAATAATTAATAAATGGTTGCATCCAGTAACGTCTATTTTGTTTCAAAATATACTTTTTTTACAACAAGTAAGCGAAATAAATACATTTTCTTCGATAGAATATTTATCGTAAATGGCGCGAAATGAGTTCGTGCGTCCTTTCACGGTTATGTGTGCATAGTTGGGCTTCGGTGCCGTACGTTGAAAAACCGGATGTGGGCACCGGGCCTTTACTGAACAGCATTTAACTGAGCTTGTGCGAACCGCCCTTACAAGTCATCAACCAAACTTTCGACAGCTAACTGCTAAGATGCACGGCATTCGTAAAGCATCCACAAGCCAAATCTGATTTTCAAAGATTGTCTTTACAAAATTGTTTGATAGAATCAGAGCAATATTCTTTTTTATTTTTATGTTTTTGAATAACTTTGTAACTTTTATGCTTTTGAATAACTTCGTGACTTTGATGTTTTTGAATAACTGTAACAAGAAATTAAATAAAATAATTAATTTTGGTCAGTAATAAGTTTTAATTTACCATACTTCTACATACATTATATTTGGATCCGAGCCACACTACTCACCTGAGAGTGTCGCGCTATGGCCACCCCTAATATGTAATTCTAATGATTTCTATGGGAAATATTTCGTCCATGATCTGACCAATTTTGCTAATGCCGAGAAATCTCGTCATCAAGACATTACCTATTTTTTATGATTTATGGGGCTCCGCCCCCTGCTCGCTATCGCTCGTCAACCCCCGATGATTGCTACGCAATCATAATTTAGTTCGCTTCGCAAACTATACTTTTCAACAGTGAGAGGGAGGAGATTGCTTCACAATCCATCCCCATTTGGATCATTGCTGGATTTATCCCGGACCCATTGCGATATTTATCGCAGCGCCCGAGTAACGGTAATGGTAATTTTAGTTAACGTCGTACTAGAGCAACACAACGGGCAATTGACGACCGTCCGGAATCAGTCCCTTAAGCGAATGATTCGAGGACAACACCTCGTAATTTTGAACCACGGTCAGATGACCTGAGCTGGCACCCCACTCTTCAAACTTCCACGCCAACCCAACGTGAGGACTTTCGGCCACGACAGATTTAAGTTGCACCAGCCGCCTATACACCATACGTTTACAAACATCCATGCCCGGACCCGGATTCGAACCAGGATCCTTCCGATCTAGAGGCTAACACCTTAACCACTATACCGGTTGGTCGGCCCCGAGTAACGGAAAAGTGCCTACTTTTTTGGCGAGATTAGCGGTTCCGTATATAAGCCCACCCTAGTATTTCAGCTTTAGAAAACGTTCCAAAAATTCTCAGCTTATACAAGGAAATATAGTGTAAATAAAAACTAAATGCTTTATAAAATTTCAAGAACAAAACATCTCATTTCCACATAAAAAAGTAAATATTTTAGCATAATATATTGTTATAATTCAGAGGAAATCTCATAATTTTAAATGTTTTAGCTGATTCGTGTTGTTTTTGTAATAGTATTTTTTAAGATTTTCATATTCGACTGTTGCTATGGAAACGGCGACCGAATTGGCCGGTTCTTCTGAAAACATTGCAAACTTTCTAACGTGGGCTTTCAAATTTTAAGAATGAATTAATTAAAAATATTTCTGTGTTTATCGGGTGCGCGTGTTCCAAATTCATTAGCCTGTTGTACCACAAGACTTGCTATCACGTGACTCGCTATGTACCAATCACAAAGCGAATAAACCTGAAAAAAACCGAAAAATTTTATTTTATAATAGATAGACAAGATCTAGACCTGGTCAGCTTTCTTCTACTGACGAGAAATCTCGTCCATTAAGATATGATCTGTTTTACCTGAAATACTTCGTCAAGGCAACCGCCAGTAGGGTTCAAAATATAAGAAGGATGCCGTTTTATACTTATGATTAATTTTATTTGAATTGGAGTTATGAAATGTGCTCATCGATGCACATATAAATGGATTTAAATTTGGTATAAAAAAAGGAGTAACGACCACTACCCACCTATAGATATTAATAATTAAGAAACTTCAACACAGATTATGTGCATTTGTCTGCTAGTAGTTGTAGAAAACAAGTAAGGTGAACGAAAAGTGGAAAAGAATCATCTTTGCCATTGTTTATTACCCTCCAATAAGGTTTCGATGAGATATCTTGTCCATCACGGTCTGAACAATTTTGCTAATGACGAGATATCTCGAGATATGGACGATTTTTTTTATAATGACGAGATCATGATCTACTCAGTTTTCTTCAAATAATGAGATACCTTGTCGAGACAACTACCATAAGGTTTAACCTTTGACTGCTGCCATGGATCTCACAGACCCCGAGTCATTCTTGACAGGTCGTTTCCACCCCTTAAAGTCAACATTGGTCCCTGTCCTATTCAGTACCTTCCTACTACGTCCAACAGAAACCACATTCCAAGACTGGCTTGGCTGTCCCAACTATTTCGTGTTTTACACTATTTGCATTTCCCGAGTGGTCTCTTAAACCCCTTCACGGCATTTGTGTTACCGTTCTTGTTGAATGAAATCGTCTAAGTTGGAGTAGGGAATTTCGACAGAGAGCCTAAAATGGAAACTAACTTTACTAAAAAACGACCTGTGAATTTTACACAAATAGAAATTCAGGATATCTATATATATAATTCTCTTACGCGGCACGCAAAAAAGACGTTATTTGTTATCGCGTTTTGGCCACATTATACGATTGTTTGTTTACCACGAGGCCTCGCGCTTCAATCTATATATATATTTCTCTTACGTGGCACGCAAAAAAGACGTTATTTGTTACCGCGTTTTGGCAACATTGTGCGATTGTTTGTTTACTAGGAGCCTCGCGAGTCATTTGAATCTATAGCGTTATCGGATGAAATTTTATTGAAAAAAAAATGAATTTTAGACGAGCTGTTGCGGTTTGAAATAGAAATCTAAGAAAGCGGAGGATCTTTTCAGGACTGTTTAAAAAACGGTCTTTTTCAAGGCTAACAATTATAGTACAACAAGACGCGTGCACTACAACTTTCGACAACAAACTCAGTCAAAAAGTGTATGGGTGGCTCGAGTACTGGGGAAATGTACACACAAACATGCTGGGTATTCAATTTCCAAAGCAGCGCTCACATTGCGAGTAAATATTTGCTCAAAGTTTTCATTTAAATTCTGATTCCAGAGGTACTGTATATATCTTTTATGTAATAAAACAAATTTAGATTTGAAAAATATTTTTTTTTAATATATTTTGTTATCAATCCTTTCTGCTAGGACACGTGTCTTCATTGATGCGAGCGAAGCGAGCATAGGTTCGCGCAGCGAACCAATGAGAATTGCGAAGCAATCCTCCGGGGGTTGGCGAGCGTCAGCGAGCAGGGGGCGGGCCCCCTAGTTGTTGATAATTTGTCGGAAATAGAGTACTGGGACAGTGAAATTTCGGACAATATTTTTAAAAGCGAACACGTAACGGATTCGAAAATTTAGGCAGATCAAGATGAAGACACTTCAAGTGCGTCTTCACAAGAATAATATTTCTACGAAAAAAATAACTTCAAATGGGATGCCCGGGGAGGATACCTAATCGTGCCGTTAGAACACCAAAACACAACATAGTTTTACAGTTTCCAGGGTTGAAATGTCCTGCAAAATGAGGTCCGAAAGCTGAGCCTGAAGAGACATGGAATCTACTTAACTTATATAGTAATATAAAATGTATTTCATGTTAAGAATTGAATTATTAAATTTAAAAATGTATAAATAATAATTATATAAAGAATCTTTCATTAATATATTATATTATCAACTTTATACGCACTTTGGTGAGCGAGGTCTGAGAGACCCCTCTACACTAGTTTCGAGACGGTTTGTTACACAGCAGTTAAGGGTTAAGATAAATGCGCCACAACTTAAAATTTATTTTATATTTGTACTAGTGTTATTTAGTAGAGATAATTCTGGATAATGTCTAATATCCTTAATATCCAGCCTCATAGACGTATTCCTTGTCAATTATAAAGACGGTAAGTGTTAAAAGAATAAACTGAAAGAAATGTTACGTAAGAAAATTAAACATACCAGAGTTAAGATACTCAAGGGTATAATAATTCAGACGTTCGATTTTTAATAAAGATTCAGTCAGAGACATAAATTAATTTCGAATATTGAGTATTTGTCTTCTGTACTTATCAAACGAAATATTTGCTGACATTGTGCTTGCAAGACGAAATATATTTGCTGACATTGCAGAAACTAATGAGTGAATTTCAATGTTAGTAATCAATAACTTTGTGTTAAGAATCCTGGAAATGACAACTCGTTTTCCTATATTTGTCTTATGGATATTGAAACGTCAAGGCTCATTTCTGAGAGCGATTCTTGCAACTCAAATGTCAATACAATTTCCAATACTAAATGCTAAAACAGCTTTGATGTCTTATTCTTGGATAACGGTGTTTCAATCCACCGTATGAAGTCTTATTTACTACTTCTGAAACTCCTCATTTTGTTCTTCAAACGTGAAATAAATAGATATTAGGAAGGCAAAAAAAAGAAGCCAAATTCCCTTTAGTATTTAAGTAAAGATGAACTAAAATTACTCAGTGCCCCGGTAGCCCAATTGAACCGAAGGGTTGCAAGTTCAAAACCTGATCCAGCAAAAGACCGTCGTGTGCACGGGGGCAGGTACACGTTAAATCAGTCGTGGCCTTAAACGTCCTCACGCTGGAGTAGTGTAAAAGTTAGGAGAGTGGGATGCCAGCTCAGATGCTTTTTACGTCATCTAACCGTGGTTCAAAATTGCGAGATATTGTCTTTGAATCTTTTTATCTTCGAAATTGATCCCTGACCGCCGTCAATAGCCCGTTGTGTTCCTCCAGTGTGACGTCAATAAACTACCTACCTACTTTAATGGTGTTAATTTTTATTTTCAATACAATGCATGAAGAAGAAGCACACATTAGTTATGTTACCGTAAATAGCTCCATAATGACCACTTCAGTTGCGTCACATTCACTTGTTATAGGCGATTTGGTATTTTTGTGACGTTAATCCTATTTTCACGTTAGCTCACATTTTTTTTTCCTGCTCTGATTTCTGTCCATCCGATTTCTAATTGCCTTATATAATCTGTCTACTGAAGAATTTCATTAAAATGGTGTACTCTTCTGTTCAGTTTTAGCAATATTATGAAGCTCCATGACTTCAATCACGAAAATTTCATGAATAGGCAAAATTTACGAACGGATCCCATAACGGTCAATTTTATATTGTCAATAACTATTGTTGCAATTGCACAATATATAAATAATGCCAATTTTTTTTTTCCACGTAGGTTCGTGAAATAGATGCATTAGGCCCGGTGCACACATCCGGTTTTTCAACGTGCGGCGCCGCTGCCGCAACGTAAGTGCGGTCTGAGATACATTCGATACAATGGAGCAGTGCACACATGACTCCAGCGCCGCTGGGGCGACTCACGTCCAACTTGCGTGCAATTTGTACCGCAATTCCCCACGGCGCCGCACATGTGTCTCCGTTCTGAAGTACCTTGTTTTCATAAACAAATGGTATATAAATAATAATTAATAAATGGTTGTGTCCAGTAACGTCTATTTTGTTTCAAAATTTACTTTTTTTACACCAAGTAAGCGAAATGTACACGTTTTCTTCGATAGAATATTTATCGCAAATGGCGCGAAATGAGTTCGTGCGTCATTTCACGGTTATGTGTGCATAGCTGGACTACGATGCCGCACGTTGATAAACCGTATGTGTACACCGGGACTTGGTGATTTTTCGATAACTGTTTATAAAGTGATACAGACAAGGAAATTCTTTTATAAGTACAAGAGAAAAATTATGATGCAAAATACATTTGCAAACAAAATGCACGTTGTAGAAAACACCTGAATGCATGACATAAAAATTTGACGTATGTGATTATTTACATTGAATTATTTTTGTGTCTAACTTAAATCACGCTCATTTGCAACAAGAATTAATCTACACGTCAAATAGTCGAGTGTGCACAACCAAAGCTGAAACACTACATTGTTCAATATGTACCCGGAATGATGTCATAAAACAAAAGGATCAATTTAGTGGTTAAACATTTATTAGATCTCCTTCAAAGTAATCTCCTCCGACTTCAATACACTTCAGCCAACGTTTTTTCCAATCCTCAAAACACGTCTTAAAATCGTTTTAGTGAAACCCCTTCAGGGTTCGTATCGAATTTTCTTTCATTACACTAATATACTCAAAGCGGTGACTACGAAGAGGGAGATTCACCCGTGGAAATAAGTAAAAGTCACACAGTGCTATGTCAGGTGAATGCGGAGCTTGTGGAGTCGTATTTCTCGAGTCTTTATCAAAACAACACGAATAATAATTGGCATTGTGAGAAGGCACATTATCGTGATGCAAAACCAATATCTCCCCATTTCAGGTCGTTTTCGACGAATTGCTTCAAGCAAATTTCGCAAAACACTCAAATAATAATCTTTATTGACTGCCTGGCCAGTTCGTAGAAATTTATCATGCACAACACCCACCACAATCAATGAAAACAGTCAACATTACCTTGATTTTTGAGCGACTTTGACGTGGTCTTTTTGGTCTCGCTTCACCTTTCAAGCACCATTTACTTGATTGTTGAGCTGTTTCTGTATGAAAAGCATAGATCCAGGTTTCATCAGAGGTGATAATGCGTTTTAAAAAAGGCATCTTTCGGGACATTACAACACGCTGTTGTCATGGGAACATATTCAGTTTTTGGAACAACTCGAGACGTGACGCTTTGCAAACTTAAATTATCTTTAAAAATTGCTTGACAGGAACTAAATGATATAGGAACGGGTTCAATAATGTCTCTTACTGTTAAACGACGATCACTAATTACCAAATTGTCTGACCTGATTGACATGTTGATCATGAGTCGAATTGGATGGTCTACCAGATCATCTGCAACGGATTCTCTACCTTCTTTAAACATTTTATACCAATCAAATACTATTGTTTTTGATAAACAGTCGTTTGCAAAAGCTTTTTGCAACATTCAAATTGCGTTTGTAGCAGAAATTCTATAGCGGAAACAAAATGTAATGCAATTTCTTTGCTCAGTTACATTTGACATTTTAGAAATCGGTGAAATAAAAATTCTTCTCTTATTAAAAACCAATTTATTTTCAGACGCTAAAATTAAATAAATCTCTGATTGTTGTCACATGCACAGAGAATAAAAGACAGAGGATTCACAGCCATAAGAAGCACTGGACTTCTAATTAACAAGTGAAATTGCATAAACCCTCGCGCCTTCGGTGTGGGTCACTTGACAATAACTATGGCGTGGGATCTAGGCCTAGTTTCCATAACAACCTAACTTGGTTTCCATAACAACTGAACTAGGTTTCCATAACAACTATCTCAGGCTGTTTTATTCTAATTGAAACGCCCTTTTCATTTCTTATTAAAAGCTAAATACTATTTAAATATTTTTAGCATAAATGCTTTAAAATACCAATTTTTTAATGTTTTCTGAACTTAAAATATAACATTAATTTATGAATTCTGAAATCTTACTAATGCATGAACTTGTTTCTTTAATTTTAGTTTATTCTTTTATGTGAATGTTTCTTTTTAAATATTCGAAAATATTCCAAACAATCACTTTTTTATATTTTATTTGGAAGATAGTGGATCTTTGTTGATTTAACCTGAAAAATAATTGGAACGAATAAGTACATCATCAAGTACATCATCATAAAGAAAAAAAATTTTATTCACATAATCAGGTATTTAGTCTGTTAGTGATTAGTAAGTTATTAGTTAGTCAGGTTAGTGATGAGGTACAACCGTAAAAAAAAACGACTCACCCGATCACAATTGCACAATTTACATCACAGAACAAAACGGAGAGTTGCAATCGATAAGGATTAATGTTTTCTACATATATCAATATTTAAAATTTGTCTAAGGGGCCGTCTTCATATTAAATTGGGCGCTTACTCCGATAATTTTCAATATGAACCCCCATCTTTTATAATAAACTAGGGGGCCCGCCCCCTGCTCGCTAACGCTCGCCAACCCCCGGAGGATTGCTTCGCAATTCTCATTAGTACGCTGCGCGAACCTATGCTCGCTTCGCTCGCATCAATGAAGACACGAGTCCTAGCAGAAGGGATTAATTACAAAATAAGATATTCCAAAAAAATATTTTTCAAATCTAAATTTGTTGTATTACATAAAAGATATATACAGTACCTCTTGAATCAGAATTTAAATGAAAACTTTGAGCAAATTTTTACTAGCAATGTGAACGCTGATTTGGAAATTGAATACCCAGCATGTTGTTTGTGTGTACATTTCCCCAGTACTCGAGCCACCCATACACTTTTTGACTGAGTTTGTTGTCGAAAGTTGCAGTGCATGCGTCTTGTTGTACTATAATTGTTAGCCTTGAAAAGGACCGTTTTTTAAATAGCCTTGAAAAGATCCTCCGCTTTCTTAGATTTCTATTACAAATCGCAACAGCTCGTCTAAAATTAATTTTTTTCAATAAAATTTCATCCGATAACGCTATAGATTCAAATGAGGCGCGAGGCTCCTAGTAAACAAACAATCGCACAATGTTGCCAACACGCGGTAACAAATAACGTCTTTTTTGCGTGCCACGTAAGAGAAATATATATATAGATATGGATTCTACACATAATTTCAGGTGGATTTGCTTAAAAAATAATGTAAAACGACGTAAAATTGACCGAGAAAATCTATAAAGCGTATAAATTTTTGTAGTTCAATCACAGTATAAATATTAATAAAGACGTGTAGCGGCCGTCGCAGTCAATGATCTATTGCAGGAGCTTTGGTATGGAGTCCATTAAGATGGTGACAAAGTCAGAATCCATTCTGATTGAATCCCAGGATCTGTTGGCAGAAATTTTTGTTTTGACTTTGTGAACAATCCCCAATAACAATAATAATCATCGAATTTTGCAAACAGTTTCACTGCGCTACCAATTATGCATATAATGAGCTGAAATATGGAATTCCGATGTTTCAGTAACAGTTGAATCACATGGTATCCAAATTTACCCATGTTTCTATTCACAATTTTTATGAATATTAATTTCATAATTGATAAAAAATAGTAAATTTAGTTTGATAATTAAAAAGTTTATAGATTTTGTTTGAGTTTTTGGGTAGCAAAGGATAAAAAAAAACAATTTCCAAGAAAAATTAATGTTTTTAGCAAATGTAACAAAAAAGTGAAACACCAATTTAACATTATGAGATCTAATTTTCAAACGCAAAATCGGTGAAAAATCCTAAAAAATTGGATGAACTTTTTTTTAATTTCCGCCTGAAATTGTGTGTAGAATCCAAATTTGTGAAAAAGATGGGGGATTCGTATTGAAATTATCGAAGCATCTAATTTAATTTGAAGACGGCCCCTTTGACAAATTTTAAATATTGATATTTGTAGAAAACATTCATCCATCCTGTTTTGTTCTGCGATGTAAATTGTGCAATTGCGATCGGGTGAGTCGCTTTTTTTTTTACGGGTGTACATCATCCCTTTTTGAACAAACACAAATTGGAAAAATAACGGAAATAAAGCGTTCATATCCGTAACAAATCGGGCCACTAGAAAAAGTTTTACGGAACATAAACTCCATATTTAAAGCTTTGGCACTCCAAACAATGGAGTAATGGAATACAAGTTGCATCATGAAGATACAAAGAATCCGTTCAATTTAGCCTGGCAGTTTCTTTCACACAAATTTAAGGCAATTCCAACTGTACGAATAACTTGAACTGAAAAAATTTCTTAGATCTCCTATAAACATAAAAATTACAAATGTATATAAATGAAATATGCAACAAAAAATTAATTCTTTAGAATTCTTATCCTCTAATGTGTTGGCATTTATTATTTTTATTTTATGTTTGACCATCATATGAACAGAAATACAAAATACATCTCTGTAGTCATTTTATGTTCTTGATGGCTCGAGAAAAATCTAATTATTCCATACTTTGAATTGGGAAATTTTAAGCACATTGATCCCTTGGATTTATTTACACTGATAGAATAACTATTCTGGAATTAAATTTTGGAATGTAAAAGCTAAATTGCCCATCTGCTAATTGAGTGAGTATGTTAACTAAACCAATTATGGATTGAAGCGGGAAAGTGTTTAAATTATTTTTATTCTATTTATTGCAAGCTGAAAATTCCATTCAATTGGCTATTCGAAAATGCTATGGCACTTATTGTCTTGTTCATAGAAATATATATTTTTTTCTTATATGTTATCTATAAAGCCTTTATGTGTGCTTGGAATATAATTTCGTAATTCTTATCAATGCTCAGGGAAATTTTGAAAAATGGCATATTTTATTTCAATTTGTGTATATTTTCATCTCACTTTTTACCTATTTATTTACAAATAACCTTTTTTCACAACGGATTTGTTTTTGCAAGCTAAATATTAATAAGAAGTAGGAATTTTAAAAATTCTGTTGCAAAAGTTCATTTTATTTTATTTTCTATTAGTGACATATTTTTTTTTCTACAAAACAAGTCTTTAACCAATTAATTACTTAATTTAAAATAATTTATGGAATTCTCTATATTTCATTTATGATCTCTCATTTATAGAACTCTATAAAAATAATATAGTAAAATATTGGGGTAGTTAACAAAAAAGGATATATAAATAGAACATATGCCTAACTCAGAAAAAGATAAATTTTGATTACACAAAACATAATGTAAATAATAAAATCAACACATACACAAAATGCAATGTAATAAATAGAGCATAATTGTACAGAATATTCTGAACACCACAATTTTCGTAAATTTAAGAAGGATTGATTTTGATAAAATAAAAAATGCACAAACTAACACTGAAAGTTTAAAAAAAATTAATTTTCTTGGGCGAATAGTCTTAACACTAAATGGTACTTTTTCATTCTTTCTTACATCAATTTGAATTTAAAATAAAAGCGTAATTAAATTAACTTGATTGTAAAATGATTTTTAAAATTGCACATAATTCACATTAGTAGTTTTCTAAGCTATGAACATATTTTATGAAAATAAAAGTTATATACCTTTTAACATAATCGGGAAACTTGAACAGCGGCTTTTCTGTTGATAGTATGATATATTTGATTAAAGTCACACTGGAACAGCATAGCTAGTTATTGGTGACGGTCGGTGATTAACCTTTTCTGTTGATGAGTAGAACAGTTTTAAAAATGATTAAAATGTGTTGCAAAGAATCTTCAGCTGGATGACGCTTCAAGAAGTCTGCCGATTACAGAATGGCTACCTCTCTGAATGAAGTATGTCAAACTCCGCCCACAATTAAGGAAAAATGATCAGCACCAAGGGCGCTATAAGTCAAGCCTTCACATGTTTATATAGGTCGTAAAAATATTTGATAAAAGTTTGTAGACGAAATCTACTATATATGTACAGGTAGCCCTCGTATAGCTCGGTACTTATCTAACACGGATTCTATATAACACGGTACCAAAATTGCGGCATTCATCATATAACACTCCTAGGTTCTCCATATTACACGGTTTATACAATAACAATGATAATCTATATAAATAAGAATGGTGTGTTTGTTTGTACATTGAATATTTTCAACCAATTTCAAGTTTTCTCTCTATTTTGGATCCTTCTAATGCCAAATCCGCCTCTAGCGCGTTTGGTGTCTGTCTGTCTATCTGTCTGTCTGTACATCTGTCTGTCTGTATTGAAAGTGCCGTAAACACGTCCACACGGTTTAATGTATTTTCATGAAACTTTACATACTGTGAGTTCTTATCTTCATTTAGTGACTGAACTTGTTTTCGTAAGTCTTTCTGTTCATCTTTCCGTTCCATGTTCGATTTTGTGTTTGTACGGGCATCACATGAATTTTATTCCAGATATTGGATTACAATATGCTTTGTTCTATACATCCTAAATTAGTTTAGTTGAATGCATATTAAACTTTTCATTATTTCAGATATAGATAAGTTTCATTATAAAACACCTGAACAAGTATACTTAAATCAACCATAATTTGGTAGTTTTTGAAAAACTGGAATGTAGTTGAGAGTTACGATTATTTGGATTGCTTTACCGGTACTGCTGAAAAAGTAATTATTTTTTTGTAAGGAATTTCATCTCTGATACACCATTTATTTCGAGTCTTTTTTTGTTCTTTGTGCAATGTAAACGATTTCAGAATATTTGGGACAGACTTTTTTTTTTAACGAACGGAAATGTAACGGAAACTCGTGTTGGTTGATCGCGCGTGCATTGATATTTTCTGTTTCTTTCGTTCTGAATTAATTTCGCATTTCTAAACTGTGGTTTTAATATAACACATATAGCAGTTCTTTGGTTTCCATATAATACGGTACTCTATATCAAATATATAGGATCTCTGAGAGAGTTTTGGTTAACACGGTTTCTATTTCGAAGTATCCTATAACACGAATCCCATATAGCACAGTACGCAATATAAAAATTTGTGGGACTTGTAAGTTTCGTATAACACGGATGCTCTGTAGCAAGGCACCAATCCATCGTTCTATACGAGGGTTACCCGTATTATAAAGGAAGCATACCGGATACTTTTTGATCACCAGTAGTATTTTCAAAATTATATTTCTTCCTTACGTATTTCTAATGAAATCGATCTTTCACAACTGATTAAATGCAGCGTGAATTTCTGTATGGATATTTATATCTTAATATTAATAAAAACTATCTTCTTTTTCTTAGCAAACGCAAGCAGGGAATGTTTGGGAAATGCCAGCTGGTCCTCTTGGTCAAATTATCGTTCATGCAAACCGTTGAAGATACCCGAAGATGAATACTTACAGGTGAGAAAAATAAACATTGAACGAAAAGAATTAAATGTATTTTATGTCAAGAAATAAACGTTCGTTATTAAATTCGATTAAATGCAGATGCTGGAAAATTGCTTTTGACAGCTCCAAATGTTAAAAAAAAATATTTTAGAAAGAGATTAAACTTGCTTGATCGTTAAATAAGTTTAATTTATTTCTTTTGGAAACATATTTCATTAGAGAGAAGTTTTTGAAACAAGTCTTATGTTTCAGGCCACACTTGAAGGATATTTCTAAAAAGGATATATTAGAATTTTGAATTGCTTAGTGTTTAGGCTTTGTATACAGTATAAAAATGAATATTAGGAACGTATATATATACAGCATAAAAACTTAATAACTTAATTATAAAAAAGAAAAAGTAAATATGAATTTTTTTTAATGAGTTACATTAATCGTCCTTCAGTTTTATTTCTAAAAACTGGATGAAGAAAGGAAGAATTGATTCAAACTCAATTGAAAATCCTACATTTATTAAAATAACTGCAAAAAATAAGTGAAATCACAGGCATTATGAATTTTTTTTACTATGAATTATGCTTCCATTTCAAAATATATGGAATAACTCGATAGATAGGTATAATCTAACTGGAATTACCCGGTGTGGAATTAGGCAATAAAGTCAAAATCCAAATATTCTTCCAAATATAAATTTCTGAAAATGTGTGTGCGAAATCTCAAATTATTGGAAACTCGCCTTAAACGCCAAATATAAATAATCGTTATTTCCTCGAAATGTCAATACTGAATTTCTTTATATAATCATAAATACTGATTTTTTTATAAAATTATACATACTGATTTTTTTTTATGTAATCATAAATACTGAATTTTATGTGTAACTCATCGATAAATATTTAATTTTCTCTTGAGTCTATAACCCATGATTCTAATCTACCATTTTAAGTAGATTCAATCGGAAACAACAATTTAATTTCAGTAATTAATTTGTTCATTTATATTTCCTTTGTACCTCTTCAGCTTGAAAAGGAAGTTAATTAACAATTTCATGGATATAATTATTTCGGAGATTAAGGGTTTAATACAAATATATTATTTCAAAGAATTTATACGGAATGATAATTTTTATTTATATTTTTTATTTTCAATCATAGGTTTTATGGGATATGCGTGATGCAGTGACAGTATACTACGTGGGATATGGCTTGTCACTCATAGCACTAACGTTGGCGTTATGGATATTCATGTATTTTAAGTAAGTAACGTTTTTTCCCAAGTTAAAAAAAAAAATCTATAAAGAAACAGGAAATTCTTCATAGTATTTTGTTTTGTGAAGAAATATAAAAACAAAACATAATTTTAATGTTTTTCACTGTAAAAAAAACCAATTTAACTCTAAGATGGGGGTTTCACTTCCTGTTTCACAAACGCTCTCATGATACGCATCGGGGTTATCTTAAAATAAAGTTTCGCTCCAATTTGGTGACGTTTGAAGATTATTCTAATTGGCGTTGACCAATCAGTTATCCTATGTTAATACGGAATTCATTCTTTGGAATTTTTATTGGCGAAGTGTTGAAAATCATAATCGAAAAACAAGCCAATTGAAGTAGCATTGGGTAGACATACAAAAAACACACTCCACCTCAAAAACACTGCAGCCATTTCGCTTCACTGCAAAAGCTTCCACAAGATGAAAAACATACGTATTGCAGTACAAATTCATCTGCAGGATAATATTTGGACCAGTCAAATCGCTTTCGTTTTTAAATTAGGAAATATTTGCAACCGCTTTATTTTTTTTACCGTTGAAACTGTGTACCAGGGACAGTTTCATCTTGTTCTACAGTTAATATTTTTGTTTCCATATCTTTTTAAGTCATTTTACAATTCCAAAGAAATTAGAAAAGAAACTTATGTATTTCTTTTCATGGTTTTACGTGTCTAGGACTCAAAATATGGAAAAAGTTCAATTTTTTTCACTACCTTAAAATATAATATAGATATTTCATAATAAAATGTCACCTAAATTTTGTTTGTACCATCAGTAGAACCGGAAATATTCAACTTTTTGTAACATGACAGCTGCAAATCAAACGGGTCTTCATAATTTTAAACACTTTTTTTCCTCCCTTTGCGTTCTATGAGATATGAATAGTGAAAAATGGATATAATTTAAAAACTACTTGTCATAAAGTAATGATATTTTCTACATTTACTTTTCAAATATACTTCTTTAATTTGTCTTTTCGCCGCTTCCCTAAAATTGCAAAAATTTGGACTATCTGTGTGCCAAACCCATTACTGTAATTGCCATATATTCGTTAGGACTTTGCGTGCAACAAACAAACAGACAAATACTTCCTTTTATAGTATTAGAGATGTGATGTCAAAAGTACATTACAAACTGTAAATATTTAAAACTTTTTCGTGTTCCCATTTTTATGAAACTGAGAATACAACAGACACAAATCTTCATTTCATTAACACAATTCACCTAAATTTTTCTCGAATACGGTACAGTTGTTTATTCTTCTCAAATCTTACAATTTATTACATACACTTCATTCAAATTCTTTTTTCGACATAAACTAGGTTGTACCATTTTTATTTTCGTACTTATTGTTATAGTTATGTTCAAAGATTCTTTAAGATGAGGTAGGATATAGGTTGGCAAGTTTCTCTCTCTAACATCGTTTAAACAGCTACCGACTGTTTTTCTTTCTAAAATAATGTTTTCCATGTTTCAGGATTGTCAGTTTACATTTTAAAAACAGTCGTGAAGCCTATAAACTTCGCACAAACCATCAAAGAAGAGCAAATTATCCTCAATGAGGTGACATTTATCACAGAAGTTGTATACTTCTTAAAAAAAGATTTTCGAAAGAAATATCTAATTTGCGATACTTTCGAAGTAATTGCATTCCTTTATGTCCACAAAAAGCATAAATTGTACGGGTTTTTTGCATCATTCTTGTCAAAAGTTTTTATATAGTCCAATTCGGAGAGAAGAATAATAAAGAGGCATCCGTTTTAAATTCAAAAAGCATTTTCTCGTAGAATTTTTTTCCGAACCATTTTTCACTTTGGAATTTTTTATGAATTGCAATGTATTTTGAGGTATTGAACTGTCAATATTTTTTTATAAGAGTCAATTTTTTAAGATTTTTGAGATAGTTTGATTTGTAGTACATGATATACGGGAACGAAAAATATACAAACTGAATCATTAAATGTTAAATAATATCAGTAATAAATAATGCCTAAAACAAAACCTTAATGGCATTGTAGTTGCAAAACATTTTTTGATTCCACCAGTAGAAAGCTGGAATTTTTTAAAGCATAGCAGTAAAACAGTTAGCAAAATGATTGTTCTCTAAAAGATCTCAACTACACTAAGAGTTGAGATCTTTGAGAGAGTATAGACTTAATTGAGTCTACACTAAGAGTAAGCTAAAGAAAGAGCTAAAATCACAGTTAAGGCCCGGTGCACACATCCGGTTTTTCAACGTGCGGCACCGAAGCCCAACTATGCACACATAACCGTGAAATGACGCAAGTACTCGTTTCGCGCCATTTGCGATAAATATTCTATCGAAGAATTTATTCTATCGAATTTATTTCGCTGACTTGGTGAACAAAAAAGCATATTTTGAAACAAAATAGACGTTACTGGATACAAACATTTATTAATTTTTATTTTTATTCCATTCATTTATGAAAACAAGGTACTTCAGAACGGAGACGCGTGTGCGGCGAGCTGCGGCTCCGTGTGGAACTGCGGTACAAATTACACGCAAGTTCGACGTGCGGCGCCGCAGCGGCGCCTGACGCATGTGTGCACTACTACATTGGATCTAATGTATCTCAGACCGCACTTGCCCTACAAGCTAGTATTCTATATTTTGCTTGAATGTTTGGAGAACTTCAAACTCTTCACTGTCAATGTTAGTCAATTTTTTCAATAGTTCCTCATCATCGCTGTCCTCGAGTTCTGCTTTCCTTTCCATTTGCTTCTTTGTTGGTTTCTTGCTTACTTCTGGCTCTTTCACTATCTTCTCACCAGGCTTCCTTTTGTTATTTTTCTCTTCTGCCTCCTTCAAGCGTGACAGTACTTGGTTCGTTGTAAGAACTTCACCATATGTGTGAAGTTTTAGTAAATCAGTCTTCCTGCTCCCCAAGAACACGAAAAATGCAATAAAGCGCAATTCAAACGTACCAAATGCGATTGAATACAAAATTACACCGGACAACATATTGGTTTTCCATCCAAATTAAACGAACCTATTGGCATAGTTATGTTTATAATTACCCCGTCCCTTGAAAAATATGGGGTATTTGTAAACATTCACCTGTAGGTGCATTAAAGTTCCCAGAAGCAAAAGTCAATGATTTTCTGTTCGATAGAAACATAACTGACCGTAGAAAAGAATTGGAACGACATACCTTTCAATATGTTATGAAGGGCAACTCTGAAAATGCAGCACACAAAAACTTTAAAACCCAAACTTTTCAACCATAAATTTTTCAACTAAACAGATTGCTTTCAGCTGTAGTTTAAAAAAATACGGGATCACCATATTGCATTCTCAGGGTTGCCAGCTTTCATACTTCGCAACATTATAGTTTCTTGGAATCCCACGTGGGCGCTTGCATAGCTCGTTTACAATTACCTCACATTACCATATTGCTATTTTCCCACATTACAAATAATGACGCAATAACCACATAAATTACTTGAACGATACAGCATTAAGAACTTTTTGTGGTAATCCCTTAGGCGTTTTTTTTTTTTAAACCAAAATGTCGTTATGGAAGAATATGTTTCATTCCAACTTTAAGATTAGACGAAAATAATGAAAAACATTTTAAGGATTGTATAAGATTTTGATTGATAAGAAATGAAAAGAAATACGAAATGATTTAGATATTGAGTTAAAATCAAAAAGGGGTACAACCTGATACGACTGGGCTGTTTTTAAAATACAAAAATGTCAGTCAAGCTTCTGTTTCCTAAGAAAGAGGAGCCGTTTTCTAACAGCCGTGATACGTCATTTAGTCGCGGGCATAACTAGACGGCCGTCTAAACAGAGCCCATAGATGTCAACTTAGACGGAGAGAAAATACGTCGAAGAATGGGCAACACAGACAGCTGTCGTCGTTCATTTTATTTGAGAAACAAAACAAAGTGGCTTTTTTATTCTCTCGTGCAAAGTTTCTAACTTCCGGATCGTTGAAGATAGAGTGAAAATTTCTACGGATTTCAAATCAGCGTAAAATTATACGCCAGATCGATACTAAAAACAGTTTTAATTTTCAATTATTTACCATTTGATTATTTAATTATTTATTAAATAATTATTTATTTAAAGAAAATCACATTTAAGGTACCATTCTGGTGTAAAATTTTCCACATATTTCAAATTCGTTGAAATTTTTATTCTATATTTAACGATCCCTATTTTACAAAAACGAACTAATCAATGGCAGTCAAGTATGTTTGTTTGTTTTGCTACCCTCCGCTCGAATAGTTTGGCGCATGAAAATAAATATTGCCGCTACAATAGAAATAACGTTCCAAAACTGTTTGAGACCGCTATGACGACAGTCATGGAAGTGGCGGCTCCGATAAATTTCGTTACGCTCACAATCAACGCTCTCTAAGAAACCAACACCCTCTGTTTGTATAAACAACGTTTTAGTGACGTCACCCACAGCTGCATCACGGCTACGCTTTCTTAGGAAACCGAAGCTTTACATTTTAATTCTTTAAATTTACAGGAAACGGAAAAAATAGGAAAAAAATTCTTAAGAACCAATAAATCAAAGGACAATAAAACGAAAGTGAAAAGAACATTCCAAAAAGTTCTAGAAGGAAAAGAGCGGGAAATGTAAATTTAAGCATCGCGAGGTTGCCATAATGGCAAAAAAACGAGATTGCCAATATCTGCCGTAATTCAATCGCAACAGAAAGCATGCATCAAAAGCGATGCTAAAAAAAAGTTTTGAAACTACAGCTTTACCAAAAGAATCCTGAGATTGCATTGGTCAAAACTAGATGGAAATCATGCAGGGAAAACTACTGATTTCAAATCGGATGTGTGAACTTCAACCTCTCATTTGGATGATCTCATAAGGATTAGAAAAGTACTAAGCATCTAAAATATTTAACTAAAACAACCCACATCTTTTAACTTTGATAGTTTTTGTTCGTTTTGATAGAGAGATTGTATGCTAATACACTTGATGGATTGTATGCTAATAAACTTGATGGATTGTATGCTAATGTTTTGCACATCTGTATAACACACGCGAAATGTATAACAGTATAAAACTAGAAAATGATGGATGCTTGAAATCTATTCTGAAGCACGATTATATTCGCATTCATTTTTCATTGCTTGGCTTGAAAGAATCTCAAACTAGTCACAGTTTTTGACAAATGATGTTCAAAGAATGAAAGCTGAATAAGAAACCACCAGAACCTATATTTATTTAAAGGCCAATACAGAAAGACTTTAAATGTATTAAACTTGATAGTTCACTGTTACTAAACACGAAATCTAAGCTTCTTTTGGAAACGAAAGCGTTAAGAATACTAACTTTTTGAAGCTGGGAAAGTAGGATTTTCGCTTTAGTTTGAATTTTTGAATGAAACTTATTGTTCTAAAGTAAACAGATTTAAATACAATAGGTTTACGTTTCGATATCACGAAAAATCTGTTATGACTAAACTGAGACTTCCTTTTCAAAGGGTATTAAGATAACCTACTGAAATTTAAGACATAATAGATTAACGTTTTTTATAGTTCCAATAGAACAAAATATTTTCTTGCAAAAAAATAAATGTTTCAGATTTTGAATTTTCTTATATTCATCCATTACATTTTTGCTATCATCAGCTGCGAATTTCCATGAACCTTTTTTGTGTTCTTGTTTTCAATTTTATTGAGTCTATATTTAATTTTTTTTTTTAAGTTTCATTACATTTTTTAAAGTTAAGTTAAATTTTTTTAATTATTTTAGTTTCATTAAATTTTTTCACAAATTTTTTTAATTTTTTTTTCTACACTACAATAATGGACCGGAGGCCAGCGTATTTGTATTAAATTCGACAACTTGTTTTGGGGTGTTTTTCGTAGTATGGTTTTTTGATAACTTCTTGAACGCAGCGGATAAACTAGTTCTGTAAATTCTTACAACTTAAACATTGCTAACCAAACAATTTGGAAATGGCTTATTAAATTGCCCTACAAAACCCTTGATATAATAATACAATAGAAATACCACTGTGAATACGATGTTACACACCCCGATTAATAAAACAGATCTTGATACATATCATGACGCAACAAATCGCAACAGCATTTAAAAGATTCAACATCGCTACTTCTGAAGATTAGCTAAAGCTAGTTACAGCAGCGCCAATTCTCACGAGTAATTAGTTTCATTTTACGGTTATACTTTCGTGGAAGGGAATATTTCAGAACTTGCGTTTCAGACACTGTAATTATTTACTCCGTCCACGTAAGGTGGAATATTTATTCATCTTTGGTAAATATCAACGTGCGTCTTGTGCTCCAAGATAAACGAGGGTTGCCCAAAGTTCAGCACGCAACGCGCATGTATTGAGCGTGTTCGATTCAGTCCAGGTTGCTTGCTGTGAGGTTTCTGGATTAAATTATGAATAAGCCTCCGAAGGTTTCGTAAATATTAACGTATTTCGTATATTTCGTATATATTCCATGTGACCCTCGTGATTTTCACTTAATGTTAAAGTTTACTTGGGTGTATGGTCTTGGGATTTCTTACAGAGAGTTGGGGTTTCGCCGTGCTGCTCAAAGTGAAACTGATGTCTGTTCTAGCTTAAACCTTTGAAGCACTGAGCCCTATAACCTCATATGACTGCATTTTGTTGATAGCTATTTTTTTATAGTTTTTAGAGAAAGGTAGAACATCTTAAGTCTGTGCAATGAATGAAAAGAAAAAGTACGTCGTGGGATTTTACTGATATACACAACCCTACAATAATGGACCGGACAGCAAGATGTGATGGTATAAGGGGAAAATACATGCTTTAATAGGGGAATGGTCCCCACGTGCCGTAATAACACTAGCAACCCTTCTGGGCACACTTTCAACAAGGTTTTAATGCACAGTTATGGGTATTTGTGTCCATTCCTGCTGCAAGAATGTCACCAGCTCAGCTGTAGATTTCGGACGTGGTTCCTTGGTCCGTAAGCGTCGCTCTAACGCGTCCCACATATGTTCTATGGGGTTTAGATCGGGACTCTGAGCAGGCCAGGGAAGACGTTTTACATCCATATCTTGATACCACTGCTCGATAGAGACTGTAATATCACATGAAGCACAGTCGTCGTGGAATTAACATTCGTCCATTCCATGGAAATGCCAGAGTGTAGGAAGACCCTGATTGTCCAAAATGTTTGTGTAGGCGTCGGTGTTCAATTGACCAGGAACAACATGCAAAGATCCCAGGATATACCACGAAAAACACCTCCAAACAAGTATTTGGATTTGATGCGAATCCGCTGGCGTCCGGTCCATTATTGTAGGGTAGTTATATTTACTACTATATTGTACGTTAGCTTTAGTAGTTATGGCTAAGTTTCCCACGTTACTTCCCCACTACAATTTAGCAACGGCGCAATCATAGCGATGCTACCACTAGTTGATAGATTTCCAGCTGCTTGAAACCATAAGAGCTGTATTTACCTTTCGCACTCTGATCATTAAAATTAACTTATGTAATCATCAATAACTTCTGTGACATCGGAGTTCTAAGGCTGAAGCTGAGCAGCAACGCACAGTGAAGCTTGTGGTAGGAGTATAAGCAGTGAATTATCACAGCGAAGCCTTAGGTAGTTGTTGGAAGGGATGTGTGTGCATCGCATTGGCAATTCATTCTGTTCATCGTGAGCCATTCGTCGAAGTGAGTGCTGATAGTAGAGAGCACCGAATACAATTGTTCAAAGGTCACATATGGCTTGTTTTGAATGTGTGTTCACCACTCCTGCCAGTCACTAGGGCCCAGTGCACACATCCGGTTTTTCAACGTGCGGCGCCGCTGCGGCACCGAAGCTCAACAATGCACACATAATCGGGAAATGACGCACATACTCATTTCGCGCCATTTGCAATAAATATTCTATCCAAGAAAAAGTGTTTATTTCGCTTACTTAGTATAAAAAAAGTATATTTTGAAACCAAATAGACGTTACTGGATACAACAATTTATTAATTATTATTTATATTCCATTTGTTTATGAAAACAAGGTACTTCAGAACGGAGACGCGTGTGCGGCGAGCTGCGGCGCCGTAGGGAACTGCGGTACAAATTGCACGCAAGTTGGACGTGCGGCGCCGCTGCGGCGCCGGAGGCATGTGTGCACTACTCCAATGGATCTAATGGATTTCAAACCGCACTTGCGTTGCGGCAGCGACGCTGTACGTTAAAAAACAGGATGTGTACAACGGGCCTAACTGTGGCAACGCATGGAAGAGTAGTGCAGCTGAATTAACCAAAAAAATACTTCATAGTGGAAACAGGTTGCACAATGGAATGTATAAATAGATAGGAATGAATGTTTTCTACAAATATCAATTTCTAAAACTTGTCTAAGGCGTCGTCTTCATATTAAATTGGGTGCTTGCTCCGATAATTTCAATACGAACCCTCTTATTTATCTCAAATTTTGATTATACACACAAGTTCAGGCGGAATAAAAAAAATCAATTTTATTGTATTTTGCACCGATTTGTAAGTGTTAGAAAATTGGATCTGCTAATGTTAAATTAGTGTTTAACGTTTTTGTTTAATTCGCTTAAAAAGGTAATTTTTCTTGGAAATTGTTTTCCCATCCTATGCTACTCCAAAACAATCTATAAACATTTTAACTATCAAATTAAATTTTACTATTTTTTATTAATTATGAAACTAATATTCATAAGAAGTATGAATAGAAACATAGCAAATGTTGACTCCATGCTATTCAACTGTTATGGAAAATCAGAATTCTAAATTTAATTCATTACGTGCATAATTAGTAGCGCAGTGAGACTGTTTGAAAAAATTCTATTATCGTTATTGGGGGTCGTTCACAAAGTGAAAACAGAAATTTCTCGGAAACGTAAATCCACTGCGAATTTGCATATTGTTGACTGCGTGGAATTGTTGTCAACAAGCTATCTTCTTAATGGACTCCGGTTTATTGACTGCGACGGCCACTGCACAATACACATCATAGTATTATTAAAGTTATTATAAAGCATTTGTGGTATTTATATACATACACTGAGCAGCCACTTTATTATGACCACTTGACAGTTTTATGCAAATGAACTATTGCGTCACAGTGTTGCCGCTAGAGGACGATATAGCTATAAAAAAATGAGTGCAGTACAAGTGAACCATCAATTGCACTGTGTTGCCTATGAAGATATGAGCTAAAAACGTAATATAAACGAGTTTGAACGCGGGATTATTGTAGGCGCTCGAAGCGTCAGAACCAGTACTAGCAAAACGGCTGCACTTGTGATGTGTTCGAGAGAAGCAGTTATTAATGTTTACAGAGACAGACTTCCAAGACTTCCACAGACTTCCAAGCAGAAAACTGGGTCTCAACGTCAGGTTTGTGGTCGTCACAGGCTACTGAATGCTCGATCTGAAAGGAGACTTGCCAGAGTTGTCCAGCCCAACAGAAGAACAACAGTACGTCAAATAGCGTGATACTAGGGGGCCTGCCCCCTGCTCGCTAACGCTCGCCAACCCCCGGAGGATTGCTTCGCAATCCTCATTGGTTAGCTGCGCGAACCTATTCTCGCTTCGCTCGCCTCAATGAAGACATGTGTCCTAGCAAAAGGGATTGTTTACAAAATATGTTACTAAAAATTTTTTTCAAATCTAAATTTGCTGTATTACAGAAAAAATATATACAGTATCTCTAAAATCAGAATTTAAATGAAAACTTTGTGCAAATTTTGACTCGAAATGTGAGCGTTGCTTTGAAAATTGAATACCCAGCATGTTTTTGTGTGTACATTTTCCCAGCACTCAAACGACCCACACTTTTTCATTGAGTTTGTTGCCGAAAGTTGTAGTGCAAGCGTCTTGTTGAACTATAATTGTTGGCCCTGAAAAGGACCGTTTTTTAAATGGCCCTGAAAAGATCCTCCGCTTTCTTTGATTTCTATTATAAACTAACTGCAACAACTCATTAAAATCTTTTTTTTTTCAATAAAATTTCATCCGATAACGCTATAAATTCAATCGATGCGCGAGATTTCGCGATAAACAAACAATTGTACAGTGCTGCCAAAACGCGATTACAAATAACGTCTTTTTTGCGTGCCACGTAAGAGAATTATATATATAGATCTTAATAACGGAGCAACTGCAAATGTCTCTGAACAAACTGTTCGCCGCCCATTACATCGTATATGCTACTGAAGCAGAAACCTGTTCAAAAGCCTTTACTGTCAGTCTTGAGCAGACGTCTCCAGTTCGCCAAGGAGTACAAAGAATGGACAGCAGATGACTGGAAAAGTGTCATGTGGTCCGATGAATCGCATTTTCAACTACGCCATGCAGATGGCAAGGTGCGATTATGGAGAAAACAGCAAGAAAACATGGACCCAACTGCATTGCCACAACACTTGAAGCTGGTGGAGGCAATATTATAGATTTGGGGATGTTTTCTTGGCATTCTATGGGTCCTTTGATTCCTGTGAAACAACGTCTGAATGCCCAAGGGTATTTAAGTGTTATCGCATATCAAGTACATTCTGTTATTTTAACGGTGTACCCTGCCGGGGATGGATACTTCAAGGAGGACAATGCTCCTTGTCATAAAGCTGGCATTGTCCCCAGATGGTTCTAACAGCATGGCGGAGAATTCAACTTGCTTCGTTGGCCTCAGATCTCAATCCAATTGTGAATTTATGGGATGAAATCGAACGGGCATCAGGCAGCTGGAACCAGTACCGTCAAATCTTAAGGAATTGTAAAGTGCAGTTCATCGGATATGATCTCAAATTCCTCATACCACCTACCAACATCTCATAGAATCCATGCAAAGAAGAATTCATGAAGTATTAATGTCAAAGGGTGGTCCAACATTGTATTGAGGTGGTGGTCATAATAATTTGACCACTCAGTGTACATTTAATCATCTTAAGAAGATGGAACCCCAACGTTCCACTGCTTCAGGCTGAATTGGAGAATACTCAGTATCCTTCTCTTTACAATGTTATGAATTCTTTAAATTTTTATCATCAGCCTTTGTCGGGAACTTTTATTTCGCGATTTTTCAAAACAGCAGTTAATTAATTACACAAAAACGTAAAAGTCTAATAGTAAATATACAATTTGTGGAAAGGATAAATATATATTTTTCATGTATGTGCAAGGATGTAGATAATTTGTAAACATATATAAATAAAAAATTCATCAACTATAAAACAAATGAAGTCAGTCCAGGACCAATCGAATAAATGGGTTTAACCAAAAATTAAATTTAGTCCTGACGATTCAAGACGTATTGATCCTGTAAATAATTATGCAAAAGCTTAGAGCAATTAATAATACATGTAATAACTCAAATAATTTTTCTTTCAATGGCGTACACATATTAACTTAATCATTGGTCCCTGCAAGGCCGGAAGCGATGGCCACTTGTGAAAGAGCACCCAGTGGGAGGAGCATCATTGCCCCTAACATAGGACAGCCCAACTTCCATCTATGATTCGAACCAGGAATCTCCCGATCCAGAGGTCAACAGATTAACCACTAGACCGGTTGGTCGTCACTCAAATAATGACTTAAATATATTATAAACAAAGTTACAATTAGTCAAAGCCACTTCAGCGTTCTGATTCGTCAAGCCATATTAAATTTTTAGAAAAAATAATTTTATTAATTTGATTTGTCCTGGGTTTTTTGTTTTATTATTTATTAGTTTTTATGTTTCCATTTTGCCGACCAACCGGTATAGTGGTTAAGGTGTTGGCCTCTAGATCGGAAGGTCCCCGGTTCGAATAAAAGCAACTGTAAAAGCAACATGAAAGCAGCTGTAAAAGGAAAAGAGATCAGAACCAAACGAATATAAATATTCGTTTATTATCGATGACAGTAGATTGCTTTCGGTTATCTTAAATAAATGATTAAGTTTCATTTCATCGATTAATTTCATAAATTTTATGCTAGAAAAATATTCTGAGAATTAAGCTTGTTTCAATACGACAGTGGCTCCCTGATGGTTTTTCTTTACAAATTAATTTGAAGTCAAATAAAAATTATCTGTTTGAGCTACTGCTAACAAATGCATGAGTCAGTAGCATTTTTTATCATTTGTCATAAGACATCAAAACTTTTGAAATGATTGCTGCAGCCGAAAATACATAAACAACGTATCAGCATAACATAAATCTTTTAATCTTTTTTTGAGGAACATCAATCCTGGTACCGTAAAAAATGTTATCGATAAATTAAGACTTTCGTCTTGGTTGGATATAAAGTAACTGATATAGATTGCATAAATTATTTCTGATTAATTGGTCACATTCATTTTGCACCTATGTACACAGAATTAAAGAGTGAAATATCTATATTCAGCTCTATTTGCTATAACCAGGTTAATTTTAATCTCTCCATCACCGTCATAAGAAGAGTTACTACCCAATGTAACAGTGTAACACTGTTACATTGATTTCTTTTTTGGTGAAATCGTAAAGAATTATTATTGAGCATATTCTTACCTTGACCTTATTTGTTCTCGTTTTAAATCATTCATTTTCAAACAGGGAACTATATCTGTACTTTTGTCGAAAAATGTGTCTAAAAATGGGATACCTGAATATTATTTTTGAATACTGTATTTGAATTTGTGTATCATATCATCAGTTTGCAATGCATACTTTAACAAAGAGTTCGCCATTTCTACTCTCGCTTCAAATAACCGTAGCCAATTGACAGGTGCAACCGTATTTCTTTATAACAAGACAGGCTTCTTCAAAAAACAGAATATATGCATAGACGTCTATGCATATCAAGTGAACAAACAGTGACTGCATTGCTTCACTCAATCTGTGTCAGATCCCTTTGACAACCTACACTATAGGTGTTGTAGATATCGCATTTGAGAATCATGGTAGCCAGAGCATGAAATATGAAATTTAATGGAAGAATAATATAAAAGTATTTATATCCAAGCAGTATCACGACATAGTAAATACAAGAAGGTTGAATAATCTTAGTCAAGAGGTATGCAATCTTAATATGGCACATACATGTGAAGAAATAAGTATTTAAGGTATAAGATGTAAAATATTTCAAATTATGATGGAAATAAAGTTTTGAAACTTCTCCATTAATTTGTTAATATGAGACACAGAGCACAAACAACTACAAAAATGGCGTTGACTATTAAGACATACAGATAAAATAAAAATATGTGATACAAGAAAAGATTAATGCGCTTCCAATCATCAGAGTAACTTTAAAACACCATTTAGGCCATTTTTATTTCATTAATTACATCTTAATGGCAATTATCTCGCTTTTGTCAAATATGTTGATTAGGCTCAGTGTCTCATTTATTAGCTCAACCCTCCCGGTGGTTTTCTCGATGAAGTATCTTCTTCTTCTTCTTCTGAATGGAAATAATCCCCTCCGCACCGAGTTACTGAAAACCCACAACGGATTAGCAGGGAAGGTCTCTAATGATAAAACGAAAGAAGATCCGGGCATGTGGGAGGAGTGCTAGGTGCGCCAGGTTATCCGAGACGTGGTCGGAGTCCCCCAACAGCCTGCACAGCCCCCGCCCAAAGCAAAAAGTGCCCGTCCCAGCTCATAGTTATCATTCAGCACGAGGCCACCGTGCTCACACTCTGGATTCATCAAGCTTGCCTCAAGAGAGAAGCAGACTCATTGGCGTTCATCGCGGTTGATGAAGTATCTTGACATTAGAAAAAATAACAGGACCGTAAGGGAAGAGATATTTCGTCAAGAAGAAACTTTATTAGATCTTGATCACGAGATATAATTTGCGATTAGTTGAGCAAACATTTTTCAGATCTTGATGGACGAGACATCTCAATGAAACAATTTGGAGGGTTAAATTTAACTTGAAAATTAATGTATAAGGCTACGTCCATAGTGCGCCGCTTCCAGCTTCCGGCTTTATCGCGGCAGTTGAGCGGGGAGGAAAAGTAGCGTAAACTGTATTGGTGCGGTTATAGTGCACCTGCTTCCCTGCTTCCGCCTGCTTTACCCGCTTCCACCCGCTTTTTCCGGAATGAATTATTAATTCTTTTTCCCGCTTGAACCGCTTACCCGCTTGGCTCGCTCGTTTAGATTGCTGTGTTATTCCGTTCTGCACTTCTACGCTCTTTGGTGGTTGGAATAAAATGGAAGCAGACAAAGATGTTTTAATTTCCAAGTGTTTCTAAAAAGTGTAATTTGGGACAAAATATTTTTTTACGTGATTATGTGGATCCAAACATTGTTAAAAGAGCATTTGCAACTTTCTTCATTGATATAAATTATTTTGTAAAGAATCCCATACGTTTAAAATATTAGTGCGGGTTCATTCTAATTTGCACTAATTTCAGATATTTTTCCTTCTACTTCGGAAATCAAGTTATCAAATATATTTTTCCAAACTATACTGCTCTGAAATTCAACTAATTCCATTTCTAAATCATGGATACCCAGCCACTTAAATTCGTTTTACTCCATTGTTTCGAATTTCGTTTTGTATGAATATAAAATAAAGTGAAATGCATTTACCATGTTTTTAAATTGATTAAATCTATCTTCAAAGGCCTTGTTTTATTTACTGTATATAATCATTAAATATTTTTTTATTGTATTTTCTTGAATGTCAAGCGTATTTTCCATTGTTATTGTGTTTTAAAAATGTTTTTGTAACTGTGGAAAATATTTCATGATTTTCATTTCCAAATCCCTAGTAAAAATGTCGTCATAAATATCCTAGTATTCTCAAACATCATTAAAACAATTTGTCCATTTCCTTGAAGTTTTTTTATTTACTTCATTAAAATGCTGAGTGTGATGTCGCATAAAAACATAAAATCATTTGACTAATCGATATTTGAAAATTCGTCAAAATTATTGTTTTTTTTTTCATTCAAAAAGAGCGTAATTTCTTCTTAATAAATGACAAACCGATTAAGAACTTGACCCGAACTGAGACATCGAACATTATTGTATATCAAAATGTTGTCGCCAAACGCGCGTTTTACACGCCTCATATGCACGGGGCTTTAATAAATATGTCTTTATTATTAGTATTTACCATATGTGTTCATTCTCAAGCGGTACCTACTTTATAAATTTACATATTCTACTCAATAGGCATTCACATAAATTTTAAAACAGCATTATTTATGTATAATCAATAAATCTAAAACCAGGGTGTCAAGATTTAAATCAACAATTAAAATCATGATTTTAATCAAATGATTTTTTTTTAATCACTGATTTAAATCACAACTAAACACACATTTTTATAACTAAGTAAATGCTCCACAGAACAATCACAGAAGCGGTCAAATGCTTTAATCTTTCTTACTCATGGTGATTTCAGCACTAATGGCTACACCTAGCAAAGAGGGAACTGGGTCAATTACTGCATATTATAAAAGATTGCAACATCCAGTTGTAACTTAGATTATACTATGTACTGGAAACAGTATTGTAAATACACATGACATCATAAATCTAAATGCCAGGAAGAGTAATGTATAAACATTCCTGATTAACAACACTTATAATATAAACACTTAAAGGAAGTACGTAACAGTTTGATTCAAAATTATAAACTAAAGGGGTGACTGATTTCATAAACAAAAAACAGTTCGAAGTAAAGTTTTTTAAGGCTCAGCTTATTCTTGTGGTGTGCAATAGAGATTAAAGAGTAGAAATATACATATTCACACAGCCATTAAAATGTCAACAGGAAGAAAGAAAGATCCAATATGAATTAAAAGTAAGCGAAAATTAATTTATTATTGCTGCTCGGCTGTTTTATTATTAGAATTTACTATAGTATGATTATTTCTCTGTCCTCTATTCTACTTCTCACACTGTAGTTCAGGTCTGTCACTCTTACTGATAAATTTGTTAACATGATGATGTAATTTACTCAAGAAAGACTATGTAGGATGTTAACTTGTGTTTTAAAGTTAAACAAATGTTAAGTAAATATTGATTTACCATGTCACAAACTCAATTTTTTATTTAAGAAATTTATACATTTTTTTGTAAACACAGTTGAGAAACTACAGAAATTAAAATAAAAAAATCTGATTTAAATAAAAAAAATCCGATTTAAATAAAAAATTCCAATTGATTTATTTTTTAATCATGATTTTTTTACACCCTGTCTAAAACATTTTACAAAAATCCTTTGTGCAATTTTTTTTCAATTTTAAGTTTTTTATTAACACTGATATTTTCTTCATGTTTTTTAAAAGAAGGGTTCGAAAAATATCAAAAATTTATGTATATGATGAAATGATAATTTTATAAAAATCAACGCGTGTGTCATTTAAAAAGCCTGCGTGGGCCAGTGTGACCCTCGGGTCATAGGTTCGCCATCCCTGAAATAGATCCTCGTGTGATAGCTCCATGTTGCAAACTGACAGGCGGTCCAACGCGCGTTGCACTATAACCACCCCCTGCTAGAATCGCGCGGTTTTACAACGCTGTTTGCAACTGCCGCGGTTTAAGCGGTAAAGCAGGAAGCTGGAAGCGGTGCACTATGGACGTACCCTTAGACACAATTTTATACCCCGCGTGTGTAAATTTGAAATTGTGTTTATTCTTAATCATGCCATTTTTTTGTTTCCTCAGGGACTTGCGATGCTTGAGAAACACCATTCACGCCAATCTCATGTTCACCTACCTCCTTTTGGACATTACATGGATATTTACGGCCAAATTACAATCGAGCCAGAACTACGTTTCCAGTCGCGTAAGTATCAATTATGAATGGAATAAAAACTAATTTTTGTAAAATTGCTTCTTGAAGAATGAAATCAATGGCTTTTGTGTCCTTAACATTACATCCAAGTTATTGCTTTGAATCATAATTTAGGTCGGAAGCGTATTTGTTGATTTTGTGTGTGGCACTTGTAGAATCTATTTCTAAATTTTAAAACACTTGAATGCGATTTATTTATCTAGATTGCCTGTTTTTTGACTATTTTCCTGACTTATCTAATGGGGACAAACTTCTTCTGGATGTTCGTGGAAGGCCTCTATCTATTTATCCTGGTCGTCAAGACGTTCTCAGTGGACAATATAAAAATATATGTCTATGCTTTTGTCGGATGGGGTGAGTCAGAAATAATTGCTATTATTATGTAACCATTTTTGTACACATCGCTCACTCCTTTCAACAACGTCATATCTCAAACAACGTCATATCAAAAAACGTGATTTTTCGGGAGAGTGATTTTAAAGTTTAAAAATATTTTGAAATGTATTGAAAATAAATATTACTTCTGCTCTCTATCGTCTAAACATTGAGCGGATGGATATGACGATCTTGCAGGGATGTACTACTCTTTCAAGGCAGTCTGAAAACAGACATAACTACAAATCGCCGATTTTTGAGATATGACGTTGTTGAAAGGAGTGAGCGATATATGCGATATAAGTAGTGTAAAATACATCTTTGACTCTTCAATTATCCAACTTATTATTTTCACGTTCTTTGCTAGTACTAGCTGTGCACTGTAATGGAGCAGTGTATCAATAATTTTTATAAATGTGGAATGGATGGAACATCCTATTCGAAAGTTTAAGTAAAAGAAGTCATACATGCAGCTTTTCCGGATTTTCCGGAAATCTTTCGGAAGATAGTTCGTTGCGGCCTTTCCGACAGAAAAAATATTTACTGAATATATAATATATAATTGAATTTTATAATTTATAATTGAATTTTATAATTGAATTTTATAATTTATAATTGAATTTTATAATTTATAATTGAATTTTATAATTGAATTTTATAATTTATTATTTAGTTTTATAATTTATAATTATAATTTTATAATTGATCCCGAACCGTTGTGAATAGCCGTTGTATTGCTTCAGTACGACGTTAATTGAAATACCTATCTACCTAAAGTATTTATATTACTATTCTAGTGTTGCTATGGATACCCTTACCATGCTTATGTATATAGCTAGGATCCTCTAATTACTCCTCTTGGTCCTATACAAGAAAGATAATGCCAGTCTGTTAACACTGGGTCTCTATCTGGTACATAAATATCCAGGAAACCGGACTAATTCTTCGAATTTTATGTACATGGTATGTGTAGAAATAATCCAGCTATTACTAATACAACGAGATAGGTATAAGTGGCAATCTTGCAACTTGGCAGTCAAGGAGAAAAGACATTCATGCGTGCAAAGTCACGAACCCATTGGGCAAAGCCGTTGGGAGCTATACACTCAGTCAGCATTTGTTCCGTGAGACAGTCGTATTCGTAATGACCGAGCGGGTAGAATAACGAATTCTTATCAAACTCTGCGTAAAAAAATGAAAATTGTTCGCAGAAATTGTTCAAATGATTACGAAGTGTTTTTAATCACTTGAAGACTGTCAGTGGAAGACTCCTAATTATTCTCGCACAAAGAAGGCGTAAAAATGTTGCAGCAACATCAAAATCATGTAGATTTTGTTTTTTTACTATGAAAGTAGTGTCCATCAAAAGTACTGTGACAACTTCACAGCTGGGGGGTGGGGAATTACTGAACAAAAAGTACCAAGTCAGTACTGCTTTCTGGAGTATTTTAATTGATGACTTTGTACATAAATTTACAGTTGCTGAAGAGTTCAGATACAAAATTGCCCGTACTGGGACTTGGTCGGTTCCCTACCTGGAACCTCTGAGTCTCGCTAAATCAACCGCACCGTTGAAATCTCAGCGTAGTCTGCCCTCTCGTTCTCTTCGTACTCGGGTCGGCCAAAAAGGGGTGGGGAACGTCCTCCCCATTGGCTAAAGCTCTCCTTGGCGGGCTTTCCCAAAGATTCCAGAATGTTCTAGCGCCACCGAGACGACTTGTTGTCTGAAATCCCTCCGACCACAGGAGACGTCGGCACAGATGAAAGACCCCCGCCTCTTCTGGGAACCAGAACCGCACCTTGGTGTCTAGACAGCCCGAACTCCTCCATCGGTGGGAAGAAAGAGCGTGGACGCGTTGTCACAGTACTCTCCATCAGTACAAACGATTAATAAGGAATATTACCTAGATATTCATCGCCATGAGAGATATGGAGTATTATAAAAATCCAGTCACCCAGATGGCACAGCCAAGATCTGGCGACTTTTGACTTCTGGCTTTTCCCAAAGCTTAAATCATCTCTGAAAGGGAAGTGATTTCAGACCGTGGATGGCGATTCATGAGATCACGATGAAAGAGATGAGGGTTTTTCCAACAATAGATTGCAGGATGTTTTGAAACGTGTAAGATACTCTGGAAGAAGTTTTTGATTTCTCACGTGCCTACTTTGAAGGAGACTAGGCGAAAAAGTTATAAATCCGTGTATCTTGTTTCATATTATACGGCTGAATCTCTCTATATTAAAAAAAAGTTGCCGACGCCGCAGGATTGAAAACTGTGTTGTTTAGCTCGATTCTTAAACGATTTCCCGAGAAAGTACTGATCGGAAAAAACGAAATTAACATTTGTTCTTCATCGTATTCCCTGGACAATTATTAAGATTTTTTTCCGATGCGGCTATTAGTTTAGGGTTTATTAAGTGTCAAAATTGAAGAAGCGAAATTTCTTTGAGCAAAACACATACAAATTTTCAGTCTTCAGCCGTGAGTTTTTTTAAAGAATACCTCTCAACGTAAATTTTTGCAGCTCGTCGAGGTTTTTTTTTTTTTTTTTGAAAATTTAATTTGGTTCTTTTTGAAATTCGGGAAAAATCAGGACATTTTTGTTACTTTTTTTTAAAACTGCCGTATCTATATTTTATTACTATTAGTTTTTAATTTTTAAAATATCGCAGTATACCTCAGAATGTACTCTTTCTTACGGTACTACTATTTTTGAAATCGGTTAATAATTAAATTGGATGCGATCAAAAGTTGGTCAGACAAAATTCGGAATCTTTGGATATTTTTGCTACTTTTTGTTACAACCGTTAACTAAAACTGTCATATCTATATCGTATTACTATTAGTTTTTTATTTTGAAAGTAGCGCAGTATACCTCAGACTATACTTTTTCTCACGATACCATTATTTTTAAAATTGGTTCATAAATAAATGCGATGCAATCAAAAGTTTGTGACACAAATTTCGTATTTTTTATTTCGCGGAGCATTGTATCGCGGAGGGTTGTATTTTTGACTATCGGGTTTGCCAGATATCAAATTTATCGTAGCAACAATTGCCCTAAAAACGATTTCTTTTTATTTGGCGAGGAAAAAGGCTCGCTTTTTTCCCTCTGTTCTTAGACGGTTTACCGAGAAAGTACAAAGTACACATCGTAAAGTTTGGAGATTAACAGGGTTTACTTAAAATTGTACAGGGAACAAGATGCAGAAGATTTTGTACTGATGTGGCTATTAGTTTAGGGTGCATTAAGTGTTAAATTAAAAAAGAGTGAAATCACTTGCTTAAGAGGTATTGGTTTGGGAAGCAAACCAAACGGGATTTCGTGGCAATCCCCTGGGCTCGGCGATCTTAAGCGAGCAGGGGCCTAAGCCCTCGCTGTGACGTCATGGACGTGTTGGTTTGTTCTTCATCGTATTCCCTGGACAATTATTAAGATTTTTTTCCGATGCGGCTATTAGTTTAGAGTTTATTAAGTGTCAAAATTGAAGAAGCGAAATTTCTTTGAGCAAAACACATACAAATTTTCAGTCTTCAGCCGTGAGTTTTTTTTAAAGAATACCTCTCAACGTAAATGTTGGAATGTTGGTTACATATGGAATGTTGGAATACATGGAATGTTGGTTTGCGAAGCAAACCAAATGCCATATGTAAAAGAGTGTTGGTGTAAATGGGATTGCGTAGCAATCCCCGGGGGTTGGCGAGCAGGGGGCGGAGCCCCCTAGTACTTAAAAAAGACATTGAAAATTATTTTATTTCTCGAGCACAATATTTTAAACCCACGAAAATTTTGTAAATCTCTCATTAAATAATGAATTTAATTCCCCAAACCCTGACCTCTATCGTATCCTTTTGATGTTGGTCTATTTCTGGCATTACACTGAGAAATAGAAAAAATAATATTACTATGTGTGACTAGACAAGATGTCTTTAGGTTTAGGAGACAAAATCATTGAGCATGTACGACCACATAAATGTAAGTTTTAAATAATGTAATTATTAATATGTAAATTTAATTAACAGTTTGTTACGATTTCATGAAAGTTCTCAGTCATGAAAGTTTAATGCAGTAAATTGATTGTTTTATTCTAAATACTTTTTTTTTAAAATCTAGAATACTTTATTAAAGGAATGTGAATTCTGTTTAGTAAACTTCAACGCTAAATTCAATTATGGTCCTGAACTTAATAAAATTGATGAAGAAGGAAAGGAATAAAATATGAGTGGATGAGAAGAAATAAATTATCTTCAGAAGTTTCTTCGTTATTTCTATTATATGCCATTTTACATGGTTTTCAGTAAATCAAGGGGATAAAAGTGTTTGGGGATTTTTTGCTTGTTTAGTAGCACTATAGAATTTTACTGAATATGGATGTGCATTTTTTTTATATTGAACTAGAAAAATACCCGACCTTACTCGGTTTGAATTGGTTTACTCTAAATTGAAGCGATAATCAAAATATATTATAACGTACGTTTTTTGTAGGGTTAAAAAGTATTTGAATACCTTTCGCCATCTTAATAATTTCTACAACTTACTTTGGACACAAATCCTACACATGCATATCCATTCATGTAATACATTTCACATACATCGCACTCTTGCTATATAGCAAAGCTACAAAATGACGAAAGGTGACACTAAGGTAACTACTACAAAAGACGATTTTGAGGGAGATTTAGAATTCCCTTTCTTAAGTTATTTTCATGTTCAACTCAGTTAATAAAAATTACGATTTACGGCGAGTGCTCTCGCACTCATAGTGAACAAAACAATATTTTTTTTACTTGTGGCACTCTTGGATCCGGTATGTGACATTGTGAAATTTTGCTATCTTCTCTTGTCTCTTGCTATCTACACTTAAAATTTACTGAAAATTTATTCTAACTTACCTGCCATTTTTAAGTCGAATACTTTGTGGTGGTGTTGCGTGTGATGAGAAGAAAAACACATTTATCTATATAAATAAGAATGGAGTGTTTGTTTGTACATTCAATATTTTCGACCCATTTCAAGTTTTCTATCCGTTTTGGACCCTTCTGATGCCGAATCCGCCATTTTCTCGTTTGGTGTCTGTCTGTCTGTCTGTCTGTCTGTCTGTCTGTATGTTGTGCCCTATACACGTCCACACGGTTTAAGATATTTTCATGAAAATTTGCATGCAGTGAGTACTTATCTTCATTTAAAGAGTGGCATTGGTTGCGAAAGTCTGTCTGTCCGTCTTTCTGTTCTATGCTCGATTTTGTGTTTGTGTGTTTGTGTAGACATCACATGAATTGTATTCCAGATATTTGATTGCAGTGTATTTTATTATATACATTATCTAATAGTTTAGTGAATGCAATATTAAACATTTCTTTATTGTTATATTTAGACGAGTTTCATGCTAAAACACCTGAGTAAGTATACTTAAATCAACCATAATTTGGTAGTTTTGGAAAAATTGGAATGTCTATTGAATATTACGATTAATTCGATTGCTTTACCAGTACTGCTGAAAAAGTAATTATTCTTCAATTTTTTTTTTTTTTTATGGAATTTCATTTCTGATACGTCATTTATTTCGAGTCTTATATTTATTCTTTGCGCAATGAAAACGATTTACGAAAATTTGGGACAGACGATATTTTTCAATGAAACGAGAATGAACACATCGCGCGAGCAGTGATATTTTTTCTGGTTCTTTCGCTCTGAATTAATTTCACATTTCTAAATTTTGTACACTTTTAGTTGTAAGTTGTGGCAACTGTGCGCGATCAAGAGATAAAATTGAATCACAAATTAATATCTTTGGAACAATTTTTTACATCTTTTATTTTGTACACTTTTAGTTGTAAGTTGTGGCAACTGTGCGCGATCAAGAGATAAAATTGAATCACAAATTAATATCTTTGGAACAATTTTTTACATCTTTTATTTTGTTTTACTTCGCTGTTTCCTGTTTTAAATATTTATTATTTTAATAAACGTGTTTTCCTTCTCATCACACCCAACAGCACCACAAAGTATTAGACTTGAAAATGTTAGGTAAGTCAGTATAAATTTACAGTAAATTTTAAGTGTAGTTATGCCGTTATTTAAAGAATAATGCCGTTATTTAAAGAATAATGCCGTTATTTAAAGAATAATGCCGTTATTTAAAGAATAATGCCGTTATTTATGGGGGTCCGGGACACATCAAAAAAGTTTTTTATTAATTAATTTAGAATTTTTAATTTTTTTGTACTGATTACCCATCTAACTAATAAGCGAAATCACAACACAAAATTGTTCCCAAAGTTTTTTAAAAATTTTAAATTAAAATTTTTTGAAAAAAAGAGGGGTCATTTTAAATTGCTAAAACTTAAAATATTCTTGATAAATTTTCAAAATTATTGCAGTAAATTATTCACAAATTTGTAAACTTTAATTTTGATTCAGTAATTTCAAAATATTAATTTAATAAAAAATAAAAAATATTTGAATGAAAATCTTTGAAAATTTTAAGGTACTTTTTTGTTTAAAAAGTCATATTTTTAAAAGTAAATATTTGTTTCAAATTTGCTGAATCAAAATTAAAGTATAATGTTTGAAAAAGATATATTCCAAATTTCAACCCTTAAACTTTATCGGTTTTTGACTTATAGCAATTTGAATACAGGAAATCTTGAAAAAATGTATCATGGAGAAAAACGCATTTAAAGTTTTAAAGACAGATCTTGATGCCATGACAACAACTGTCAAGAGTGTTTGATTTCCAAAACAACGCACCACAAAAATTATTATATCTCTAGTTCTAATTAAGATAGAAACATGATTAAGACGTCATTTTAAGCAGAAAAACACAGAGAATTTCTTAAAATAATAAAAAAAAATTCGAAAATTTGACGATTTTTGTGTCCCGGACCCCCTTAAAGAATAATGCAGTTATTTAAAGAATAATGTCGTTATTGAAATAATAATAATGTTTAAAAATCCAAACTAGAACTTTTTCCAACATTAAAAAATTCGTTGTAGTAATGACAGGAGAAGATTGCAAAATTTCACAATGTCGCATACCGGAGGCAAGAGTGCCACAGGTAAAAAAATATTGTTTTGTTGACTATGAGTGCGAGAGCACTCGCCGTAAATCGTAATTTTAATTAATTGAGTTGCACATGAAAACAACTTAAGAAAGGGAATTCCAAATCTTCGTATAAATCGTCTTTTATAGTAGTAACCTTAGTATCACCTTTCGTCTTTTTGAGCTTTGTCATACAGCAATTGTGCGATGTATGTGAAATGTATTACATGAATGGATATGCATGTGTAGGATTTGTGTCCAAAGTAAGTTGTAGAAAATATAAAGATGGCGAAAGGTGTTAAAATAAATTTTTACTCTACAAAAAACGTAAGTCATTATATATTTTGATTATCTCTTCAATCTAGAGTAAACGAATTCAAACCGAGTAAGGTCGGGTATTTTGCTAGTTATAATAATAAATATTTAAAACAGAAAACAACGAAATGAAACAACATAAAAGATGTAGGAAAAAATAGTTCTAAAGATATTAATTTATGATTCATTTTTATCTCTTGATCTCGCACAGTTGCCACAACTTACAACTGAAAGTGCACAAAATTTAGAAATGTGAAATTAATTCAGAGCGAAAGAAACAGAAAATATCACTGCTCGCGCGATCTCGTTCATTCTCGTTCGTTGAAAACTATCGTCTGTCTCAAATATTCGTAAATCGTTTTCATTCCGCAAAGAAAAAAAATAAGACTCGAAATAAATGAAATGTCAAAGCTAAAATTCCATTTAAAAAATAATTTTTTAAAGAATAATTACGTTTTTGGCAGTACTGGTAAAACAATCGAAGTAATCGTATTGTTCAATATACATTCCAATTTTCCAAAATACCAAATTATTGTTGATTTAAGTATACTTACTCAAGTTCTTTAGCATGAAATTCAACGAAATGTAACAGTAAAAATATGTTTAATATTGCATTTACTAAATTAATAGATATTGTATAAAATTAAATACATTGCAATCAAAAATGTGGAATAAAATTCATGTGATGCCTACACAAACACACAAACACAAAATCGAACATAGAACAGAAAGACGGACCAAACGCTAAAAAGGCAGATTTGGAATCAGAAGGGTCCAAAACGGATAGAAAACTTGAAATGGGTCGAAAATATTGAATGTACAAACAAACACTCCATTCTTAGTTTTATAGATTACAATAATTAAAAGTGTTATGTAAAGCAAAACTGTTTCTCTGTTTCACTTCGTTTGCAACACTTCTTTGGCTTTATAAAGATTGTAGGTTTAATCATTTAAAGTAAATAAGTTTAGTTATAATCCTTTAAATTTTTCTTTGGCTGAACATTTTTTTAAATCTCTTGATTTTTCCGCCTTATCGATGTTAATAATACAGCATCATTAGTTAAAATAGGATTGAAAACTTTTGTTTAAAACTGTACTGAACCATATAGTGTATCTTTATATCAATATTAGCTGAAGAGTATATTAATTCATTTTTATACTTCCCTTTACGAAAAAATGTTATTTGATGATCATTTGAAAATACGCAAAAGCAATTCACGATGCATTAGCACTACCAACGCCATGCTAAATGGTATTAAAAGTGCCTTTTTTACATCTATATTAGCCAAAATATTTTTTTTCTTCCAGTGTTATCTCGGGTTTTTTTTTATAATCGCTCATGCATGTGCAAATAATTCATTTACAATAGATATTAGTATAAAAATTGTATAACTCCAGTTAGAATTTGGAATATGAAATTATTCTAGCAAGCTTTTCGACTTTTTTTCTCTCTAACAGAGAAAATATTTTTAGTGAGGTCTAAGAGCGAAAAAATTTACAAAAACACTTTCTCTTCGTTACCTCCTTGAAAAACACACATACTTCACACACAATTAGACATCTAAAAATAAACCCCAAAGTATAATTTAAGAACAGTATACACAAAACAATCGTTTAATAAACTTAGCACATTTTTAAATACTTCGGTATAACTTAGATTTAAAAATATATCCAAATTTCTATATCAATTGGAATCGAAAATTTGGCATTTGCTCTTCATATAAATTTACTTTATCCTAATCTTTCGATACTTTATAAAACGTGTTTTTCATCTTTTATTTCTTCACCTTATCTTTCTAGATATTTATTTTTTATTTTCTAATGTGGATACTTTTATAACGAAAATTAATTATTTGACAGCATGTATGTTACTTTAAAAGAAAACTATTAAGTTAGGACAATGAAGCAATCAAAATATGATTCCTTTATTTTTGGATCTATTTATTTAATAAATATTACATTTCTAAATTGATACAAAATTTCATGTATTGGGAAGAAATGAATTTTTTCACTTAAAAACATTGTAGACTATGAAAACTAAAATAGTATTACATGCTATGAAATGTGAAACAATAAATAATTTCTGTCAAGCCCCGCGATGAAGCAGTTCAGTAAAATGTTTGATATAGTATAAATGTTTATAATGGACATAGTGTACTATCTCTTCAGATTTCAAGCTTGAAAGGAAAACATATATTTCGTATTTCCCCTTCTATTGAAGACAAAATGCACTATACGAAGGCAACGTGCTAAACCTTTCTGATGACATAAAAGCAATTTCTCACTGCAATGTTCTTTTAGCTCCGTTAAACACGTCGTCACAACAGACAGATTTAATCTCAGCATTTATACGCAATAATAAGCAATGACGTGTGATATGTTTTTACTGAGATCTAAAAGTATGAATTGCAGCAAACTTTTTCAAACTCGTGGAATTGGGTAACGGAGATAGCATTAAACTTTCAGTAAAAGCTGAAAATATTTCGAGAAAAAGACAGTTAAATATTATATCTTAATTTAAATTTAGTGACTTTACGTGCGTGGCACAGAAGGTAACAGTATTTGTTTGTTATCGAATGGCATCAAAGCAATATAAAGTCTTATCAAGATTCATTCGCCAATTTTACCACTTAGTTTAAATATGCTTGGTTTGAGCTATGGAAGCTATGGTGCATAATACTAAAATTATACAGAAGAGTTCTCCAATCTATAATGAAATTCTTCAGCAGCCTGAATACAGAAAGCAATGAGAAACATGGAAGTTAAAGATCAGCACAGAAAAGAAAATATAAACGAAAATTGGTTTAACTTCCCAAAATGCCTGGTCCTTTTTTAACAAGTTAATGAGATGCAATTGAAATGGTTCTCAGATTCAAATTGTAGTAACATGATCGAGGTATGCACTTTTTGTCCTACGCATGGCATTAGAAATGAGGATAAATACCGGGAAGTTCATGAAATGCTTTGTATTACAGACTAATTTTATTTCATTTGCGGAACTTAAGAAAGGGAATTCTAAATTTCCTTCAAAATCGTATTTTGTACTAGTAACCTTAATATCACCTTTCGTCAATTTGTAGCTTTGTCATACGGCAAGGGTGCGATGTATGTGAAATGTATTACATAAATGGATATTTATGTGTAGGATTCGTGTTCAAAGTAAGCTGTAGAAATTATAAAGATGGCGAAAGATGCTTAAATATTATTATATTCTACGATAAACGTGTCATTATATATTTCGATCATCTCTTCAATTTAGAGTTAACCAATTCAAACCGAGTAAGGTCGGGTATTTTGTTAGTCAAATAATAAAAACTAGCCGGGCTGCGCCGGCTATCGCTCGGCGGTGTGTAATAGTTCTTTTTTTTAAACTTTTTTACACACCGTAATTAAACATGTTTTGATTTGTATATTTTATTTATTTTTATGAAACAAATCTTCATATCATTGCGTATTCAATCAAATATTTAAGGAAAGTTGGTCGAAATATACATATACCGCTACAAAACTACCCATGTCTAGTAATATTTAGCAGGAAATAGACATAACATTAAAATCTAACTCCTAAATAATATTTCTGCGATAGGTAATATACCGGAACACATAATACAAACAAAAATAAAATTCCAATCCCTGAAAAAATACAAAATACTGAAAAAAAAACCACGTATGTATCTATTCAAACGTGTTGAATTTCGACTTCCTGAATATATTGTGAAATAGAATAATGGGACAAAAGACTTTTCAACGATATTGACAAAGACAATAATGATTTATTAACAAAAAGAACACATATTTATAATACTTGGGAATCCTCAAATATATCCGCAACATCTCGCAGTCAACTCAAATACCCAAACACGGAATTCTAAATCAAATTAAAAAAGTAAACATTAATTCTGACGTGGCCAGATACCAGGTAGCAAAATTACGTTTAAATTACTTTCACATCAAAGGAAGAAATAAAAAGTCAGTTCAAACATAAATACTACAATTTAATTCCTTATTTTGCATAAAAATTGACCTCGGCTATTTGAAAACAGCAATAATTCAAAATATCTAGGTTGTTTTATTTACGTTGATTGTTGCCATTCAACGATACATAAATAACGTCTATTTCTGGTCCACGTACGTTAGTGTTTTATATATATAGATGAAGTTTAACATAGGATACTTAGCATTGTTTGGCGGTCTTAATTTTACGAATTCCTAGGGTACAACTACTATAACCTATTGTACATTCTGGAATTTCAGCAAGTAAGAAATATGTGGAAATTTCAAATCACTTAACTCCCCCTCTCTATCATAAAATTCTTATGCTGCATTTTCACACATTATCACATGGTTAAATGTACAAAACCTAATTGGAAAATTTTATAAACAACTCACTCATATTTTACTTCTGATAATTACTTCTTTCAGTTATCCCAGCGGTAATTGCAGCAACATGGGCTGGAGTGAAAGGACATTTTGGCAGCACAATTCCTGATGTCCTTGAACCACAAGGGTGAGTAGTAAACGCATTTTATGATGAAAACTTTTTTTATTTTCCAAATATTTTCACTTTTCTGAAACTGATTTATTCAATGTAATTTTCCAATTTGTATTTAAGCTATAATACTCTCAAAGCATCTTATTGGATTAATGTTACGAAACCTAGTGAATATGAAACTTACCAAGCTCAAATTGAGCGTTAGTTTCCATAATGACAAATTATTATAAATTAATTCCATTTATCCGTATAATTCGATGTGAGAGAGTTCCTCATCAAATCTAAATATAGTGGTCACTAGTGTTTTTAACATAAATACGTGTTTAAATTTGGTAAGTTATATACACGGTTTACCTATACGAAAACTAGCACCCCAAAAAATGCCATATTTGTCTCGTTTATGTATCATAAATTATAAGTGGTAATTCGATGGCTTAAAATTTGTTGAAAGAGGACTTAGATAGTATGCAAAAGGGTGGGTAGTAGGAATGTAGCGGGGATGGGGGGGAGGGGTATCTCTTGCACGGGAACTTTGAAGTTTTTCTCCTCAAACGTAATGGCAATGTAACTTTAGAGTGCGAAAAATTTGAAATTTGTCTCGATTCGCAGAAAATAATAGGATCTACCTTATTTAGCAGTAATAATTGGTAAAATGAATTTCTAATATTATAGGCCGATAAATGAGTTGAAGAGAAGAAATATTTCATAATGTCGAAAACATTACAAAAGAAATCTAAATAAAAATTTAAGAAACGTACATCATCTTTAAAAAAAATTATTTATTTTTCATTTTATACATTTTGTTATTTAAAATTTTAAAGCCATTTCGTGTGAAACATTTAACTTTATCAAAAGAGGAATTTCCAAATAAAGATATCACATCGTTTCAACTGTGTAACGTAAGGTAAGGTAATTCTAATTTACGTCTTACTAGAGCAACACAAAGGGCTATTAACGACGATCCGGGATCAATCCCCTAAATGAAAGACCGAGGACAACACCACGCAATTTTTGAACCACGGTCAAATGACGAGACAACACCTGAGCTAGCACCCCACACTCCAAATTTCCACACGAACCCAACGTGAGGACTTTCAGCCATGACAGATTTAAAGTGCACTATCCACCTCTACACCATACGCTTACAAACATCCATGCACTGGCCCGGATTCGAACCAGGATCCTTCCTATCTAAAGACTAACACCTTAACCACCAGACCGGTTGGTCATCTCAATTGTGTAACATTTGCCGACAATCATTAAATGTTAATAGGATACCTGCTTTGTCCACGTCAAATGGATTTGCTTACTTTCCAAAACCTAATGAAATCCAATATTAGATTCTGTAAATAAAAGATTAATCTCACTGAGATTGCCATTCATGTAAATAAGGCGCTTGAGTTATGAAAACACTATGATATAGTTTGTGAAGTAATAAATTTTCATACCCAATATAATTCCAGAAACCAATGTACTACTCATTATGCTTTCCGCTGATTTCAATATCGATGTTACAAAAATAAATGGCTTTTAGATTATAATCAAGGTGATTTATATATCACCAAGTACTCTGAGTAGCACTTGTATACATTTAACTAAAATATTGTTCCATATGTGTGTAGTTTAAATATTATTCCATATGTGTATACTTTAAATATTAATCCACGTGTGAACATTTTGAATATTATTCCATATGTGTATACTTTAAATAATAATCCACATGTATACATTTGGAATATTATTCCATATGTGTATACTTTAAATATTAATCCACGTGTATACATTTTGAATATTATTCCATATGTGTACATTTTAAATATTATTCCTTGTGTGTATACTTTAAATGTTGCCCTTATTTGTGTTTATTACTTCTCCTATTATTATCCTTCGAAAAATAAAATTATGTTTCACTTATAACAGCTAAGACTTCATTTACATCTTACCCCTCCTTTAATAACAAAAAGATTTATTCACTGCCTTAAGCAATTGTGACAGCACGTATAAAAAGTTTCAAATTGGGATGTGACATAACTTTCCATGTGACTCGATTCTATTTCAGAATGTAGCTTATACAGAATATTAATCATAAATCAAATAACCTTTTAGACCCGGTGCACACATCCGATTTTTTAACGTGCTGCGCTACTGCGTTGCCGCTACGGCGCCGAATCGCAACTATGCACACATAACCGTGAAATGACGCAAATTCATTTCGCGCCATTTGCGATGGATATCTAAGGAAGAAATTGTGTTTTTTTCGCTTACTTGGTGTACAAAAAATATATTTCGAAGCAAAATAGACGGTACTGGATACATCCATTGATCTCAGACTAACAAGAGGTGTATTTTACACATCTTTTGTGGATCCAGATAATTTCTTTAAATACTACCGAATGAATGTTCGATCATTTAACGATCGCCCGGAAAGATTACTGACAAGATTATGTCTCAAAATACTTGGATGCTACGTTTGGTTCAAGGCGCAGAATATGTGAGTGAGGCCATATGGTGAATGAGGGTGAATTAAATTAGTACCAGTCTGTTTTAATTTCACACATCAAATGTTCATCGCTCAGCACATACTATATCACAATTGGTGCACTCGCTGTTGATGTTGAAGGTGGTGGCTCATTACCGACCTCTATGGGTTGAACTCCATAATTCGGTTATAAGATATCATCAAATATGCTATTTGCGTCGAACTGAGAGGTGGAGGTACTTGGCACACTCTTATCAGGCATTTGTGCACCATACAATCGCCGAAGTAGTAGATCTTCATATTTCTTGACCGCAATAGTATTAAAACGCGGTGAGTTCACCTGAGTTCTTAGTGTCAAACTATTTCTCAAACATTTTAGCACTTTAAATTTCAATTTATACTTGAACATTAATTTGCTGGAATTAGATGTCATGAATATCGTCATGGGAATTCAATATCTGGGATGGGATATTTCTTAGGTTGTGTCAAGGTACGACGCCTATACTTTCCAAGAAGGAACCCGTTGAAATTCAGCTCGGATGTTCGGATCTCCTTGGATTCGCCATCTGTATCTTTCTTCCTGTTGACGTTTACTATAATTCTTCTGATGTTTATTATGCATATACTAGTATTTTGACATTTTGAAAAGTTTGCGATTTTCCGAAGTCCTATGACTAAAAAAGTATTAAATATATTAATGTTTTATTTTTATTATTATTTTTAAAGCGCAAAGATATTAAACAAATGACACCTCAAACGTGCTTTCAAAAATCGAGGCCGGAGCTAAACTAAATTAATGTGAGCGGCAGTGCGTATTTATGACTCAGCTTTGCGCTGTGATTGTATCAGACGATGACGTCAGCTCAAGATCAATGAGCATATAATTATTACATTCTTTGTTTAATGCTCCTTTGAACCCCATATCGTTCGTCCATGCATCGTTTATATTTTTCAAGTTATTAAATTTGTCGTCCTTACCTTTGTTTTGTGACACTCAAAAATTAAGCGTTCTACCCCGGTTTCGAAAGGCAAGAAGGTCTAATGGTATTTTGACGGTATTCTACGTCAAAATAACGGATGTGTGCACCTCTCGTATAGAAAACAAGGTACTTGAGACCGGAGAAGTGTGTGCGACGACCTTGAGGCGCCTTGGAGAACTATGGTAGAAATTGTACACACGTTGGACGTGCGTCGCAAATGCGGCTCCGGAGGTATGCGTGCACTACTTTATTTGATCTAATGTATCTCAGACTGCACTTGAGTTGTCGCAGCGGCGCCGCATGTTGAAAAACAGGATGTATGCACCGGGCCTTAGAGTTCAATTTTTAATTTTACAGGTCCATCAAAAAATATCTAGTCATGTAATACAAAACATGATGCATTATACCTCAGACTGTTTTTGCCTAATCTCCTTCAAAGCAGAGATGCGACATCGATGTCGATGTTTTTTAGAAAACATCGATGTTTTTAACAGCTATGTATTGGAGTCGATGTTTTTGTAACATCGATGTTTATACTTATCGATGTTTTTACATTGTTGATGTTTTTACACTGTCGATGTTTTATTTTTAAATGAAAAAAGTACCGTTATAAAAATTTTAAAATAACCAAGTAGCATAATTTTCATAATCAGTAAATTGAACTTACTTTTTGACCAAAGTGGCCAAGGGTGAAGGGTCTGAAAAGTAGAGATGCGACATCGATGTTTTCTAAAAAAACATCGATGTATTGGAGCCGATGTCGCATCACTAGTTACTAAACCAGTTTTAAGAAATGGGGGAAAAAGTTTAAATACACTGAATTTAAAAAACATCGATGGTTTGGGGGCGCTGCATTATCAACATCGATGTTTTAATTTTGAACATCGATGTTTTTCTGTCGATGCCGCATCAATAGTTGTTAAACCAGTTTTAAGAAATGGGGAAAACAGTTTAAATACACTGAATTTTGAAAACATCGATGGTTTGGGGACGATGCATTATCAACATCGATGTTTTAATTTTGAACATCGATGTTTTGCTGTCGATGTCACATCACTAGGTGCTAAACCAGTTTTAAGAAATGGGGTTGGGGGAGTTTAAATACACTGAATTTTAAAAACATCGATGTTTTTCAGGCAATGTATTATCAACATCGATGTTTTTGGGGCGATGTATTATCAACATCGATGTTTCAATTTTGAACATCGAAGTTTCAAACCATCAATATTTTACTGTCGATTTTGCATCACTACTTTAAAGCAGGTATCTTCTACATTTCAAAACAATCTGTAAAATCCATTGCTTGAATCGCCATCAGCGTGTTATCCTGAATTGCTTTCACGGACTGATATCTCTTTCCTTCCAGGGGAGATTTTAGCTGTGCTAAATCTCTTCTCTATGCTAAAGAGATTTAACTGTGCTTAGTCTCATGGAGCTAAATCTGGACTTTAGGGATGGTATAAGTGACTGTTTTTTTTTTTACCAGATAACCCTGTTCAAGACGTGATGAATGGGCGGGATCGTTGTCTTGCTGAACCTGTCAATCAACAACTGTCCACAAATGCGGTCTTTTAGTTCATACTGCATCCACCAGCTCATGAAGAACATTGAGGTTCTTCATTAATTGTTTAATCTGGAGAAGAGTATTCGTCATGGGCAATACATTTATAATAAAGAAACACAGTCGACATGGTTCTTACGTTGCTTCAACTTTGTCAAACCTTCTTGCTGTAAAAACTATCACAGCAAACCATTACCATCTACCATTGCAAAGAGTTTTGGATCATGAGAATAATTTATACGGAAGAATTTTCAAATTTAACAAACAGTTTGATTAGAATTCGTAGCTCTACTCGCTCGGTCATTTCTAATGCGAAAGTCTCACAGAACATACTCTCAGAATGTCTCCTTGATTTGGCTGCCCTGTTACATTAATGTCGCACAAACCATTCTCGATATATTAGTAACGGCTGAATATTTTCCGTACCTCTTATATGTGTATCGCACAATGCAATGTTTCACCAAAAAACTGATTCGAAATTTTTTGTGTTCTTATACAATGGTATCAACCTGTCACGCAAGCATACTTTACAATAAAAATATTATTGTATTATTTCGTTCAAAAGCTCTAAGTTCGTATAGGTATGATTATATAAGTTCGCTTGATTATACAAAATAAACTGCTTTTGTTACTAAATTTTGAGATTTAATTTATTTATAAAGCAACATATTTTTCAATGTTTATAAAACAAATGTCCATGACAGTAATTATGAGCACATAAATGAATTTGTCACAAAAGAACAAGCAGCTCTAGTCCGAGAAAGTCCAAGAGTCTACTAATCTAAAAGAATCTCTAAGAGCTTTACTTCATAAAACGTTATATAAAACTTGCTTCTCTATCTTTCAATACAAAATACAGATCAATGCTCAAGTTGTTTGGAACTGTTATTAAGTTACCGTGGAGAACACACTTTTCTAAGGCCTTCTACATGAGGGTAAAAAAGTCTGACAAAGGAGCTACTCTTTTCATATGGAAAAGCCGCTTTCGAGAGGTTGCTCTTTTTGGAAATTTATACAAAGCTCATTCCAAAACATTCTCTTTTTCATTTTAGAAAAGGATGTTGCACTTTGGATACATTTCCTCTTTTCACAGAATTTTTCGAAAAGTATTAAAAAACGATGTTCGCAACAGCAGCTTGTTCGAAATTTTAGTTTTATTTATCATATACTCCGTTCTGTTTTATAGTTATGCGAAGTGTTTGTTCATTCATGTTCGATTAAAATCCGACCATAATTCTAAATTTGTACTTTTATCGTTTGATGCTTTGCAATGTCTCAGAAATTGTAACTTCTTAGGGGGAAAGGCAGTGATTTTTATTTATGTGGAGTTCTGTGTTTTAAAACTTCTGTTTTTGAATTTCTAATTTCGTTTCAAGGAAACGATAAGTCACTTTGAATTCTTCGTATTCGAATTTACTTATAATGTCGCGTAGAAAAAAAAAAATTCAAAAGGAGAAAATTTTAGAGGTTTATTTCAAGAAAAGAGAAATAATGCAAAGCATAACAGAAGTGGAGAGAGAGAGAGAGAAATTATAAATAAATAAAAATAATAATCACCGTTAGATAAAACAACTTTTGATATTTTTTGATTAGTTACAATAGATTTTAGAAAGTTCTATGATGTCTCCTTTTTCCAAGAACACAAAACAAAATGTTTAAATTTTAATAAAAAAATTGAGTGAAGAGAATATATTGTCTCCTATCAAAGTTCAATACCAGCTTTTATACTGGAACTATGACTGTTTTATATCAGTAATATATCGTTTGGACAACTCAGTACGTGGCAATAGTTTTCAGAATTTTTTTATTTTGGTTATAGAATGAACTTTTATAGTAAATATCATCTTAATAAAATGTGTTGTTATTGATGTTTCCATAGCTTTTTACTCTGTTCCTTCCTTATATCCTGCTTATTTTAAAAAATCAATTTCTAAGATGTTTAAATTATGCAGGCTAAGTGAAGTAATAATTAAATTTCTCTCTCTATGTCACCCACGCTCAAAAATTGTGTTGCTATAGTGCAACGCTAATTAACTACCTAAATACCTGCTATGCTAATAAAAAAAATATTTTACTCAGAACTATTAATATAATTGAATTTTATAAAGCAAGTTCGGATACATTAGCTTTAATTTCACTATGCCTACTTGATCTAAAAGCAATAGTCAATGAAGAAAAACTAGAAATAACAGTAACAATTTAAGTAACAGTATGACACAATATGGCTTCAAAAAGGACAACTGGCCTATGAACCATCTTAAAGTATACAAGATCTTTAATGTTCTTTTAAAAATTTTAGAAGTCGTCTGTTTGAACAGTTGTTATTCCAAGACTAGTGCAACTTCCATATGAGTTCCCATTCGAACATACTCAAGTTCCCATTGGGCTAAACCTGTAGAAAATGAACCAGCCCCGAAAAAGACAAAGTTGTTATTCCAAGACTAGTGCAACTTCCATATGAGTTCCCATTCGAACATACTCAAGTTCCCATTGGGCTAAACCTGTAGAAAATGAACCAGCCCCGAAAAAGACAACTTGACTAACTTGTCCATCAGAAAGATCAGGAAGATTATTTATTTAATAAAATAACAAGTGCAAACGGGAATTAATTTAATAACTACATTATGGACTTCAATATCTGATGAATGTTTATTGAAAATACTTTACTTTAATTTTCTTCACAAATCGACGGAAAAGTTGCTTTAATTGTTATCAGTATCAAAAAAATCTTAAAATCTTACAAATGTTTAAAATTTAATATTTGATATATCATTCAAATTTTAATAAAATTATAGAAGTAATTATAGAAGAAAAAAATAGAAGACTGCGGAGAACATAGGCTAAATCTTAACCACCGTTCTATTTGAACTAGGGAACTAAAACAATTCGAAATATCCATAGAAATAACATCGAGTATAAAGCAATTTCTCTTTATGCAGCTTAGGTTGTTTTACCAGTGCAGATCGAAAAACAATTTTATTCCAAACCAAATAAAATACAATATTTATTTTTGAACATACTTTTTATTTCCTCCTATGATGTAAATAAATTATAGATATTTGATTGATGGAGAAAGAATATTTTAAAATATTTAGTTTTACATAACTTCATTTTGTAATGGAACACGAAAAGCCCAAGCAAAAACCTCATTGATCATAAAAATTTTGCTACTCGGTATCAGACAATGTCAGAATAAATTTTTAACTTTTTTATTTGATTTAGAATTCTGTGTTTACGTATTTGAGTTAACACAGGGAAATGTTGCAGTCATATTTGAGAATTACTGAGTTTCATAAATCATTATCGTCTTTGTCAATATTTTTCTGTATTTTTTCGAATTGCTCTATTTTAAAAAATAAAGTCAAAATTCGGCACTTTGCACATTTTTCGTTTTTTAGAATTTTAATTTTTTTATAGGAATTTCGTTTTTGTTTGTATTTATATGTCTTAGTCTTTTATGTGTATTGAAATATATTATTCAGGAATTAAATGTATATGTTTGCATCCGAAGTAAATTGTAAAAGCTATGAAAAAGTTAAAACGAAGATAAAAGGATTTTCCATAAATTTAAATTATTGCATTTTTCTATGAATGAAAAGTGATTATTCTAATACATTTTAGAATCAACATTTCTGTACTCAGATGGAATAATGTTAAAAGTCACTTTTTTATTATTTTCGTGACAGCAATTTTAAGATTCAAGATTCAACATGTGATTCGGTGTTTTTTGACATATTATAATTTTCCACCTTTGTTTTCTCATAAACTGAAAGAAAAAGACTTACGACATTTTGCCACCTTATAAACATTAACAAACCAGACACCAAGATGGGACTTGCTCAATTTTTTGTACGAGAATTATATATATATATAAAATTCTCGTACGAGGCACGCAAAAAAGACGTTATTTGTTATCGCGTTTTGGCAACATTGTACGATTGTTTTACCACAAAGCCTCGCGCCTCAATTGAATTTATAGAGTTATCGGAAAATTATCGGATAAAAAAATGAATTTTAGTCGAGCTGTTGCAGTTAATAATCGAAATCAAAGAAAGTGGAAGATCTTTTCAGGGCCATTTAAAAAACGATTATTTTCAGAGCCAACAATTTTAGTTCAACAAGACGCTTGCACTTCAACTTTCGACAGTAAACTCAATGAAAAAATGTGGGTGCCTCGAGTGCTGAGTAAATGTACACACAAACAACATGCTGGGTATTCAATTTCCAAATCAGTGCTCACATTTCGAGTCAAAATTTACTCAAAGTTTTCATTTAAATTCTGATTCCAGAGGTACAGTATGTATCTTTTCTGTAATATAGCAAATTTAGATTTAAAAATATGTTTTTGGAATATCATATTTTGTAAACAATTCCTTCTGCTAGGACACATTGATGCGAGCTGAGCGAGTCTAGGTTCGCGCAGCGAAGTAATCCTCCAGGGGTTGGCGAGCGTCAGCGAGCAGGGGGAGGCCCCCTAGTAAAAGTAGATTTTACTTATTGTTCTTGCAATGTTCTCGCATAATAAGTATCGGAGTTACATTAAAAAGTAGTTTATCAACATTGGGAGTTTAATCTAATTGCGTTGAACAATAAATTATCTCATTTAGAGGAAATCAAATTTTATTCTTTAAAACAGGCCTCGAAATAGATTTTTTAATACAGGTGCACCTGGAGCACCTACGTTTTTAAATTAGGTGCACAGATTATATTTCAGTTGCACATTTAAAAAACGTATTATAAGAGCATTTATATTATGTAAACTACTTTATTAGTTGGGTATGTTTGGATATGTTACAAGTAGATAGTAAATACAAATATTTAAAAAAATTTTATCTGGGAAATTATTACTTACAAATATTTAGTCATCATAAGACATTGGTGGGCAATCAGAAACGTCTACGTATCTTTACCAATAAGGTTTAGTGTCAATCCTTTTTGTATTTTTCCTTCATTGCAACATAGCATTTTCTGGATTAAAGTTTTCGCATAGTGTGTAGTTAGCAATTTTAATTACGTTCCTTTAGAGCGAGAGAGGTCGATACTAATATTTTGCTAGACATCAAAATAACATAAATACGTTTCACACGCTTTTTTTAACGATAGGTGCACGAGTGCACCTAGAGGGAAAAAATTAGGTGCACAATTTTATTTTCAGGTATACAGTGCACCTGTACACCCGGGTATTTCAAGCCCTGCTTTAGAATTTTTATTGGCAACGTGCTGAAATCGTGTTCGAAAACAAGCCAATTGACGTGACGTTTCGAAATTTGCACAGGAAGCACGTTCCACCACACAAATATTTATCTTGGCATAAAAACCCTCATGCACTTGTGTTTTCTTTTATGATTATATATACACGTAACCTATCGCACTGGAAACAAAAGTTCTCTCTTTTGCAATATGAGTCATGGTAGCCCAATAGGTGGAGTCGCGGAGTGTGTTTATGGTGCACGTTATGTCTGGCATGGCCTCAAACGTCCTCGCATTATTGTGTGTAGAAATGTCGAGAGTGGGTTGCCAGTTCAAGTATTGATCTCGTCGTCTGACAGTGATTCGAAATTCCGAAGTTCGTCCCTTCTTTGATCTTTCCCTTCGGAATTGATCACTGTCGCCAATAGCTTTGAGTTGCTCTAGTGGGACGTAAATTCATCTACCTACCTTTAGCACTATCCACAACGAAATTGTTTAGGCAGCTATCTTATAAAGTAATCAGTCGAAACTGTGAATGAACAGTATCCAACATTCAATATTGCTTACATTTACACCGTTTAATCCAAACCAACAGGGTTTGTGACGCGATTACCACTTTTCCGAATATCGTAAGAAAACGGCAAGGTACAGGAATAGGAAAAAGAGAAATTGTTTTCCGAACGACTCTTCCCGTCTATAGAAATTCGATGAAGCAGAAACTCTTCCAACAGAATTTCGAAAGTGGAGGAGAACATCTGGGCTTCCGTCGAATAAGTCACAGATGACGGAATTTGGGGTCAGCTATTATTCGCTTGGTCTCAAAACTTCTATCAGGAAAAACTATTGATATTATGTCCGAAAATATATCCTCCAAAAACAAGCAATCAACTTATGTGCCTGAATTAATGCTTATTGATAAAAAAATAATCACTAATTTTGTCTGGGTAGGTAGGTAGTTAATTAACGTCGCAGTTTGGCAGTTTTATGGAGAATGGTCTATATTTGCTCAAGCTGCGCCAAACACAATACAAAGAATTTCAAGTCAAAATGTTCTGAGAGTCCAAAAAAGAGGAAGAGGGGAATATATGCACCCTAGCCTACAATAATGGACCGGACAGCAAGATATGATGGTATAAAGGAAAGAATACATGCTTTAATACGGAGGTAGTCCCCCACATGCTGCAATTACACTAGCAACCCTTCTGTGCATACTTTCAACAAGGTTTAGATACACAGCTATGGGTATTTCTATCCATTCCAGCTGCAAGAATGTCGCCAGCTCAGTTGCAGATTTCGGATGTGGTTCCCTGATCCGTAAGCATCGCTCTAACGTGTCCCACAAATGATCTAAGGAGTTTAGATCGGGACTCTCAGCAGGCCAGGGAAGACGTTTTACATCCATATCTCGATACCACTGCTTGACAGAGGCTGCAGCATGACATGTAGCTTTGTCGTCCTGTAAGTAACATTCGTCCATTCCATAAATTGGCAGAAATTAGGAAGAACCTGATTGTCCCAAATGTTCATGTAGGCGTCGGCGTTCAATTGACCATGAGTAGCATGCAAAGGTCCCAAGCCATACCACGAAAAACACCCCCAAGCAAGTAGTCGGATTTGGATTTTATGCAAATCCTCTGGCGTCCGGTGGTTCATTATTGTCGGAAGGAAAAAATCGCTGGAGTACTTCGGGTTTTTGAAGTCCATACATACCTAAATGATATTTATCCGTGAAGGCCTTTCTCTTTTGTATCAGTTAAAACTTTCTTTGTGTGTACGTCCATTTATTCAACGTTCTTTTAAGCATTTTGAAAAATATGTCCATAAACCCAACTCAACCAGCCAAACCATTGGGTACGTGGTATTTCAGTATAAAATTTCAATCACTTTTATGAGTTTGAATTATTAGCTTTCATACGTTATTAAACAGATCGCTTTACCCTTATTAGCATAGCAGGTACTGTCGATCTAGAATGAGAACTTATTTCCCATACCAGATCTGACAATCGTTATGAGAGGTATTTCCAGTGTACACAAACCATCGTAAGACGAGGATTTTACTAGCGGTTACCCAATACGGCATCTCTACAGGAAGCGCATACTACCTCAAAAACACTATCACCGTCCATATTTAACTGCGCAAGAATGCTCTTTATAGGATCTGGGCTTCTACATTTTAGGTGATTATTAAGAATCTTCCAATTTTATTTTGCTTCGGAAGAAGTTCGGCGGCGTAAAGAGGTGATTTTCTAATATAAATATTCTTGCCAGCAAACGAAAATCTTAACTAATGTATTCCCGATTCATGATTAACTGTACCAATGTGACGAACATTCTTCATGCATATAATTGGATACGGTTCGTTTCTACCGCAGCGAACTTTGTGGCTACGGAATGCTTGTGGTAGGCAGACTGTAATTCATGACGACTAGCACTAATTCATTTTATTCTCTACCTTTTCATGCACTATGAACAAAGACATTAATGCGAGTTCTTCTGAATAATTTTAAAAACTTACTTTTTCATTCTCCAAGTCGTTTGAAGATAACATTCCTTGTCTCAATTTGAGGAAAAAATAATATTCAATCTAAATGAAACTCACAGGAGACAGTTAAATTCATTTGTCACCCCCAACAAATCCTGGAAACGAAAAGAACTAGAGTAAATTTCTTCAAGCATCTTCAATTGAAAACTGAATAAGGTCCATTTCTCTACCACGGCATACTTTGCCGTAGGGTTGGGCCGTTCATGGGGTAGGTAGATGACCGTTTTATGTTTCATGAACAAACTAATGTACGTCCTTCTGAATACGTTTAAGGGGGCAACGTGGTTTAGTGGGATTACTCATTTCGCTAGCAACCTGTTAGTTGTAGGCTGTGCAGATTCGATTCCTACCTGAGTATTTTTCTCTCTTCTGTATCAGTAGTAGCTTTTCTTGTATGTATGTCCATTTACTTGACTTGGTTTGGTGCATCGTGGCCAAACGTAGTCCTTGTGCCACAAGACACAACATAATCAACCAACCGCGAATACAGTTAGTACTTCCATTTTTTTATTTTAAAAGTCTGCTACCTGAAGATTGTGTCCCTTGTCTCAGTTTAAGCAAATTTTTTTTTCTTTGACAGAAATACAGAAATAAATGAAACACATAAGACACGCTTGAAACCCTTTTGTTGCCCGCTGACAAAAATCCTTAAACTGCACAATCCTAACGATATGACGAATTAAGATACCTTTCGTTAAACATCACCAAAGGAAAATAGTGAAAGGTCTGCTTCTACGCCAACAGACTTTGTGGTAGGATTAGTTCTAGTGGTAGACAGACTGAAATTCATGCTTACATAGAACATATCATTTTATTCACTATCTTTTAATACATCATGAATGCAGAAAGTAACGCGCGTGCCCTACTGAATACGTTTAAAGGGTCGCAGAGGGTTAGTGGGTTTAGCCACTGTGATAGACACCTACGAGTTGTAGGCTATTGCAGGTTTAATTCCTACCTGGGTATATTTATTCATTCACATTGAAAGTGATATCAGTGAAAGCTTTTTTTTTATGTGTATACCAATTTACCTGACTTTGGAGCATTTTGGCCGAATATAGCCCTTGTGATATGAACCCAACCAACAGAATACAATTTAAAAGATTTCCTTTTTTATTTTTTCTTAGTCTGTTACCAGAAAACTGTATCCCTTGTCTCAGTTTAATGAAAGTATATATATTTCTTAAACTAGAGGAAATTCACAAAATAAAAACCAAAAGGAATTTATTAAAAACGAAAGTGTTGGTGGATCAGGGCGTCATCAGGGAGGAGCCTGATCCATACAACACAAAATGGTGTTTTCTACGAATATGAGCCGCAAAATGCTAAGAAATTGCTCATATACTCCCCCAAACACCATTGAAAACAAATATACAAAAAAGATTGAAATAATAAAATTTAAATCAAACCTGCAGCAGCATTCGGGAGACCGCCAACACGAAGCCAGAAGATCGCATCAAATGCCGCAACTCACTTAGTTCAACAAACCGCTTGCATGGTTGGTTTTAACTTTTCTTCTAGCTTTCGTTTTCACTTTCGTTTTCTGGTTTAATACATATGATTTTTATTTTTATTTTGTTCTTTCATTAAATTACGTTTTTGAATGATATATATATATATATATATATATATATATATATATATATATATATATCAGGGCTCTACTCCCGGGTGCACAGGTGCACTGTGCACATGAAAATAAAGTTGTGCACGTAATTTTTTCCAGCTAGGTGCACACAGTGCACCTAACGTTAAAAAAAAGGGGGAGGGGGGACGTGTTTTATGTTATTTTGATGTTTGAACAAAATTTTAGTTACGACATCGCTTGCTCTATAGGAACGTAATTAAAATTCCTAAATACACACTTAACGAAAACAAAATCGCTGTGCCGTAACGGGATTGTACAGGAGGAAGGTTTATTTGTGTCACTGCCACCAGAACTTTCCGATGATCGAAATATTTTCCAGATGGCTCTGTTAAAACGACTGTCGCGACAGCCGTGCGCCGTAGAATTTCGATTTGTAAAAATATTTTTTATTTACTATCTACTACGAACCTATATAAACATACCCAACTAATACAGTAGTTTACATTACATTAATACTTTTCTAAAAAAAAATTTTAATGTGCACCTAACATATAACATGTGCATCTAATTAAAAAACTTAGATGCACAGTGTGCACCTGTATTAAAAAATCTATTTCGAGGCCTGATATATACAGGCATAAATGAAAGCCTCAAGAGACTGTCAAAACTCATTCGTTGCCCTTTAAGAATTCTCCTGCAAATGTTAAACGAGCTGGAGTCGGCTATAAACGCTAATGAAGCAACTAAATCGTCCCACCGGAAATGCAAGCTGTATGAAGAAATCATTAGCGGAGTGATTGCAATCATTAATTTCGAAAATAAAGATGGGACAAAGAACTAACAATGATAGGCGCTCACCTGATATCTTGGAGACTTAGCAGAATTGTCCTCCGGTTGATTTGCTAAGTTGCCATTCTGGGATTGCAAATTCAATTCTTAACCGCAGGGCTTGCTAACAACGGTTTCGATCGTTGGGGATAGAACTCATTTGATTTTATTCGTTTTTTCATTCGTTGGAAACAAATCTTCAAGTGGAGAACAAGTGTAGTTATAAAATCGATTAAAAATGCCATGATTACAAAGTTGTAAAAAGATTTTGCATAAATTGCTACCTTCACTAAGATTAGTGGATGTACTATATTTTTATCAATTAAAGGTGGGTATAAATTGAAAATACTATTTTAAGGAGAAAGGCACTATTTGATAAGAGTTAATTTATATACAGACATTTTAAAAGCACTATTTGGTACGAGTGAATATTTGTAAACATATTTGGAAGAAAGGCACTATTTGGTAACAGTGAATTTAGGTACATTCATTTAGGAGAAAAGCACTATTTGTGTGTTTGGTAAGAGTGAATTTACACGGAAGTGTCATGAGATAGCAATATACAAATATACAGATGGAAGTAGCATCGCGTAAGAAATGTATAAATGGTCTGTGCACTGTCAGGGCTTTCATTTGTAATCAAGTGATTCATGTGAAAAGTTTTCTGACGTGATTATGGCCGCACGACGGGAATTAACAGAATTTTAACAAGGAATGCAAGTTGGAGCTAGATACATGGGGCATTCCATTTCGGAAATTGTTAGTGAATTCAACATTCCTCGATACACAGTGTCAAGAGTGTGCAGAGAAAATATAATTTCAGGCGTTACCTCCCATTATGGACAACACAGTGGCCGACCGCATCTACTCAATGACCGAGACCAGCGACGTGTGCGCAGAGTAGTCAGTGTTAACAGACACGCAACACTGTGTCAGATAACTGCAACAATCAATGTGGGACGTATGACAGACGTGTCCGTGAAGACAGTGTAGCGAAATTTGGCGTTGATGGGATATGGCAACAGAAGACCGACTCGAGTGCCTTTACTAACAACACGCCATCGGCTGCATGCCTCTGCTGGGCTCGTGAACATATCGGTTGAACCCTATATGACTGGAAAAGCGTTGCTTGTTCAGATGAGTCACGATTCCAGTAGTTAAGAGCTGACGGGAGGGTTCGACTGTGAAGCAGACCCCACGAGGCCATGGACCCAGGTTGTCAACAAGGCACTGTGCAAGCTGGTAGTGGCTCTATAATGGTGTGGGCTGGTTTTCACATGGCATGAACTGGGTCCTTTGGTCAAACTGAGACAATCATTGACAGGAAATGATTTTATGTTCAGCTACTTGAAGACCATTTACTTTCATGAACTTTATGTACCCAAACAACGATGGAATTTGCAGGATGACAATTCGTCATGTCACCGGGCCAAAATCGTTCGCTATTGGTTTGAGGAACACTCTGGATTTTTCCAGCGAATGAATTGACCACCTAGATTGCCAGACATGATTCACATCGAACAGATGTGGGAAATGATCGAAAGGTCTGTTCGTGCATTAAAATCCTGCACCGGCAACACTTTCACAATCATAGACAGCTGTAGAGGCAGCTTGGCTGAATATTTCTTCAGGGGACTTTCTATTTGTTGAATCAATGCCACGTCGAGTTGCTACACTTCGCCGGGCTAAAGGAAGTCCCACGCAATAGTAGGAGGTATCCCATGTCTATTGGCACTTTAGTGTATATATTTACATTCTGGGGGCTACTGTAGCCCAGTTCGAAAAGTACTTACTAGCAACCGGAGGGTTGCGATTTCCAAACTCGGTCCAGCCAAAGACCGCCATGTATAGGAAGCCTGGTGCACATTAAACCTACCATGGCCTCTAAAATCATAACGTTGGTACAATGAGTTGGAGAGTGGAATGTGAGCTCAGGTGTTGACTTCCTCACCTAAACGTGGTTTACAACTACGAGCTGTAATCCTTGGATATTTCCCTTAGGGTTTGATCCCGGACCCTCGCATGTAGACCATTGCATTGCTCCATTGCGACGTTAATAAATTATCTACCTCTAATGAGGATTTAGTATTTTAATTATAATCGAATTTATATACATTTACATCACAAATCGCTTCCTTTCCATCGTTAATATTTTACTTTTTTTTTAATGATGGCATTAACTTTTTACTTAAAACGTATTTGTTGCATCAATTTATGGTTCTAGGGGGCTCCGCTCCCTGCTCGCTTGTATGATCAACTTTTGATCGCATCGAATTTATTTATAAACCAATTCCAAAAATAATTGTACCGTAAGAAAGAGTATATTCTACGGAAAACTTCGATGTTTTCAAATTCAAAAACTAAGTAATAAGGTATAGATATGACGGTTTTAACAAAAACTAACGAAAATATCCCGATTTTTCCCGAATTTCAAAAACATATTATCAGGAACCAAATTGAAATTTCGAAAAAAACGAGCTGCAAAAATTCGCGTTTAGAGGTACTCTGAAAACAAAATCACGACTGAAGACTGAAAATTTCTACGTCTTTAGCTCACTCGCGTTAGAAATTTCGCTTCTTCAACTTTGACACTTAATAAACCCTAAACTAATAGGTGCCATTGGAAAAAAATCTTCAAAATAGTCCAGGGAACACGAAGAATAAACCATGTTTATTTCGTACTTTTCTGATCCGTACTTTCTCGAGAAACCGTCTAAGAATCGAGCTAAACAACCCAGTTTTCAATCCTACGACAGCGGCGGCAACTTTTTTTTTAATATAGAAAGATACTATTACTAGCCTTTATCCACAGTGTCTATTTATTGCTTTTAGACAAAGAATAGAACTGCTTTGTGTGGATTAAGAGAGCATTGTTCAATTTTAGCACACAATGCTGATATTATAAATATATATTTTTGTGATATATTAATATAGATATTCAATTTTTAATTATTTTAAAAGCTTAAAGAATATTAATTTTGAGAAGACAGGCTACTAATTCTGTGGTGTACGTTGGCTGATGGTCCCACGAGAGTATATTTTAAACCTCGCATAATTTTCGAACAATACATCAGTCGATTAATTTTTAAATAAACACATATACAGTGGGGGACAGTGGATACCAAGTTACAGATAGAAAATTTACAAGGGGATTTTGATAAGATATCCGAATGGGCTGTAAAATGGGGTATGTCATTTAATGTAGGGAAATGTCAAGTTCTGCATATGGGTTACAGGAACAGTGGAGCCGAGTATACAGGCTGCAGAGAGTAAAGGTAAAGGAGGGAGAAACAGTCAAGGATCTTGGGGTGATAATTCACAGGGATTTTAAAATGGGTCATCAATGTTCAGCTGCGGGTAAAAAGGCTAATAGGTTACTGGGGTATATTAAAAAGACTGTAACTTCAAGGGATAAGAATATAATCTTGCCGTTATATAAGGGTTTAGTAAGACCACACCTAGAATATGCTGTAAAATTCTGGGCTCCATATATGAGAAAGGACATAGAATCAACTGAAAGGATTCAGCACAGAGCTACAAAAATAATAAAGGGGATAGCAAATTTCGACTATAATGAACATTTAAGTGAGCTAAACATGTATACACTGGAAAGAAGAAGAAGGAGGGGGGATTTGATTCAGCTTTTCAAGTTTGTAAAACAAGGGGACACAGAGGGCTTAAATTTCAATAGGGATAACAGAACAAGGGGTCATGGGTATAAATTGAATAAGACACATTTGAATCGGGATTTAAGGAAAAACTACTACTTTAATAGGGTAATAGACAGTTGAAACGCGTTGCCAGAAAATATAGTTAATTCAAAGGGAGTGTACGAATTTAAGACACAGTTGGATAGTCAGTGGGAATTGGAGAATTCATAAACAAAGGATCAGCCTTGTTGGGCTTGAGCCTGTAGCTGGTCGTCAATATTTGTATTTGTATTGGTATATGCTATCATAAAAGGAAGTGTTTGTGTGTCTGTGAGGGTGTACATGTATTGCAGCCATGAAATTTGGCACTCAGGTAGTCCTAAAAGTGACTAAATGCACCTCTAAACCCGAATTCTAAATTTAATCCAGAAATTTTTAGATTAATTTATTAACTTTTTACTCTTACTGTGCTTCTTCTTTTGGGCACGCGGTTTCCACTCTGCCCCAGTGCAAGATGGCTGTCCAATGACGTTACTGGGCCGATGGTATTCAAAGCGCCTTACAACTCAAAGGGCCGACCAACCGGTATAGTGGTTAAGGTGTTAGCCTCTAGATTGGAAGGTTCCTGGTTCAAATCCGGGTCCGGGCATGGAAGTTTGTAAGCGTATGGTGTAAAGGCGGCTGGTGCACCTTAAATCTGTCGTGGCCGAAAGTCCTCACGTTGGGGTTGGTGTGGAAGTTTGGAGAGTGGGGTGCCAGCTCAGGTGTTGCTTCGTCATCTGACCGTGATTCAAAATTACGAGGTGTTGTCCTCGGATCTTTCCCTTAAGGGATTGATCGTCGTCAATAGCCCGTTGTGTTGCTCTAGTACGACGTTAACTAAAATTACCATTACCATTACAACTCGAAGGTTGCTAAAAAATTGTATACAAAAAAACAGACCAAGTGACCTCACATTTGGAATACACACAGAAAACACTGCTACTACCTACATGTAGATTGACAAAAAATGTTGTCTCATAATGGATAAAAAGTAGAATTCTCAAGAAAGATTTTAAAAACAATACAAGGAAAATACATAATTTTAAAAGTTTCGAATATCAAAGTCAAACTGTCCGCTGGAGCTCGGTTGGAAGATTGACAAACTGGCAACGAGGGTATTGCGAATTCGAATAGAACCACAGTCGTGTATAGAGGGGTTCACGTTAAATCTATGGTGGCCTCAAATGTCCACACGGCGTGGTGTGGAAGTTTGGAGAGTGGTGTGCCAGCTCAGGCATTGTTCACGTCATCTGACCGTGGTTCAAAATCCCTTGGTGTTGTCCTCGAATCTTTCCCTTCCGGGAATGATCCCGGACCATAGCCAATAGCCCGTTGTATCTATCCATTGTAACGTTAATTAAAATACCTATCTCTCTACCTACCAAAAGCAAACATAGAGATGTAAAAGGAGCATTGTATTCCAAAAGGAAATGGTTTAGCAATACTTTTATTTAAGAGTCAGAAGATGGGAGAAACTATAGTTTATCGAACAAAGAATTTCCTGAAAGAAACTGTGGAACACAATTTTAACAAAGTCACTCCATTTTCATACTAATTAAACCCACACGCTTCTATCCTTCCTTTTATCTTGAATTTGGAATGAATACGGAAGTGTTGATTTCAGATTATATCTATCAAAGTCATTTTTATATTAACTGTGATATTCAATGCTCAGAACTAATAATCTTAAGCAGAATTTCCCTTTACAGTTTTATCTTTTCGTCTTTACTCTCCTAAACTAAATCTGCATTCAATATTATTCATGGCACGCTTTGAGTTTCTCTCAACAGGCTTAAAGTTAAAAAGAAGATCAAACATTTTGCATTTAACTCCTTTTCAATGACACCGTTTTTGAGTATTAACAATCTTAACTTGAGCGATTCAATAATGTAAAAGGTATAATAAAATGCTATAAGTTGATAAGGAAATCAACTTTGTCATATCCGACCATAGCAATAGTTGAATTGGTTAACTATACGTACTGCAGTTTGCCACAAATACTGTAGTTACGTACTGTACTTTCCATCTACATATATGTATATTTCACCCAGGCAAGAAAAGTGACGCAACACAAAAAATTAAAATTTTGATGTTATGTCATTGAAAAATATGTATGAGGTGCCCCAGTGTGTTATATTACTATTCTATAGAATATAATAGAAGTTACCACCATAAATACTTACCTAAAATTTAAAAGAGAAGCTTATACTATTTCAATATAAGTTTTATAGTATCCTTTAAGTTAATTTTTCTCAAATTCTGCAATTTTCAGTTGTGTCACTTTTCTTGCCGGGAAGTGATATGTAGATTGAAAGTGGTCATAAAATAAACACTTTCCTCTTTCGTAGAAAAATGCCACGTCAGTGAATAAAATCATTTTTAACAACTTTTCGACGTTTCTATAATTTTTTCAATCTGCTAGACATTTATCACTAAGTTTGTTTTAAAAGCGAATATGTTTTTACTTGAAAATTCCGTTTGGTTTTACAAGTAACAAAATAGAACTTGTTTTAAAATTGAATGTCTTCGGTTCAGACGAAGCAAAGATAACATATTACCATTTTATTAATGGTATATCGATTTGACCGTATTTCTTGTAAAGAAAATAATTGTTTTAAATTTTCCTTGTATAAGTTGTTTAAATATAGCTTCAACTCTAAAAAATAAGCCACCTTGACCTTTTGGGACTATGACTAAGAATTTGTAATAATTCAAAAGGCCTAGTTCGGATTTTTGTCTTTCTTTTCTTTATGTTACAAAAAAAATTGCAATATTTTTCAGGTTTATTCGCTTTGTGATTGGTAGATAGCGAGTCACGTGATAGCGAGTCGTGTGGTTCAACAGGCTAATGAATTTGGAGCACGCTCAGACGATAAACACAATTATTTTTTTAATTAATTCATTCATAAAATTTGAGAGCACGCGCTAGAGAGTTTGCAATGTTTTCAGAAGAACCGAGCAAATTTGGTCGCCGTTTCCATAGCAACAGTCGAATATGACGTCGAGTTGACGAGCGATAGAGAGCAAGGGGAGGAGCCCCCTAGTAACTTAAAAAAAAGTTCATTCAATAATGGAAAGATTCCACTTAAAATGTGCTTTATTCTAACTTACATGCCACTTTTAATCAAATACTTTACGGTGGCGTTGCGTTTGATGATAAGAAGTAGTTACAATTTATTTAAAATAATAAATATTTGAAACAGAAAACAGAGAAGTAAAACAATATAAAAGTTGGCGGAAAAAAGTTGTTCTAAAGATATAAATTATTGAATTTTTTAATCTTCTGATCTAACACAGTTGCCACAACTTACAATTAAAATTAGACAAAATTTAGAAATCCGAAAATTTATACAGGGAAAAACACAGAAAATTTTACTACACGTGTCAAACGAACACAAGTTTCCGTTTCGTTGCAAAGTATCGTCTGTCCTAAATATTCAGAAATAGTTTATACTTCGCGAAGAACATAAATAAGGTTCGAAATAAAAAGTGTTAGAACTTAAATTCCTTAAAAATAGTTTTTGGAAAACAATTGATTTTTCAGCAGTACCTGTAAAACAATCCAAGTAATTGCATGCTCAATATATTATATTCCAGCTACTCCAAAACTACTAAATTATAATTGATTTAAGTACTCAGTTGTTTTTGCATGAAACTTGTTTATATTTGTAAGCAAACTAGTGTGATATAATGTATTCATTGAACTAAACTACAATTTATAAAATATAGAACTGCGTTAAAATATGGTCGACAAATTTTATGTGCTACTTGTGCAAACATACAGACAAAATCAGACATAGAACGAGTAAACGGACAAACGTAATCAAATTCAGTCACTAAATAAATGTAAGTTCTCACAGTATACACAGTTTCATGAAAATGTATTCATTCGTTTGGACGTAGTACAGACAGATGTACAGACAGACACTAAACGCGCAATAGACGGATTTTGCATCAGAATGACCCAAAAGGATAGAAAACTTTAAATGGGTCAAAGTTTTCAATGTATAAACACTCCATTCTTATTGACATAGATAAGAAAACACTTTATTTTACAGATGTCCGTGGCAGAAAAGAGACTACTACGACTACATTTTCATATCTCCTGTTATCCTGGTACTGTTGGTAAGTTTTTTTTTTTTCTTAAAAGTATTCCTAGTCTCATTTTATGTAAACATATCTTTCATCCCAGTACTAAATCAAAAGATTTTAAAACAACCCGACTGAAAATGGAAAAAAAAATATATAAAAGATCGGCCATTTCTGTGGAGCAAGACGACCACCATCATCAGGAGTGAAATAAGTCTAAAAAAGAAATGCAAGTTTATATGGATTGCTCTAGAATAGTGTTGCCTTTTTTATAGTGTTTTTTTAACGAAGACCTTCCACTGAGTGCAACGGCTGGAAAGCACTGAAAGGGCTTAGTTAAAAAAGTGAACTGTGGCAACACTATTTTAGAATAACAGTATTTCAACTATCGTTACTTCTTGTGACTTACTTTAGTCTTTGACAGTGTTTAATAAGTTTTTATCCTTATCAATCGTTGTTTTGAAGATGTTTCATTTGTACAATCCTTTTCAGTAAGGTTTTCATCTGTTTATCTATTTTTTATTGGGTTGTGAATTTAAATTAATTTTAAGGTTCTCCAATATCCAGGTATGGTAGTACTACTACTGCTACTACTACTACTACTACTACTACTAATAATAATAATAATAATAATAATAATAATAATAATAATAAATAATAATAATAAAAAATAATAATAAATAATAAATAATAATAATAATAATAAATAATAAATAATAATAATAATAATAAATAATAATAATAAATAATAATAATAAATAATAATAATAAATCATAATAATAAATAATAATAATAAATAATAATAATAAATAATAATAATAAATAATAATAATAAATAATAATAATAAATAATAATAATTTTGAATTTTTTTGAAATTTTTGACACCCTATGTTAGCTTATTATTTTCTTTTTGACGTAGAGCTTCTTCTTATGGTACGATATAGATTAGGGTATTGCGTGACCAATTTCAGCTTGCAATAGCTCTAGGGTTATGAAGGGCGTGGAAACTGCATTATAATCGTCTAAACTTATAATGGCCACTGATGTAGTGACCATTATAAGTGGTAAGACAATTCATACTCTCATTGAATCATCATATAGATATTTAAAATTAGAGATAGTTATATCGTTACCTGAATACAAGAACTAGTTATCTCGTTTTCTTTGGTGATGAAAGATAAAACAGTTTGTCTCCAATCTCAGTTTCATATCTATCAACATATTTCCGATAAATAGAGCTTGAGTGTCAAAAAAGTTGCCTAGTGCCTTAAATTCTGTTAGATTTCAGCTCTAATAATTCAAGTATTACACAAAATACTTTTTTTAGATATCTAGTTCTTCCATGCAAGTGGCAATACGATTAATATAGATTACAATAAATGAATATTAAATGTCATGAAACAAACTTGAATTTATTATTAAGAACTAGAATAAAACAAAATACTAGAACTATTATTGAAATGTCAATCCCACAAAATATGAAACTTGTGTAGTATCTACTAGAACATTTTTGTTGCTTTGGTGTGGTTCGCCGCTCGACGGTCATTATTTGTTTTCACTTTGCTTCAAATTAACTCAGTTCAATTTTTTGCTATAATACAAACTTGTTTTGTTAGTACAGTCATAGGTGAAGAAAATCTTGATTTGTCTAGAAAATAACTGATGTGTGTACAGAAGCTTCTTACTATGCAAAGGTCATGGAAAATCAGCAAACCATAGATTTACAAAATGGCGGAAAATAAAATCCCAACACCAAGAGGAGTTGCGCTAGATAAACGAAATTTGGGAGGCGTGTTTGCACATCTGAAAGATGACGCCTATTCAAATTTCGCGCTAGACGAGTAAAAGTGACGCTATAGCGTCACTTTTATTCATCTAGCATGCAAATTACGTGTTTTAAATACGCGATGTAAACTTTGTGAGCGTTATTTCTCGTCCGGATTGGGCGTTGTGATCTAGATTTGAGTCAAAAATGCCTTTAAGGTAATAAAGAATGCAGTATCAGCAGCTTACTGAGTTTGAACGAGGCCGTGTAATAGGGATACGAGAAGGTGGATTTTCCTTTCGCGATATTGCAGAAAGACTTGGCAGGGATGTATACACTGTACATGATTATTAGAAGTAGGGGTTTACAGGAAGGTACTGCCTCAAGAAGACCCGGATCCGGCCGCTCACGGGCTACTGCTGAAATGGAAGCCGTATGGTTGTGGCGCATCGTATTGAATCTGTAACAGAAATTCTAGCTTCAGTTGGCACCAGAATGACACAGCGAACTGTAACAAATCGATTACTTGAGGGACAGCTCCGAGCCAGACGCCCTGTAGCGTTCATGCCACTAACTCCAAACCATCTGCCAGTGGTGTCAAGCTAGAGATCATTGGAGGCAGGAGTGGCGATCTGTTGCGTTCTCAGAGAGTTATTTTATCTTGGTGCCAGTGATTGCCGTAAGTTGGTTAGAAGAAGGTCAAGTGAGCGCTTGGAACTAAGCTGTCTGCGGCATAGACACACTGGACCTACACCAGGAGTTATAGTCTGGGGAGCAATTTCCTACGACAGCAGGAGCACTCTCGTCGTTATCCCAAGCACCTTAACAGCAAATTTGTCAGATGGTATTTGAACCGGTTGTGCTGCCATTCATGAGCAGTATTCAATGGGATGTTTTCCAAAAGGATAACGCTCATCCTCATACCGCTGCTGCCACCCAACTTGCTCTACAGAGTGTCAACATGTTATCTTGGCCTGCGAGATCACCACATCTTTCTTCCATCGAGCACGTATGGGACATTATTGGACGTCAAATCCAGCGTCATCCTCAACCAGCACTGACCGTTGCTGGTTTGCTTGACCAACTGCAACAGGAATTGAACTCCATCCCACGAAATGACATACGGCACCTGTACGACATAATGCATACACGTTTACATGCTTGCATTCAAAATCGTGGCGACTACAGCGGTTATTTATGTACCGCCATTTCACATTTGAAATGTAATATCACAATAGACAAATGCTTTGCCTAAATTTCATTTGTTTAAACTAATTTCTTCTTGGTGTTGGGATTTTATTTTCCCCCAGTTTAGAAGAAAATTCATTTTTTCGAAGTCGTTTCTGTCTTATATGCAGTTTGTTGTTCATTCGGCTGAACGTGCTTTCTTTACAAATTCCGGACGTAACGCCACTTGGCTTGTTTTTCGGATATTATTTTCAGAACTTCGTCAATAAAAATTCCATAATATGAATTCCTAACTCATATTTATGTCAGTTTATTGATCGAAGTTAATTAGATTAAACTACAAACGTCTCAATAACGGCAATAAACTGCGTTTTAAGGGGACTCCTGATATGAAGCATGCAAGTATTTGGGTAGCGGAAGTAAAATCTTTTATCTGGATTGTTTGTTTACACTGAAAATCCATTTCATAGAAAAGTTCGATTTATGTTGGTACTCAGTCAGTAGAGCGTCGGGCTCGCATCGGAAGGGTTGTGGGTTCTGCCCTCGGCGGAGCCTGCAATTCTGATGGCTGCGAGATCGGCGCTTGGACCTGGCTAAAGACCGTCATGTTCGCTAATGGTGGCTGGGGTTCGTTAAATAGGTCGTGGTCACAAAGTCCCCCACGTTCCCATACCAAATCAATACCTCTGGGGGTACCTGATCAAGGGGTTATCGGCCTCTGATTGGGATCTAAATTACGATATGTGTGAGTGAATGGATGTGTGAAAGGGACCTTCCTGTAAAACGGATGTGCCATGTATGAAGAAGTCCAACCCTCCGGGGCAATGGCACCCCCGATTGGGCAATATATGGCCCGCACGACAACAACAACAATAACTTAACGGAAATCTTTTATTTCTGATTATTTTCCGAAAAGATGCACATTATCTTATCAGATAATAGCCTGGCAATTTCCCTCCCAAAGAAATTCGTAGTACCTATCATGCCTCTATAATGTGTAGTTTCAGGTAATACGGTTCCAGCACAGAAATGTTAATAAGATATGAAACTGGCTTAATTGATATTTTATCAAACTCGCGCCCTAAGCTGGAACTAATTATCAAAGAATGCACGTGACCTGAAGTTATGAGATTTATAATGAAAGTCATTTAATCATGCTCTGAATAAGAAGATTTGCCGTCAATGTTTGAACCATGTTGTTGAGAAATAAGCACATTACTTGATGCATGAGGTTTAGAGATTAATACGGATGTCAACAAAGATAATTTATTTTCAGGAACGCTGGAGTATGTAGGCAATTATTTTAACGAAGAGACTTATTGGGGGAAGGGTCGGAATTATGAAACTTAGAAGAGCTTAATATTAATTTTCATTAATGAATCGCTGGGTTGGTAGTTGAATTAACGGAACACTCGAGCAACATAACGGGCTATTAGATCTCCCATGAATTCATTAACGAATCATTAGCAAAAATTAATATTACGTTTTTTAAGGTTTCATGTATAGAAGATTTGCCGAAATGTTTGATCCCAAGTTGTTGAAAAGCAAGTGAATTAATTGGTGCATGAGGTTTAGAGATTAATATGCATATCAACAAAGAGAATTAATTCACACTAACGCAGGTGTTTGTGCGAATGTCAAACGATGATCCTTGATTGATTGAATCTTAGAAGATTCAATCAATCACAAAGATTTGTACAAGTGTTACTGATCCTGCAATTAAGAAAACTGTATTGCTTTCTGTACTGAATTGAATCTTAGAAGAAACAATTTGTACAAGTGTTACTGATCCTGCAATTAAAAAAACTGTATTGCTTTAAACTGCAATAATTCACGTTTAAATTCCCAAGAAGTTCTAATTCTGTGTTGTGTATTTTAAATTCTGCAAAACAAAGTAATTTCAAATATTTTCTATCTTGTTGGAATTTAACAAAGAAATGATACTAATTCCAATTTGCGGCTTCAATGGAACAGCTACTTTGATAAAAGTTAAAACTAGTGGAAATATTTCAAACTTCAAAGGTGATTTTGTAGAGCAATCCGAATTTTTTATTGTATCATAGGTTACGGGTATAACGCTTTCCAGATGTTGAAGTTTCTTATGAGAATGTGCGTCAGAATATCATTTTTTCGGATCCAAACATTTCAAGTCTAGCTAAAATAAAGATCATTTTGCTGAGAGCAGATATTTTCAGTTTTGAAAACGAATCATATTCAACTCTAATATAATCAAATAGTGTTTCAAGAAACAGTTTTTAGTTACGTGGTCAGCTGTTCTAGTTGCAGCAATGTAGACGAAAGGTTGTAGTGCTCAAATGAAGTGAAGTGCAGTGCTCAACTGAGTATCAATGAATCAGCATAGAAAAATTTGAAGAAGTTATACCATGACCAGGTAGTTAGATGAGAATAGTCTTTGTGCAGACGAAAACTGAAACTTTTAAGAGAACTGAATCCAATTTATGTTTGTTATCGAAATTATGTATGCCTGTTATGCAATCATGTGATTCAAATTAGCCAGTGCTGAAACGAGATTAAATTTTCTTAAATGATTTTTTTCTATTGAATTTCTTATATTTTTAATAGTGTACTATTGCAACGCCGGCAAAATAATTGCCTACATAAATGTAGGCAATTAGGTTGACGAATAGACTTTTTGGAATTTAAATTTATGAAACTTAGAAGAACTTAATGCTATTTTTCATAAATGAATTGATGGGAGAAATACTTTATATATTTCTGAAAAATGTATTTTATATCGTAAGTACTTAAATTTGCTATAGTTAATTTATATCTTTGAAATTTAAAACCACTTTCTTAAAATTACTTCAGTTTTAACTGTTACAAAAACTACTTAGAAAAACGTATTTAGGGAAATCGAAGACACATGAAAATAAATTCAGATTTATTTTAAAACAAACGAAAAACAATTATTTAAAATAAAACAGTATTTTTTTCTTTATTACATACAGTTTAACAATCTTTTGTTCAAAAATATTTTTTAATGATCGTGTAGCTGTAATGTATTGGTAAAGATTTTCAAATTTCATAAAATGGAATTGCATACACTTATAAAATGTTCCGTGTATAACATATAATTAAAGAAATTACAAGAATATGAAGAACTTCTGTTGCAGTGTTTAACCTGAAAAGCAATAGTAAAAGAAAACTCCTAGCATTGCATAAAATTTTTTAATTAAATATTCATTCCTCGTTTGAAAAACTTTGCGAAAGCATATTCGATATCATTTTGAGCTACTTTCAACATTACATTTTATTCGATGATTCGGATAATCAGAATTATATTAAGTTATGAAATACATTTTCAATTCAGTTTTCTCTCTTCTGTTCTCTATTTACGAGTTAGACATGTAACTCTAGTGTAGTCCAGTTTTCACATACACTTAAACTATGCAGATCACTAAGTTTAGTACGCTAAATTGAGTATTATGTATCTTCATTCTATCAATATTCATAATTGAAAACTCATTCTCATGTTTTCAAAAATGAATATGAATAGTCAATTGTAGGAACAATGGAAAGTATACTTTTATCTGGATTTATAGAATTCAAAACTCATACTCATTCCTTACTTCTCGAATATTTAGAAGGCTTAAATTGGATATAGCTGAACTTTAGAAACATTTTTCTCTTGAGCGAAATATAGGTGCCGTTAGAGTTTCTGCAGTGGTATTTTTTGTATCCAATCCGAACGTAGCGACATGTGGCTTGTTTATCGAATACTATTTCAGCACTTCGCCAATAGAAATTCCAAAGATCGACTTCCAAGTTGATCTATGATAGTTTATTGGTCAACACCAATAAAATTAAACGCCAACCGTTCTCCAAAATGGCGATGAACTACACTTTAAGGTATTCCCGATGTGTATAATGTGAGAGGACTTGGACAGCGTTAGTTAAATCATAGAAAATGATTTGGTTTGCTTTTTTTAGCTGAAAATCACTCTCATATATGAATAATTTCGATTAGCAACGGACTAAGGAGCTTAATTAAGAGATTTTACAGTATCTCCATGAAAATAACAATAATTGCTCTATTTCCGATTTCCTTGGCTAGTGGGATTAACTACTGAGCTAGTAACCTGCGACCTGCAGGTGTTTAAGGTTTGATTCCTGTAACTACCCTATGTGTATTTCTCTGTTCTGTGTCAGTAAAAGCATTTATTGTATGTGTATGTCCATTTACTTTATACGAAAAAAAGTCTAAAGCCATAAAACAACAATCAGTTTCCGAATTCCAAAAACATGCGCGCTTCTTTAGGGGAAAAAATTGCTAGGTTGCCTTGGTAAGATATACCGATTAAATTTACTTTTTGACTAAAAAGAATGAATAATACTTTCAGAAAACTTTGAAATAATGCTTATAAAAATATTTATGTTTACATTATGGTTTTACAAACCTTAATTTTTTGAGGAAATACAAATATTTGAATGAACAATTATGAATATTTTTCTGCAAAGAAAATTCATTCTGAATCAGTAAAAAAACATTTTCTCTTGAGTATATGTCGATATACTTGACATAAAAAACATTACTTGGCATAGCATTGCAAGGGTAAAATGATCTGGTCCTTGCGCCATTAAAAACCAACCAATCGATTTCCAAACTCAAATACTGTGTATTCTTCAGTAGAAGAAAAATTTGAATGCTGCTTTGTGCTGCAACACATATACACATTAAATTTGCCTTTTTTTTAATTAGAAAGAATGAATAGTATTTTCGAAAAAATTTGAATCAAAGAATGAACTTGAATCTGGAATCAAAGAATCTTGAATATCAAAGAATACAATGAAACTTGAATCAAAGAATATTAAAAAATACTTATGCTAAAATATTTTTAGGAACCTTAATGACTTGTGAAGAATTACAAATGTTTGAATAAATAATTTCAGTTTAAGCTATTCTAAATATTTTTTCAGCAAATAAAAATATTCTGTATCAGTAAAAGACTCTTCTTTAATGTAGGAAAAGATGGGGCACAGTGTTGCATGGGGTACAGTGTTACAGTGTATTTAATTTTAAAGTGGTAGCAAAATTAGCTCCTATTTGTTTACAATCTTGTTAGCCATCTTGTTCTTCAGAAGTCCGTGTGTTTTGGAAGAATTTGCATCATTAGTTACATTTCCGTAAGCAAATCTCTATTTTTGCATGTTGAAAGTAAAATTTTGTGTTTGTTATTAATTTCTCTTTAGTCATGGGGTGTGCTTATTTTATAATGAATATTATTTTAGTAGTTAAGCTAGTTGTGTTTAGGTTCTGTTGAATTAAAATGGATCATCTAAATTCACATTATGTAGTCATGAAAAAAGTTTGCTAAAAGCTATGTCATTTTGGGTACAGTGTTACAGAATGAAATCGGGCACACTGTTACATTAGGGTGGTCACAAGTTATATGGGGAAATTTATTTTTTTACGACCAATCTTCCATGGTACCCCCCCCCCCTCTTCCTTAAAATTTGCCAATAGGCTAGAAACTGTGATTGGCAAAGTTTCAGCTCAATCTGATAATATTAACCCGGGCCTCATTGAGGTTAAAGTTAAGAAAAACAGCGATTTTTAGCAAAAAATAATAGTTTTTACGCTTTAAAATCGAAACCATTCGTCCTAGAAACCTCGTTCGTGTCTAATTTCATAGGAATTTTTACTGACTTGAAGTTTGATATCATCCACTTTCTTTTGCTAAATCTGATAGAATGGTATTTAGCATTTTACAGGTAAGTTCATAGTGAATATCCTCAAAAGTCAATTTATATGCAAAGCCCCTAAAAACATTACAATATTAAATTGCATCTGCTTTCCAGATTTTGCTTTTGTATTTTTCATTTTGTACATTAAAAAGGCTTTTGTTAGAGGTGTTTTTAAATATAAATCCAACAACATTCAAATTCAAAATGAAGGTATTAGGGGTAAAGAAGAGGAAGCAAGGAGTAAAAATGACAACAAATAGTGTTCAAATGTATTTTATTAATTATATAGTTGAATTATACATCATTATATTATTATTATTTAAATATACAAATTAAGTGGTAATTACAAATTAAGGTGGTAATGCCTTATATATCGTAGCTTTTGAAGAGTCCAGAAAAATTTGTCTACATTCGGATACTATTTGTAAAAGGAACTGCCGTTGTTCTTCGTCTTTCGTCAAAGAGGAATTAAAGTCTTCAATTAATTTTACTCCTCTCTCAGAAATATCATTAACAACCCTTAAACCGTTTATTATTTTTTTAGCTTTTAAATATTGTTAATTTTTACACCATACACCGGGATCAGAATTTAAAAAATCTGTATAGGTTTCAAATCTCTTTAAAAAAATTAGAATTCGAGCAGAAACAAAATAATTAACTTCTTTGTCCAATTATTGAACAACTTGTGGGAGATTGAGTTTTGGTTTTACATCCCTATCATCACAATCATCTTCAACATTTTCGACTTCGGATCTTAATTTTTCAACCATGCTTGTTTTGACATTTTTCCCCAAAGTATCATCGAAAAATGAAAATGCAACTTGCTCCGAGTTCAGATACCACAGATGGTTTATTATTTTAGACAAGACCTTGTTTGCAACCTTTTTTATCAATTTTCCTGTATTTAACTAAAGATTTTAATAATTGTAAGTCTAGGTTGGGGGCCAAAGTGGGTTTGTGGGCATTGAACCATGATTTTACATAAATATTGATTATAAATAAACAAATATATGCAATACCTTTTCTCTCTATATCAGTTAACGAAAATTGATCCCTGAAAATATGCATTTTAAGAGAATAAATGGCAATTGCCATCCATCTGGCGTGATGAATAGCACCACGTAATCTAAAAGTAATGTCTTTATGAGGAAGACGCCTTAAATGAATTTAGCAAAGTTGGATGAATTCTTTATAATCATCCCTGGGCTGTCCGTTTTTTAATTGTTCAAAAAGAAAACTTGAAATTTGGTCTGGATAGCTTATTTTTTCTAATATTTTCATCTTCTATATCTGTTCGTATTTCTTCTTGCCTAGCTTAGACCACCCAGTCTGGAATTTTCGAAAAATATCTGGCTGAGGACCAGTGGATGTGCCCATTTTGCAATTAAAAACTGCTTTGTAAGCAACTTCTAAAACATGGTGGCGACATGCTAAATTCAGAAAGTTTTTCTCTAATAACTGCTCTAGCAAAACGCAGGATCCCCCAAAGCGACCAGTATTTACTACCGTTGTATCAAAACATAATGCCTGGAGTTTCCCAACTGCCCTCCACTGCTCAACTACTGTAAATACAGCTTTTGCCTGAATTATCCTCGTACTATTTTCAAGTATTGGAACACTTCATCGCCACGTGCAATCAAAATCGCTATCCGCTCCACATTTTCTTCACTCAACAAATCTTTAAGCAATTTCTCATACCAGTTCACAACAGCTCCCTGTAAATCGGAATTTCTAAATCTATTTTTGATGCGATCAGTTGCGTAGTCGTATGACACTTCTACCTAGAATTAAATTCTGTGGGTCATGACCTAATGTCTGAAACATGCTAAATACCACTCACAAGTTGTATCTGAAGTACTTTAACAAGTTGTATCTGAATGTAGACAGACAAATTTTTCTGGACTCTTCAAAAGCTACAATATTTAAGACATTACACACCTTAATTTGTAATTACCACCTAATTTGTATGTTTAAATAATAATAATGTAATGATGTATAGTTCAACTATATAATTAGTAAATACATTTGAACACTATTTGTTGTCATTTTTACTCCTTGCTTCCTCTTCTTTACCCCTAATACCTTCATTTTGAATTTGAATGTTGTTGGATTTATTTTTGAAAATACCTCTAACAAAAGCCTTTTTAATGTACAAAATGAAAAATACAAAAGCAAAATCTGGAAAGCAAATGTAATTGAATATTGTAATGTTTTTAGGGGCTTTGCATAAAAATTGACTTTTGAGGATATTCACTACGAACTTACCTGTAAAATGCTAAATACCATTCTATCATATTTAGCAAAAAAAAGTGGATGATATCAAACTTCAAGTCAGTAAAATTTCCTATGAAATTTGACAAGAACCAGGTTTCTAGGACGAATAGTTTCGATTTTAAAGCGTAAAAACTATTATTTTTTGCTAAAAATCGCTGTTTTTCTTAATTTTAACCTCAATGAGGCACGGGTTAATATTATCAGGTTGAGCTGAAACTTTGCCAATCACAGTTTCTAGCCAATTGGCAACTTTGTAGAGGGTGCCATGGTAGAAATTCGAAAATTGATTTTTTGTGACCACCCTACTGTTACATACATAATTTGTCCAACTAACACATTGCATATAAGCATATATATGTTTCACAATGCAAATTTTATTACTCTTATAGCTCTGCATTTTTCATTTTAAGATTTTTAATTATAAATATGAATAATAACATAAATAAATTGATTAATAATTCCTAAAGCTTTTCCTTCATGTAGGTTTGCATATCTTTTGTTGTTATGTTTACAATCTTTCTTTACGTGATTAGCGGTTTTCTTTTGTAAATTCACTCGAAACATTCACAAGCTAACAAAATTATGTCTCCTTAAGAAGTAAGGTCTTTCCCTAAGAAATGCCCCACCCCAAAAGAACTTCACAAAATAGATGATGGGTAAAATGTTGGATCTTGACTGATACGCCAGTTAAAAAATATGATTATAGAGGAAATATTGAAAAGGAAAAAAGCAATAAACCTTAAAAAGAAGGAAATTCCCAAGAAAGCCGAATTGAACATTATGTTTAAGCCTACTGTGATGTCATCAACAGAAGATGAAGATTCACTATCTTATGCTGATTGTGATAACATCTCTCTTTCAGAATTGCAATCAGACATTGCTGCATACGACGACAATTTCCAATGATGATTAGATTATAGTTGGAGGACACTTTAAAGAACATAAAATTCACTCTATTGGGGAAGTCGTAAATCAGAACAATGTTGATTTTGAAGTGTTGTACGTCAAAATAATTTTTCCATCTTATAAATTTTCACGAACAAATGAAGTTTATTCATTTGAAAAATCAAAAATCATTCCCAAGCTTCCTCTCCCAATTCCATCAGAAGGGACATGGAAAGATAGAAATGCTGATTTTCCCTGTAAATTTAGTTCCTGTCAAAATCTAAAATAAGTCTACCATTTCTTTAATCTTATTTTATCATCTACTTACTAACTGTAGGCTACAATCATTGCTATTGGTTTCCTCACATTTAAAGCTATTCAGTTATACGTAAACTAATCAAAAGTGGTATTTTAGAAGCCTGCTTAAAGAATCTTTAGATTTAATTAAAATGAATTTTAATAAAAGCATATTCTTTATATTTACTGTTGCTACTACTATAACGTAACACTGTATCCCACAGTGTGTAACACTGTACCCCGACTGCGGGGCACAGTGTTACAATGTATATCGCTACCAAAAAAAATTAAATACTGGAAATAAATGTTACTCTTTTTAATTTTAATGATATGCAACATGGTATCCAAGATAATTTTAAGGGCTCTGTTTGATTCATATATATGCATATCTTGATGCCACAGCTGTTAATAAAAAACGTGTAACTTTGTGCCCCACCTTTACCTATATGTCTATTTACTTGGAGGAACAAAATATTGTTTACCCAGCATTGTAAGGGTATAACTAATATGCAATTAAGGGTAGAATAATCTGGTGGTTGTGCCATTAGAAATCAACCAACTGATTTCCAGATTCAAAAAGGGTTACATTATTCTGTAGATAAATTGGTAGACTACTTTGATGGCGTGGAGAGTACGAATTGAAATTCGTTGTTCTTGTCAGAAGCAGACGATTCGCGTAATATCGCTCTCTTTCTCTCTCGGCGCAAGTTTGTAATGCGCATGCGCGAAGCATTGCGAACGGAGCGCGTATCAATATTCTTACTTCTTAACTTTTCCCTTTCGGTTGTTGTTCGTCTTGTGTCTCTCTTCGTCTTGTGGAATAAATTATTGTGTTCTAATTCATGTTGTATTAATTGCACACCAACGAACACCACAATGGAAAAAGTACACACATTAAAATTGCTTTTTTCATTTGAAAAGAACAAATGGTACTTTCGAAAATCTGAAACAATATAAAAGTATTTATCCCAAAGTTTATATCTATACGTCAAGATTTTTTTTAAATCCCTAATAACCTATGGAGAATTGCAAATATTTGAAAGAAATATTTCAGATTAAAGTTTAAATAGTTCTGAATATTTTTCTATGCCTTAATATATTTAGGAAACTTAAATTTCAGTTTCTATACTCTTTGAAACGTTTTACTTAAAAAAATAGTAACCATTCAGATTTAATCTAACACAAATTTTTTTTTATATATGTTTCCTCAATTCTCAAAGTAAAATTTTTCGCTGAAATGGAAAAACAATCTAGCTCCAAACTCAAAAACTCTTTTTTATTGCAAAAGTTCCGCAGCTGTTGCAGCTAGTCTACATAAGTGGAATAGATTTTCAAATGGAAATATAAATATGACTTGACCAACGCTTTTTTCGTATTCACATTTTTTACTACAAAAATTCTCAGGATTCAAGTCACATCAATTTCAGTATGTATTCTACCATATATTCTTGGTGTTATGTATTCTACTGTGTATTCTTGATTGCATAATCCACACTATGTATTCTTGTATTGTATAATCCACACTAAGCATTCTTTATTGTATAATCAAAATTTATGCATTTCATGTTCTTTAAGATTGTTCTTGTCCGTTGTAGTATTAAATGTGAGGAGTTCTGATTCATTGATTTTCTACTTGATTTAAAATTAGTGTTAAAAGAACGAATTGGCGATAACTTTCTCTCTGACAAAACGTGAGGTGTTTTTGTAGTGTCCTCATAAATCGCCATGTTCGTTATTTTCACTTCGCATTTTTTTTAATCTTATCTTTGCCCCACGTCCGATGACACGATGGAATTATCTCCGTTGGAGGTCATCAATGGGGTCGAGCCTAAGGAAGCCTTCACGAAGAGAGTGTGGGTGGTCAAATGTCACAACGGGATGGGGGCTAGTACATGTTAAATCTTCCGTGGTCTCAAATAGATTGAGGTGTCAACTCAGGTGTTGAGTTTATCATTTGACTATGATTCAAAATTACGAGGTGTTGTCCTCGGAACTTTCTCTTTAGGAATGATGCTGAACCGTCGTCAATAGCCCGTTGTGTTGGTGCAGTGCTAATTCACCATCTACTTCGTTGTCTAACATAATGAAGCTGTCTAAATATTGAGAATTAGGATAACATATCCATTGTATTTCTTGAGTCTACACTAGTATAGAGTGGCTCGGGTAGATTTTCCCAGTGCGCGAGAAGCCTGCGAGCTGTAGGAAGTGCAGATTCGATTCCTGTAACTACCCTGGGTATATTTCTTCTGTGTCAGTAAAACTTTCCATGTGTCCATTTGCGTGACTTAGAAACCATTGCCATGACCAGATCTTACATTTGCGACTTAAAAACTAACCATTATTACAGAGCAAAGTATTCCCGAATGGATCGATTCTTTAATTTTGATGCCCACTGTAATCTACCGGCAAAATAATTTTGCAGTGTCCCATTTATATTGCTTTCGACGCACAGAAACTATTTGTAAACATACCGACATACTCCTACAATAGTTGTTTTCCACGTCATTATTATGGGTCATTGAATATTCAAAATATCATGCAATACAAATTTTACAGGTTATATACTTGTATGTGTTAAGAATTACATATGTCGAGCGAATATGCACACAATTGCTTAGAACAAATCATAACAACTAAGTAGCCGTTTTTCAGTTTTGTTTGCTAGTATGTTCTCAAGAATTGTATTCAATTTACGGATGGATGGAGTTAATTTTTAAAAATGCATGGTTACGAAAGCAAAATCGTAATTAATATGCACTTACTGCAACGAACCGAAAATTAATCAATCATCTGATGACTTCGCAACCAGATGTAAATTGTTATAATGAAGAGAAAACTGCGAGATTAAGCGACAAAAGAAAATTCATCCGATCATTTGTTAAAAATTAAATAGAGGCTCAGCTAATGAAAATATTTCAATCAGCCTTCAGTCATTTACGGCCAATTAAGTCCTTCAACGCCGCCATTCAGTAAAACATCGGTGTCACTGTACAAATATCGATCGAGCTCTGAACAAAAAAAAATACAAAGTATCTAAAGAGAAGAACATTTTTTCGACACGTGCTTATCTTTGTGAACATTGCCGTAAAAAAGCTGACAGACTTTCATTGTAAGAGAAACAGCTGCTACGATAGCTTGAATCGACAAAGCTTCAGACAAGTCAAACTCATTTAGCAACTAATTTTTATTTCACTTATCTGCTGAAGTACTCTGATATGAGTCAATAAATTACAATAAAAATAGTTGTAAAATATTATTTTGAAGTAAAGTAGGGTAGGTATTGACAACGATATTTTCATTGGCACGAAATTATGAGAATAATTTAACAAGTAAGAAAATGGGGAGCACATTGGTGAATCTCTACTATTATAAAAGGAAGTTTTTGTTTGTTTGCTTGTTTTCTGCCCGCAAAGTCCTGATGAATCTATGGCACTCACAGTTGTGGGATTTGCCACACAGGTAGTACGAATTTTTTGTAATTTTGGGTGAATATCGGCGAATTTTAAAATTCAATCGAAAATTTTTAAATGAACTTTTTGTTTTGTTCATTGTTCTTCCTTCTTTCGGAACTGAAGAAGCATCAAAATTTAGACTTTTCTCCCTTACGTCACTATTGACATCAGCTTTTGGAACCATGCCAAGTTTTTTTCACCTTCCATCTCGAATGGGAACGAACAGATTCAAATTACCTTCGTTTGATTCGAGATTCATTCATTTTTATTTCCTGAGAAGCGGATTCGAGTGAAACAAAAGAAATTATTAAAGTTGTCACTGACGTTCTTCGGTGCTTTTTTCTATCTCAGCGATCGTTAAAGAACTTATGCGTTTGGTTTTCTTTTAATAAATAATTTATCAGTTAAATATTTATATTTTTTGGTTTGCGAAGTAAACCATACGGAAGTGGCAATGTGACCCCCTCGAAAAAAAAACTGTAAAGTGCAACACCCATTAGGTTTGCTTCGCAAACCTAAACCACGGGCAACTCCGTTGTAGCTGTTATCCAATAGGCTACAAATTCGCAAACCAAATTGGAAAAAGCTGTTATCCAAGAGGCTACGAATTCCCATTTGGTTTGCGAAGCAAACCAATAACTCTACAAAAGCAACTGGAACGGGCAAACGGCTAGTTCAATATAAAAATCAGTTAGAATAACAAAACATTTTCTAAGATAAATAATTAAGCATGTTAAAATTAAGTTCATAAATAATATAGCTAATGAAAATGAAAGTTTCACGTGTAGTATTTTTTTTTTATTATTTCCAATGGCAAGGCAGGGTACAGATTGCAAAGACAAATACAACACAGTACAGAATTGACCGAAGTCATTGTAGCCTTATACAAGGACAGAAGTGATGGTCACTTGTGAAGGGGAACCCAGTGGGTGGACCATCATTGTCCCTAACAAAGGACAGCACAATTTACATCCATGCCCTAACCCCGGATTCGAACCAGGAACCTTCCAATCCAGAGGCCAACCACCTTGACCACTAGACCAGTTGGTCGGCTCACGTGTAATATATAAAATGCAATAAAAAACATTTTAGTTAACACGGTTTATTTGCTCAAAATTGAATCTGTTTAATTTGTCGAATAAATTAGTATTCATAAACACTTTTAATATTATAACTAAATTTGTGCAGTATACCTAACAGTAAAATATAAAATAGTAAAAATGGAAACAAATATATATTATGTTTCATTTCTAAGGATCTAACATTAACTTCTGGTTACTTCTTTTGAGATTTGGAGGGGATCAGTTCTCAAAAGTGTTTCAAAGTATCAAAATATTGAGTTTCTAAAGTTAATTTAAAACAATACGGCCCTTTCTAATCTGTGCATATGGCTGTTAAAACTTGTATCCTCTTAGCTGCATTTAAAACTAACTTTAAAACAGAAGTAAATTTTAAATAGCATTCATAAGGTAAAATTATTTTAAAAAAAATAGATTATTTGCACACATGAGAACGAAAAAATAGTTTGTCAAAGTTACTTAAAGTATGTTAAACTGCTTAAAATAAAAATTTGCCACGTGGGCACAGAAAATTGCATTTAAAAGTTACTAACAATGAGTACTATTTCGACATAATCAATCCTTATTGTTTTACATATATATTATTAAGACTAATTTGACAAAACATTAAAATCTCTATGAAGTAGTATATTTATCGAATCTTTAAATTCAGTTTTCAAAAAAATCCTTGATTATATAATAATATTATTAATTTTTAGTCCCAAATGCCACATAGAAAATATTTCTAAAGTTACTTTAACTAAATAAAAGTGGGCTTTTATTCTATGTTCACACAATGATGATATAGAGTGAAAATAGTTGTAGTTACCCCTTTCTTTCGTTTACATGGTTATTCCTTACACAAATGTATGGTTATTCCTTACACAAATGCAATGAAGGTATAGCAATGAATTTATATTTCTTTAAATTGAGGTACGAATAACTTCAAGATAATAATTATACAAAGGAGCAACGAAAGTGACACTATAGAAATGACCGACTCCCTTTCTTTGCGTGATCTAATACTAAAAGGAGATTTTTTTTTCCGTGTGGGGTATTTTAAATCGTGTTTTACACTTACCTGGTAAAGAAACTTTCTTTTTGAGCATACTTCAAAGCTGCAATTTTCTCCCTGTACTTTTTATCTCAAAATGACTAAATATATCGTTACCACCATCCCAAAGAAAAGAATCTGCAGTTTAGGCCATTTTCTCCTAACTGCATGTTTCGAATCACAATTCAATGTTTTATACCAAAGACACAAACCTTGATTCTTGGTGTAAATGTCGATTTTTAGAAATGTCTACTTCGCTTATCTACATATTGCACCCCGGCAAAAGAAAGGACACAGATCAAAAAATAAAATTTTTGATGTTATGTCATTGAAAAATATGTATGAGGTGCCCCATCGTGTTATATTACTGTTCTATAGAATATAATAGAAATTACCACCATAAATACGTACCTAAAATTTAAAAGAACTTTATACTATTTCAATATAAGTTTTATATTTTCCTTTAAGTTTATGTTCCTCAAATTCTGCAATTTTGAGTTGTGTCACTTTTCTTGCCAGGGTGCGATATGTAAATCCATTTTCTAACCAAGCGAAAACGTGAATCTGGTAGATTCGTTATTTTGGTATTGCGACTAGTGTGTGACAGTTTCATGATTCGGCTAATCCCCAGTTGAATTCTCTTATTTGTTGATCTCCTGTCTGTTGAATTATTTGGGGACAGGTATGTAACAAACATTTCTCTCGCCCATGTGATGTTGGACTCCTTTGGGAAGGTCAGAACAAAATTCGTTAGTGGTGTTAATGTTCTAAATCAAAGACGCGCGTTAAAAACAGCGACTGATTTGAAAATCATACGTCACACTTTTTTCGAGGTTGAACACGCGGAAATTGAGTGTGATTCCATCTATTCTAACGAAGAAAGACATGCAAAAATCTGCCATTTTATGTTTCTGAAATGTTGGCATTAAATTTTTCAAGAAGCTCATACAAACCCAGCACCCCTTTTTGCCCATAAAATAACATTCGAATATTTCTTCGAATTTTGTTATTCCGTGGAGAAAAGTACAAAGTAAAGAAGGACGAAAAAAGAAAGGTGGAATATATTTTACAAGACTGATTACAACGTCTGAAATGAAGTCCAAGCAGAGAATCTATCAAGGGCTTGCACGCAAGAGCTGAAATTTTCGGAAGCCAAGTATGAGGACGTGAAGATGTGCAAGGATCTCACCAACTGGAAGGAAATACCATTGCTTCTTTCATTCAATGGAACTACCTTCTACAGTTCGGGATAACACCCTGAGCCACATCTTAGTGAGATCTCGGTAGTATGAAGAGGACGAACCGGATGATCAATGATTTTAGTGCTTACTTTTTCATTTTTCATTGAAGTCTCTTTGCCACTCAAATATCTTTCGATGTGATTATTTTTTACAGTTGCATTTTTGGAATCTTTACTATTATAAAATGAAGTTCGTGTATTGGGTGTTCGCCGTGTCCTGACGAATCTATGGCACTCACAGTAATGAAATTTGGCACACAGGTAGTCCAAATTTTTTGCAATTTTATAGTCCAGCCCCAAATTTAAAATTTTAATCTAGAACATTTTGAAAAGAATTTAAGGAAATTTAATTATTATTGGGTTTTTTGGAATTGCAACAGCATAAAGATAGGACAGATTCTAAATTTATATTTTCCATTTTCATTTTGAGGAATGATTTTCCAGCAGACGATAAAAAAAATAAAGTTTTAACTTTTGTTATGTAGTTCTTTTTTCTATCTCCTAGACCGTTAAAGATAGAGTAAAAATTTCAACGGATTTTAAACCTGCGAAAAATTTCACATTAAATTGATACCTAAAAATATGATTTTCTTTAAATAAATAAAATTTTTAAACTGAATATCTTTTATATTTTCGCAAGAGAATGTGACATCACTCTAACATTCGTGTTCCAAAAATAAACCGATTACATTTCCAGCCCTGTTACGATTTCAACGAAAGAAAGCAAAGATAATAAAAAAACATTTTGGCTGAAATTATTTACTTCTTTTTTTGTAACATCGGGATCGTTTAAGACAGATTAAAAATGTCAACGGATTTGAAAAATCTGCGGAAAACCTGACACCGGATAGGTATCTTATACTTTTGATTTTCTTTTAATAAATAAGTTTTCTATTAAATATTTATATTTTTTGGTTTGTGAAGCAAACTACCACACGGGCAATGTGACCTCCACAAAAAAAAACAGTCACGGCAACGCCCATTTGGTTTGCGAAGCAAACCAACACCACTGCAACTCTGTTATGGCTGTTATCCAATAGGCTGCGAACTCCTATTTGGTTTGTGAAGCAAACCAATAACCCCACAAAAGCAGCTGGCACGGGTTAGTAATTATATTTCAAAGTTCGTGAAATATTAGTAGAAAGCCTTTATTTTCATATCGACATATAAACACGAAAGTGCATTTTTAATTACTAAGCACCATGCTAAAAACGTAAAACCGCTTTAGATACTCCAAATATCATCGAAATTGACAATTACTTTCGGTGGGAAAAGAGATTGTATCCAAGATGGGTAATCGTGTGGAAATTATAACCTTTAAGTCACAGCTCAATTTTTTAAGAAGCATCAAAACTTGGAACGCGTTTTTCTCGAAGCGTCGATTTTACAGATTCGTGCCTTTGGTGTGGTGGTAACGATATAAATGATGCCCGTGATGCCATTTATTTCAAAGTTCTTTTCTGTACCACGTTCATAAAAACATTTGTTACTAACTTATTTTCGTGAAACGTGACCGTCTGAAATTTACTAAGCGAATTCTCTAAAACGTCCTTTAAACTCAAATCAAATACAAAAATAACGAAAGTGAGGACAGAATTAGTTTTGAAACAAAAGCGTCTTGAAATGCAAAATGGCGGCAAAAGCTAACATCAGTTTTGTTAAAAACCAACTGAGGGTAAAGAAACATAATTAATTTACAGCAATTCTAAATTTAGAATAAAGAGGAAGTATAAAGCTAAAGTAGTTCAGTTTGGTCATAAGAGAAAATAAGCATCTATTAAAAAATAGACGATTCCTGATTTTATAGCGAAATATGAAGCTATATCTCTTCAATCTCTATCAATTTTTGAGAAGAACGCTTGGAAGTTTATAAAGCATCACTTATCACTAGGGCTCGGATCGATATGCAAAAATATAACCTGAAATATGCATTTCAAAATCACAAAATATGCACTAAACTCCCCAAATATGCGAAATTGTAAAAAAATATATTAATTCTTACAAAAAGGGGTAGTGAATATAATAACGTGAAATTGAACCACACTTTCATTCAATTAATTCACAATTTTATTTTTACAGCGCAGTTATAGGTAATAAAAAATATACAAAGCAACAAATTAATAAATCTTGCATCGTTGGGGGAAAATGTAGATTAAAATTAAGGCATTTCAAATTTCCTCCGGAATGTAACTAGGTGGGTAGACGGGACATGTGCCCACGACGGAATGAGTAGGGTTGCTAAACATGCCAACGACTTTTTTTACTAGTATATATATTTACGCATGATAAAAAATGAAAATTTATTAGTTGACTACAAAAACCAAAAACGATAAAAGGAACTAAATGCAAATTGTGTGAAGGGTTGCACGAGTCTGATGTGAGTTTAGGATAACGGGCTCGGGTCTCGGAAGTTTCCTGTCTTCCAAGTGGCTTTGATGCGCCGACAAACGAAACTGAATTCGGTTAGTTTTAAAAGTGTCTAGTTGAGATGTCAGTTTTACGGTTCGATTATTTGTCAAGGAAATTGCTGCAAATTAATCGATTTACTTTTGAAAATTGAAATGAAGTCCTTGCCATCTTTGTAGAATTTAAAAATTTTGGATTTGTGGAATTAATGTGTGGTGGCGATTACAGGTGTTGTCGGGGAGGTGTTCCCGGGCGAAAACTAGTCTAGTTACATCCCTGAACATCCTCCAACTAATTGAAATTACATTGAATAATCAATGTTTTTTCAAGGTTTTCAACCTTGAAACTTCGTTTATTGTTACTTAAAACATTCTTCAATGAGGAGAATGACCTTTCCACGTCACATGCGACGATGGGGAGAAATCGGTAAGATAGTATTTCTTGAGGGTCCGTCAACTCACATTCTGGTACAACCTCTCCATTCAAAATCTTTGACACAGCCTGAGAAGTCTTCCATTCAGGATTTCTTTTCAGTACCGCATCCAGCTTCTTCCTCGTGCTTTCCCCGATGGGCCCGTTCCACTCTTTACTTTTCGTAATCAAGTCATCTATTAGAGCCATAGAATTACACAGATCCATTCCTCTACTTTCCAGAGTGGTAATTAAATCAGGAAAATTGCCAAGATTGGATCTGACGCAAGTTACATTTTGGACCACAGAAGAGTTGTTCAGTGCAGCTTTTGCTTTCACAATAGCTTGGTTCCCGGTATCATCAAAACTTCCAATCACTTCTTTCAATTTTTGGTGATGTTCAGCAAAATAATTAGCCGCAGAAATCTACGTGTCCTGTACCATATGGTACTAGCTCACCCTTTTCCCTAACACGTGGACGCTGGAATGTTTCAAAATGCAAAAACAACTTCAGACTTTGCACGTGCGGGTTTTCACAAAATACCGAAAGGGAGTATTTTCTCATCGGCGGCCCGGCGTTCCGTTTGATCCATAGACACAGCTGGAGTTTCCGTGGGTTCCCTAATCCCATGTCTGGGATGAAGATTTAATGTGGGGGACTCAAGTCGGCATCACAGACGGTTTTCGCATCTGTGTGGGGGTGTTTCTGTTCTGGAGAGGACATAAACATCTCTAGAGGGCTCGGAATTCACCCCCCTCTCGTTGGCAGCTGCGGTTCTGTGGAGCGAAGCGAACGTGGATTTTCAGAATTCGGATTCGAGATTCGACGAGAGACAGACGTCTCTGTTTGCCATTTTTTACTTTGGCTTCAGGCAGGATTCGGTTGTCGATGGCTGTGCCCTTAATTATCTTTTTAAATTTTCTTGTAAATATTTAATTTATGTAAATAAATAGTTTAATTTTAAACCAACTGTCCGTCTAATTCTTACATGACGGTACAGCCCCATCTTGTGATTATTGGTTCAGGTGGTAGAGGAATATTAGGATATGCATTTTTGAAAGCCCTTACTCTGCTAGGTGCCTTAACAAATAACTTTTTTGTCGAAGATATTAATTTATTCAAATCAGGTAGACTATTCCTCAACTCTTCTGCAACGCGATGGACACCATGAGCCATGCATGTTAGGTGAATCATCTTGGGATAAAACATTTTTAGGCTTTCTCCAGACTTCAGCATGAAGGCTGCACTATCCGTAACAAAAGCCAACAATCGTTCCTCCCCATACTGCTGCGTGTGAAACCCCCACAAAATATTAATCGCTTCACCCACTGTCATGGCGATCGTGGAGTGATTAGTTTTTTCCAACTCTGCATAAAATTAGGTGACCACGTCCAGCTTCCTCTGAATTGAGTTTCCCAACTATTACATGATCTACATATCGCCCGCAAGGATCAGTCGTTTCATCAATTGACATCCAGATGATGGAATCACATATCTCATTTTGTATCCTTTTGATCACCTTCTCGTACACTGGCGTAATGTAATATTTCCTAAGTGCGGATTCATGAGGAATTAATTTGCCTGCGTATTTCTTCAAGAAGGCTCTAAAATGTTCATTCTCCAACTTATTAAGAGCAATATTTGATTTCAACATTGCTTCGCAGAGATCTCGGAATATCTCGTTCTTCTCCGACGATTGAGACTCTTTCAACAGCCTTTCATCGGGTCAAAGTTTAAGATGCTTAACATTTCGAGCCCTTTTCACTCTTTGTTTGTGAGTCGTAGTTGATTTGTGTTGATCAAAGTAGCTTGCAGACTGAGAGTTTCCGTTGCAATTCGATTATTATAGAACTAAGCAATATGTTTTGCTTCATGTGCTTATGCTTTCATTACTATCTTTCTCTTCCTCTTATATCTATACATTTTTGGCTAAACAAGAAAAGGCCAGGCCAAACAACCCAAATGTGTTTTGCTTCTGAAAATCTTTTCAAACGCACAAAGCAAAAGTCTTTAAAAAACTTTTTTGAAGTAAAATGTAAAAGTTTGTAAAAATGTTTGAAAATGGAAAATTTTATAAATGAGTAATAAAAAATTGTTCATATATGCACAAAACATGCAAAGAACCCCAAATATGCAAAATAGTCCCAAATATGCAAAAACATGCAAAAAAAAATTTCGTGTTTTTTTTGTTGCAAATTTGTAAAAAAGCACTCAATACATATTTATATCAACATTAGGGGTTAAAAAGAAGATATGCAAAATATGCAAAATCCGAGCCCTACTTATCACCTTGAAGTGGTCTAATTTATGATATTCCTATTATATTTACTTCACTATGCAGATTCAAGTACATACCTAATTGTAATTTTCCTTTCAAAATACATATCTACTTTACATAGCACACCACCGTTCTTGTCAAAATACCAACTTTGGTAACGTAATTACTAAATTATTGTTTTGAGATTTCCATTTTGTATGCCAAGGGTTGGAGAAAAAAATTCATTACATTCCTTGATTAATAAAATTAATTACAATTTGAATTGTTTTAAATCATATGTTCTAATAAATTCCTTAAAAATTCTTTATCCAATAATCATTACAAAAAGAAGCAGTAATCAATTAATTTATGTAACTAATTGCATTATTTCCTAAGGAATTAAAATCATAAATGTGAGTCTTATTAGCAATCTATGAAACGTCGTAACTGAGAAATGCTGATTTAGGCCCGGTGCACACAGTCGGTTTTTCAATGTGCGGCGCCGCTGCCGCAACGCAAGTGCGGTCTGAGATACATTTGATCGAATGGAGTAGTGCACACATGCCTACGGCGACGCACGTCCAACTTGCGTGCAATTTGTACCGCAGTTCCCCACGGCGCTGCAGCTCGCCGCACAAGCATCTCCGTTCTGAAGTACCTTGATTTCATAAAAAAATCGAACATAAATAATAATTAATAAATGGTTGTATCCAGTAACGTCTATTTTGTTTCAAAATATACTTTTTTTTACACCAAGTAAGCGAAATAAACAGGTTTTTTTCGATAGAATATCTATCGCAAATGGCGCGAAATGAGTTCGTGCGTCATTTCGTGGTTATGTGTGCATAGTTGGTCTTCGGCCCCGCTGCCGTAACGCAAGTGCAATCTGAGATACATTAGATCAAATGGAGTAGTGCACACACATGCCTCCAGCGCCGCTGGGACGACGCACGTCCAACTAAAGCTTTGGTTTCCTAAGAAAGTGGAGCCGTTATGTAACAGCCGTGATACGTCATGATGCCGCGGGCATAACTAGACGGCCGTCTAAACAAGAATCCAAGGTGTCAACTTAGGCGGATAGAATACGTTGGAGAATGGGCAACACAGACGGCTGTCGTGGTTTATTTTATTCGAGAAACAAAACAAAGTGGTTTTTTACTCTCTGGTTCAAAGTTCCTAACTTCGGGATCATTGAAGGTAGAGTGAAAATGTCAACAGATTTCAAATCAGCGTAAATTTCTACGCCAGATCGATATAAAAACAGTTTTATTGTTCAATTATTTACCATTTGATTATTTAATTATGTATTAAATAATTAATTATTTATTCAAAGAAAATCAAATTTAAGGTATCGATCTGGTGTCAAATTTTCCGCAGATTTCGAATCCGTTGAAATTTTTATTCTGTGTTTAACGATCCCGATTTTACAAAAACGAATTATTCAATGGCAGTCAAAAATGTTTATTTATATTGCTCTTCTTGGCTCGAATCGCTTGGAGCAGGAAATGAAATGTGGCCGCTACAAGAGAAAAAACGTTCTCCAACTGTTTGAGACCGCTATGACGACAGTCATGGAAATGGCGGCTCCGATAAATTTCGTTACGCTCACAAACACCGCTCTCTAGGAAACCAACACCATGTGTTAGCATAAACAACGTTTTAGTGACGTCACCCACCGATACATCACGGCCGCTAGATCACGGCTACGCTTTCTTAGGAAACCGAAGCTTTACGGGCAATTAGTACCGCAGTTCCCCGCGGCTCCGCACTTGATTCTCCGTTCTGAAGTACCTTGTTTTCATAAACAACTGGAATATAAATAATAATTAATAAATGGTTGTATCCAGTAACGTCTATTCCGTAGCTCGACGAACACGCTTCTCCGGTCTCAAGTACCTTGTTTTCATAAATAAAGGGAATATAAATAATAATTAATATCCATTAACGTCTATTTTGTTTCAAAATATGCTTTTTTTTTACACCAAGTAAGCGAAATAAACACGTTATCTTCGATAGAATATTTATTGCAAATGGTGCGAAATGAGTATTTGCGTCATTTCACGGTTAAATGTGCATAGTTGGGCTTCGGTACCGCAGTGAAGCCGCACGTTAAAAATCCGGATGTGTGCGCCGGGCCTTAGAAACATAAGTCAAATTTGTCTGTAGAAGCTTTCGGTATATTAGAATCATATCAGAAATAAATAGTGGCTGTAGAACCTTATTTGTTTTAAAGAAAATGTATGATAAAGAAATTATTAAAAAATATGTGAAACAACAAAGAATGGTTAGACTCAAGACCACGGTGTGACATCATGAGATACTCCGACTGGAAAAAGAAAACAATCATCGGAGTTTCGTAATACCGAAAGTATTCTTATTTGTTGTATTTTGGCGCCAGCTGCTGTTCTTGTGTCGCGCGCTTTGCGACTTGAAAAGAGCAGGTGAAAATAGAAGCATACTCTGCAGGTGGTGTTCTTCCAGAATGATCTCTGATTGGTCTTTGCCTTTTGCCGTTCATCGATTTTAAAAACTACTGTAGAGGCCTGTTGGGGAGACGACAAAGAAGAGAGCGAGAAGCAACGGGTGAGGTTGTTTCCCCCGCGCTGGCCTGTGATATACATATTTTGATGTATGGAAATATGTTGAAACGACTATGCAGATAGTGTATATATTCTTGTTCTCGGAATAATAAGAATGTAATTAGCTTAGCTGTTGGTTTGTCTTCTCCTTGTGTATAATTCGCACAGTTTTCATGCAACCGTTTTTGTGGCGACGACACCACAACACGGCAATTCGCATAAATTACCACTGACAATTGGTAATAGTTTTGGAAGATGGTAATTCCCCGTCGAGTTTGCTACATAAGTTTCACTTATGCGCAAGTAGAATACATCCAATATGGCGGATTATCCAAATGGCTATGTGGAGACGAAACATTTAGTCGGCCAATTTAGCGAAAGTCCGAATTTGTGTCCTAGAATAATGTCGCCTTTTCACTGTTCCTAAAAATTAATAAATAATACAAAATCATTTATATTTTATATTTCTTAAGACCAAATAGTGTGCGATTCTGTCTATCATTGCCAATAGTTATCATCACCAATTGGAAATAATTTTGTAATATGATGAACCGTCGCAGGCTTGCTACATACACTTCCACTGACGCACAAATATAAGGCATCCAATATGGCTGCTTACCCAAACTGCCATTTGGCGATGAAAATTTTAGTCTTTGGGGAGGGACAGGTACCGGTGAATTTTACCACAAGAAATGCAGCATCTTCCTTTATTATTCCTAAAATTTAACTCGTCCTTTGACCAAAATTACGAAGCGTTGACCTTCAGATCCGCCTCCTTGGTATTGATCCCGGACCGTCTCCAATAGACCGTTGTATTTCCCTCAGTGTGACGTAAATTCAATTACTGACCAAGCAACTACCTAAAAACTCCATGAATAATACAAAATTGAATTCAAATTTTTATATTTCTTAAGACCGAAGGACTTACAATTCTGCAGTCTTTTAATTCGAGGAAACTATGTCAACTCCCCTCTTCCGCCCGAATTATATTCCTCTGACTACTTCTAACTCTTTTATTACCATGCCTAACTAATGATAGAGAGAAAAAAACAACCTGTCCCAAATACGATTATGGGGGAGTTGTCTTTCCCCATTGCAGAAATGTCCCTCATCTCTCCCTTTGAGAACCCGTTGCAAAGAATCCCAGAAAATCACGTCATGCCATTAATCACAAAGAGAGGCCTTAAGAATTCCCACGCGGGACCGGCCGTCAAACAAACGAAGTGTTTCCCCAAACTTTCCTCTTCCTTAGACGCCGTTCTTTTGAAAAGAACTAGGCAGATATTATCCCTGCGTTCTTATTGCTTGTCTTATTGTGCCGACGCGACAGTTAATGGGACAAATTCGCTTGAGTAGTGCTTACTGGCACTTAGCGTGTTAGAGTGATAGGGATAGCAAGCATGTATCCAGTGGCTCGGGATTCGCCCACTCATGGACGTGAAGTATAAGTAGATTGAACATTGCCATGCGAAGAGCTTCAACATGTCGACTAATAGTGACGTGAGTGCTCTAAAAAAATTGCTTGGGTGGCCGATTTGGCATGTAATTGCTTCGTTTGGCAATATGACATCTTAGTAGGTATGTATGTATGTCGGTAGGTATGTGATATCACATCGTAGTACGCAGTGTGAATGCACATTTGTATAGAGCGGCGACAGTTGGTGAAATCGCAAAAAATCTTCTATGTCTCGCGGACCAATCATATGGTGAATATATGGATGGGCGTCTTCTCCGCTCCGTCAACCAATCAGATGGTCAATGTCCGGTTCCATCCTTTTGACGATAGTTGTCTAAGGCCCGGTGCACACATCCGGTTTTTCAACGTGCGGCGCCGCTGCCGCAACGCAAGTGCTGTCTGAGATACGTTAGATCCAATGGAGTAGTGTACACATGTCTCAGCGCCGCTGTGGCGACTCACGTCCAACTTGCGTGCAGTTTGTACCGCAGTTCCTCACGGCGCCGCACATGAGTCTCCGTTCTGAATTACCTTGTTTTCATAGACAAATGGAATATAAATGATAATTAATAAATGGTTGTATCCAGGTACGTCTATTTTGTATCAAAATATACTTTTTTGTACACCAAGTAAGCGAAATAAACACGTTTTCTTCGATAGAATATTGATCGCAAATGGCGCGAAATGAGAATTAGCGTCGTTTCACGGTTATATGTGCATAGTTGGGCTTCGGTGCCGCATTGGCGCCGCACGTTGAAAAACCGGATGTGTGCACCGCGGGCCTAAGAGTCATGTTACTACTAGTTTTGGTCACATGTTCCTGTGCCAACGAAAACGTTACCTTCGCGGACTTTGTTTTTATGTTTCCTCTATGGGCCCACTGTACCAGGAAGCTGTAGACGATACAGATTCATGCAACGTACGATGAGTACATCTCTCTTTTCTGTATTTGCGGCCGCCTTCGAACTGTGGCTTTGCCCACTGAGCTAGCAGCCTTTGAATTGTAATCGGTGCAGATTCGGTTCCTGTCAGGAGGTTTGATCCATGGTTATATTTCTCTCTTCTGGGGGGTGTCAGTAAAAACTTTGTGTGTGCTCATTTATTTGACGTTGCATATCTTGTGTTTGCTGAAACTTGGTCAAACATAGCCATTGCGACGTAAAACCTAATCAAACTAAAGATACGTAGGTGGTTCAGGTTCGATTTCTGTAACACCCTGTTGCGTTTCTCTCTTTTGTGTTTGTAAACTTTTCCCTGTGTTAATTACTTGATGTTTTCTCTCTTGTGCTTGATGCAGCTTGGCCAAATACGCACCTTGCGTCATAAACCCCATCCCCGAGTCACTCATAATCTCATCGACCTTACAGGGGGCGCCGTGGTTTAGTGGGTTTGTCCAATGCGCTATAAACGTGCGAGTTGTAAGTGGAGCAGGCTCTATTCCATTCTGATTGTATTTCTCTCTTCCGAGTCCGTTCCCTTTATGTGTATGTTCATTACTTGACGTTGATCTGTTTGGCATAGCTTGGCCAAACATGGTCCATGCGCCATAAATTTCTAACCAAACGTTGACGGCATTACGTAAACTTTCACTGATTATAAATTAATGCATACTATGCGGGGGATAGATTACTCTTAATTATTAATCTTACAGGGAGAGATTACTCTTAATTAATAATCTTACAGGGATAGATTACTCTTAATTAATTGTGATTACGAGACTTCTCCAACAATTTCCACACTATTGAGAACACCAGAGGTCCCCCAGAAGAAGTCAGTAACTCCCAGAAGGAAAGCCCTGAACTATATCTTGCACATTAAGTGGTGGAAAGTCTTTTCGTGTCAAAGGATAAAAATATTATGAAGATAAACTCGAAAGCTATCAAAAGAAAGAAAGAATCATCAGAGCATAATAGTAAGCAACATAATAAGAAAATTAAAAGCAAATCCGGTACACTGCCCAAAAGAGACCCTCAAACAAAGTGATACTGCCATGCCTGGCACAAGTGGTTGCCAGCCAAAATTAAGCTGGTTTTGCCATTTATGGAAGAAAGACAAAACTATGGACATGGTATTGTGTAATCAGTGCTTGCGATATGTGCATGAAAGATATCAGGTACTCACTAAAAAAGGCAAAATCGAAAATTTCATTTGCACTTTCTAGATGGAATCCTGTTAAAAAATAATGTTTGAAAAATTCTTTTTGTAATTTTTTTTCTTGTAATTAAATACTTACGCTTAATTGAACATTGTATTACTCTTCTAGAAGTAAAAATAGTTTTTATAGCATTTTTTTTTCACATTTCTCTCAAAAGTGATTTCAATACATGGTCACCTTTGGAACACTATGCTTCAAAGGTGGCCCACAAGCTACAATTCTGAAATTGTATTATAAAAATAATTCAATTTTGTTTTACGAAGAAAAGTATACTTGATATGTGTTAGAGATAAGTGTAAATTTTTTTTTTTCAATTCAGCCACACAAACCTAATGGGAAAATTACGAAAAATTCTCAAAGCTTAACTATGGCCACCTTTGGCTCACCTACCTTATGCTTAATCTGACCTAGGAGTTGCATAATATCGTTAGAACTGCACGAAAGAGTTGTCGTCACTCTATTGAAATTCGTCAGCAATCAAATTACAGACTGCAATTAGAAATTCGAGAACTAAATATTAACTCAGAAAAAAATCTGAGCCCCCCCCCCTAAAACGGGTTTAGAGTTCAAAAAATATCGAAATGCCTTTGTCACGTGAATGAGAGGCAATTGTACTGTTGGTTCAGAATTTAACTGTGGTAGCATGACCGACGCGTGAACTTTTTACCATTAGAAATAAAAATTAACATCGGTAAAACTACATTTGAAAAATGTAAGCAGAATGCAGTTATGTATTTGCTTACTGATTTTATTGAACTTGTGAAATGTGCATGTCGATGCTTATATGCATTACAAATCATTACAAAAGAGTTTAAATAAAGATTCAAACGTAATTAAAAACATTGTCATGAGATACTAGCATTTAAGAAAGTTTAGCGTTGATGCCTATGCACACGTTTTCTAGTAGGGATGCGACATCGATGTCGATGTTTTATAAAAAACATCGATGTATTGGAGCCGATGTTTTCGTAACATCGATGTTTATACTTGTCAATGTTTTTACGTTGTTGATGTTTTATTTTTAAATGAAAAAGTATCATTATAAAAATTTTAAAAATAACCAAGTAGCATAATTTTTATAATCAGTAAAATGGACATACTTTTAGACCACAGTGTCCAAGGGGGAAGGGTCTGAAAAGTAGGAATGCGACATCGATGTCGATGTTTTATAAAAACATTGTTGTATTTACCATAGATTTATTGGAGCCGATTTTGTTTAACATCGATGTTTTTTACGTTATAGATGTTTATTTTTTAATGAAAAAAGCACCATAGTAAAAATTAAGAAAAATAACCGTGCAACTAAGTAGTTGTCAGTGATGGTGACATCCGTCCCATCAGAAATAGGGATGCGACATTGATGTCAATGTTTTCAAAACGTCGATGTTTTAAAAACATCAATGTTTTTTGAAAAAACATCGATGTATTTACCATCGATTTATTGGAGCTGATGTTTCTTAACCCTTCTTTACATGATTTTTTCTTTATTGGTGAAATAAATCAAGGTGATATAATTCATGTTCAAAATTAAAGGAAAAATGGTTAAAAAAATCTTAGTATATATTTATAGTATAAATTTAGCAAAAAACAATAGGATGAAAATTTCCATCATCATGCAAAGTTAGATCATTAGCTTAGTACTAAATAGAAATAAAAGAGGATATCATTGGATATTTTTTATTCTTTATGATAATTAGTGCATAGTGATGTAAAATTCTATCATGTGGTATTTTTTAAATTAAACGCAAACTTTTTCAGAAATTGCTCTAAAAATAACAGAAACACATGTTACAAACCTTTCTTCCACCCATTTTCACTTTTTTAGCAATAGAAACTCAAATATAATAAAACAAAATTAAAAACGAAATCATACGTTTATTGCAACTACAACAAACAGCGGAATGACAACTTCAAGCTCGTTTTACTGATAGTGACACTTGCTTATTTTTGACAGCTATGTTTTTTTTTATGCAATGGACATTAAAAAGGTATCTAGACACGATCAACTTAAAGGGAACTTGTTCTTTTATATAATTTTTGGGCATTCAATGTTATGATGGAAATTTCCACCACTATGCAAAGCAGGGTTAAAACATCGATGTTTCTACATTGTCGATGTTTTTACGTTGTCGATGTTTTATTTTTGAATAAAAAAGGTATCATAGTTAAAAATTAAGAAAAATAATCGTGCATTTTAGTATTTGTCAGTGATGGCGACATATGTCCCATTAGAAAGAGTTTTTTCCCTAACTGGGTGGGATAGTTAGTGAAAAAAGAAGTCGGTTTAAGGTGGAGAAAGTTAACAAACTTCTTTTTTTACAAACTGTAAATAACAAATACTGGGACAAATAATATTTATGGGCCCCAATATTTTTTATTTACAGTAAATAAAAATTAAGTTTGTTACGTTTACCACCATAAGTTGATAAATAATTAATAATAACTAACAATAATTATTGTTATGTACCTACCTATTTATACTTAGAGTTAGTAGTACCTATGTCAAATTATTGTAAATATTTTTTTTTATATTATTCAATTTGAAAATTAAAGGTTTTGTTAATTGTTCTTATTTATTATTTTTATTTTGTTTTGACAGTTTAAAAAAGTTTAACTTATAAATTAATAAACATGACAAATGATAAATTAAATCTCCCCCCACCCCACCCTCACCCGGCTAACATTAATGTTTGAGGTTGCTAAATCAATTAATAATTTGAGGAATGGGGAGGGGGGAAGTTTAAAAACATCGATGTTTTTTTTGGCGATGTATTATCAAGATCAATGTTTTTTGGGCAATGTATTATCAACATCGATGTTTTTTGGGCGATGTATTATCAACATCGATGTTTTAATTTTGAACATCGATGTTTTGCTGTCAATGTCGCATCCCTATTTGCTAGTAGTAGTATATAAAAAGCATGGTGAACGAAAAGCGGAAATAGCATATTTGCCATTTGTAAGAGAGTAGGGGTGTTTACAGTTATAACTGCTCAAAATACATGAAGGAAAACAGGACTTTAACCTAAGTATTTATTTGAAACAGTTATTTACACGAATTATATTTACAAAACAAAGAAGAATATTTACAGAGAGGGGTTCCAAATTAACACATAGGACATAGCACATGCTACTCCGTTGGCAGTTCATCGCAGACTAACTAATTGGAATGCTTTCCGCTAGGTGCGCTACAGGGAACGAGAGGGGGAAAGCATCACTATCCGTTACACATTGTTTTTAAAACAAATGTGTCACTACCTAAAACTTCTCTTATGTGACGCAAAAAAGAGCCTTATTCTTATTTGTTGTATGACAACGATTACAACACGACAATTATACTTCGGAATCAAATCTGTCGATAGAAAATACACAAATTAAGCTTCCCAGATTGAAATAGTTCTCAATTCTTATCTGTTTTCAAACATTCCACTCGATGTCGAACAGCATACGCAAGCTGGTACATCATTAAAAGACAAAGAAGGAACCTTCTGGCAGCTAAAGGAAATGCAATCAGACAGAATCGCTATAGAAAGGAGAAGTTCCTTTCTCCTAAAGTATTTCTAGTTTTACAGTTCCGTATACACAAAATTGCTGGAACCAGGAATTCCCGGCAATCAAATGCTAACGTCAAGAATTCTCGTTCATGTCAAAAAAAGTCTCAATCGAGTGTAATACAAAACTAAAGAGTCCCCGTGGTTTTCGGCATCGGTTTGTAACAGTCATTACCTTGTAATGGGAAAAACGATTCGATAAGAAAACCAATGAGCAGACTGTTTCCGTTTTTTATTTAACTTGTCAGACATATCTTACCCAATTGCGACAGCGAAGGTTACACTGGAAATCGTAATAGCGTTTCATGGAATTGAAATACTTTTGAGATGTTTGTGATGTCTGATCATTACTTTGTCAACAATCTCTGAGATAAATTCCTTACTGTGAGTATTTTAATACTCTAAATTACTTGTATTGGGTGTAAATTATTTTCTCTCGAAAGTCGCAGTTGAAATAGAATTGCCAGTAATGTATTGTATCTTTTATCGCGGTGAACATCGTAGAGCGCTATGGAGAAAAGCGTGTACTAAAAATGTTAATTCTAAGTTCAATGAATACAATGTTTTTTTTTTAATCCTTTATAGTTTTATAGTAGTTTGTAAACCTTCTCAGGGTCCGTATGCATATATCCGTTCAACAACCTGCTGTCTTCCCCTGTATGAGTTCTAGACGAATTTGACTTTCGTGACCAATGGAAAATTTTATGATTATTTCAACCAATAGAAGTTGTAATCGTTCGATTTCTGTAACTGGGTGTAATTCCCTCTTATACTTCAGAACACTAAACCTTGTATGTCCTTTACTTGACAATGTCTATCTTCTGTTAACCACATACGGCCCCTGAATCATAAAATTCAAACCAACATTTAACCAATGTATGTGGTTAGTCAGTCAATGTATGTGCTGTGAGGTATAAGTAATGTTACATTACTCGAAAACCTCGTGACGTCTAGAGGATTGAAGGTTAAGTCTTGGAAATTTAACCATCTTTTGCCAAAAATACGCACTACTGTCAAGTTCGAAACTTCGTTATTAGTTTAAATAACCCTCTTTTCTTTAGATATTTCAATTATTATAAACATGAGCAGAATAGCACAAGATATATTGATGAGAGCATTTGTACAGCGGTAACCCGTTCATTATATTGCATATATTAGTTATCTCGTTATCTATATAATAGTCTTTTTGTAGATACTATATCATTTTACACATATACGGATAGAGATTCATTATGAACCAAAGTTACTTTAGAGTGCTTGGTGGGGGGTCCTAATTCTATCACTACCATTTCCTATTTGTAAGTTTAAAAATTTTACACATTTGCACAAGTGTTATTTTGTTTCCAATAATATTTTCTTCAAAGTGTAATAAGCTCTAATATCTATCGAGGGAAAAAAATATTTATGGATAAAATTTATCGCATATTTACTACTTACTTTTCAGTAAAAAAAAATTGTCTGTGGACAACAATTGGAAAGTAAAAATTGCACAGGTTTCCTTTCGAAGTCCACTCACTGTCCCCTTAAAGAATGACATTGCCACGAAGCTCGATATAATGTAAATTATTCAACTCGTTTGGATGCCATCCAAACTGAGTGACGAAATAATCGAAATTTATGCTATCAAAAAGTCTATCCAAGCAATAAAATAATCCGCCTTCAAAAAATATCAACCTTTTGGCCCTTTGTTTCAAATTAATAATTTAAAATCAAGTATATCCCACATACACATAATTCCTTAGTTTCTGCCAAATGCCACTAAAGTTCATTTCTTATCACCACCAATGAAACATATATCAACCTCAATAACTTTTGAATGGTGTCATTGGAAATAAGTGAACCACAAACTTATTTGGGAGAAGTGAATCAATTTTTCAAGAAAAGGCGAGATAAACCTTGACTTTCGATTCATCATTTTTAATAGGAAAATTCGCACCCTTCTGAAAACAAAGTACGAGTGAGATTTTCAATGTAAACAACGCCTCCCTTCCCCCTCCTCCCAGACGATAAATGTAAATTTATTAAAAATTATACAAAAATATCCCAAATGCTCTCCTTTCATACACTTCCGGGTTACCTTAAAATGTAGCTTATCGCTGTTTTAGCGAATTTTGGATTTCAATTTACACTGGTGTCTAAAATTATCTTTACATGCATAGAATCGCAGATTTCTCAGAAACTGTGAACTATAATTTTATGAATTTTGCTGAAATGAGACATAACACATAAATACAAAGAAAAAAATTTAAGAATACTGCATATGGTATAAAACTATAAAAATGGCAATAATATGTGACAAGGAGAGTTCAGAAAAAATAAATAATTCAGTAATAAAAAAATTAAGGCATATCAATTTAATATGGAATGTGATCGCCCCTGACTTGTACACACATTGTAATTAGGCTCGTCTTTCACACATTCCCTGCAAAAGTGGATTTCATAGATCGGGTATTTTAAGGAATATAACTATTTTGGGTATGTAAAGATAATTTTGGACATGAGTTTAATTGTAGTTGAACGATAAACTTTTATATCTTACTAGGGGGCCCGCCCCCTGCTCGCTAACGCTCGCCAACCCCCGGAGGATTGCTTCGCAATTCTCATTGGTTCGCTGCGCGAACCTATGCTCGCTTCGCTCGCATCAATGAAGACACGTGTCCTAGCAGAAAGGATTGATTACAAAATATATTCCAAAAAAAATATTTTTCAAATCTAAATTTGTTGTATTACATAAACGATATATACAGTACCTCTGGAATCAGAATTTAAATGAAAACTTTGAGCAAATTTTTACTCGCAATGTGAGCGCTGCTTTGGAAATTGAATACCCAGCATGTTGTTTGTGTGTACATTTACCCAGTACTCGAGCCACCCGTACACTTTTTGACTGAGTTTGTTGTCGAAAGTTGTAGTGCACGCGTCTTGTTGTACTATAATTGTTAGACTTGAAAAGGACCGTTTTTTAAATAGCCCTGAAAAGATCCTCCGCTTTCTTAGATTTCTATTACAAACCGCAACAGCTCGTCTAAAATTCATTTTTTTCAATAAAATTTCATCCGATAATGCTATAGATTCAAATGAGGCGCGAGGCTCCTAGTAAACAAACAATCGCACAATGTTGCCAAAACGCGGTGAATGCCACGTATGAGAAATATATATATAGATTCGGAATGTATGCTACAGTATTTTATTAGTTAAAAGCTGAATTGTCTAGAATGCACACAGGAAGCTCATTCTGCATCAACCATTCTACCGACACCTAGATTTGATTAGACAGATAAAGCCTCTCGTACAATCTATATACGGTTGATAAGTTAGTGGATTAAATTTGAATTGAAGCTATTAAGGAATAAGCTAACGAATAAGCTATTATGGACAGTCCGGAATCAATCCCTAAGGGAAAGAACAGAGGATCACTCCTCGTGAATTTGAACCATGGTTCAGATAACGAGGTTAACACCCAACTGACAGCCCGATTTCCGAAATTCCACACCACGCTAATGTGAGGATATATGAGGCCATGACAGATTATTTTAAGTGCACCAGTCCCCAAGTACATGACGATCTTTGGTTCGATCTAGTTTCAAACTCGTGCCCCTCAGGTTGCTAATCCCATAATGTATGTACATAGCCCATAATTTATGTACATGAAAGTTGTACACCTCGGCCCATAATTTATGTAAATTTTCGAGGATAAAACAAACCACCTCGTTTATTTCGAGCATTATTCATACTAGAGCAAATTAAATGGTATCGTTAAATAGGGAATAATCATATCACATTTTGCCCAAACAATACAGATTCTAATAAAAAAAAAACACCGTGTGTCGATGCCACAATCAGATTCTGCGTAGTTAAATTAGTCTAAATATAAAATTCCATGACTTTACTATTTACATATCCCGAGATATTCAATGTTAAAGTTAGTTTCAATTTCAGGGATCATCTCCACATAGAAAGACGCTATTCGTAGATCGAGATTAATTGTAGTTATCGCTACCCGAATTTCAAATTTGAACACTATTTCAAACGTATTTTCCAGCAATCCGAGAGTTATTAGATTTACTATGCAAGTGCAATCTTCTCTTGTCATTATGACAAAGAATTTTTTAAGATTTGAAAAGCTATAGTCCGGATATTTTAAACATTATTATTCTTTCAATAACGGCATTATTCTTGCAATCATGGCATAATTTCACTTAAAATTTGCTTTATTCTGACATACCTGCCTGTCATCGAATACTTTGTGATGGTGTTGCGTGTGATGAACAAGAAACACAGTTTATTAAAATAATAACTATTTAAAACAGAAAACAAAAGAAAACAGCGAAATAAAACTAAATAAAAAATGTCGGGAAAAAGTTATTCTAAAGACATTAATTTGTGATTCCTTTTTATCTCTTGATCTCGCAGTTGCCACAACGTACAACTAAAAAGTGCACAAAATTTAGAAACGCGAAGTTAATACAGAGCAAACGAAACCGAAAATATTACTACATGTGATCAACCAATACGAGTTTCCGTTTCATTCCCGTTAGTTGAAAAATATCAACTGTCCCAAATATTCGCAAATCGTTTACATAGCGCAAAAAAAAAAAAAAAAGACTCGAAATAAATGAAATATCAGAGCTAAAATTCCATTAAAAAAAATTTGGAAAAATAATCCTTTTTTAGCAGTACTGGTAAAACAATCAAAGTAATCGTAATACTCAATATACATTCCAATTTTTCCAAAACTACCAAATTATGGTTGATTTAAGTATACTTACTCGGGTGTTTTAGCATGAAACTCATCTAAATATAATAATATAGAAATGTTTAATATTACATTCACTAAACTTATAGATAATGTATAACATAAAGTACATTGCAATGAAATGTCTGGAATAAAATTCATGTGATGCCTGCACTAACACGCAAACACAAAATCGAACATAGAACAGAATGACGGACAGACAGACTTTCGCAACCAATTTCACTCACTGAAGGAAGATAAGTACTCACTGTATGCAAATTTCCATGAAAATATATTAAACCGTGTGGACGTGTATAGGGCACATACAGACACCAAACGCGAAAGAGGTGGATTCGGTATCAGAAGGGTCCAAAACGGATAGAAAACTTGAAATGGGTCGAAAATATTGAATGTACAAACAAACACTCCATTCTTGTTTATATAGATTTCCCCTTGGTGGTTGGCTTGACGAGGTGTTTTATGAGTAGCAAAACAAAACTGACCAGATCTAAGCCTTGTCATAAAAAAAAATCGGCAATATCTTTATTACGAGGTGTCTTGGCAACATCCATTAGATCTTGATGAACGAGATATCTCGTCGAAACCACTTGTATAAACGGATTCATCGTTATAAGTTTTAGAAAAGTTGTGGTAAAATCAAGATTTAAATTTTTGCAATACTTGGATAACTTGAGAACTTGTAAATTTGTAGTGAATCCTTAAAATGTAACAAAAAACGAATTCACCGATTTCTTGGATACCAAATATAAAAGAACGGGCATCGTCATGATCCATCCAAACTGAACTTATATGTGGGTTTAAAAGTTATTTAAATTTCTTTTAGACAGTCTTAACTTTGTATGCGCTTAAAATAAAGATTTCATGTCCGAATTTTGAAAACTAAGTTTCAATGTCATTGCATGAAATGGCAAGTTAAGTCTTTAGATAACGAATACACTTTAAACTATTAATTCAGAACAGCATATTTCATTGAAACTTTTGTCTAAATTTTTAGACTTTTATAACAAGTATTTATGTTATTTTGAAACGAATAGAATTTTTGTTATAAATTAAATAGACTATTTTAGACAATTATAAACGTTTCGCGCTTCTCACATATCAATGCGTATGATTTTTTTAGAGTGCCACATAGATCTACCTTTACTATATACGTATTACTACCTTTACTGAATTTATTATTGTAAATTTTGAAGATATTTATATTCCTACATGCCGACCAACCGGTATAGTGGTTAAGGTGTTAGCCTCTAGATCGGAAGGTCCCCGGTTCGAATCCGGGTTCGGGCATGGATGTTTGTAAGCGTATACCAGCTCAGGTGTTGCTTCGTCATCTGAACATGGTGCAAAATTACGAAGTAATTGTTAGGAGCAATGATGGTCCTCCCACTGGGTGCTCCTTCACAAGTGGCCATCACTTCCAGCCTTGTAGTGGCCAATGACTTCGGTCAAAATGTGCCCGCCATTAGAAAAAAAATAATAATATTCCTACATTCAAAATTGCTTTGGTTTATGAAGTTTTCATCAACTATAAATCTAAATAGTATATATATAGATTATGTAATTGAAACTAGATACGTAAGTTAAATCTACGTACAATATTCCTGCCATAGAAAACAATTTTGACTTTCTGTGTGTGTAATGCATACACTTAAATCTCTAGAACCGAAAATATTTCCCATTGTTTCAAGTTACCAAGTATACGAAGTTTATGTTTCGCATCTGAAGCAGCGTTATAAATTGGATATTTTTTGGGAGGTCGTGTCCTTTACAACACATAAAAAGTCCTAAAGTTACTGGAAACGGGGGAAAGCATTGCGTACCACAATGAAAAATATATTAGTTTAAAATCACTTTTTATGCCAAGTTGATTTAAATAAATCTCATATAATCTTTCCGCCTGAAGTATCGAAATTAATTCATGCTAAGCACAAGGCTGATGAATATGTTTTAAAAAATCCTATCGGTTTCTTTTCGCGTTATTCCCCGACGAATGGTGTGAATTTAAGTATACCTTAAAGTTGATAATTTGTAAACGAATTTACGCGTCGCACTGTTGCAACAAAACGGGCTGTTGGCAACAATTAGGGATCAATACCGAAGGTAAAGGTCCGAGTACAACACGAACCCGATGTTTCCCTCGTAACTTGGAACTACAGTCGGCTGACTCAACGCCTGAGCTATCTCACTTTGGAAACTTCCACAACACGTCAACAAGAGAATATTTGAGTCCACGACATATTTAACGTGCACCAGTCACCTGGTATACGATGGTCTGGTTGGATCGAGTTTCACACTCCCTACCCTCTGGTTACTAATCCGAGACTCTACCAACTGGCTTACCACGGTCCCTCGTGAATATTTCATTTGGGGTTTCAAAGTGGATTTTCTTCTAATATGTTTTTTATTTTTTCATAAATTCTTAAACAAACTCATAAATTTTTCAGAAATCAATGACCTATAACTACTATTCCTAGGTGTACAATTGGTTTTTAAATGTATTTATTTAGAGGGTTCTCTCAATACACATTCAAGCAACAATAATTTATTGCTTTATAAATAACAAATGTAAAAGCGAAATAGATGCTTTTCAAGTTACAATTATCTATTCAAGAAGTGATTGCAGCCACACTTTAATGTATAGATCTAACTTTACGTCTATCAACAATAATCTGATTACGCAACAGACGCTAAAAGCCTTACAAGAAAATGTCAAGATAAATAACAAAGCAAATGTTCCGGAGGTGTTTGAAATGCAAATGAAAATGACATTGTCGGATACCACCGAAAGAAGCATGTCAGAATATGTTATGAGTATTTCATCTTTTGATGGTACATTTCAAGATCTCTTGGGATTTTGCTGTCTTTTAGACATGACAGTCAATTCGTTAAACGTCTCTTAAGGAGTTTTCGCTGTCAAAGAAACCCCATCACTTTTCAACTGGAATTCCTAGGAAATAAGCTTTGTTTCGTTAACATGTTGTAAAATTGCGTTACAAGAGTGGTTCCCAAGCTTACCTTTCAGTCCAAGGTCCCCTTGAAAGTTAAAATTTTCTGCGAATCTCTTGGGATTATAAAATTAAATGGACCTGCTTCAGACCATAGTGATCCTAACTTCCAATTAAAATATTTATATTTGTGTTAAATAGATTATAAGACACATTAATCCTACGGAGGATTGTCTCCACGAAATATCTCCTCGTTTAAAAAAATTGATCATATCTTGATTCTGTCATAATCGAAAATATCTTGATGACGAAATATCTCGTCATTAAGAAAATTGATTAGATCGTGATGAACCTGACATCTCGTGGAAACCACTTGGTGGATTAAAGGTTGGTGAAGACAATTTAAGGTTCTGAAGCGGAAAAATATAATTCTAAAATAAAAGAAACAATAAATATGACGCTTACGTCGTCTCAAGTTATGTTCATTGTAACGTTATAAACCTTATGTTGTTGTTGCTAATCTCCGCGTCGAGCTCCAGCTATACTAAATCCACAAGTCCATTCACCCGAACACAGTCATACACTAAGATAGGATCAGAAAACAGATCGTCTAAGGACAACCCCAGGCACGTGAGAATGTACGCTCTGGTCAGACTGGTATTTAAGGCAATAGAATGAATCTTGCGAACACAGCAAAATGTGAGACACCTCAGATTGCCACTGAAAAAGCGGGAGACGTGCAGGCCACTTCATTATGCTCAGCTAAAGCCAGCAGACACAGAAGCTAAGTCAGTTCCCCCCCCCCCTCGGTTGCTCAAGGTCCTTGTGAGTAACATATGCGTCCTCCATCCATGAGTTATGTCACCTACAATCTCATTAATATCTCTGTTGCTTGGTCAGTTTCACTGTCGCTTATCATGGCCACTCTGCTTTCCGTTTGCACCAGAACAACGTTCTGTAATCCGTTTTTGCTAGTTTTAAGGTCTATTAGGGGCTGAAGTCATCGAAGACTTGTAGCATTGTACGGTTAAAGGGTTTTACCGCGACTAAATGACTAGGAATGGATTGAAAAGTTCACAAATGGCGCCACAAATTTTACACATGACGAAGCATGACAACCTACCTCTACCATACTTGACAACAGTGATTTATAGTGTGCGTAACATGGTTTTGTTAACATAGGCTTCCTCCATCCATGCGTTATGTCGCCTACAAACTCGTATTAATTTGTCTGATGCTTGGTAAGTTCCAACTATCGCTGCCGTGGCGTTAATCATGGCCACTCTGCTTTCCTTTTGCACACCAGAACAACGTTCGGTAATCCGTTTTTGCTAGTTTTAAGGTCTATCAGGGGCTGAAGTCATCGAAGACTTGCAGCATTGTTTTATCACAACGGAAGGAATTTATGGAATCAACGGAAGAAATGATTAGAAACGGATTGAAAAATTCAAAAATAGCCTCATAAATTTTACGCATGACGAGGCCTGACAGCTTACTTCTACCGTAATTCCCAACAGTGATTTATAGAGAGCGTAACATGATTCTGTAGCACAGACGACTATTTTTGATGAAGTAAGAAATCAGGCATCATCAAGAACTGAATGAAGTTAGGTTCTTTTCTCAACCAAAAACCCTCTTTTGAGGGCACAAAAGAAACTTATACAACGATAGAACAAGTACTTTGAAAAACGTGACTTAAAAAATGATGTTCAAGTAAAGTTTATAGCTGCATTGCGGATAATTATTGACTCACCTTTGTACAAATGCGGGGTTTTTTAATTCATTTCTTTGCCAGAGACTTAAGAAGACTTTACAAAAGAAAACGAGTATCCAGAAAGTCTAATCTATTTCCTGGTAATCGTGATCGATTTGTTTTAATTTCCCGGGAAATGGATTCCAGGACTTCCCGAAAATACTCTCTAGTGCACATTTCCGTGCTCTAGTTTCTTCGCTAGATGGTCCACGCGTCCACTTCACAAAGCTTCGTCCATCTGAATGCGACGGACAAATAACGAAGGCATTCAATTAGACTCGGATCACTGGATACACGTTTCCAGTAGATCAAACACGACCATTTTAAGAAGACAACCATTATGGCCCTACATAAACGACATCTTCATTCCTCGCTGTCGCTTAGCTGCAGATACTTTTAGAAGCCTGGTACTATACTAAGCATAGCGATTCAGAAGAAAAAAAACTGTTAAATCTACTTTTGCTAAAACATTAGTTTACCCTCCTGGTGGTTGTCTGATCAAAATATCTCGTCAGTAACTGAGCTGAGCAGATCTTGATTGAAGTCATATCTCGCCATTGGAAATGACCATATCTTGATTGAAGTCATGTCACGTCATTGGAAATGATGACTCTATCTTGAGTGAAGTCATATCTCGTCATTGGAAATGATGACCATATCTTGATTGAAATGTCTCGTCATTGGAAATCATGACCATATCTTGATTGAAGTCATATCTCGTCATTGGAAATGATGGCCATATCTTGATTGATATGTCTCGTCATTGGAAATCATGACCATATATTGATTGAAGTCATATCTAGTCATTGGAAATGATGACCATATCTTGATTGAAGTCATATCTAGTCATTGGGAATGATGACTATATCTTGATTGAAGTCGTATCTCGTCAGTGGAAATGATGACCATATCTTGATTGAAGTCATGTCACGTCATTGGAAATGATGACCCTATCTTGAGTGAAGTCATATCTAGACATTGGGAATGATGACCATATCTTGATTGGAATGTCTCGTCATTGGAAATCATGACCATATCTTGATTGAAGTCATATCTCGTCATTAGAAATGATGGCCATATCTTGATTGATATGTCTCGTCATTGGAAATCATGACCATATCTTGATTGAAGTCATATCTAGTCATTGGAAATGATGACCATATCTTGATTGAAGTCATATCTAGTCATTGGAAATGATGACCATATCTTGATTGAAGTCATATCTAGTCATTGGGAATGATGACCATATCTTGATTGAAATGTCTCGTTATTGGAAATCATGACCATATCTTGATTGAAGTCATATCTAGTCATTGGGAATGATGACTCTATCTTGAGTGAAGTCATATCTCGTCATTGGAAATGATGACCATTATCTTGATCTTTTCATCAAAAAATTGGTATCTTGCTACACCAGATATCTAGGCACTAAGAAAACTGACCGGATCTTAGGTCTTGTCATGAAAAAATCGGCAGTATCTTGACGACGAGATATCTTGTCAAGGAAGCTTACAAATTGGTCAGATCTTGATAGAGGAGATATCTCGTCGAAACCACTTGGGTTAATTATTTACAAGATTCAAAAATTGACAAATAAGCAGTAGTGTTGAGTAACATTAATAACTGGGATACCGAAATTTAATCGAAAGCAAAAAACAAATCATATGCTCAGCTTTATAAATCCACTCCATCCACCATTGGCAATGCAAATCCTTTTTAGCCCTGTTTAAGGAGCAAAAAAACACACACATGTTCCCAATCCTAAGAATTCCGTGGTGGAGATCCAAGTGCTGTCTTGAAGCTGTATTTTACAAAAGTGGGAAAAATAGAGAACAAGGAGATAATATAATCCATAGACCCACTATGCTATTATTGCTATTGGTATGTAAATAGTTGAATTAACGTCGCATTGAAGCCACGCAACGAGCTCTTTCCTCCTGGATCAATCCCGAAGGGAAATTGGTAATTGGTAATTTTTTAGTTAACGTCGTACTAGAGCAACACAACGGGCTATTGACGACGGTCCGGGATCAGTCCCTTAAGGGAAAGATCCGAGGACAACACCTCGTAATTTTGAACCACGGTCAGATGACGAAGCAACACCTGAGCTGGCACCCCACTCTCCAAACTTCCACGCCAACCCAACGTGAGGACTTTCGGCCACGACAGATTTAAGGTGCACCAGCCGCCTCTACACCATACGTTTACAAACATCCATGCCCGGACCCGGATTCGAACCAGGAACCTTCCGATCTAGAGGCTAACACCTTAACCACTATACCGGTTGGTCGGCCCCCGAAGGGAAAGATCCAAGCCAAACAATCTCGTAATTTGGACCTACGGTTAGACGACGAGGTCACGTCTGAGTCGTAACCCCGCTGTCCAAACTCTCACAAGCACCAACGTGTATTCAGTTGATGCCACAATAGATTTAACGTGCACCAGCCGCCTCGTACATGACGCTATTTGGTTGGATCTAGTTTCGAACTCGTAATCCTCCTCTAGTTTATCCGCTACTCTCTACCAACCGAGCTTCCGCGTCGGACTATAACGATTGGCTTCAGTTGAAAGCATTGGGTATGGAAAAGAAGCTGCACTGAGGTTACCTATTTTGTGTCTGACAAACACCATTAACCACAGTAAACACCTTTTGAGACTGACAAGATTAGGCATCAGCAGTCCCTATTTAGCTTCTTATAGTGAAAACCGAGGTCGTTAAACGAGAAACTGACCGTCTCACTCAAATTTATGTTTAAAAGATCCTTGTTTGTGCTTCGTCTTATCGACTATCATTTTTTTGACGTCGAATTTTCATTTATTTCCTTTTGAATTAGTAGATTCCGGACTTCCAGGTTTCCGTGGACGGGTTTCCACTGCTGCTAAAGATATTAAAATGGAACAAAAATAGTCAGTTGTCATTTCGGTGGAATGGCTACCATCATCGAAACCAAAAGAAAACATAAAATGAGAACTCATATTTAACCGTTATACTTCACATTCCTTTGTTTTCAATTTAATCCTTCCATAACATGTTCAACGACGGAGTTGAACTAGTATTATTAATTAATGTGTTTTCCGCTAGTTAATGCAATGATTTGTAAACAGTTGTTTACTGCTGATAATAGTGGAAGTGTTTATCCGACTTCGTGGCCATTGGCTATTGTTGTTGCTTTTTTTTTTGGAACTTTTATATGCTATCATAAAGTTCAGTTTTCAATCTTAAGATCACATGTCTTTAATGTCAAAGGAATCTCAGCTCATTTCACTTTGTCTTCTGTGTATTTCATTGGTAATTGACATTGTGGAAAATTATGAGACTAAATTGCTTAAGTTAAGGCAAAATTAAGAAAGGAAAGGATATATCACTTACGTAGTGTCTGTTGTGAAGCTGCTTACGTCCGTATCGAATGTGAGAAAAATATTAAGAGGCACTGCATAAAGAGGGGCGTAAAAATATTGCAAGGACCTAAAAGGTCTGAGACTTAAAACTTTCTTGTGAGAATTTTGAAAATTTTAGAGTTAGGACACAATTAGCACGCGGCAGCTGAGATGGTCATCCTCGAAAGTACTGTTCACGACAGAGTGCTTAACTTTAGTTGATCGGTAGGAAGCGTATGGAAAAATTAATTAACTTGTGAACCTAAGGAGATACACATGAATTAATAAATAATAATAATAAACTTTAAATTACATTAATATAGATAAATCATAAACATCCTGAAAGCCAACAGAAAGTCTTTTATAAGAAAGAATAGCCACTGCGTGACCAGCACGGCGTTGCCCGTGACAGTTCCAAAAAGTTCGAAAACGTTGGTTCAAGGGAAAAAACTAATAAATATTTGTATAATAAAAAACGAAATCCCATTTGGTTTGCGAGGCAAACCAAATGGGAATGCGTAGCCTATTGGATAACAGCCATAACGGAGTTGCCGTGATGTTGGTATGCGAGGTAAACCAAATGAAAATTCGTAGCCAATTCGATAACAACCACCACGGGCAACGCTCATTGTCAAATGCGGCCAAATTCGAATTGCAAAGACATCCAATCGGCGTGACGTCACAATTTGATGCGAAAATATTATATATTTAATTGAAAAATTATCTTTTTTTAAGGAAAATCTGATGTATTAGGTATTTATCTGGTGTAAAATTTTCCGCAGATTTCAAATCCGTTGAAATTTTTAATCTATCTTTAACGATTCCGATTTTACAAAATGAAAATTAACAATGCCAGTCAAAAAAAAATTATTTGTTTTGCTTACCTTCGCTGAAATTGTATGAGCGCAGGAAATGGAATCTGTCGATTTCTCAAACTTCGCGTGACGTCACAATCTCATGCAAAAATATATAATATATTCAATTTAAAAAATATTTATTTAAAGAAGATCGTATTTTTTGGTATCGATATGATGTGAAATTTTCCGCAGATTTCAAATCCGTTGAAATTTTTACTCTATTTTAACGATTTAGGAAACTGCAAAACTCCAGTTAAAACTTTTTATTTGTTTTGTTGTTTGGTTGAAAGCGTTCCTAAGCAAAATCTAACGGAAGCACGGAAAAAATAAATTTAGTATCTGCGATCTTTTATGTTGTTGCCATTCCAAAGAAAACAATAATAATTAAATTCCATTGAATTCATTTTAAAATATTCTAGATATAATTTTAAAATTCGGCGCAATCCAAAAATGACGAAAAATTTGGATTACCTGTGTGCCAAATCCCATTACTGTAAGTGTAATAGATTCGTCATGAGTTTGATCACACACAGAAAACAGACAGAGAAATCGGACAAACACTTCCTTTTATAATAATAGAGAGAACAAGGGTTCAATTTTTATTTGTATCGATGGTTAAGACAAAATTTAGAAACTGAAAATAAATAAATTTATGAAATTCAAAAGGGCAATTGCTACAAAAATTGAATTTTCGAAATTTACTTACTATAATAATGCACTACTAAGTTCAAAAGCTTGATAGAGATGTTTATCTATTTTCACTTATACAATCGTCCTTTTTGTATACACCTCTTTCTTATTTTGCAGGTAAACATCATATTTCTGACTAAAATCATGTGGGTTCTCATCACTAAACTTAGAGCCACCAACACTATCGAATCAGAACAATACAGGTACGTAAACAAAATTTGAACTTTTGATTGAATCACGTAATAGCGTGTTAATGTTTACAGCAATTTAGTGAATGAAATTAATTCACTGTCATTCTAGTTACTTAAAAATTGAGTATACGGTGAGTGTCTATCCAACTTTATTCAGTAATGAGATTTAGTAAAGTATTTTAAAATAAAATAAAATTCAATGCTATTACCTTAGATTCTAACAGATTGACAAACTCTAACTTGCAGAAAGATACTGCTGCTCGTTAAAAATGCAACACCAGATGACGTACCAACATTTCAACACGCTATGACATGTTACACAATGTATAAATGATTGAAATTAAAAAATTATAAATCAAATGGAACGTGGGGGACTAAAATTATTAACTTGTGTATCCGCCTTTAGCCGTTACACTGCCCTGCAATAATGGACCGGACGCCAGCGGATTTGCTAAAAATCCGACTACTTGTTTTGGGGGTGTTTTTGTGGTATGGCATGGGACCTTTGCATGTTGAACATTTTGGACAATCAGGTTCTTCCTACGCTCAGGCAATTTTATGGACAGGACGAATGTTATTTACAGGACGACAACGCTTCATGTCATGCTGTAGCTTCTATGAAGCAGTGGTATCAAGATATGGATGTAAAACGTCTTCCCTGGCCTGCTCAGAGTCCCGACCTAAACCCCATAGAACATTTGTGGGACGCGTTAGAGCGACGCTTACGGGCCAGGGAACTACGTCCGAAATCTACAGCTGAGCTGGCAACATTCTTGCAGCAGGAATGGACATCAATACTCATAGATGTGTATAAAAACATTGTCGAAAGTATGCCCATAAGGGTTGCTAGTGTAATTGCAGCACTAGTAGCGGTATCAAGATATGGATGTAAAAAACCGTCCCTGGCCTGCTCAGAATCCCAACCTAAACCTCATAGAACATTTATGGGACGCGTTAGAGTGACGCTCTCGAACCAGAGAACCACGTCCGAAATCTACAGCTTAGCTGGTGTCATCCTTGCAGCAGGAATGGACACAAATACCCATAACTGTATACCAAAACCTTGTCGAAAGTATGCCCAGAAGGGTTGCTAGTGTCATTGCAGCACGTGGGGGACCATCCCCCTATTAAAGCATGTATTATTTCCTTTATACCATCACATCTTGCTGTCCTGTCCATTATTGTAGGGCAGTGTATAACTGCTGAGGTACGCCCGGCATGACAATGTCTGATCACGATTTTAGATGTCTCTGTAAAATCTCGTTACACAGATTCAACATGCATCCATAATTCGTCAGCCGTGACAGTGTATGATGAAATATGGATTAATTTGGTTTCGGATGAGTTTCGAACTCGAAACCCACCGGTTGCTGATTCGCCGCTCTTCCAACCGCATCCCCGTTCTAAATATGAAATGAAATCAGAAATTATTCATTCAAACTTCTTTCCCTTTCCCTCTTTATTCCCAGAAGAAAAGACTGCGACGATCGCATAATATTTACATCCCCAAAAATCAATTTCGCCCTTCATCAACACACGGCACTTAGAGAAGAACCCGGAGATCTAGCCCCGACCACCAGCGAAATTCCCTGCGCACCTAATACGACTGCTCGAGTACCATCGACCACCAACATACACGCGTTGGTGACAGGTCGCGAAATTGCATACACTTCGATCCCTGAAATTACGTACACGTCGATCCCTGTCTGGCGACACATCGTGACATGTTCGCCGACGGGAAGTTGTACGGAACGAAGGAAAGTCGCGAACTTTTCTCACGCGCTACTGGAAGTCAAACTGTGGGATTAAAACCGAAGGCTGTGTGTGTCTGGACACGAGACGTCAAGCATAAAATGGGAGAAGTGACAAGGATGGCAGAAAAACGAGTGGCTCCGATTTGGTTTCTCGGGGTCGTGCAGTGAAATCGGGTGTTTGAGGTTCTGAGGTTCTCCTACCAACACAGGGAGGAATGGTTTGCGGGGGGAATGAGACATCCTCTAGGGACGTCGGTGGGGGTGTCATTAAAAGGTCACCCGTGCCGTATATTACCAACCTTTACTGGAATAGAAGACATGGGGAAATTTTAAGCCCGCTGATTCGTTGGTTTCAGTTTTGAGCTCGTTAATTCGTTGGTTTCTCACCCCGTGATTTACGACGTCCCGCACTCATAGTGCGCACTGCGCATACGTGAAAAGTATCAATATTTATTTGCAATGTTTGCGGAAAAAAAGTTGAAACTGCTTCGACTGAATATAGAATACTAATTAAAAAGAAATCAATAGCTTTTAGATGATTACACCAAGCGGTTCAATGGTTTGTGTCAACTCGTAATTGTGATCGTTTATGTTTTGTGTTTAAATGCAGTTTTAATTCCAGTATATGGGGGGGGGGATTCTACATCCACAATTTAAAAATAGTTCATTTTTGAACTTTAAAGGACGCTTGGGTCCTTGAACAGAGAAGAAGATTGAAACGGAAGTTTTTGCGTTATTACTAGGGATCTGTTGCATGGATTCGTTATTTATGTTCCAGATGTTTTGTTATGTGGGTTTTAAGAGAGTTAATTTTATGATCGTGTCTTATTTTTCGGTATGTCGCTGAAACCATCTGGCTTTGGAGATGGTTCTGAGGGTGGTAGATTGGAGGATTTAAAGGGTGTTGTTATTTGTAGATCCTCGTATATGGCTTGCGTAGGCGATGAATTTCTTCGCACGGAGTTGTGTGGGATGTGTGAACTTTCGGAACTTTAAAACCTTTGCTTTCTTGATCGGATATTTACTAAACAGCACGGAATTTTCTTGCATTACAGATTAAATTGGATAATTAAGGTTCACATGAACAAACAAAAAACATGTTTATTCACGATGTTTTGCAAAAATATTATTTACGATTGACATGAAGCAGTATAAAGATTTTTTTGCTTCGCAAACGTTTAAAAATGCGAAAAAATATATTGTGCTAAGTATTTCTTCAATCGTCCTTAAATCACATCCATCATAAAACCATAGGAGTAAGTGAAAATGTGATCAGTAGGAGCTTAAATTCATCCTTCAATACAAATTATTTGTCAAAAAATTACTTAGTCATACCAAAAGCCCTTTTATAACCCAAAAATAGTATTTCTTAAAGTAATACCAATTATTAAATTAGAGATGGCTAATATCTAGGTAGTTTTCGTTTGCTGCCGCTTTCACTAGAAACTTCTATCCTAGTCCACGCGAAGGCATCCCGTACTATTTAAGGCGTCACATAGTGACGTCATAGACGACAGTTTGAAACCAACGAATCAGCCTGCTTAATATTTCCCCATGTCTTCTACTCCAGTAAAGGTTGGTAATATGCCCCCGGGCCAGGAGGAAAACAAAAAATCTATGAAGAAAACTTTTCCGGCTCAAAACGGACCTAAGGTTGACTGATCAATGAGCCGGACCACATATCTTCAGCGCACACACTCACGGGTCGACCACGTCCACTCCCTATCGTGTTCATCCTGGGCAGATAAGGGTTTTTCGGACGGCGTGTCACTAGGCCCACTTCTAATGTTTCTCATTAGAGGCTTTCCCTAGCTTCGGCTAATCCGCTGTGGGTTTTCAATAACTCGGTACGGAGGGGTCTGCTTCCATTCGAAGAAGAAGAAGGAGGAAAACAAAAGGGGGAGAGGGAAGAAAGAAGGATTCGACTAGTGGACGGACGAATGAGGAGCTCTCTGCTGCTGTTTTATACTATAGTGTGATATATTCCTAGATAACCAAGAATTGTCCAATAAATGTTGCAAATACATCTATGAAGTCGTGGCCCTCTCCAGTAGATTAAACGAACCACACATTCACCAGATATCGAGAAAACAGGTGGGTGTAACAGGGTGGTAATAAATTGCTTCTGATAAGAAGACTTGAATTTATCATTATGATTGGGTAGGAATTAATTTCTCTGAACTCTGCTGAATTTCATGTACTAGGATCATTCGAAAGAAAACCATGGAAGTAGAGCCGTTGAAAGAAGTGAATTAAGAAACCGCATCGACTTTCTAATGAATTAGACGGAGCGTGTGCCCGCATCTTCGTGTTATTTCTGTCTATTGCTTGATTTGAAGAAGTGCCAGGTAGTTAGTTATTCTAATTAAATAGACGGAGCGTGTGCCCACAGCTTCATGCTTTTTCTATCGATTGCTTGAGGTTAAAAATTACGTGGTGTTGTACTCGGATCTTTCTCTTATGAGATTGATCCCGGACCGTCCGTAGCCCGTTGTGTGTTACTCTAGTACGACGTTCATTAAAATTACCTCACCTTACCTCGATTAGTTGATTCACTGTCGTTGAAAGAAATGAAATAAAAAACCGCATCGACTTTCTAATGAAATAGACGGAACGTGTGCCCGCATCTTCGTGTTATTTCTGTAGATTGCTTGATTTGAAGATGTTTCAAAGTAGGTAGTTATTATATTGAAATAGACGGAGCGTGTGCCCGCATCTTCATGTTATTTCTGTATATTGCTTGATTTGAAGATGTGACAAGGTAGTTAGTTATCCTAATGAAACAGATGGAGCGTTCTTCATCTTCTGTATGCTTTATTTGAAGATGTGACAAGGTAGATAGTTAATAAACATTGCACCTATACTACACAACAGGCTATTGACGACGGTACGGGATCAATCCCGAAGGGAAAGATCCGCTACTCTTCAACTGCTAATTCGTTACTCTTCCAAACGGGCTACCTATTGGGAAAGTAAAGAGAGAGACTAAATTAACATTGTGGATTATTTTCTTATTATGAGTGGAATAAGACATTCCTTCTTACAGTTAGAGCTTATGGGATGTATGTATTCTTCTTTCAGGAAAGCGGCAAAGGCTTTACTTGTTCTAATCCCTCTCTTGGGAGTGACATACATATTGGTCATAGCAACACCCAGCCATAGAACAGGAGAGGTGGTCTTTACGTTTATACAAGCCACGCTTCTATCGATTCAGGTGAGTCTATATGGATTTATGTTTGGTTTATGGTAACAGCTTATTTGGTTATTTTTATTTCTTTAACTAATAGTGTCCAAAAAATTATTTTCAATGTTTTGGTACTTTCATAACGTATCAAATGGACAATGACAGGAATGCAAAGGCACTTTTCTGTATTATAACTTTCATTACATTGAAGGGATTTGCGGACATAACTCAAAATTGGCACAGTTGGGCATTGGCTCTTTCTCGTACCAAGCTGCAGATATTATACTTTACTCTACAATAATGGACCGGACGCCAGCGGATTTGCATAGAAACCGACTAGGGGTGATTTTCGTGGGATGGCCTGGGACCTTTGCATGTTGTGTCTGGCCAATTGAACACCGATGCCTACCTGAACATTTTCGACAATCAGGTTCTTCCTACGCTCTGGATTTATTTATGGAATGGACGAATATTACTTTCAGGACGACAAAGCTCCATGTCATGTTGCAGCCTCTCTCAAGCAGTGGTATCGAAATATGGATGTAAAACGTTTTCCTTGGCCTGCTCAAGAGTCCCGACCTAAACCCCATAAAACATTAGTGGGACAATTTAAAGCAACGCTTACGGACCAGGGAACCACGTCCGAAATCTACAGCTGAGCTGGCGACATTCTTGCAGCAGGAACAAATACCCATAGCTGTGTACCAAAACCCTTGTTGAAAGTATGCCTAGAATGTTTGCTAGTGTAATTGCAGCACGTGGGGAATCATCCCCTATTAAAGCATGTATTTTTTCCCTTATACCATTACATCTGGCTGTCCGATCCAATATTGTAGGGTGGTGCATATACTAGTGCTATAAAAATAGATTTCATAACTGTAGCATCTGTTTTTCCAATGCACTTGTCATCTCCTTCCACTTTTTAATTTCACTACCTCGCTAGCCATGACTGAGGTGCTTATAAACATAACTTGGTGGACGTTGTTCTGAAAAAATGGGTAAAAATACCCATATATGAAGTTAAAGCCAATAAAAATACACAGAATATTGTTTTCCTTTTTGATCCATTTGATTAATATCGAAATATCCAAAGCATACTTTACGAACAAACCCAATACGATTAAAATAAGTGCCTTAGAATCGTCCCATCTTTGTTCCATTGCTTCCAATATCGACTTCCAAGTGGATCCAGTCCTAGATTGCCCTCGTGCCAGACCGTAATAGGGTAATTCAATTTCCCCGTTTCGTGTAGGGAGTAAATCTCGTCCCTCCATAATATCCTCATCTTTTCTGACAGCTATTTTTACTTCTCTCGCAAGCCCTACCTTATTTGATTAAGGATGCCATCAAGAATTTCGTCGGTGGCAATTTCTCGACCATGCCACCCTCGGGCTCACCTCGTATTCCTATAAACACGTAACGTTCGACTGTGTTCGTACGTCTCCGGAGAGCATAACCAAGCGGTCATATCTCTAACTTAAAATGAAATTACCCCTGTGACGCCTATTTTAGATTTCTTTCGTTTGGGGGAGTTTATCTAACTATCGAGTTTATACTTGTGAAACGATGGAGATGCAAAGAGGTGTAGGTCAAAAGCTTGAAATAGAATTTGAAATTCGTTTTCAAAAAGGGTCGTTTGCATCATGCAATCCTGATTTCTTGGATCCTGGTCATATTTCGTCACCAACCGGAAAATGAAGCGAGTGTCTGGATTGCCGAGTTGTGTAGCGTTTTAATACGTTCAAGAATCAACTCTTTAAACATATGTTTATTATAACACAGAGCTCAGACTAAGACAGGACGACTACTTTGAACATAGAAGGACACTATTTGCATGAAAATTAGACAATAGTATCTCAACGCTCCGAAGAACATATCGCTCATTCCTTTCGACAACGTCATATTTGAAAAATCGGCGATATTTAGTTATGCTTGTTTTTAGAACGCCCTGAAATAGTAGTTATATCTCTGAAAGAGATCGTCATATGCATCGAAAAAATGAAGGGAGTGTCTGGATTTCCGAGTTATGTAGCTTTTTAATCCGTTCAAGAATCAACTCTTTAATTATGTTTATTATAACACAGAGCTCCGACTAAGACAGGACGACTACTTTGAACATAGAAGGACACTCTATTTGCATGAAAATTAGACAATAGTATCTCAACGCTCCGAAGAACATATCGCTCATTCCTTTCGACAACGTCATATTTGAAAAATCGGCGATTTTTAGTTATGCCTGTTTTTAGAACGCCCTGAAATAGTAGTATACCTCTGCAAGAGATCGTCATATCTCACCACTCAATATTTAGCCACTTGAGAGCAGAAGTAATATTTACTTTTAATGCATTTTATTATACTTTTCAACTTTAAAATCACTCTCCTGAAAAATCACGTTTCTTGAGATGTGACGTTGTTGAAAGGAGTCAGCGATATCAGACATGTCCGGAGTCAACAATAATCTCCGACGTTCTCTGTAGTACCACTCACCTTGCGATAGATGGCGTTGTCGCGCCTGTGATGCTAACTCGCCTGTCTCTACAGGGAGTTTCAAAGGTGGTCAAAAGTACATTTTTCCCCCACCCTCATTTCCATTCATAAATAACCTTAATTAATACATCTATATTTTTCTTTAAAACCCTTAAACGCCATACTACTTCCGTGTAGCATCATATTGCGTTTTTATTCTACATGTCATTATCTACTATCTAGTAGTGCATGCGCATATATCCGTTCTGCAACCTGCAGTATTTCCTGTAAGACTTCTAGCGAGTTTTGATCATCTTGACCAATCGAATCTTTCCTAGGATTTCGTCGATCAATAGATATAATTGATTGGTCATTACTGATTTCAGGGGTAAAAGCACAAAACCCTTAGATGAAATATAAAATTAGAGTAATCTTTTGTGTGGCCAAAATCATGGGACAACAGAAGCGTGACCCTTAGACTGATGTGGGAAACTAACATTCATCATCTGATTCGTCCACGAAACGGAAGGAAACGCCCATCCATTGATTCATGTTCTGATTGGTTAGCGTAGTAATCGACGTGGGCAATTTCAACATTTTTAACTCCGCTGTTATGGAAATGCACATTTTAACATCTAGCCTGTGTCATCAGATGTTATATCGAGACGATAAGATACCAAATCGGTCAACCATGTCAATTTTTCCCAAAGCAGTCACATGAGTACTAGTCGAGACATGCTGCAAGGTCATGCTTTTTGAGGTTCATCTCAATAGCAATGCTGTCTACTTATATTTCATGTCTGTGCCTGTTCGGAAATCTCATGACCGCTCAGAGTGTTAATGAATAAGTAATACCATTTATTGGTTGGAAGAATCCTAGGAAACAGTCAACAACGTCGAAACTGGTTTGAAGTGCTGCACAAAAGACTAGATTTTAGAACGGATATATGAGTGTGGGTCCTTCAGATGTTTAAACAGCCAACTCAAACTAAGCTTTCCAAGGATAAGAAGGAATATCAAGATTTTCTTTACTTGTTACTCTGTCCAAAGGATGTTAGCTCTTTATTCACTTTTTCATCCAATTTGTGTTTGGGATTCAGTTTTCAACATATACTTACGAATACTGATCATTGGTTATTAGTTTTTGCTATGATTTTATAAATTAATGAAACACTTTCTATGAATTTTATATACTATAATAAGTTTATTAATAAGTTTTTTTCTGTAGGGTTTCATCGTAGCTGTTTTGTACTGCTTTTTGAATGGAGAGGTATGTATATATCACCTTTTACAACTGCGAAATCACGTATGTTATATACTTTTATCATTTCAACTGGAATATATAATCCTAATAGTTAATTAATAGCCCGTTGTGTTGCTCCAGTGTGACGTTAATTAAAATATCTGCTTATCTAATAGTTAATTTATGAAATAGATATCTGTGTTTTACTGCTTATTATGAAACTTGAATTAATCCCAACCGGGTAGTAGTTGAATTTAAGTCACATAGGAGCAACACAACGGGCTATTGTCGACGGTCCGGAATCAAACCAGAAAGGAAAGATTCGAGAACAACGCCTCCTAATTTTGAACCACGGTCAGTTGATGCGGTCAATACCTGAGCTGGTACTATCCACCTTCCTCGTCACGCCAGCGGGAGGACATTTGAGTCTATGACAGATTTAAAGAGCACAAGCCCCCACGAACACGACGGTCTTTGGTCGGATTTAGTTTCGAACTCACAACTCTCCAGTTACTAATCCGTGACTCTACCAACTGGGCTTACACGGCCCCCATTTCCTGTAACTGCTTTGAGATGTAAACACGGTGAGACGATTGAGTGCAAATGAAATATTCAAAATTCTGAATGCTCAATTTCAAGGATCGAAAACTTTTAAATCATTTTAAAACGTTTTTTTTTTAGGCTTATGAGAGAGTGGCTTTTTCAGAGAAGCAAAATGTGTAAGTGTTGGTAATGTCTTGTGGTGAATCGTGCTTCTTGTGCGTTTTGCGAAAGGAACGTCACTCGATTTGTCTTTCGAATACGATTTTAGCTCGTCCTCAAAAGAAATTCCAAATAGTATAATCTAATTTTTTTCATGGCAGTTAATTGGGTCAACGATAAGTCGTCAAGCATTAATTTGGTTCTATTTACTGATTGGGTACAGCTACAGTGTACGTTTATGAGCGGTGGCAACGGTCTTGGCGATTTTTTTTTGTCGTACTTCTAAAGTTGCCAAGGAAAAAATTATTTCAAAACTCTTTTTCTTTCAAAAATATTTTACATTATAAAACGGAAAATGAAAGCTTGCAAACACATTTGAGAAAATTTTAAAAAGTATATTTTTAAATAACTTTTACTTAAGGGGTTAGGTACCTTTTAAATGTCAAAATATGCAAAAAAAATCACTACATTTCGAATCTTAATATCTTCATGAATAAATTATTTACATAAATGAAATTTTGTATGCAGATTTTAACTACCTTTATCTTTTGTAAACTATTTTTTTTTTAATTTCTACCCCTTAAATATATTGTAAATTGGACCAAAATGAAATGCATTGTTTTTGTTGTTAGAATATTATATGGTGCATTGCGCGCAGTATTCTGGGCAAAATGATTATTATTCTGAGCTGAATTTTTTTATGTACTTAAAAATATATAATCTAATTACAATGACGAACTCTTGTATTTTTTTTTTTAATTTCTTACAAAAAAAAATTTTAATAAAAAAAATTGCATTTTTTTCTTTTTTTTTTAACACAAGATTAACTTTTTTTTCAAAAACTTTCAACAGGATATACAAAAAAGTTGGTCATTTTAAACATATATATGGTTTACATAATCAATTAAAATTTCATGTAATTCTAACCAACCATTCCAGAGCAATCTTGCGCGCAAGTGGTAAAATCACTGTTTTGATATATCGTCGTTAAAAACAATTCGCTTGTGAAATTCTTTCGCGTTAAAGGAAGGAAACAAATTAAACTAAAAGTAGAAGTCTAATACATTGTTCCCAGATAAAAAATAAAATTAATTAAACAATGTATATGGAGATGGCTTTGGCAATATAGAGCGTAGTCAAATTACATTTTTGTGATCACTGATATCGACGAAGTACAAAATGTAAACAAACCATTTGGCTCTAAATGTTTGATTAAGGGCTTCACTCTTTTAACCATAACTTCCATTCTAGAGTGAAATTTTACACCAGGTTTGTTTTAAAACGTTGCAAAGAAACAGAGCATTAAAATTAGATCATAATAATTTTTTGAAAATTTAAAAGCCTTTAAAATAGTAAGTTTAAACACATTTCAAAACACATTTGTGAATCAGCAGAAAAACTAAGCTGCGAATGTTGGGTGTAAATTCCATGAAACTTATCAATTACACTAAATACAGAGGCCTGTTTGAAAAGAAAAAGATTTTTAAAAGAAAAAAAAAGCAAGAAATGATACAACCTGATACGTCAGAACTGTTCCGGGGAAAAAATAATGAAAAACAAAATTTCCACAAATGGGAAAAAAAAAAAACTCTTAAACATTTAGTAAAAAATATTAAAATAAAATAAAATTCCACAACTTTAAAAATACAAATAAACCAATGTAATTGCAGAAAAAAATTTAAAAGGACCAATGCAATCAAAGGAAATTTTGAAATCAGAATAACCAATGGAAACAATGAAAAAATTTCAAACGAACCAATGAAATAAAACGACTTGAACGGATTTTGCAAGAACTTTCTAGAATATTCAAAATGAAAATTGAAAACCGTTTGCCGAGGCTGCCACAATAACCGTAAAGACAGATGGGTTGCCTTAATCTACCGTAACTCGCTACTAGAAGAAATCGCCAAAGCCGTTGCCACCGCTCATAAACGTAGAGTGTAGCTGTACCACTGATTGAGTTAATTGTAATCCAATTACCTGAAGAATTTATAAATTGAATTCACTCAAATTCCATACTCACCTTATTTCAACTCACCCGAATAATTATCCAAAATTAATGTCACAGTGATAAGTTTTGTCTGTAAAGCTCATTGCAGATGGCACTAGTAGTTCTGTGGTAGAACATGATTCATGGACATATTCTGTCATTGGAGGACTTTAAGAAAAATCCTCGTCTTCCGTTAATTTGTTGGCGAACACTGAAAATCTGTCAAGAATGCAGATGAAATGTATATGTAATATCAATTTTTTTCTGAAATATTACATGAGAAAATAAGAAATGGATTCCAGGTTTATTTGGATTTATGTATTCATAAATAAATATTTAACGATGTAAAGTTTTTTATTAAATAATAAAAAGGTGGTATAAAAAGGCTTTCGTAGGATTAATTTTGGTATAGTTATATATATATATATATGAAAATGAATAATGAAAAGGCCTCTGAAGTTCTCTTTTCCCTGAGAATTCCAGTCTTTCCTTTGAAATGAAGTAACCAACTCTCGGCTCTCTTTTGGTTGTGGCCAATGCACTCTAGTTTATTGCACTGTCTGTGCCACAGTGAGCAAATATTTGCAATCAACATTCTCGTAATGCTCAGACCAAGCCAATGTGAATCTATCGACCGAATATTTTACTATATGTTCCACGAGGAAAGTGAGATACACAATCTTATCCGTTGCTTTGACAGAAACTTCCCATTTCATAATGTCCCTGACTTCAATAAACAGTTGCATAACTTGGGGTCTAAGCAATGTAAAATTAATTATGAAGCTTTTAGAGTGCTAAAAGAAAGTGATGATAAAATCAATATATCGGCCGAATTTCCAATATCTTAAGGTGGTTGGATACCTTAAAGTCAAAATGAGGATTTATGTATAAGGTTAACTCAGGGGTGGCCAACCGGGGACAAATGCACTAAACATGGAGCATTGGATGATTACAAGTGGCGCATTGCACCCTTGCACCTACTTATTCTTTCGAAGTAGTCGCTATAACTGAACATATTTCAACACCAGAGTGCTCTCAATTCAATCCATACAATCTTCTTACTCATCAGTTCGTCGCAATTATTTGACAGTTTACAATACAGGAGCCTCAATCCCATGATAGTACTTTACGCAAGTCCAACTTGATTGGCTAATCGGATCACATGACCTAGATACGTATGTCATCACGGTTTATAGTTGTTGGCGATTTATCTCTTTCTTTCTGCTTTCTTCTTTTCTTTTCAGATCCATGGCTATGGGTGGGTAGAGGTGGGAGCCGAAAATTGTATCCTTTTATTATATAAGTTAATAATTATATAAGTTAGTGTTTTATGTATGCTTTTTGTTACATCAGAATGGTCCTAAGCCAGCGGTGGATACGACACCATCATCCTAAAGCAAAGGGGACGGCAGAGGGGCGGAAAAATATCAGCTGGTAGTGAGTTCAGGAGTGGTTCTTAGATTATTTATGTAAAATCAACGGAAGCTTGGAAAAATATGAAAAGGGTATTAAAAATTAGGAAAAGTAAATTAGAATGAAAAGGAATTATTTAAAAATAATTTGGAGGATCTAAAAATTTTTCCGCCAGCTGGGTTCGAACTCGTGAAGTCATCCACCGCTGCCGACGCTAATCTGAAGGTGGGAGACTTTAGCCATTAGGCCATCGCTGCTTCACGATAAGAAGCTCTTTAAAGTATAAGTACCCTCAATATAAGTTGACAAGAAATACTACTAACAACCACCATACAACATTTTTATGAGGAGCAAATCAGAGTCAACTTGTCGGACACTACGCTGTACGCTGAGGAGCAAGTGTATGTATTGTATTTCTACGAAACAACGCGCATATTCAAAATCAAATGGTTACTGCAACAATCAGATTGGCGAGATATCCAAGTGAAGCCAAGCCCGTGAAACTAGCCAATCAAGTTGGACTTGCGTAAAGTACTATCATGGGATTGAGCCGCTTCTGTTTACAATTGATATTCCGTGTGATACGACGTAGGTATTTCTGATCTGTTAAGCTTCGGTTTCCTAAGAAAGCGTAGACGTGATCTAGCAGCTGTGATGTAGTTGTGGGTGACGTCACTAAAACGTTGTTTATACAAACAGATGGTGTTGGTTTCTTAGAGAGCGTTGATTGTGAGAGTAACGAAAATTATCGGAGCCGCCATTTTCATGACTGCCGTCATAGCGGTCTCAAACAGTTGGGGGACGTTTTTTCTCTTGTAGAGGCAACATTTCATTTCCTGCGCCAAACGATTCGAGAAGAGGGGAGCAAAACAAACAAATATATTTGACTGCCATTGATTAGTTCGTTTTTGTAAAATCGGGATCGTTAAACACAGAATGTAAATTTCAACGGATTTGAAATCTGCGGAAAATTTTATACCAGAACGATACCTTAAATGTGATTTTCTTTAAATAAATAGTTAATTATTTAATAAATAATTAAATAATGAAATGGTAAATAATTGAACATTAAAACTATTTTTCGTGTCGATCTGGCGTAGAATTAAACGCTGATTTGAAATCCGTTGAAAATTTCACTCTATTTTCAACGATCCCGAAGTTTGAAACATTGGACTCTAGAATAAAAAAAGCCATTTAGTTTTGTTTCTCAAATAAAATAAACCACGACAGCCGTCTGTGTTGCCCATTCTCCACCGTATTCTGTCCTTCTAAGTTGGCACCTCTGGATTCTGTTTAGACTGCCGCCTAGTTATGCCTGCGGCATCATGACGTATCACGGCTGTTAGATAACGGCTCCACTTTCTTCGGAAACCGAAGCTTTAATTTTTTTTCAACATTTAGACTTAGGATCTTTAAAGAACGTGTCAGTCTGGAGTCATTGCATGGTAAAACAAGAGGATAAGACTTATTTGAAAAAATAAATCAAGCCTTGAAAATGTAAAATTTGATTATATTAAATTTGATAAAATAGTATAGAATATAGTGACAGCGGAATTGAAAGTCATAGAAATATCGGTATACCTGATTAGAACAATTAAACTAAAAAGAGTGAACTTTATAACAGACTCACGAACTAAAGAATACATTAAGAAATTAATCAGGAAAGAACAACTAACAGACTGGCAAGACAGATGGTTGCTGACAAGAAAAGAAAGAGAAGTCTTTAAGGCTTATAAAAAAGTCTCACCAAAGTAACTGATGGGATCCTTCGAGCTTAATCAAATCATAACGGGACATGGGATTTTTGGCACATACCCATTGGCGAGCTTTAGCGAGCAGGGGGAGGGCCCCCTAGTGATATATAAAGTCCATGGCACTACAACTTTGCTTGAAAAAGTTTTAAATCGTACTGTACTAGAATATCACTTTATTATACTCCTAGAGGCACTGTGTGGGGAAATTTCTAAAAATGCAGCATGTTATGTTACCAGTTGTGAAATGTGTGAATAAAATTAGAGCAAGAGCATAAAACAAACAAGAATTCGGAGAATATTGTGAACTGTTATATTTGGAATATGGTGAGAATGTCTTTCATTGTTAAGTGCACTGACTTTCTAGAAGACAGGTTCTGAGTAGATTTTGAAAATTGAAAAATGCTATTTATGATTTTTTAGAACAGGATGAACTACCTGATGAAAGAACCCTATTATTTGATAATACCTGGTTATTTGATTTGGCATTTTCAGTTGATGTTACTAGCCATCTCAATAATCTAAATTCGAAACTACAAAGCAAGAATAAATAATTTCCTTGCTTAGTAAATAGCATCAGCATTTAAAATCTCTCTATATTAAACAAATGTTACCGACGACGACGACGACGCAGGATTGAAACTGTGTTGTTTAGCTCGATTCTTAGACGGTTTCCCGAGAAAGTACTGATCGGGAAAAAAAAAATTTACATGGTTTGTTCTTTATCGTATTCCCTGGACAATTATTAAGATTTTTTTCCGATGCGGCTATTAGTTTAGGGTTTATTAAGTGTCAAAATTGAAGAAGCGAAATTTCTTCCGCAAGTGAGCAAAACACATACAAATTTTCAGCCTTCAGTCGTAAATTTTTTTAAGAGTACCTCTCAACGTAAATTTTTGCAGCTCGTCGAGTTTTTTTTTTTTTTTTTTTTTTTATTTCAATTTGGTTCTTGATAATATTTTTTTGAAATTCGGGAAAAATCGGGACATTTTTGTTACTTTTTTTTAAACTGCCGTATCTATATCTTATTACTATTAGTTTTTAATTTTTAAAATATCGCAGTATACCTCAGAATGTACTCTTTCTTACGGTACTATTATTTTTGAAATCAGTTAATAATTAAATTGGATGCGATCAAAAGTTGGTCATACAAAATTCGGAATCTTTGGATATTTTCGCTACTTCTTGTTAAAATCGTTATATCTACAGCAAAAACCATTATTTTTTTAATTTGAGAATATCACTGAATACATTCCATTACACTCTTTCTTATGGTACAATTATTTTTCAAATTGGTTAATAAATAAAATCGATGCAATTAAAAGTTGGTCATACAATTTTCGGAACTTTCAGATCATAATTTCCGATACAAAACTAAAACTGTCATATCTATATCGTATTACTATTAGTTTTTAATTTTGAAAATATTGCAGTATACCTCAGAATGTACTCTTTCTTATGGTACAATTATTTTTAAAATTGGTTCATAAATAAATTTGTTGCTACCAAAAGTTGGTCACACAAATTTCGTATTTTTCAGTTCGCATAGCAGATTCCGCAAGCAGTAGTGGGTTGCATTTTTGACTATCGGGTTTGCCAGATATCAAATTTATCGTAGCAACAACTGCCATACAAACGATTTCTTTTTATTTGGCGAGGAAAAAGGCTCGCTTTTTTCCCTCTGATCTCAGACAGTTTACCCAGAAAGTACAAAGTACAAATCGTAAAGTTTGGAGATAAACACGGTTTACTTAAAATTGTACAGGTAACAAGATGCAGAAGATTGTTTACTGTTGCGGCTATTAGTTTAGGGTGCATTAAGTGTTAAAGCAAAAAAAAGTGAAATCACTTGCGAAAGAAGTATTGGTTTGCGAAGCAAACCAAACGGGTTGTGTAGCAATCCCCGGGGGTCGACGAGCGTAAACGAGCAGAGGGCGAAGCCCTCGCTGTGACTTCATGGACCGGAAAGTGAGATCAGGATAATACGAATTATTCAGATAGTTTCACTCTGCGAAAGGAATGTTGATTTGCGAAGCAAACCAAATGGCATATGTAAAAGGTGTGTTGGTTTGCGAATCAAACCAAATGGCATTGCGTAGCAATCCCCGGGGGTTGGCGAGCGTAAGCGAGCAGGGGGCGGAGCCCCCTAGTGAAATAAAAAATGCTTATGCCTAAGTTAGAAAATCAGGATTTGAGTCAATTTCCACATTTGTAAGAGCAGAGTGAATGTGCTGCGGATAATAGATATTTGACCAAATATATTGAAAAAAAATCATGTTATTGCAAGGGTCATGTGAAAGTCGTTTTCATGATTGGGCTAAAAAATAAAACTGCGTTCTCGCACTTAAAAACCCATTTTCACTTAGTGAACAAAACGTAATGCAGATGCCTAGTAACATACACATGGAACTTATTAATTTAAAAGCATAATCATAATTAAAAAAGAAATTGGATGAGTTTTTTTCATATCAAAATGCTTCTGACAGGATTCATTTCTGGTGTTCATTACCCTGTAAACATTTCCCAGAACTAAGAAAATTTTCAAAACAATTATATAGGTCGTTTTGGAACGACGTATAGATGTAAACAAGCATTTTAATCCATGAAATTTATTAAACGCAAAACGAGGTATGACGGATTCAAATTTGAAGAATTCTCTGCTACTCCCAGTAATGAATATAACAACCAAACATTGAAAGACTAGTAAAATCCAAACATTCTCAAAATACTCATTAATGTTAAGTGATGTTTATGTACTGTAATAGATACTGTCTTATTATTAAAAAGGTTATTTAGGATGTGCCTGGGACCATAAATGTATGAAGTTAGAAAAGGTGCTTGAGTTGTATGACGCATCTGAGCTCGTATGTGAAACAAACTGACGCATGGTATGTAAAGGGTTGGCCACCCCTGGTTTAACTACTTATTCGGGTGAGTGGCTAGAACGAAATCCATGAAACAGTGAGAGAGCATCTTCAGAGAACATTTCAAATTTGGTGAAATATTATTTTTCGTCAATTGAAATCCCCAAAATATAGGCATTTGAAACAGCTTGTTTTCATCCCGTAGAAGACATTCTTATCGTTATTCCAAACCCCATTTACTAAGCCGCAAATGTATCTGGTAGGTAGTTAATTAACGTCGCACTGGAGGAACACGACAGTCCGGGATCAATTCAAAAGGGAAAGATCCGATAACAACCCGTTGTAATTTTTAACCACGGTCACCTAAGCTGGTACCCCACTCCATAAACTTCCTCACCACACCAACGTGAATATATTTGAGGCCGTGACAGATTTAACGTGCACCAGCACCCGTGTACACGACGGCCTTTTGGTTGGACCTAGTTTCGAACTCGCAACCTTCCGGTTGCTAATCCGTCACTCTTCCAAATGGACAGATATATCAGTTACGGTAAGGTCATTTTAATTAACGTCGTACTAGAGCAACACAACAGGATATTGACACCCAGATATATCAGATAATATAAAACTTGAAAACTGTGAAGATGAATTCTTATGACAAAATGTGAAATGATAGAACAATAGACATTTTATTCCTATACATAGTAGTACATAATTTTGAATTATATTTAGCGTTATTCTTATATTGAAAAGAATCATGGAGTCCAAGAATCATCGAGTCCAAGAAGGTCTTTTTGTGATTTATTTTGACAGATGAAACAAACAGCACAAACGGTACAACTGCACAACAAATAGTAATATGAGACTAAAATACTAAGTTCGAGTTTCTAGAACAAGGATGGAGCTCATCAATAAAGATCACTCCCCGAAGCCGTGCCATTAGGAAGTCTAAGAAATTATTTCTAATCACATTCCTTTTCGAACGAGCACGTGGTCTTTTGAGTGTGACAGCAAGAAGCTCCACCCTCAACAACACCCACGTGGTACAATCCCATTCTCAACAAATATCTATATGAGTTGTATACTGCCTATAATTTACAAAATTGATAGATATCTCCCCAGATTTATATAATCAGGGACTATGACTTCCAAACCTTTCTTATCTTTGGTAAGCGGTTGCTTAACTGGGCTTATATTACATATCCTCTTCAGCATTTAGCTCAGGTGTTGCCATCATCATCTGACCGTGGTTCAAAATTACGAGACGTTGTCCTTGGATCTTTCCCTTCGGAATTCATACCCGACGGTCACCAATAGTTTTTCGAGTTGTGGTTCTCCAGCATGACGTTATTTACCTACCATTTTCCACTCTTAACTCGACTACTCATAAGGTGTTGTTTACTATTAGAACGACTTACTGCGTAGATATTATAACCTTAACAATATTTTTAATACAATAAGTAAATATCAACTTGTAAAAATGTACATGGTGTTTGAAAACTTCCTGAGTAAACTTTAAGTTGAGGTAGGGAACACAAAGAATTAAGCCGCATTCACATATGGATATATGTCTGCAAGAGACAATCAGATATACTTTGAGAGATATGGGCTCGGAGAAGTTAAAGACAGCAAGTGTGTAAAAAACTTTTTCATCGGTCCTTCTTTTGCAATTTGTTTGTAGTCGTGCACTTCTAATTTCGTAGAAGATGATCAAAGTTGGGACCATCAACAGTAATTCCAGCTTGACATCGTCGACTAAGCTCTAGAGTGACAGTCTGTTAACCGAGTGATTGGCTTTCTGATCCTCAGTTCAATAGGCTTTATATTCGAATAGTGATGTGGATATTCGTAGTGACTTGAAATTACTTTAAGCGGTAGGCCTGGATCTTATTATCCCCGTTCCATAGCAAAGAACGTCATAGAGAGACAAACCAAACCTGAACTGACACTGCTTCTGTTTAGCTTTTCAACTGCAGTGACTTAATGGGTTTGCCTTCACGCTAGCAGCCAGCGAGTTGTATGTTGTGTAGGTTCAATTACTGCAACTACCCTGCGTGTATTTCTCTACTGTGTCAGTATAGACTTTCCTTGCAAATGTGCCCATTTACGTGATGGAAAAACGTTGCTTAGCACAGCTTGCAAGATCTAACACCTTGTGCCATAAAGCAAATCAATCAACAAAACCGACAAGCACTAGCTTCCAATTATCTCTGCGCCATAGCCAAGGAATTCCATAAAGTGACAAATCAAATCTAAACTCAGGCATGACTTCTTATGGTTCTGGGGACTGCAGTGACTTAGGATATTTGTCATCGCGCTACAAATCAGCGAAGTGAATCATGTTCAAGTATTACAATTACTCTGGTGTATTTCTCTCTCCAGTGTCAGTATAAACTAACCTTTGTAAGTGTATGTTCGTTTACTTGACGGAAAATCGTTGCTTAGCCCAGTTTGCCGGATTTGATCCCTTGATCCATACTAAAAATCAATCAACAAAACAACAAGCACTGGCTTCTAGTTATCTCTGCGTCATAGCAAGGAATTCCATAAAGTGACAAATCATATCAAAACTCAGGTATGACTTCTATGATTCTGGGGACTGCAGTGACTTAGGGGATTTGTCATCGCACTACAAATCAGCGAATTATAGGTGAATCATGTTCAAGTATTACAATTACTGTGGTGTATTTCTCTCTCCAGTGTCAGTATAAACTTTCTTTTGTAAGTAAATGTCCGTTTACTTGACGAAAAATCGTTGCTTAGCGTTGTTTGCCAGATTTGATCCCTTGATCCATACTAAAAATCAATCAATAAGCCCTACATCAACTATTCTAAATTGCACAGCACCAATCTAATCTCGAGGATCGACCTTTTATGACCTTCTAATCAGATTCATTCCTATTATTTCCCTATCCCGTTATTTTAAACACACTGTAATCGTTAAAGATACATCAATGCTGATCTCAAACTAGTAATCCTTTCAGGTTCAGAACTCAGTCAGAAACCGCCTCGAGAGATGGAAGATCAGAAGAGGCATCAACAGACGCCAAAACCAATCTTTCGGTTTCCAGTCACCTCAGGAAAACTTCTACCGAAACGTTCCAAGAGGTAGCTGCATCAGCTTTGCCACCTCCATGTCCTTCGTGAACCGATCCCCATCGGTTCCGGCCATCAACAAGTTGGAGAACTACCTGCCACCACCAGAATCTCTACCAATGAGAGATGATGTCGTGTAAAAGAGTCTGAGAGATGCGGTTTCGAAACTTTGTGTCCTGTGTGCAAATGTTTGGTTTGAACTAACTCTGTGCCACGCCAGTTCATGGAGTTCGGAACATCAAACTGGATGGTGTCGTTACCTGACGTCTCTATGTGCTCAATTGACATTTTGTTTTTGTAAGAAACAAATTGATGTCCAGTAACAAAAGAGCGTTTTATACTTTTGCAATAGTTGAAGAGAATGTTCAATCGTATTACCCCCAAAACGCGTTTTAGTTTCACACTTTACTGCTCAGATGAACCAGTGACATTAGAAAAATATAACTGACATGAATATTGTTCAATGAGTATTTCGGTCGTACCATTTGTTTTATGATATCTTCAATCTGCGTTAGAAGTAACTCAGAATTCTCTTTTATATAAATAGATAGAAAGTGAATACGTTCTGGATATAAAATTCTGAATTTTACAATAACACAGAATATAAACATGGTAAATATTTCCTTAATAGTATTATTTATATAAATCATTCCATTTAATTTTTTATTCAATATTTTTAATGTTTACAAGCGTGTAGAATGCAAACTTAAGGCAATACAATTGTGAGCTTACTATGTTTTACAAAGAATGCAATTATCTTCAAAATAAACTTGTCTTCACATAAATCCCATGAGGGATTTGCAAGTATATATTTCTGCCACCTACAAACTTCCCTGAGTGTCTTCTAACCAGATTTGATCGTCTTGAACAATAGAATATGTCTCCAAAGATTCTTCCACCAACATAATCTAATCTATAATCCTTCAAAACAATAGAATCTTTCCTAAGATTCTTCAAACCGATAAAATCTTTCCTGGGATTCTTTCAACCAACAGAATCTTAGATAGGATTCTTCAACCCAATAGAATATTTCCGATTATTCTTTTAAGCAACAGAATCTTTCCTATGATTCTTTCAACCAACAGAATCTTAGATAGGATTCTTCAACCCAATAGAATCTTTCCGATTATTCTTTTAAGCAACAGAATCTTTCCTAGGATTCTTTCAGTCAACAGAATCTTAGATAGGATTCTTCAACCCAATAGAATCTTTCCGATTATTCTTTTAAGCAACAGAATCTTTCCTAGGATTCTTTCAACCAACAGAATCTTAGATAGGATTCTTCAACCCAATAGAATCTTTCCGATTATTCTTTTAAGCAACAGAATCTTTCCTAGGATTCTTTCAATCAACAGAATCTTAGATAGGATTCTTCAACCCAATAGAAACTTTCCGATTATTCTTTCAAGCAACATAATCTTTCCTAGGATTCTTTCAACCAACATAATCTTTACTTGAATTTTTTCCACCAATAAATAAGGTCATATAGTTCTTACATGGGTGTTTATGGAGTAAAGGTAAACCTGCATTATACTCTGATGATGCTCAGAGGATTAAAAAAAATTTAGTAACCTTAAATAACCATAATTTTACTAAAAGTTCGATTGAAATATAAAGTTTGTTTTAAAAGGTTTACCTTCTTGTGTTTACAAATAAATTCGCTGTATGCAAATAAAACACTCCCGAGAACATACTAAGTACAAATTATGCAGTCTCCTAAACATGCCTGTTCATCTCAATTATGCTAATCTTTGATTTAAATCTTCTGATAAGTGTCGTTATAGTTATCTTTTATATTATGTTTTACAATGTTTGGGAAATTAACTACATGCGGCTCATTGGAAATATTTGTTTTAAAAATAACAAATAAATCAGATAACATAATACATATTTTGTGTTGGGAAAATAAAGATTGATATAAGCTAGTTAGAACAGTATAAGTTCTCAGTATTTTTCTGAATTACTATCCTACAAAATATATAATTTCTCTTGTATGTATAATATAACGGTAAAGAGCAATTAACCATTATTAATAAATTCCAGTTTGATACACCAACTACAAGGTTGTTAGCATTAACACTGCATTGTGCTATGATCAAAACAAACTTTAATTTGATGTAATAAAAGATAATTGCTACCAGTTTACATTTTAAAATCGAAATCACATCAGGGACCAATTCACCAGTCACAGTAGTAGTCGACATACAAAGGCATATTTAATTTTAGCTGAACATTATCATACCTTGTGTTATTTGGCTCAAACTATTAAATAGCAAGGAATACGTACCTATTTTCATTAAATATGTCTTCGATATCTGTAATCAATAAAAGTCTAATTTAAAATTGAAATCTCATCTATTCAAACCAAAATATCTCCTACAAATTCAACTACATGTTTTCGTTTCTCATTAGAATCTTGAATGTAATTTCTGTTTCTAGATAGTACTGTGAAAAATTATGTATATCGTACATTTGTTTAATACATTTCTTCAATGTAGTTATATTCACCTCCACGTTATACCACATGTAAGAATTTGAAAGGTTGCTATAAGACTCTTGTACTTGTAAACTAGATATCACATTTCAAGTTACAATTTTCTTTGGGGTTTAAAAGCAATAACTTAAAAGACTCATTTTGGATATTCGACAAATTTGAAAATATCCATTATCCATTATTATAATGAATATTTGAATTTATCGGGGAGGTAGTACCTTTTAAAAGATGAAAGAGGCTACAAAAACAATATTAGCCTAAAACTAAAAGTTAGAATCCAAGCATTTTAATCCACAATGCTAAAGTCATGTGCAATGAATTTGAATGTGTTTCTCAGTACAAATTATAAAAATGTATTTATTTTTTCCAGAAAATAAGAAATGTAAAAAGTCAAGACATTATAATCCAATCTGAAATGAATCTTAACATTTTGTACTTAATTTATAGGAGCGTTATTATTATCATCAGTTCCATGTATCGTATTCTTATTGTTCATTCCATTCTAGTTAGTATTTGTATACATGTCAGATTACCTGCCATATAATACTGTATATATTGTATATGTGAGAGTTTTGCATGATACTCAAACTACACAATTAAGTGTATTTTAAATGTGTAGATTTTCTGAACTCAACGGACCAAACTGATTTACTCATTAGTTAAATTATATTACAGATAACATTTTTTTTTAAATTTTATTATGAAAACAAATTATACCCAAAGTAGTTACAGTTATTTTTCTGATAAAACTCTTTTATGCCAATTATGTACAGAGTGGTCGTAAAGTAGCATCCCCTATATACACGAGCCCTTACCGACCCAAGTTTCAAGGAATCGTAATGTAACTTGTTTTTTTTAGAGATATCAAGGTATGCCCTCGAGAGGTATGTAAAGAATACGAATCGAGCTCACACGATTACGTATGCTGTTGAGAATTAAGATTTAATAAATGAACTGTAGCCAATATATGCTCATTTAACTTTATTACATACACTTAAACGCAAAAAATGACAGTTTAACAATGGACAGAACAAATACAGATACTGACAAATAACACAAGTAAATAACATACAATTCTAATAATTGGATCTGGATCAACCCTCTGAATTAATACCTAAATAAAAAGTATATTTTGACACTCGAAATTGTGCGCAGCAATGATAGTCGAGTTTATCTATTTCGATTTAAGACTAATAAATAGCTCTTATCAGTGCGACCTTCTTCTAAACTAAAAAGGCTTAACTCCACGAATCGTCTGTTTTTGCTGCATTCTAGAGATTTGTCTTGCTTTCATTATTCTAACTCGAATCTAAATTCTCATTGGTTGATCAATCAATGAGTTAAGCCTTTTTCCTCGAAACTGAAAAGGCTTAACTCCACGAATCGTCTGCTTTTGGTGCATTTTAAAGATTTGCCTTGCCTACATTATTCTAACACGAATCTAAATTCTCATTGGTTGATCAATCAATGAGTTAAGCCTTTTTCCTTGAAACTAAAAAGGCTTAACTCCACGAATCGTCTGTTTTAACTGCATTTTAAAGATTTGTCTTGCCTACATTATTCTAACACGAATCTAAATTCTCATTGGTTGATAAATCAATGAGTTAAGCCTTTTTCTTCTAAACTAAAAAGGCTTAACTCTACGAATCGTCTGTTTTTGCTGCATTCTAAAGATTTGTCTTGCTTTCATTATTCTAACGCGAATCTAAATTCTCATTGGTTGATCATTCAAATGGAAATCCACAAGACATAGACTAAAGATATGAAGTTAACAAATTTCGAAAATGTCGAAAAGCAACACCCACTCTCAGGTGTTTGTGCTGTCAGGAGAACCTGAGCGAGATCTAATCTCCGATTAGATTTCTTGCTGTACGAGTTCATAAGTCAGACAGAGAATCTTTCCAATCGTTGAGTCGGATCTTGAAGTATTGGCTAATCAGAGTGAAGATCGTGTCACAGCAATACCACGAATCAAATGAACCAAACCAAGGAAGAAGAATGTAAACAGAAAAGGATGAAAGTGGATGCAATATGTGAACATAGAGATGTAAGCGGAAAACGATTTGGGCGGAGTTAAGTTGAAAACTTAGATTACAAAGTGCTTAAAGGGTTTATATGGAACAGGGTTTCAATAATTAAGGATGGCTCTTGGCAGTTAACAATTTATTCCACGACGAAAGTCGTATCTGAGGATCAATTGCTTTCCATATTGAAGAAGAATTTTAGGGCTGAATCAAAAAAGAATTTATTTTCTAACGCATTCAAGTCTGCGAATTTAGAGGTTCCTGCATTAATAAGTATCTTGAGTGTGGAATTTTGAAGAGTTTCAGTTTTTTGAGGTGGGTCTTTGATGATGGGGGGGGGGCATATCCTCAGACATGATTGGCATAAATTACTACTGATCTAAGCATGGTGTTATAGATAAACACTTTGTCATCAATAGATAATTTGGTTTCCTGCAATTAGGAGGTATATCATTTTTCTAGCCGCTAGAAACTTATTTTTGACGGAGGTAATATTCTATTTATAAGTTAATCGCGAGTCTTTCGTGACACCAAAGTAAATACAGTTAGGGATCCTAGGAATAATGTTTCTATGGAGTTAAAGGGAGAGGAAGATTCCTTTTTCTGGAAAAGAGTATCGCTTGAAACTTGTCCACATTGATTTTAATGTTCCAGGCATTAATCCAGGATTCAAGTGCTTGGAGGTAGTTTGTTAGTGAGAGTACTATGTCACTTAATATTCATGATTTTTTTTGCTAGTATGGCCATGTCAACTGCAAACATGCAGAGCATAGTGGAGTCTGTGATGCGTCTGCCTGAATGGCACTTGTGGTAGAGTGCTTAACTGGCTCGAACGACAAAGTGCCTATCGGTCAGACATTAAAAAAAAAACATGAATATGAATGACAAAATAGGAAAGACGAGAAACCGCAACAGTTTAGCTTTATTACAACGATGGTTGCCAATTAGCACATAGTGTGATAGGTGCTTGTGATTTGTACAAGTTACAGGCCTTATCACTAATGCTTATTACGTTTCGTTCCTCTTTTGACGTTTACACTCATCTTCTTTAACAGTTTTCTTGCGCAGTCGTTTTTAGAGCTAACGGTAAAATAACAACGTCATTTTCGGTTATGTGCTGCGCCAATCATAATGCGATACAAAAACGACTGCTATTCGAAATTTGCTAACTGTGTCCGTATCCGTGAGAACTCGGTTCTTGTTATTTACATAACTCTCGAGAGCATACCTTCAAATATTCCTTCCGTTCGTTGAAAATTACGGTCGCTATGGGCTCGGTATGCAGGTATGTTATTTCATGACCACTCGGTACATGTTTCCTTCTATGTTTGGTACACTATTTCGTCCGCTTACAAGTGAAACGCTTGAAGTCAACATTTTCTAGATATGTTTCAATAGCTTTTTGCATTAACCCTACTGGTGGTTGGGATGACGAGATATCTCGTCTTTAACATAGCCGTAAGTAGATCTTGATGGGCAAGGCATCTCGTCGTTAGAAGAAAATCTACCAAATCTTGATCTCGTCATCATAAAAAATCGGCAATATCTTGATGACGAGATATCTCGTCATATGCAAAATGGATCAGATTTCGATAGAGGAGATATCTCGTCATATGCAAAATTGATCAGATTTCGATAGAGGATATATCTCGTCATATGCAAAATTGATCAGATTTCGATTGACGAGATATCTCGTCATGTGAAAAATTAATCAGATTTCGTCAAGACGAGATATCTTGTCATATGCAAAATTCATCAGATTTCGATAGACGAGGTATCTCTAGTCTTGTGAAAAATTAATCCTATTTCGATAGACGAGATATCTCGTCATGTAAAAAATTCATCAGATTTCGATGACGAGATATCTCCTCATATGCAAAATTGATCAGATTTCGATAGACGAGATATCTCGTCATAAGCAAAATTGATCTGATTTCTATAACGAAATATCTCGTCATAAGTAAAATTGATCATATTTCGATTGACGAAATATCTTGTCATATGCAAAATTCATCAGATTTCGATAGACGGGGTATCTCGTCATGTCAAAAATTAATCATATTTCGATAGACGAGATATCTCGTTATAAGCAAAATTGATCATATTTCAATGGACGATAATTCTCGTCGAAACCATTTGGAAGGTTAAGGTTATATTTCTTTTTGAGAAACTCTCTCTGTGCTACACTCACTTAGTAAGTACAGCACAGAGAGTAGAATATTTCCCTCTTCGCTTATTCATATCTATGCTATTTGACAGTGTGTTTTTTCACTTGTAAGTGGACGATTTATTAACTTAAATAGACTTGTATCAGTTTCACAATTCCTATTATCACTCCGGAATTTGTGGGTTATTGAAATTCATTAATTTTTCAAAAACTATAGCGTTATAAATTTGAAGTCGTGTTTAACGTGTGTCATACGTTTTAGGTAGTATTTATTTATTATCGATAGATGTTTAAATACCGTGTTTCATGCATGTAAACCTCATCTCTCATTCGGATAAACAGATAAATGTCGTGTGTGTGTGTGAATGTGACGTAAATTACTTCTGTTCATTTCGGATTTTTAAAGTATGTGCAAAATAAAGATCAATGTCTCTCTCTGTAATTGCGAATCGAGTAGTGTTACGTGATCATTTTATTTTATTTACATGAACAGTGGGCCCATACATCATTTAGTTGTAATTAATAGTTATCCAGATATGCTAGTTGCCTTTATGATTGTTGAATAGCCCTCCAAGTGGTTATTTCGGCGATGTGTCTCATCCTTAGCAAAACCGACGCGATCAAAATCGGTAGCATCTTGATGACGCGATATCTCTTCAGAGCAAAACTAGTCGGATCTTGATGGATATGTTGTAGAAACCGCTTGAAGAAATCCTAATTACACAATGTTGCTGGGAAAGCTCACATTATCAGGTGTCTTCTTAACCCTAGAACTGTATCATCGTTTCGACAGGTGGGGAGCATTTGTTGTTGAAACGTCTCACTGAATTGTCAGAGTTGGTACAGAACATCGATGTATCGGAGTCGATGTTTTTGTAACATCGATGTTTATACTTGTCGATGTTTTATTTTTAAATAAAAAAATTTCCGTTACAAAAATTTTAAAAATAACCAAGTAGCATAATTTTCACAATCAGCAAATTGAACATACTTTTAGACCAAAGTGGCCAACGATGAACAGTCTGAAAAGTAGGGATGCTACATCGATGTCGATGTTTTTGTAACATCGATGTTTATACTTGTCGATGTTTTATTTTTAAATAAAAAAATTACCGTTATGAAAATTTTAAAAATAACCAAGTAGCATAATTTTCACAATCAGCAAATTGAACATACTTTTAGACCAAAGTGGCCAACGATGAAGAGTCTGAAAAGTAGGGATGCTACATCGATGTCGATGTTTTTGTACCATCGATGTTTATACTTGTCGATGTTTTATTTTTAAATAAAAAAATTACCGTTATGAAAATTTTAAAAATAACCAAGTAGCATAATTTTCACAATCAGCAAATTGAACATACTTTTAGACCAAAGTGGCCAACGATGAAGAGTCTGAAAAGTAGGGATGCTACATCGATGTCGATGTTTTTGTACCATCGATGTTTATACTTGTCGATGTTTTATTTTTAAATAAAAAAATTACCGTTATGAAAATTTTAAAAATAACCAAGTAGCATAATTTTCACAATCAGCAAATTGAACATACTTTTAGACCAAAGTGGCCAACGATGAAGAGTCTGAAAAGTAGGGATGCTACATCGATTTCGATGTTTTTGTACCATCGATGTTTATACTTGTCGATGTTTTATTTTTAAATAAAAAAATTACCGTTATGAAAATTTTAAAAATAACCAAGTAGCATAATTTTCACAATCAGCAAATTGAACATACTTTTAGACCAAAGTGGCCAACGATGAAGAGTCTGAAAAGTAGGGATGCTACATCGATGTCGATGTTTTTGTACCATCGATGTTTATACTTGTCGATGTTTTATTTTTAAATAAAAAAATTACCGTTATGAAAATTTTAAAAATAACCAAGTAGCATAATTTTCACAATCAGCAAATTGAACATACTTTTAGACCAAAGTGGCCAACGATGAAGAGTCTGAAAAGTAGGGATGCTACATCGATGTCGATGTTTTTGTACCATCGATGTTTATACTTGTCGATGTTTTATTTTTAAATAAAAAAATTACCGTTATGAAAATTTTAAAAATAACCAAGTAGCATAATTTTCACAATCAGCAAATTGAACATACTTTTAGACCAAAGTGGCCAACGATGAAGAGTCTGAAAAGTAGGGATGCTACATCGATGTCGATGTTTTTGTACCGTCGATTTTTATACTTGTCGATGTTTTATTTTTAAATAAAAAAATTACCGTTATGAAAATTTTAAAAATAACCAAGTAGCATAATTTTCACAATCAGCAAATTGAACATACTTTTAGACCAAAGTGGCCAACGATGAAGAGTCTGAAAAGTAGGGATGCTACATCGATGTCGATGTTTTTGTACCATCGATGTTTATACTTGTCGATGTTTTATTTTTAAATAAAAAAATTACCGTTATGAAAATTTTAAAAATAACCAAGTAGCATAATTTTCACAATCAGCAAATTGAACATACTTTTAGACCAAAGTGGCCAACGATGAAGAGTCTGAAAAGTAGGGATGCTACATCGATGTCGATGTTTTTGTACCATCGATGTTTATACTTGTCGATGTTTTATTTTTAAATAAAAAAATTACCGTTATGAAAATTTTAAAAATAACCAAGTAGCATAATTTTCACAATCAGCAAATTGAACATACTTTTAGACCAAAGTGGCCAACGATGAAGAGTCTGAAAAGTAGGGATGCTACATCGATGTCGATGTTTTTGTACCATCGATGTTTATACTTGTCGATGTTTTATTTTTAAATAAAAAAATTACCGTTATGAAAATTTTAAAAATAACCAAGTAGCATAATTTTCACAATCAGCAAATTGAACATACTTTTAGACCAAAGTGGCCAACGATGAAGAGTCTGAAAAGTAGGGATGCTACATCGATGTCGATGTTTTTGTACCATCGATGTTTATACTTGTCGATGTTTTATTTTTAAATAAAAAAATTACCGTTATGAAAATTTTAAAAATAACCAAGTAGCATAATTTTCACAATCAGCAAATTGAACATACTTTTAGACCAAAGTGGCCAACGATGAAGAGTCTGAAAAGTAGGGATGCTACATCGATGTCGATGTTTTTGTACCATCGATGTTTATACTTGTCGATGTTTTATTTTTAAATAAAAAAATTACCGTTATGAAAATTTTAAAAATAACCAAGTAGCATAATTTTCACAATCAGCAAATTGAACATACTTTTAGACCAAAGTGGCCAACGATGAAGAGTCTGAAAAGTAGGGATGCTACATCGATGTCGATGTTTTTGTACCATCGATGTTTATACTTGTCGATGTTTTATTTTTAAATAAAAAAATTACCGTTATGAAAATTTTAAAAATAACCAAGTAGCATAATTTTCACAATCAGCAAATTGAACATACTTTTAGACCAAAGTGGCCAACGATGAAGAGTCTGAAAAGTAGGGATGCTACATCGATGTCGATGTTTTTGTACCGTCGATTTTTATACTTGTCGATGTTTTATTTTTAAATAAAAAAATTACCGTTATGAAAATTTTAAAAATAACCAAGTAGCATAATTTTCACAATCAGCAAATTGAACACACTTTTAGACCAAAGTGGCCAACGATTAAGAGTCTGAAAAGTAGGGATGCTACATCGATGTCGATGTTTTTGTACCATGGATGTTTATACTTGTCGATGTTTTATTTTTAAATAAAAAAATTACCGTTATGAAAATTTTAAAAATAACCAAGTAGCATAATTTTCACAATCAGCAAATTGAACATACTTTTAGACCAAAGTGGCCAACGATGAAGAGTCTGAAAAGTAGGGATGCTACATCGATGTCGATGTTTTTGTACCATCGATGTTTATACTTGTCGATGTTTTATTTTTAAATAAAAAAATTACCGTTATGAAAATTTTAAAAATAACCAAGTAGCATAATTTTCACAATCAGCAAATTGAACATACTTTTAGACCAAAGTGGCCAACGATGAAGAGTCTGAAAAGTAGGGATGCTACATCGATGTCGATGTTTTTGTACCATCGATGTTTATACTTGTCGATGTTTTATTTTTAAATAAAAAAAATTACCGTTATGAAAATTTTAAAAATAACCAAGTAGCATAATTTTCACAATCAGCAAATTGAACATACTTTTAGACCAAAGTGGCCAACGATTAAGAGTCTGAAAAGTAGGGATGCTACATCGATGTCGATGTTTTTGTACCATCGATGTTTATACTTGTCGATGTTTTATTTTTAAATAAAAAAATTACCGTTATGAAAATTTTAAAAATAACCAAGTAGCATAATTTTCACAATCAGCAAATTGAACATACTTTTAGACCAAAGTGGCCAACGATGAAGAGTCTGAAAAGTAGGGATGCTACATCGATGTCGATGTTTTTGTAACATCGATGTTTATACTTGTCGATGTTTTATTTTTAAATAAAAAAATTACCGTTATGAAAATTTTAAAAATAACCAAGTAGCATAATTTTCACAATCAGCAAATTGAACATACTTTTAGACCAAAGTGGCCAACGATTAAGAGTCTGAAAAGTAGGGATGCTACATCGATGTCGATGTTTTTGTACCATCGATGTTTATACTTGTCGATGTTTTATTTTTAAATAAAAAAATTACCGTTATGAAAATTTTAAAAATAACCAAGTAGCATAATTTTCACAATCAGCAAATTGAACATACTTTTAGACCAAAGTGGCCAACGATTAAGAGTCTGAAAAGTAGGGATGCTACATCGATGTCGATGTTTTTGTACCATCGATGTTTATACTTGTCGATGTTTTATTTTTAAATAAAAAAATTACCGTTATGAAAATTTTAAAAATAACCAAGTAGCATAATTTTCACAATCAGCAAATTGAACATACTTTTAGACCAAAGTGGCCAACGATGAAGAGTCTGAAAAGTAGGGATGCTACATCGATGTCGATGTTTTTGTACCATCGATGTTTATACTTGTCGATGTTTTATTTTTAAATAAAAAAATTACCGTTATGAAAATTTTAAAAATAACCAAGTAGCATAATTTTCACAATCAGCAAATTGAACATACTTTTAGACCAAAGTGGCCAACGATGAAGAGTCTGAAAAGTAGGGATGCTACATCGATGTCGATGTTTTTGTACCATCGATGTTTATACTTGTCGATGTTTTATTTTTAAATAAAAAAATTACCGTTATGAAAATTTTAAAAATAACCAAGTAGCATAATTTTCACAATCAGCAAATTGAACATACTTTTAGACCAAAGTGGCCAACGATGAAGAGTCTGAAAAGTAGGGATGCTACATCGATGTCGATGTTTTTGTACCATCGATGTTTATACTTGTCGATGTTTTATTTTTAAATAAAAAAATTACCGTTATGAAAATTTTAAAAATAACCAAGTAGCATAATTTTCACAATCAGCAAATTGAACATACTTTTAGACCAAAGTGGCCAACGATGAAGAGTCTGAAAAGTAGGGATGCTACATCGATGTCGATGTTTTTGTACCGTCGATTTTTATACTTGTCGATGTTTTATTTTTAAATAAAAAAATTACCGTTATGAAAATTTTAAAAATAACCAAGTAGCATAATTTTCACAATCAGCAAATTGAACACACTTTTAGACCAAAGTGGCCAACGATTAAGAGTCTGAAAAGTAGGGATGCTACATCGATGTCGATGTTTTTGTACCATGGATGTTTATACTTGTCGATGTTTTATTTTTAAATAAAAAAATTACCGTTATGAAAATTTTAAAAATAACCAAGTAGCATAATTTTCACAATCAGCAAATTGAACATACTTTTAGACCAAAGTGGCCAACGATGAAGAGTCTGAAAAGTAGGGATGCTACATCGATGTCGATGTTTTTGTACCATCGATGTTTATACTTGTCGATGTTTTATTTTTAAATAAAAAAATTACCGTTATGAAAATTTTAAAAATAACCAAGTAGCATAATTTTCACAATCAGCAAATTGAACATACTTTTAGACCAAAGTGGCCAACGATGAAGAGTCTGAAAAGTAGGGATGCTACATCGATGTCGATGTTTTTGTACCATCGATGTTTATACTTGTCGATGTTTTATTTTTAAATAAAAAAATTACCGTTATGAAAATTTTAAAAATAACCAAGTAGCATAATTTTCACAATCAGCAAATTGAACATACTTTTAGACCAAAGTGGCCAACGATTAAGAGTCTGAAAAGTAGGGATGCTACATCGATGTCGATGTTTTTGTACCATCGATGTTTATACTTGTCGATGTTTTATTTTTAAATAAAAAAATTACCGTTATGAAAATTTTAAAAATAACCAAGTAGCATAATTTTCACAATCAGCAAATTGAACATACTTTTAGACCAAAGTGGCCAACGATGAAGAGTCTGAAAAGTAGGGATGCTACATCGATGTCGATGTTTTTGTAACATCGATGTTTATACTTGTCGATGTTTTATTTTTAAATAAAAAAATTACCGTTATGAAAATTTTAAAAATAACCAAGTAGCATAATTTTCACAATCAGCAAATTGAACATACTTTTAGACCAAAGTGGCCAACGATTAAGAGTCTGAAAAGTAGGGATGCTACATCGATGTCGATGTTTTTGTACCATCGATGTTTATACTTGTCGATGTTTTATTTTTAAATAAAAAAATTACCGTTATGAAAATTTTAAAAATAACCAAGTAGCATAATTTTCACAATCAGCAAATTGAACATACTTTTAGACCAAAGTGGCCAACGATTAAGAGTCTGAAAAGTAGGGATGCTACATCGATGTCGATGTTTTTGTACCATCGATGTTTATACTTGTCGATGTTTTATTTTTAAATAAAAAAATTACCGTTATGAAAATTTTAAAAATAACCAAGTAGCATAATTTTCACAATCAGCAAATTGAACATACTTTTAGACCAAAGTGGCCAACGATGAAGAGTCTGAAAAGTAGGGATGCTACATCGATGTCGATGTTTTTGTACCATCGATGTTTATACTTGTCGATGTTTTATTTTTAAATAAAAAAATTACCGTTATGAAAATTTTAAAAATAACCAAGTAGCATAATTTTCACAATCAGCAAATTGAACATACTTTTAGACCAAAGTGGCCAACGATGAAGAGTCTGAAAAGTAGGGATGCTACATCGATGTCGATGTTTTTGTACCATCGATGTTTATACTTGTCGATGTTTTATTTTTAAATAAAAAAATTACCGTTATGAAAATTTTAAAAATAACCAAGTAGCATAATTTTCACAATCAGCAAATTGAACATACTTTTAGACCAAAGTGGCCAACGATGAAGAGTCTGAAAAGTAGGGATGCTACATCGATGTCGATGTTTTTGTACCGTCGATTTTTATACTTGTCGATGTTTTATTTTTAAATAAAAAAATTACCGTTATGAAAATTTTAAAAATAACCAAGTAGCATAATTTTCACAATCAGCAAATTGAACATACTTTTAGACCAAAGTGGCCAACGATTAAGAGTCTGAAAAGTAGGGATGCTACATCGATGTCGATGTTTTTGTACCATCGATGTTTATACTTGTCGATGTTTTATTTTTAAATAAAAAAATTACCGTTATGAAAATTTTAAAAATAACCAAGTAGCATAATTTTCACAATCAGCAAATTGAACATACTTTTAGACCAAAGTGGCCAACGATTAAGAGTCTGAAAAGTAGGGATGCTACATCGATGTCGATGTTTTTGTACCATCGATGTTTATACTTGTCGATGTTTTATTTTTAAATAAAAAAATTACCGTTATGAAAATTTTAAAAATAACCAAGTAGCATAATTTTCACAATCAGCAAATTGAACATACTTTTAGACCAAAGTGGCCAACGATGAAGAGTCTGAAAAGTAGGGATGCTACATCGATGTCGATGTTTTTGTAACATCGATGTTTATACTTGTCGATGTTTTATTTTTAAATAAAAAAATTACCGTTATGAAAATTTTAAAAATAACCAAGTAGCATAATTTTCACAATCAGCAAATTGAACATACTTTTAGACCAAAGTGGCCAACGATTAAGAGTCTGAAAAGTAGGGATGCTACATCGATGTCGATGTTTTTGTACCATCGATGTTTATACTTGTCGATGTTTTATTTTTAAATAAAAAAATTACCGTTATGAAAATTTTAAAAATAACCAAGTAGCATAATTTTCACAATCAGCAAATTGAACATACTTTTAGACCAAAGTGGCCAACGATGAAGAGTCTGAAAAGTAGGGATGCTACATCGATGTCGATGTTTTTGTAACATCGATGTTTATACTTGTCGATGTTTTATTTTTAAATAAAAAAATTACCGTTAAAAATTTTTAAAAATAACCAAGTAGCATAATTTTCACAATCAGCAAATTGAACATACTTTTAGACCAAAGTGGCCAACGATGAAGAGTCTGAAAAGTAGGGATGCTACATCGATGTCGATGTTTTATAATAAAACATCGATGTATAGGAGCCGATGTCGCATCACCAGTTACTAAATCAGTTTTAAGAAATGGGGAAAAAAGTTTAAATACACTGAATTTTAAAAACATCGATGGCTTGTGGGCGATGCATTATCAACATCGATGTTTTAATTTTGAACATCGATGTTTTGCTGTCAATGTCGCATCACTAGTTCCTACATTTTAAAATCAGAACGTAAACAAGTTGAGTCTTTTCTTTTGTCCCTGCGTTTAATTTTAATATAGCTACAACTGTGCTCAAAAAGTACCCGGAATGCTGTCATATAAAACAAAAGGTATCAATTTATTGGTCAAAATTTATTACATCTCTCCTTCAAAGTAATCTCCTTCAATGCACTTCTGCCAACGCTTTTTTTCCAATCCTCTAAACATGCCTTAAAGTCGTTTTTGTGAAACCCCTTCGGGATAATTTTCTTTCAGTCAATGGATTATCTACATCAATGAACTCTAAACGGGGACCACGAAGAGGGGGTTTCACCAGTCAGTGGAAATACCAATATTCACACAGTGCCATATCAGGTGTATTCGGAGCTTGTGGAGCCGTATATGTTGAATGCTTTGTCAAAACATCACGATTAATATTATAACTGTGAGAAGGCGCATTATCGTGATGAAAAGTCCATGAGTTATCTTGGCACAATTCAGGTTGTTTCGACAGATGATATAGTAACTTGTTCAATGATGTCTCTTATTGTTAAACAATGATCACTAAGCACCAATTCTCTGACCTGATGGACATATTGATCATTAGCCGAAGTGGATGGTCTACCATATCGCGAATCATCTACGACGGATTATCTACCTTCTTTAAACTTTTTATACCATATAAATACTGTTGTTTCTGATAAACAGTCGTCTGTAAAAGCTTTTTGCAACATTTCAAATGTGTTTGTAGCAGAAATTCCATTGAGGGAACATTATTTAATGCATGCTCTTAGCTCAATTACATTTGACCTGTTTGAAAATCAACGAAGTGAAAATTCTTCTCTTATTAAAAACAAATTTATATTCAGACCATAAAATTAAGTGAATTCATGATTGAGTACAGCTACATTCTATGTTTATGAGCGGTGGCAAAGGCCTTGGCGATTTTTTTTGGCGTACTTCTAAAGTCGTCAAAGAAATATTTATTTCAAAACTCTTTCAAAAATATTTTTTTTTTTTTTACAACGGAAAATGAAAGCTTTAAAACACATTTGAGAACGTTTTAAAAAGTATATTTTAAAAAAACTTTCGCAAAAATTAATAAGTTTAAACACATTTGTATACCAGCAGAAAAACTAAGCTTCGAATATTGGGTAAGAATCCCTGAAACTTATCAATTACACTAAATACCGTAGGCTGTTTGAAGAGAAAAAGATTTTTTAAAGAAAAAAGCAAGAAATAATACAACCGGAAAAAATAATTATAAAAACCGAAAATTCCACAAATGGCAAAAAAAAAAATTTTAAACGCTTCGTCCAAAATATTATAATAAAATAAAAATTCCAAACTGTAGAAATACAAATAAATGGACCAATGGTATCACAGATAAAGATTTAAAAGGACCAATGGTATCACAGATAAAGATTTAAAAGGACCAATGCAATCAAAGGATATTTAAAAATCAAAATAACCAATGGGAGCAAAGAAAAAATTTCAAACGAACCAATGAAACAAAACGACTTTAACGGATTTTGGAAGAACTTTCTAGAATATTAAAAATAAAAATTGAAAACCGTTTGCAGAGGTTACCATGAAAACGACAACAACCGTAACGACAGATGGGTCGCCTTAATTTACCGTAACTCGCTACTAGAAGTACGCCAAAAAAATCGCCAAGCCGTTGCCCTCACTCATAAACGTAGAGTTTAGCTGTACCCTTGATTGTTGCCACACATGTTAAAAAAGTCGTAAAAATATTTGATAAAAGTTTGCAGATGATATCAACAATATATGTATTTTAAAGGAAGCATTCTTTTATACTTTTTGATCACAGTAGTATTTCGTCATTAGATATATTAGTCGTTATTTAATTATGGAATAACTAGGTAATACAATACGGTGATTATTAGTGATCGGATGAAATCATCTGTGACAGATGTATTCCACTATTTCTATTTTAATAAATTTTAAAAATGCAACAGTTTATTTTTAATTTACATTAAGCTCTTTAGTCGTTAACAAAACCCCAAATATTCCTCTAATATTTACTGGCAATTCATTGTTGTTGGTAAAATACGACAAAACCGGAGTGTCAGTTATTTCGGACGCGAATAGCAATAAGCGCCATTTTTGTATGACTAGCGTCCTAGGGTTAAACATAATTGTTTTCATGTTTCACTTCATTATTAACGAGTAGTAATAAGAAATTCTAGTAAATTGTATATCAACGAGCAATATAGATGTAATCACAACCAATCTAAACATATTCGAGATTTTGAATGAAAAATCAATCGACATTATTGAATAAAAGATTTCGAACAAATTCAAGATGACATCAACGACACGGAAGAGATGAATAAATTCAGGAAACAAATCAAAATATTTTTTAAGAGATAGAACAAAAGGGCGCGGATCTCAATAGCTGTACCATACACCTTAAAATAAATATATAAAAAGATTTGTGAAAATCTATTCAAAACACGAATTCCAGCGTCAGAACAAAATGTTAAGATATTATTATTTACGAATTACTGGAAACTTCCATCGAGAGAAAGATATTCACTCTTCAAGGAAAATAATCGAAACTCGTTTATCTAAAGTGGAACGACAGGAATTGCTATAAAATAAATGAAGAAAATAAAAGGTTCATGCATTTAGTATTTTGGGGAAGAAAATCACATAATGCCCTCAAATATTCAGGGACTTGAAGAATTAATTGAAGAATAATTGAATCATAAAAACTAGTGTAGTTGTTTGCGGGTGGAGGAAGTCTGAATAGAGGCATTATGCCGAACTAATTTAATATCGGAGGAGATTCCTGAGAGAGTGGAAGGATTCTCAATCTAATAAATGCAGCATAGAGGATTAGCAAAGACTCTATTAGTATAAGCGTAATTTAAGTTCCGATACTAACGAATTCTCTATTCACTTCTTATAAAAACTACAGTTGGTAATTATGACTTCAAAAATCCAACGTTTGCATACCGAGTCTTTCTGTCACTTGAAAACGTCTTAACTGACAACAGAATTTATAAAAGTTCCATATGTATATGGAGCAAAATGACATTTCTAAGGCGTTCTCGAAGTCTTATAATAAGGAGACTAGTGCTGTCGTATCTCCATAATGTTAAGATGGTTAGATTTTAAGGAACATGTTCTTAGAATATTTTACATATATTGATTTGAATTTTTAAGTTATGAAGGGAAACATTTTTAAACACTTTAACACGTGTTTTTTTTAACTTAGTTTTGAGATTGTTTTTTTTATCAACTCATGTTTTTTTTTTTTTTTTTTTTTTTGAAAAATTACTAATTTTTATTCTTTTTAACGATCAATATGAATATTTCTGAGCAGATAGAAAAAAATGTCTGTGTTAAAATATGTTATAGGGTATGTTACACTTGTAAACCAATTTTTTTTTATTTGCTTGAATCGACTTTAAAAATTGTTCCTTATATGGAAAGAATACACATTTTGAGATATTGGAGTTTGAATCACAAAATTGACCTTACTTCAAGTAGGTACGCATAGGTAGTTTTCAAAAAATTATTTAAAATACTTTTATTCAACATAATTTTAAAAATAGTATATAATTTTAAAAATAATTCTATAAACATTTATTTAAAAAATTTTTTAATCGATATTTGGAAAGATTTCTGAGCTCTTTATTTAGTTAGTTAATTTTTAGGGGGGAGGAAGTGGCCAAAGCACCATATTTGGGCAAGATGTACCAAACACGACGTATATATTTAAGTTTAAAATGTGAAAAGAGAAAATAAGGAATGTGGAAATGAATAGTGGAATGGTAGCAGGAAAAGATCGCTTGGAAGATCTCGGGAGTAGGACACCCGATTTTACTCAAGACGATAAATCCTATAACAGAAAAGATCACTTGAGTACTTCTGGTCCGCGAAGCCTGTACACACTTTAAAATGTGTCTGTGAGGGCAATATTAATTGGAAACTTATAAAATCAATAGAAGTAGAATGATGAATTCCTCCTTCACTGCATGTAAAAACCGTAGTTGGAAATTAGATATGACCTCAAACACCCGACTGTTGCATACCGGGTCTTTTACTTTCACTTGGGAACATCGTAACTGGAAACAGAATTTGAAAAAGTTACAGGTGTATTTGGAAGCACAGAGATATACATAAGGCGTTTTCGAAGCTATGTTTTACTTGGAAGCCAATAAAACCTGTAAAAGTAAAATGGTATAAGGAATTCTTAAATATTCATAGAGATCGTCGGGCTTATATGTCACAAAGGTCGTACGTTACCAAGATAAATTACATTTAAAGGCCTGATAATTGTTATAGTAATTGGTTATAAACAGTCAAATGAGATTTTTGGTAACATTTTGAGATTTTCTAAAGTACAGACATCTGTTCATTGAAGATAGTAGCAGAATATATAGATTTTGTCTTTATTGTTTTTATTTTTACAGCGACACAGAGCCGATTCCTGAAGGATTAAAGGCTGGCTACACAGTATAGGTATAATTTTGACGATTATTCAGAAAACCTCCAACGAGATGTGATAAACTGACCTTTACAAGATATGTATGTACAGCATAAGAGACATAGATATATCGTTGGCTTATAGCTTCTGCTCTAAGCCGACGATAATTTAATTTACTTGAAAAAAACATTTTACTGTACTGCTGTTTAAAAACTATTAGTTTTTAGGTCAAGAAATAAAAATTATAATCTCATCATTTTCATGGTGTTACAGAACTTTTTAGCAGATAACAACATGAGAATGCATTCCTCATCATCATGAATGTTAGCATAAAGTGTCGCCGAAAAATTTCAGTGTGTGGATGAATTTCTGCTCTACGCCAATTTTATACAACTAGAGAATAACCCGCCGTTACTCGGATTTAAAATATGACCGCGACATTTTCCTATGTTAACTCAAATACACAAACCCTGTAGAGCGCGTTTCCTTCCGCGACATTTCCGTGTTAACTCAAATACATAAACCCTGTAGAATGTATTGCAGGTAAACAAACTTTAGATTTTAAAATTGGGGCTTCTGGGGGCACTGATAGGACTACCTGTGTGTCAATTTTCATGGCTACAGATTGATCAGAAGACAGGAAAGAAATAGCCTATGTTTTCAGCAGTGTTCTAAAGTATAAGTGTACCAAATTTGGTGATTGGTCAAACGGTGTAGATTTGCATCGAGACACACATCCTTTTTTGAAGATAAAAAAAGCATAGGTATGTACAATACAAAACACAGAGCAGCATATACAGTAAAAGTACTACAGTGCACAGTAATATGTACAAGAAAAAAACTAAACAGGAACACAAATAATTCAAAAGAAAGTCGAGAAGTCTTATACCTTAAAGTGTCAGAAAAATTGATGCACCAATCTAATACTTAAAAGGCCTCAAGTTTTAGAACTGAACTGCAGAAATACGACCACGCATGGATTCAACGAGCTTGAGGAGGCATTTTGTATGCATTGAACGCCACATCCGGTAAAGTTTTATTACAGGTTTTGACAAAATGTTTGTAGTCATAGTTACACCCTTGACATAGTAGTACGTAAAAATCCAAACTTCTCTACCTCCGAAATGCTGACCCTTCAGGAGCTCTAACTAATAAACTATGTTGAAAATCGCTTAAATCGTGATAATGTTCCCTACTCGTTGCAAATCTAGATGCTTTCACAGATGTCTGTCGCTTTATATACGTATGCACTCGCAGATACAACCAAGGACGTGCATAGGTGGCACTGCTATAAATTTGTCATGGGCTCATCTGTGTTATATTTTCAGGCATTTCAGTGTATACAGTGAAAGTTCATATGCAGTTATGAAAGTCTGAGAGTTCAATCCATTAAAACTTTATCGACAGTAAAACAGCTTTGAGTAATTCAATAATTCAGGTAAAATATCAACCATGAGACATTTTCAAAGGACCATCCCTATCTAAGCCAACATACTCTCTCCCATTTAGCCCAGAAAAATCATAATTCTGTTTTATGCACCCTTATTGCAGGCAAGATATTTGTGACAGTCCTGTTGATAACCATTGTATCTGCCATTAATCTACCATTGTATCTGCTTGAAAGCGAGTGTCTAAATTGTAATGATTGATGTACCCAACTATACATACGCACAGACAGGTGTGGTGGAGACCAAAATGAAAACAATACATGGTAAAAAAAACCATGTCTAATATAAAATTGCACCAATTTCAGATTCATTGTGGGAGTATTGTGCCCTGTGTGAGAAAGCACCCTGGGGAAGAACATGTAAATTCTACCCCTGTCTGTCTACCGATGTCCTTTTCTACTAAACCTTATGAGCCAGTTCTTACAGTTGCTTTTAAGATGTGAGGCTGGTAAACCTTTTGTATCCATATACAGGTAGTAGCCGATCTGGCCAAAAAGGTAAACATTTTGTTTCCCATGATTCCCCTGTGTCCTCATATCTATTTAATTCTTACGTCTACTTACGAGTTAGTGAGTTAAGCCTGTATGTGAAAATATAGTCAGAAAAGTTCTTCACCCATAGTCCCAATGCTCCATCAACCATAGCGTTATTAATAGGTCTTCACCTATCAATTGTTTTCAAAGATTCTTATATAGTAATTTCCTTGAAAGTGTTAAGAAGATTTAAAGCATGGAATTAATTTAAAATTTCATGGATGGAAATGCTGTTGTAGATTCAAAATATATCATCATGAATGACAAGAGCTATCGAAATCGTATTTATTCTAATAACATAAGGCATAAGGATAAAATGGTCGAAATTACAGCTACTTTCGACTATCCGCAGCTACGCCAGATGAACCTTAGGCAAGGTTTGGAAGCCGCATCTTTCCTTTCGAAGATTGTTCCCGGGCAGTCGTTAATAGCCCGTTGTGTTGCGCTTGTGCGACGTTAATTAAAAATTACCATTACCATTCAATGCCAAGACGACGAGAAGCAGTATTTATGACTGTCCATGGTGACTGCACGTAATTTTAATTTCTTCGCCTTCCGCAAGTTGAATGGAGGTGCAATTTCAATCCTTTCACCACTTGTGCCTTACGTTATTTGTATTGTAAAAACAGGTTTGATGTCTCTTGTCTTTCATGGTGTTGCACTGTCAATGGCCAGCAGGATAGTTTGATTATACCGAATTTCGTATACCCTATATTTGTGTCATTGCCTTCACTACAAAGACAACTGCTGTCTCTTTTCCCAAATCCCCCAGCAAACATGCTGTCAGTCATGGCAGTTAAATCGACCACCAAATGCTACTTTAGTGCTTCCTTCAAGGAATCAACTGTGTAAAGCTTAAATCCCAAAAAGAAATGTCACCTACTCTCCTTTGAAGATAACAAAAGTAGTTCCATTGTAATACGTCAGGAACAATGGGTAGACATCAGAAAATCTCCCAGTATGTGACAAACGGCGAAGAATAGTTTTCTCACTTTAAGTCAGCAGCTTCTTCGAAGCTTTCACCTCGTCACTGTCGTTTTTCATTACTACGACTCTTCCAATGTCGTCAACATTCGCGACGCCGGGGATTTCGCCCAGAATTGTGTAACGGATATCTCTCAAAATCTTGTTGTTCTGTTTCCTAAATTCGGTTCAGGATCGTAAAGTGTACCGGAAATAATCCCAGGCATGAATCCCAACGCACTTCACATGTAAAAAGGGGGGACATCGTAAATACATTAAAGACATATATTACCTCATTAATTCTAATCCCTAACATGTATCGCGTTATACTTGTCTCAAATGTGCTTTTAAGTACGTTTTTGTTCGTCAGCCTAACTAAAAAATTTGAAAAATAACACAACTCAAAATTTGAAAAATAACGCAACCCAAAATAGAAAACTTCCCAGGGAAGTAGGTATTTAAGTCCGCACGGAAGCAACACAGTGGTCTATTGGCGACGTTCAGGGATCTAACCCGAAGAGAAAGATCAAAGACAACGCCACGTAATTTTGAACCATGGTCAGATAACTACGTCACCACACTTCAGCTGGCACCCCTCTCACCAAACTTCTACTCCACACCAACGTGAGGACGTTTGATGCCACGACAGATTTAACGTGTAACAGATCCATTTTTAAAACGACTGTCTTTATTTTGGATTGGAACTCGCAACCCTTCGGTTGCTAATCCGTTACTCTTCCAACCCGGTCTACCGAGGTCCAAACATTTTTTACGAAACTTAAGGAAAAATTGTGCTCTTTTAATCAATACATTTGTCTTTCTTCGTTTATATTAGAAGGGACTTCACACCGTACGGTACTTTTCCGAAACCCATGGAAGGCATCTTCAGAAATTGTGAAAATTCTGTGTACTTTATCGTCAGTCTCTTTTTTTTTTAAGTTCAAGAAGTTTCACTTGCGTCACTGGACTTGTTTTCAGAATTCAGCAATTCGATGATACTTGGTAGTAGTGTCTTCTTTTTGGTAAAAATGGTGCATTTCTAAGAACTTTTACTTTAGTATTTCTCAAAGTCAACTATTAAACTAAGAAGGATTGAAAAATCCACATACCATTCATTGAATTTTATTAGTATGAGGCTTTTTCAGTCGAGCTAAATGTATTAAACAGTAGAATTTTTTATGTGAAACGTGTTCCCATTAAGTATTTCGTACACGACATCACCTGACTTGTATTCCGACACCGATTTCAGCAAGCCGCCAACAGATATTTCAAAGAATGTATTCATAATTGATTTTATGTATCTGGTTATATCATCAATATATTAATTACATCGTTAAACCATCATATGGACTGCTTAAAGTTGCAGCAGTGTAGGTCACTTTTCAAAAAAAAAAGAAACAGACACAAAAATCATAAACTAAATTTAACTAAAGATAATTAGTTAGACACAGAAACAGGATCTAGATATGTCAATCTGTTAACTGGAAACGTGGAATAAGTCAGAAATTTATTCAACGACCGATAACAGTAGAAGTTTCATCTTTTTTCTTTTCTTTTTTTTTTCGAAAAAGTGACTTACGCCACTGTAGCTTTAACCCGTTCATATTATGATTTATTGGTCATCGCCAAAATTAGATAAATTTTTAAGCGATACAAGGAAGAGCATATGTGTAACAGGAAGTAAAATCAACGTCTCTGTAAACACTGAAAATCTCCAAAGCAGGGACCGTCGAGATTCAGTGGGTATGTCCACTACACTAGCAGCCTGTGAGTCGGTTGGGAGGCACATATTTGACTCCTTCCTGGGTGTCTTTCTCCGTTCTGCATCAGTGTGAGTGTCAACTCCATTTGCGTGTTTGAGCGGTTGGCACTTGTTGAGAAGACGACCCCATTGGCGTAATCATTGCCACGTTGACTGGATCATAAAGGTACACATAATTATTCTATTAGAGTTTTAATATGTGTGTGCATGTGTGAGAGATAGAAATTTTCAGTGTAAAAACCAATAAACCGGGCGGAATGCGAAGATTTTATTTTCATTATCGAAATACTCTCATATTATTCATATCGGAGTTGTCTTAACCGCAGCATTTTATCGTTGTTTTGGCAGTTTTCATTCAATCTAATTGGCGTTTATCAATCAATTATTGTACACCAATTTGGAATTTCTTTTGGTGACGAGAGGAAATGGAATTCCAAAACAATTCAAGTGACATCACGTTCGCAAGACGTATAGAACACATTTCGACTCAAAAACTCAACCAGCTCCTACTCCTACCATCCGGTCTGGTGGTCAAAATGTTAGCCTTTAGATCGGAAGGTTTCTGGTAAGAATCCGAATCAGTGCATGGATATTTGTAAGCGTATGGTGTAGAGGCGGCTGGTGCACCTTAAATCTGTTGAGGCCGAAAATCCTCACGTTGGGTTGGTGTCGAAGTTTGGAGAGTGGGGTGCCGACTCAGGAGTTGCCTCGTCATCTGACCGTGACGTAACTACGTGGTGTTGTCCTAGGATCAAAGATTCGAAGTCTCTTAGGGAATTGATCCCGGACCGTCGTCAATAGCCCGTCTGATCCTCTCTAAAGTTAACTGTAAATAATATTCCAATTACTTTAAATAAATTATGTTTACATTTAATCAGTTGTACGCGTAATTGTTAGATGACGCTACACTCGCAACTCGGTTGCATTAAGGCAGCACGAGACGCTCAAACGCTCGCAATCATTTATTACATGACTACGTATGGGTAGGTACACCCATGATCTGAATCCAGGTCTCACGCAACTGGCGAACTATCAACTGGTACTGGTCTCTATCGAATTCACCCTCTGCTAAATTCTGGGAGTATTGTAAATTTAACCACCACTACAAAATTAACTTACAATATACACTACCCTACAATAATGGACCGGACGACAGCGGATTTGCATAAAATCCGAATGCTTGTTTGGGGGTGTTTTTCGTGCTATGGCCTTTGACCTTTGCATGTTGGTCCTGGTCAATTGAACGCCGAAGTCTACATGAACATTTTGGACAATCAGGTTCTTCCTACGCTCTGGAAATTTTATGGAATGGACGAATGTTAATTCCGGGACGAAAACGTTCCATGTCATGTTGCAGCCTCTCTCAAGCGGCGGAATCGAGACATGGATGTGAAACGTCTTCCCTGGCCTGCTGAGAGTCCCGACCGAAACCTCATAGGACATTTGTGTGACGTGTTAGAGCGACACTTACGGACCAGGGAAGCACGTCCGAAATCTACAGCTGAGCTGGTGACATGTTTGCAGCAGGAATGGACGCATATGCCCATAGCTGTGTATCAAAACCGTATTGAAAGTATGCCCAGAAGGGTTGCTAGTGTCATGGCAGCACGTGTGGGACCATCCCCCTATTAAAGCATGTATTATTTCTCTTATACCATCACATCTTGCTGTCCGGTCTATTATTGTAGTGTAGTGTAGTTGTATACAACAATATAAGTCCGTTTTGGTAAACAAAGTTGCATTGTCTTTCACATTTTGCTGTGTAACTCTATTTTCTTAAAAGTTAAAAAATGAAATACTCATTCGTTCATTGTAGTTATTATAAAACTGTGCAAAGGCAAACAGGAAAAAGTCAAATGTTTGTGCATGTTAAATAATTGGCACTTGAGATACATAGTACTTCATAAGGAACGCCGCGAGGTTGAAGGGCTACAAGGCTCCGCCCTTTCTTCTGGGAGAAAAGTGTCGTTTTGCAAAAGGGGTTGGTTCGTGGTAGCCCAGTTGGTAGAGTCGCGGATCTACAACGAGTGGGTTGGGAGTTCGAAACTCCATCGAACCAAAAAACGAAGGGAGTGGAACATGTTAAATGTGTCGTAATTTCATATATCCTCACGTTGGCGTATTGTGGACGTTTGGAGAGTGGTTTGCCAGCTCAGGTACTGTCCTCGTCAACGGACTGTGGTTCAAAATTACGAGATGTTAATTCAAACATCTTTTGAATAGAAATTTAGATGTACAAAAACAGAAGCAATTGTTCTGTTAGCGCCAGTATTAACAGGTGAATTAAAATATCGCTTCAGAGAGTAGAATTGTGTTATTATATTAAAAGATGCTTCAAACTACGGGTCTAAGAAAATATTCCCTGTTTTAGTTCGCTTCTTTTTGCCATTCGAAGGCACACAAGTCCAGCGTTTAGAATTTCAATACGGGCGACACATCAGACGTTATTGTCAATTATCTAATGACAGTATTGACTGAAAATAATGTGACTTCAAAAATCGTGGCATTTTGTGGAGATAATACTAACTGCAATTTTGACGGATTGAAAAGACTAGGCGTCAACAATGTTTATGCAATTATCTCTCGGAAGAACATTGATAGGAATCGAATGTGTAGCTCACATAATTCACAACGAGATTAAAACTACCGCAGATTGTCTACCTCTGGGCTATGAATGGGTTATTGTGAAAATCTATTAACATTTTTATATCTATAGTGTTCGCGTAGAAGCTCTGAAATAATTTTGTAATGGAGTAGACACAAAAGTAGTATGGGGGCCACTATAGCGTCAAATTCAAGATGGCCGCCGTTTGATAAGAGGATTTGTTGATAAGGAATTCAGGCTCATTACTGATAAGGAGTTGAGGCAGACTACTGATAAGAACTTGACGTTTGTTTTTATTTTGGTAGGTGAGATGACATCATTTTGTTGATATGCTATGGTGATGAATGCCTGGTAGTGCCATCTGGTGGGTGGGATGAGTAATCCTATTTTTGGAATTAAAAAAGGATTTTAGTGGATACGAACCGGGGACCACATGGGATCCGAAAGCATATATGCTAACCATTGAGCTATAGAGCACTTGTGAGAAAGAGGTGTTTAAATGTACTAATGTAGTGCGTTAGAAATAGACTTGTGTATGTTTTTTTGGTTTTAAGATATATGTATACAATCTAAAAAAATATTATGTTCAGTGCAAGTTATGTATTACAACTTAGATCTAATATCTATTTTATAAATATAACTTTAAAACTTCAATCTGAAATATAAGTAGTAATTTATAAATTTGAAAGTATAAAAGAAAAAAAAGTATGTGTGCAAAGCAGAATGCCTAGTTGTGTTGATATAGATACTTTGCTATTTAAACTTTAATTGCATTTGTTATCAGGATACCAAACGATGAACATACATGTTAGGTTGAGTAATTTTAATTTGGATTGTTGCAATGACAGATCAGAAAATCAGTCAAACGTATCGAGATCCATCACACCCAGGAAGCTTCGGTGGTATAGATGCTGTTTACCGTGCATTACAAAAAGAGCAGGGGAAAGTTCCCAGGAAACTAGTAAAAGAATGGCTCAGCAAGCAAGACACTTACACACTTCACAAAGCGGCCAGACGGAATTTTCTAAGAAACCGAGTTATTGTGGGAGGTATAGACGAGCAGTTTCAATCTAATTTAGTTGATTTACAATCTTTAGCTAAGTTTAATAATGGATATAAGTATTTACTGACATGTATTGATATGTTTTCAAAGTATGCTTGGGCAATACCCATGAAAGACAAAACAGGCCATAGTATTTTAAATGCTTTTAAAAAGATTTTTAATGAACGCAAACCTGATGTATTACAAACGGATAAGGGAACGGAATTTAAGAATAGAGTGGTACAAGGGTACTTAAAGAAAATGAATGTGCACTTCTTTACGACAAGTAATGAAACCAAAGCGAGTGTTGTTGAAAGATTTAACCGCACCTTGAAAGCTAAAATGTGGAAGTATTTCACTGAATTCAATACACATAAATATATAGATGTCATTGATAAATTGATTTACAGTTACAATAGAACCTTTCACCGTAGTATTAAAATGGAACCAATATCTGTAAACCTTGACAATCAACAAAAAGTATGGCAAAACTTATATGGAGATCTAGCACAAGCTGAAACAAAACCTAAGTTTAATGTAGGAGACACAGTACGTATTAGTAAAACAAAACGGCTCTTTGAGAAAAGTTATAAAAATAATTGGACAAGAGAGATTTTTACTATACATCAAATTATTCCTAGAAAACCAGTAGTTTATAAGTTAAAAGATTTGGTTAATGAAATAATTGAGGGCACTTTTTATGAAAAGGAAATTCAGAAGGTGTCTGATTCCGGATACTATCCTGTGGAAAAGGTGTTAAAGAAACGTAAAGTTGGCAAAAAAATAGAATATTTTGTAAAATTTTTAGACTACCCTGAAAAGTTTAATGCATGGGTTTCTGATGTGAGACACCTATAAATACTGAATAAGATATTATTATTAGCTTAGTGTTAAAAATGTCTTTTTACGTGACGTTGCCTTCGGATAGCTCCCTACAATATTTCCCCGAGAACAAGATTTCTAGTTATACGACACAGTTACCCACTCCTATAAGTTTAAACGGTGAATGGGAAGTAGGATTAGCTGAAATAATATACCCCCACACATGGTATAATATAAATGAAAACAACAATATATACGGTTTTGATTTAGGAGATGGAAAATTAATTACTAGAAAAGTACCTGCTGGATGTTATGAATCGGTACCAGATATCTTAAAGGCTATGTACTTACCGGCACATGAAAATAAGATAAAATTTCAGTTTAACAACAATACCAAGCGGGTTAAAATAAAAGTTGAAAACGATGCCAAAGTTATTTTACAAGAGGGACTCAGTACCCTCATTGGATTTATCCCTCAAGTAGTACAAGGTGTATTGGAAAGTTCTTTTGTTGCTGATCCAAACATTTCATTCCCCCTATTGTACGTATATAGTGATATTGTAGAACCCCAAACAGTTGGTAATATACAAGCTCCTCTTCTGCGAGTTGTTAAGGTAACCGGTAATGATGGTGAAATAGTTAGTGCTTTATACGATCGACCTCATTACGTACCAGTCATACGGCAGCATTTTCAAACTATTGAGATTCAAATTCGTTTAAATTCCGGAGACTTAGTACCCTTTGAAAGGGGTAAGTTACTTGCTGTTTTGCATTTTAGGATACGGCAATTACTATAAATACCAAAGAACGTAAGAGAACATATTCATTTTAGTGATACACGTTGATTGTGTGACACCAATATGACGAGTGTACCGTATGTGTGTTGTTCTAAAAAGTTTGAAGAGCATTATGCAGGTCAGACAGGCTCTGGAATGGCTTTCTATAGGGGTAACAATTCACAGAAAGGGTACGGAATTGGTGGCATGTTTCGTCGTTTATTTCGTAAAGCTCTGCCGTTTCTCTTCAGTGGTGCGAAAACAGTTGGAAAGTCAGTTTTAAGAACAGGGACTCAGATAGCAAATGATATTTTGGAGGGGAAAGACTTAAAACAATCAGCAGAGAATCGCTTCAAAGAAGAGAGTAAAAGTTTAGCAAAAAGAGCTATCAATAAGGCGCATTTTATGTTGGGTAAAGGAAAGTATAAAAGAAAGCGTACAACTGCAAAACGGGTCATTACATTCAAAAAGCGAAAGGTGCAAACACGCGATATATTTGATCCATAATGGCGTTTGTTTTAAAGGACTCTCCAGAATGTGCCAAGTCAGAATTAGAATTATTTCACTTACCTCCGACACAGACAGTTATACAAGGCGGGCAATGGGTGCAATTTCACCCGTTATCGAACGTAGCTGACGGTGGACCTGTAGAATTTCACGTTTCTGGTAGTGGAGAGGATTATATGGATTTATCTCAAACACACATTTGTATGTAAGAGCCAAAATTTTAAAAAGTGATGGAAAGACCTTGACGCCAGATGACACTATAGGCCCTGTTAACATTGCTGGGGGGCTTTGTTTCTCTCTTACCTGGAGATAGTGGTTAGTACAATTAATGATATTAATACAACCCCAGGTTCACTAATTATTAAATTTTAGAAGACAGAGACTAAGGTCGCAAGTGGTTAGTACAAATGTGATTAGCGTCATGATAAAACAAAAGGCCAAAAGTTCATTAACCATTAAAATCTGAATTAACTGCAATAAACCAGGACTTAGGAACTATTTGAGTACAAGACACATTGAAAAGGCGAAGTCATTAACAATAAAAAACATTAATTTATTTAAACCATTAATTAATTATAACGGATACATATAGTTTTAAACTAAAGTACGCGTACACAGTTAAAATACATTCTTTTAAAGAGAGTGAGAGAGAGATATATGTGAGGGTGTATTCACACGCTCTAAGATCGACTTACTTGTTAAGGCGACCATAGTCGAAAACTCGACCTGCACTGCTCCAAATCTTGTTCAAAAATCTAATCTCCATTCCCAAAATCTCGCAAACTCTATATCAGAACAAGTCTCCAATCCTGGGAGATGACCGCCTACCTGAAAACCCTCGGCCAATCCGTTCTTATTTTTTGACTTAACTTTGATTATTTTATTTTTTCTGGCTTCGCTCAGTGGCTAGTCAGTCCCCTCTTAAAATACTCTCATTGGTTCTGAATTCTCTTTCAAGATTTCCCTTTTTAGATTCCGCTCAACGCCCCCTCATAATTTTGGTTAGAAGCCCTATTATTATTTAACGTCAAGTTCCACTAAGCTTCAGTATCGGCATCCTGTGCATCTGGCTTTCACAAGCACCTAAATTCTTAAAACTTGACAACCCCTTTTTATATTCACCTTTGTATTTCTAAAGCTTTCTGAAAGTTTCCTTTTGGGTTGGAATCTTGCGTATTTCTATTCCTTTTCGGCGCTTCATGAAAGGGCAGCCACTCCTTATTCGGTACAATCGGCGGATCTGTTTACTACATTCCTGCTTCGACGTTTTCTTTTTTTCCCCTCTCTTGCGAGAAAGGTGAACGACTCTGTAGTTACTTTGTGATTTCTTAAAATTGCTGTTTAGGAATATGATGAGATTACATTCCCTCATCAACATGTTTCTTCATTCCTTGTTTTCCCAAGTTGACGTTAATTTGAACGAGCGTTTAGTTTCCAGTTCAAATAACATGTATCCTTATAGTTCCTATATAGAAACTTTACTAAATCACGGATCTGACAGCAAAAACTCGCAACTAACCTGCGAACTTTTTTACAAAGATACAGGCGAACACTTGGCCAACGAAACAAATAAGGGATTTACTAAAAGATGCAACTTCTGCAAGCTAAGTTCAACTATAGATATGATAGGTGCTATACACAGTGATTTATTTAATCAAGATAGACTTTTACTAAATCTAGTGGATTTAAAAATTAAACTCATACGTAGCAAACCGGAGTTTTGTCTGATGGGGACAGGAGATTATAAAGTAGTGCTTGAACATGTCTCTTTATTTGTGCGTAAAGTACGTGTTAGTGTAGGTGTTACTTTAGGTCATAGTAAGGCTCTGGAGAAAGAAACAGCTAAATACCCTATTAATAGAGTTTTAAGTAAAAGTTATTCGATTCCTAAGGGGAATATGTCCATTACCCAAGATAATATTTTTGTGGGTCAAATGCCAAAGAGAGTCGTTATTGGATGCGTAGATAACGATGCATTTCACGGAACATATCAAAAATCTCCCTTTCAATTTAAGCACTACAATTTGAATTTCATGGCACTTTATGTGGATGGCCAACCTACACCCTATAATGCACTTCAACCTAATTTTGCGCAGAACAATTATATTCGAGCTTATCAGAGCTTGTTTTTAGGAACAGATAAAATAGGTGACAATTACGGAAACAACATTTCGAGAGAAGAATACCCCAAAGGTTACACATTACTTGCTTTTGACTTGTCTCCTGATCTTTGCGATGGCGAACACCTCAATCTCATAAAACATAGTAATATGAGATTGGAAATGAAATTTCAAGAGCCTTTAGAACACACCATAAACGTTATAGTGTATGCAGAATTTGAAAACGTGATTGAGATCAACAAATCTAGAAACATCATTTACGACTTCAGCAATTAAAAAAGAAAATGTTTGCACAACCTATTATGCGTATATTATCACAAGACCCTCAAGCTGCTCCATTCTTTAGAGGTGTATATCCAGCAGACAAGATACCTCGCGTACGTGGAAAATGTGCTATGGTTATTAACGTGGAACCGCACTCTAAATCCGGATCGCATTGGATTGCCATGTTCATTGAAGGCAAATCTCTAGAACTATTTGACTCATATGGTCGCTCCCCAGAACATTTTGAAGGACCCATTTTACGATTTATTTCTAAATTTCCTAATGTGAACTGGAACCCCTTCCCTTTTCAAAGTATCACTTCCAATGTATGTGGACCTTATTGTATTTATTATTTACTGAAACGATGTCAAGGAAAATCTATGTATTCTATTTTAAAATATTTGCAACATAGCAAAAGAAATGATTTTAGAATGTATCAGTTTGTGAAAAAAAGATATGGTGTAAGATTTATCTATAAAAAAAAATTATATTATTTAATTTTGTGTTTGTGTAATTTTTTTAATTATAAATAATCTCAGGACGCATAAGTATACAAACTAAAGATATTTTTATTTATAACGAATCCATTCATTCTTTTTAGCATACATTTGTTTCTTAACAAGCACTTTGGGTACAAGTTTCTTTAACATATATTCATTTGCAATATATTTAACAGGTAAATTCATTTCTTTTACAGCATTCTGAAACACGTTAGTTCCAAAGGGAGCTCTCTTTTTATTTCTTAAGATGTAGTCAATTAAGAGAACTATATTTGAACGGGGTATAATTTTATTATTATAAATAATTTCCCCCTGTTCTGACCACTTTAAAGTATTTTGCGCATTCTTTAAAAAATCGTACATTTCTACAGCAACCTGTTTCTGTCTAATTGGTACTGTTTTCAGAACACTTTCCAAAATAGTGTCTTTTTCCTCAATCTTTAATGGTAAAACGTTATCTGAAAAGTCTGTTGACGGCTCTAGCACTTCTTCGTTCTTCCTAACCTTTTCTAGTGTTTCAGCTGACTGATTGGGTGATTGAAACTTTATATAATTTTGCAAAATTTGTACATATAGGAGGGCTTTTTCGCTGTCGCTTAGATTTTTTTGTCTCAGTATATCGTGCATTTTTTTGTCCATTTCGGACAAATGTTCACTAATAAAAGCGGGAAGCCTGTCTTCCAGGACAATAATTAACTTCTTACTGTGCTCCATGAATAAGGGATCCTATCACCGAAATGGCTGCTGGTAATAAAATACTTAAAATACCTTCACCTTTCTGTGAAATGAGAATTTTACGCTTTTTGTACAAAGGCACTGATTTATCAGCTAACTTTCTAATACTTCTTTTATAAGGAGCAAGCTTGTGTTTTCTGTGTTTGGTTACTGGAACGTTACCTTTTAGACAATTTAATGCACATTCACATAAATATTTAATAGTACTGTTAGAACACTTTCGCAACAGAGAAGATTTTGTTTTGCTTTTTAACACAAGTCTAAGCTGCTCCAACTGACGTTGTGTACACCTGGTCATATTGATGACAAATGATAATCACATATAAAAGCAAAAGTATTTATATGATAGTTAAATTGTAAAATTTTCCCTGACTGAATCACTTCTGTTTGGAAGGTATGAAATGTATCCTTTTTGTAAGCAGACCTGTTCGTAGAGCCAGACTATAAGTTAGTCATTGAAGTAATTATATGACTGACTACTTTTATGATTCATTGCTGGTTTGCCTGTTCATGAATTTGCGACTAGCGGGGTTGGTAGAGATAAAAGGTATCTTCAGAAAACATGCCTGTGCGTAAGCGCCAACCGTCGTCTGTATCCGGTTTTAAATCAACTAACAGATACCCATAAGGTTTTCTTGTCGCGTCCTGAAACACTTCTTGGAAGAATTTGTTGTTTGAGGGGTACAGCTGTCGGCCTAAATGGGTTATCTGAGATCTATCCCTTGGGTTTTTAAATAGCACTAAATAATGACTGTTTAAAGAAATATCCCTCATCTGAGAAGATTTATGGAACACATTTTGCACAATAAATACAATGCTTAGATTCCTATGGTGACTGCCCTTTGTGAACAATTTTGTAAGTTTGGTATCGTTTCCTAATTCCATCATTAAATCGTCAATCACAATTAAAGCATCCGAAATAGTATTTAAAACAGCTGGCAATCCTTCTTGAAACTGCACCATGGGCATTTGGGTGTACAAATTTTGATAAGCACCATAGCACCAGAGTACCTTATTAGGGAAATTGTCAACAGTTTTCTGCTCTATGATATTCTTCACAAAATAAGTTTTGCCGCAACCTGTTGGTCCCGCAACTAGCATGGTAAAAGGATGTTTCAACTTTAACGGTTCCATCTTAACTAATGACCATTTTTCTAAATTAGTTCTCTCTTTTATAGGTCAGGTTAAGTACTTTAAAACTTTATCTAATTTTTTCTTAAACTGAACATAGAACCATAAAATACTAAACTATATTTACAAATTATAAATATATACAAAATCAATATATATACAAAATGAATATCTATACAAAGTGAATATATATACAAAATCAAAATATATATACAAAAAAATTACTGTACAAAAATATCATTCTCATTTAGTATCCATATGGAAGAGTACCGTAATTTTGTTTAATTACTCGCTTATCGTAGACTAGTCTATACTTTTTTCTTCGTATTTATTGAAAACTTTACGCTTTTTTACCTCTGTGGTAATTTTAGCCGTATTAGTTACGGAAAGAGTAGTGTCCATGTCTAGATTTTGAACTAGTTCCTTCATGGAATGCATGTTTAACTTTTGAGAATTTTGATAGTTCAAGCTAAAGCCTCTTATTTTGCAATATTGGACACCATCACTTCTTTCATACGCATAGTTTTTTGCTCCTCCTAAAAAAAGAAGGCAAAGGTATAGGTATTTATGGTAGTTAATCTCCATAGTGCATAAAATAACTCCCCATCCCAAGTTTATTTCTATTAAACCTGGGATGGGGAGTTATTTTATGCACTATGGAGATTAACTACCATAAATACCTATACCTTTGCCTTCTTTTTTTAGGAGGAGCAAAAAACTATGCGTATGAAAGAAGTGATGGTGTCCAATGTTGCAAATAAGAGGCTTTAGCTTGAACTATCAAAATTCTCAAAAGTTAAACATGCATTCCATGAAGGAACTAGTTCAAAATCTAGACATGGACACTACTCTTTCCGTAACTAATACGGCTAAAATTACCACAGAGGTAAAAAAGCGTAAAGTTTTCAATAAATACGAAGAAAAAAGTATAGACTAGTCTACGATAAGCGAGTAATTAAACAAAATTACGGTACTCTTCCATATGGATACTAAATGAGAATGATATTTTTGTACAGTAATTTTTTTGTATATATATTTTGATTTTGTATATATATTCACTTTGTATAGATATTCATTTTGTATATATATTGATTTTGTATATATTTATAATTTGTAAATATAGTTTAGTATTTTATGGTTCTATGTTCAGTTTAAGAAAAAATTAGATAAAGTTTTAAAGTACTTAACCTGACCTATAAAAGACAGAACTAATTTAGAAAAATGGTCATTAGTTAAGATGGAACCGTTAAAGTTGAAACATCCTTTTACCATGCTAGTTGCGGGACCAACAGGTTGCGGCAAAACTTATTTTGTGAAGAATATCATAGAGCAGAAAACTGTTGACAATTTCCCTAATAAGGTACTCTGGTGCTATGGTGCTTATCAAAATTTGTACACCCAAATGCCCATGGTGCAGTTTCAAGAAGGATTGCCAGCTGTTTTAAATACTGTTTCGGATGCTTTAATTGTGATTGACGATTTAATGATGGAATTAGGAAACGATACCAAACTTACAAAATTGTTCACAAAGGGCAGTCACCATAGGAATCTAAGCATTGTATTTATTGTGCAAAATGTGTTCCATAAATCTTCTCAGATGAGGGATATTTCTTTAAACAGTCATTATTTAGTGCTATTTAAAAACCCAAGGGATAGATCTCAGATAACCCATTTAGGCCGACAGCTGTACCCCTCAAACAACAAATTCTTCCAAGAAGTGTTTCAGGACGCGACAAGAAAACCTTATGGGTATCTGTTAGTTGATTTAAAACCGGATACAGACGACGGTTGGCGCTTACGCACAGGCATGTTTTCTGAAGATACCTTTTATCTCTACCAACCCCGCTAGTCGCAAATTCATGAACAGGCAAACCAGCAATGAATCATAAAAGTAGTCAGTCATATAATTACTTCAATGACTAACTTATAGTCTGGCTCTACGAACAGGTCTGCTTACAAAAAGGATACATTTCATACCTTCCAAACAGAAGTGATTCAGTCAGGGAAAATTTTACAATTTAACTATCATATAAATACTTTTGCTTTTATATGTGATTATCATTTGTCATCAATATGACCAGGTGTACACAACGTCAGTTGGAGCAGCTTAGACTTGTGTTAAAAAGCAAAACAAAATCTTCTCTGTTGCGAAAGTGTTCTAACAGTACTATTAAATATTTATGTGAATGTGCATTAAATTGTCTAAAAGGTAACGTTCCAGTAACCAAACACAGAAAACACAAGCTTGCTCCTTATAAAAGAAGTATTAGAAAGTTAGCTGATAAATCAGTGCCTTTGTACAAAAAGCGTAAAATTCTCATTTCACAGAAAGGTGAAGGTATTTTAAGTATTTTATTACCAGCAGCCATTTCGGTGATAGGATCCCTTATTCATGGAGCACAGTAAGAAGTTAATTATTGTCCTGGAAGACAGGTTTCCCGCTTTTATTAGTGAACATTTGTCCGAAATGGACAAAAAAATGCACGATATACTGAGACAAAAAAAATCTAAGCGACAGCGAAAAAGCCCTCCTATATGTACAAATTTTGCAAAATTATATAAAGTTTCAATCACCCAATCAGTCAGCTGAAACACTAGAAAAGGTTAGGAAGAACGAAGAAGTGCTAGAGGCGTCAACAGACTTTTCAGATAACGTTTTACCCATTAAAGATTGAGGAAAAAGACACTATTTTGGAAAGTGTTCTGAAAACAGTACCAATTAGACAGAAACAGGTTGCTGTAGAAATGTACGATTTTTTAAAGAATGCGCAAAATACTTTAAAGTGGTCAGAACAGGGGGAAATTATTTATAATAATAAAATTATACCCCGTTCAAATATAGTTCTCTTAATTGACTACATCTTAAGAAATAAAAAGAGAGCTCCCTTTGGAACTAACGTGTTTCAGAATGCTGTAAAAGAAATGAATTTACCTGTTAAATATATTGCAAATGAATATATGTTAAAGAAACTTGTACCCAAAGTGCTTGTTAAGAAACAAATGTATGCTAAAAAGAATGAATGGATTCGTTATAAATAAAAATATCTTTAGTTTGTATACTTATGCGTCCTGAGATTATTTATAATTAAAAAAATTACACAAACACAAAATTAAATAATATAATTTTTTTTTTATAGGTAAATCTTACACCATATCTTTTTTTCACAAACTGATACATTCTAAAATCATTTCTTTTGCTATGTTGCAAATATTTTAAAATAGAATACATAGATTTTCCTTGACATCGTTTCAGTAAATAATAAATACAATAAGGTCCACATACATTGGAAGTGATACTTTGAAAAGGGAAGGGGTTCCAGTTCACATTAGGAAATTTAGAAATAAATCGTAAAATGGGTCCTTCAAAATGTTCTGGGGAGCGACCATATGAGTCAAATAGTTCTAGAGATTTGCCTTCAATGAACATGGCAATCCAATGCGATTCGGGTTTAGAGTGCGGTTCCACGTTAATAACCATAGCACATTTTCCACGTACGCGAGGTATCTTGTCTGCTGGATATACACCTCTAAAGAATGGAGCAGCTTGAGGGTCTTGTGATAATATACGCATAATATGTTGTGCAAACATTTTCTTTTTTAATTGCTGAAGTCGTAAATGATGTTTCTAGATTTGTTGATCTCAATCACGTTTACAAATTCTGCATACACTATAACGTTTATGGTGTGTTCTAAAGGCTCTTGAAATTTCATTTCCAATCTCATATTACTATGTTTTATGAGATTGAGGTGTTCGCCATCGCAAAGATCAGGAGACAAGTCAAAAGCAAGTAATGTGTAACCTTTGGGGTATTCTTCTCTCGAAATGTTGTTTCCGTAATTGTCACCTATTTTATCTGTTCCTAAAAACAAGCTCTGATAAACTCGAATATAATTGTTCTGCGCAAAATTAGGTTGAAGTGCATTATAGGGTGTAGGTTGGCCATCCACATAAAGTGCCATGAAATTCAAATTGTAGTGCTTAAATTGAAAGGGAGATTTTTGATATGTTCCGTGAAATGCATCGTTATCTACGCATCCAATAACGACTCTCTTTGGCATTTGACCCACAAAAATATTATCTTGGGTAATGGACATATTCCCCTTAGGAATCGAATAACTTTTACTTAAAACTCTATTAATAGGATATTTAGCTGTTTCTTTCTCCAGAGCCTTACTATGACCTAAAGTAACACCTACACTAACACGTACTTTACGCACAAATAAAGAGACATGTTCAAGCACTACTTTATAATCTCCTGTCCCCATCAGACAAAACTCCGGTTTGCTACGTATGAGTTTAATTTTTAAATCCACTAGATTTAGTAAAAGTCTATCTTGATTAAATAAATCACTGTGTATAGCACCTATCATATCTATAGTTGAACTTAGCTTGCAGAAGTTGCATCTTTTAGTAAATCCCTTATTTGTTTCGTTGGCCAAGTGTTCGCCTGTATCTTTGTAAAAAAGTTCGCAGGTTAGTTGCGAGTTTTTGCTGTCAGATCCGTGATTTAGTAAAGTTTCTATATAGGAACTATAAGGATACATGTTATTTGAACTGGAAACTAAACGCTCGTTCAAATTAACGTCAACTTGGGAAAACAAGGAATGAAGAAACATGTTAACAGGGCCTATAGTGTCATCTGGCGTCAAGGTCTTTCCATCACTTTTTAAAATTTTGGCTCTTACATACAAATGTGTGTGTTTGAGATAAATCCATATAATCCTCTCCACTACCAGAAACGTGAAATTCTACAGGTCCACCGTCAGCTACGTTCGATAACGGGTGAAATTGCACCCATTGCCCGCCTTGTATAACTGTCTGTGTCGGAGGTAAGTGAAATAATTCTAATTCTGACTTGGCACATTCTGGAGAGTCCTTTAAAACAAACGCCATTATGGATCAAATATATCGCGTGTTTGCACCTTTCGCTTTTTGACTGTAATGACCCGTTTTGCAGTTGTACGCTTTCTTTTATACTTTCCTTTACCCAACATAAAATGCGCCTTATTGATAGCTCTTTTTGCTAAACTTTTACTCTCTTCTTTGAAGCGATTCTCTGCTGATTGTTTTAAGTCTTTCCCCTCCAAAATATCATTTGCTATCTGAGTCCCTGTTCTTAAAACTGACTTTCCAACTGTTTTCGCACCACTGAAGAGAAACGGCAGAGCTTTACGAAATAAACGACGAAACATGCCACCAATTCCGTACCCTTTCTGTGAATTGTTACCCCTATAGAAAGCCATTCCAGAGCCTGTCTGACCTGCATAATGCTCTTCAAACTTTTTAGAACAACACACATACGGTACACTCGTCATATTGGTGTCACACAATCAACGTGTATCACTAAAATGAATATGTTCTCTTACGTTCTTTGGTATTTATAGTAATTGCCGTATCCTAAAATGCAAAACAGCAAGTAACTTACCCCTTTCAAAGGGTACTAAGTCTCCGGAATTTAAACGAATTTGAATCTCAATAGTTTGAAAATGCTGCCGTATGACTGGTACGTAATGAGGTCGATCGTATAAAGCACTAACTATTTCACCATCATTACCGGTTACCTTAACAACTCGCAGAAGAGGAGCTTGTATATTACCAACTGTTTGGGGTTCTACAATATCACTATATACGTACAATAGGGGGAATGAAATGTTTGGATCAGCAACAAAAGAACTTTCCAATACACCTTGTACTACTTGAGGGATAAATCCAATGAGGGTACTGAGTCCCTCTTGTAAAATAACTTTGGCATCGTTTTCAACTTTTATTTTAACCCGCTTGGTATTGTTGTTAAACTGAAATTTTATCTTATTTTCATGTGCCGGTAAGTACATAGCCTTTAAGATATCTGGTACCGATTCATAACATCCAGCAGGTACTTTTCTAGTAATTAATTTTCCATCTCCTAAATCAAAACCGTATATATTGTTGTTTTCATTTATATTATACCATGTGTGGGGGTATATTATTTCAGCTAATCCTACTTCCCATTCACCGTTTAAACTTATAGGAGTGGGTAACTGTGTCGTATAACTAGAAATCTCGTTCTCGGGGAAATATTGTAGGGAGCTATCCGAAGGCAACGTCACGTAAAAAGACATTTTTAACACTAAGCTAATAATAATATCTTATTCAGTATTTATAGGTGTCTCACATCAGAAACCCATGCATTAAACTTTTCAGGGTAGTCTAAAAATTTTACAAAATATTCTATTTTTTTGCCAACTTTACGTTTCTTTAACACCTTTTCCACAGGATAGTATCCGGAATCAGACACCTTCTGAATTTCCTTTTCATAAAAAGTGCCCTCAATTATTTCATTAACCAAATCTTTTAACTTATAAACTACTGGTTTTCTAGGAATAATTTGATGTATAGTAAAAATCTCTCTTGTCCAATTATTTTTATAACTTTTCTCAAAGAGCCGTTTTGTTTTACTAATACGTACTGTGTCTCCTACATTAAACTTAGGTTTTGTTTCAGCTTGTGCTAGATCTCCATATAAGTTTTGCCATACTTTTTGTTTATTGTCAAGGTTTACAGATATTGGTTCCATTTTAATACTACGGTGAAAGGTTCTATTGTAACTGTAAATCAATTTATCAATGACATCTATATATTTATGTGTATTGAATTCAGTGAAATACTTCCACATTTTAGCTTTCAAGGTGCGGTTAAATCTTTCAACAACACTCGCTTTGGTTTCATTACTTGTCGTAAAGAAGTGCACATTCATTTTCTTTAAGTACCCTTGTACCACTCTATTCTTAAATTCCGTTCCCTTATCCGTTTGTAATACATCAGGTTTGCGTTCATTAAAAATCTTTTTAAAAGCATTTAAAATACTATGGCCTGTTTTGTCTTTCATGGGTATTGCCCAAGCATACTTTGAAAACATATCAATACATGTCAGTAAATACTTATATCCATTATTAAACTTAGCTAAAGATTGTAAATCAACTAAATTAGATTGAAACTGCTCGTCTATACCTCCCACAATAACTCGGTTTCTTAGAAAATTCCGTCTGGCCGCTTTGTGAAGTGTGTAAGTGTCTTGCTTGCTGAGCCATTCTTTTACTAGTTTCCTGGGAACTTTCCCCTGCTCTTTTTGTAATGCACGGTAAACAGCATCTATACCACCGAAGCTTCCTGGGTGTGATGGATCTCGATACGTTTGACTGATTTTCTGATCTGTCATTGCAACAATCCAAATTAAAATTACTCAACCTAACATGTATGTTCATCGTTTGGTATCCTGATATAACAAATGCAATTAAAGTTTAAATAGCAAAGTATCTATATCAACACAACTAGGCATTCTGCTTTGCACACATACTTTTTTTTCTTTTATACTTTCAAATTTATAAATTACTACTTATATTTCAGATTGAAGTTTTAAAGTTATATTTATAAAATAGATATTAGATCTAAGTTGTAATACATAACTTGCACTGAACATAATATTTTTTTAGATTGTATACATATATCTTAAAACCAAAAAAACATACACAAGTCTATTTCTAACGCACTACATTAGTACATTTAAACACCTCTTTCTCACAAGTGCTCTATAGCTCAATGGTTAGCATATATGCTTTCGGATCCCATGTGGTCCCCGGTTCGTATCCACTAAAATCCTTTTTTAATTCCAAAAATAGGATTACTCATCCCACCCACCAGATGGCACTACCAGGCATTCATCACCATAGCATATCAACAAAATGATGTCATCTCACCTACCAAAATAAAAACAAACGTCAAGTTCTTATCAGTAGTCTGCCTCAACTCCTTATCAGTAATGAGCCTGAATTCCTTATCAACAAATCCTCTTATCAAACGGCGGCCATCTTGAATTTGACGCTATAGTGGCCCCCATACTACTCACAAAACATCAGAAATTGCTAGACTATAGTACAACTAGGTGGCTTGCGCTATGCCTGCTATTGAAATAGTTTTGAAACTGTCAAGACATTACAAAAAACTACTGTTTGAGCATCGATAAATGTTCAAACATATTGAGACCATTTTTAGAAAACCCTGAATTACGGCTTTTTTTTTTTTGCATGACAGTCAGCAACGTTCCATCAAGCTGTATTTAAGAACGAGGGGTAATATTTCTACAATTGAGGGCGCAAAGGAAATAAATCGACAAAGGAATGCAATACCTAAAAATCATTTAAAATATCGAATTTTTTATTGCTTTTAATTAAAGCTACAATTTTTCTAAATAAGTGTGCAAATTTTTAAACTAGTAACTGCATTAGTTAAAAGGTTATAGGCACTTTTCTGATCCAAGACACAATAAAAATTACGCGCTTCGAAGTAGGTGTGCGACCTTCAGAGACGAAATTTTTGGGTTTTAATTCAAAGTGTGTTGGCAAGAATATAATGAAGATTCCTGGTGCTTTTATCAAGCTGCATTGACTCATGGTTCCTCCTGGTTCTCATATGAAGCATATTAAAACACCAATCAACGAATCGCGTTTGGCAAAAATATTGCCAATTTACCAAAGGCTTGCTTCAACTGAAATGTTACAACGTTCTGTAAAGATGTATCACACAAAACTCTAATGTAAGCCTGCACAGTGTTATATGGAGAAAGTGCTCAAAGCAAAGTTGTACATCACTGCAACGTATTACGATTGCTGTTTGTGATGCTATCACAGAATTCAATGTGGATACTCTAAAAGCTGTAGAAGGTTTTCAAAAAGAAAACAATCTTTCATTGAGTGTACATTCTAAACATCTTGCTATCTATAAAGAATAACGTATAATATAGTTAAGAAATAGAAAGAAGACAGCGGTTTATTTACTAACTCAGAAAAAAATTAAAATTGCACGGCTACGTAGACAAAAAATTGAATTAAAAAAAGAAGGAATTTTTAATAAATCTGGTTACTCTTAAATGTACACACTGATTAATGCTTTTTCAATTTTATTTTTAATTTGTGTATAGTTATTATAAACTGGATACTAAAAAAGTTCATATTAAAAACTGGTACATTACGTATTGATGAATTTTTGAGTTAGCGTCGAAAATGAAGTGTTTTTAAACTTCAACTAAATGAACTTATTCTTACGGGTTATCTTTTAGTTCAAATATTTAAATTTGAGTGAAAAATGCTTCGAATAGCCTTAATTAGTATGAAAATCAACATATTAATTCCAAATAGCTCTGAGTTTAGTAAATAATTTTTTATTCGGTTTTTAAAACTTTAAAAGCATTTTTCTCAGCTTTGGTTTTTTTGGGCACTATAAGGTATTCAAAATGCTAAGGCTTTTTATGTATCAAAGAAAAGCTTCCAAACTTTTTTTACTTATTCTTATATGTTTTAAGAATAAAACTGTGGATGGATTTACATCTAAGTACTATATTTATTTGTTTTAAACAGTTAAATATGAAATTTTTTCATTTTTCGGTGGTTTTTGTAACATTTTAGCTTTAAAAAATTGTATAAAATTAACTATGCTCATGACTTAAAAATACATACACTGTTTTGTTAAGTATATTTAAAATAAAATTGAGAAAAAAAAATGTGAAGCAAAAAAAAAAAAAAATTGAAAAAAAAGTAGCGTTTTTAAAAACTTCAAAAAAAATTGTGAAAATTGAATGTTTTTTTTAAATTGCTTATTTTACAAGATTTTTTCTTCTAAAATCAACTTATTATTTACAAAACAATAGAAAAACAACAATATTTAAATTCTATTATAAAAAATGAAGAAAATTTTAAAAATGGTACCGCGTCCCCTTAAAGACAATTTGGCCTTGAAACAAGATACATACTACAAGATACATGGCCTTATATATATATATATATATATATATATATATATATATATATATATATATATATATATATATATATAACTTTATCTCTTGAAAGGCGAGATTATAATGCAACTTTTCAAAATGTATTTTTACATTGTATATACGTGAAGTGATATTTTCTTTACAAATTACACACACAGTCGTTTTATTCTTTTCAATCACACCATATTTATCAAACCATTCTGTTTGATATGGTCTTGAACTTATATCGTTTGTTTTAATTTTTTTAACCACCGACGTAGTATAGGGCTACAAAAAATATTTATACTTAGAATACAATAATTTAAGAAGAAATTTTTTAGCAACGTACTTGATACACATACATTATGTAGATGAGAAACTTATATAATAAAACAAATTATAATGTTGAATTGTTAAACACTTTTGACGCTTACGACAAGACTGCCATTTAGTTTAGAACTGGTACATCTTCCCATTCTACGATGGAAGGAATTTGTATGCGCGGCAAGTTTATAACTAACTACCGTGAGTCATACACACTTCGCGACAGTAGAACGAAACCCGACGCTTTACGACCATGTACGCCATACACAGGTGCAGTGAAACGATAGAAAAATTAGATATCCAATGTCAACTTGCCAACAAATTTATAAATTTGGCATTATATATATATATATATATATATATATATATATATATATATATATATATATATATATATATATATATATGTGACGACTTTCTACAAGTCTCACTATGAAGTTCTCATAAAATACGAGCAGGACCGAGAGCAATGAAAAAGACGTCTTTATTTGACCACAGTCATGGTTCGAGTGCTACAAGAGATGGCGCAGCAAGTTACAAGACAAGCGGATGGACAGAGGAAGAATCCTAATGTTAAAACTTAGACGAATTACCGCTAGATGGCGTACACTTTTTTAGTTCTGTCGGCGGTAGGGAAAATTTTGAACTGGTTTGAAAAATCCCTGTTTTGATGTTGAATGTATTCTGTTTTGTTTTTGCTTGTGAGGTGAGGAGCTGATGGATTGCAACGGACTTTCTATTGAAAGCGGAATACTTTAATTAGGAAAAGTTAATTTGTCTTTAGGCGTATTCTTGATCGAAGAAAGATTGTATTTACTTTTCAGTTACGCATCCAATCTCCTTCAATTTTGAAATGTATCTTTTGATGCGTTGGATACATGCAAGAAAAATTTGTTTCAGCTTCGATTTTGAATTGTTTTACGCTGTTGCGTTTAATTAAATCTGTGAAGTGTAATTTTAGTAGAGGCAGTGAGATTGTTCGTTCTGCGATCAGTAGTTAATTTTTTATGCATAATTAGATATAATCGAGTTTTTGAGATTGCATTATTTGAAAGTCCACAAATTGAATACATCTGATTCTATTAAAACAGACCATTTCTTTCGATTTTTAGATTGTTACAGGGTATGTATGCAAATTTAAAATGAAGTGATTTTTTATTTAAAAAAATCAGTGATTTAAATAAGAATTTAAAATTTTTATTTCCTTTCTGTATTATGTGTAATAATATTGAAAATGAAATAACTATGAAGAGACATGCTATTTTATTCAAGTTAGTTCAATAGAAATGGGCCATTGAACTTGTGTCACTCACAAGCCTGTTCATCAGCATAGGTTTTGTTTTAAACATTCCATGCGACTATAAATCCAATGGGCAATTTGAATCATTCTTCTCCATATGATGGGTGAAGATTCTCTTAATATATTTACTCAAGCATTATACTTAAAAACGTGCCGTGGCCAGTGCGACTTCATTAGTAAGACACGCTTTTTCCTAATCTCTAGCTTTTTCCTAATCTTTTTTGTGTGGTTTCATTTGCAAAATCTTTGTATTATTTTTTAATCCTTCATATGCCTGCGCCAAAATCTTTGCATTATTAATTTTGTATAACTTCCATACACTGATGTGCTAAAAGTCATGAGATAGCAGTATGCAAATTTACAAGGGCTCATATTGCATTAAAATGGATCAGTGCTGTCTGTTGAACTCTTGAATGTCTTTACCTGCCAAGAATTAACCGAGTTTGAACATGGAAGGACAGTTAAAGCTAAACGCATTGGCTTAATATTTCGGACATAGTTGAGACCTTGCTCCATATTGTCAAGGGTGTATCGAGATTACCTCATAGAAGGCATTACCCATCACAAGTGCATTTGTGCTAACAGACAAATGACACTGTGTGAACTGGCTGCATCATTTATGAGGGACACACTGCATACTAGAGGCATGCCCAAGTTTCGTACAGTGAAATAGACTTGAATTTATCTATGACAGAATTTTCATTTGCCAAAAATGCCTGGAAATACTCTTTGCGTGAATATTTAGGCTTGACGATAGCTGCACTAACTGTTAAGCTTGGCGGTTTTTTGGTACCCAGCTAACGGTTAAGTACTGTATTTTCTCAATATTTGTTTCTAAATAGCGGTAAGAGTTGTTTTGCTGATTGTTTATTTCAAATTTTATTCTAAGTTTTCATATAGGTATGTTAAAATAAACAATGTGATATGTCGATTTGGTTTTCCCAAACCTCTGTTGAATAAAATTAGGGCAGTATTAATGATTTTTTGCTATTCTATTGATATACCTGTGGGGAGATAAGCCGTAAAAGGGAGGCGAGGTGTAGAGAGAATAGTATCATTGCTGAGGGCAAGGAGTGGGAAAGTAACTTGCTGGTGGTTCAGTGGGTTTCTCATTGTTAGTAGCTTGCAAGCTGTAGATGAATGACATAGGTTCAATTCATGTGACTCTACCCTGAGCGTATTAATTTTTTGTGTCGAAAGTTTCCTGTTTGTGTATACACACCTAATTCTGTTTTTGCACAAACTTTTTTTATACTCAAATTCAAAATAAATTTTTTATTCTCTATTTACTCCAGTCATTTTAAATTTATTTGCCGAAATTTTCCTTTTTTTTTTTATAGTTGTGGCATAGTAGTATCATCTGTTAAACTAAATGGGAATTCGTAGCAATTACAGGGGGTTAGCAAGCAGTGGTCACACCTGACCCCACGAAAAGAACTGTCACGGGCAGTGCCGTGCTGGCCATGCAGTGGCTAGTCAGTTATATTGCCCCCACATAGATTGCATAACATCTAGTGTATGCGTTTTGGAACGTATGTTTTCATTTACCAATGTATACATCTATGTATCTACAATGTTCTTATTGTATTTGGTAACTAACACGACTGTATTCCCAACATCATTACAATGGCACACAACTGGAGAAAGATTCGGTGATCTATTATTTGAAGATATCCATGAATCAGTCGACAAAGCCGTAAGCAAAGATGAAATATTAGAAGGGGTTGTCTTTGAGACTCCTAATCCCACAGAATGTAGTGATAATGAACAATATGATCTTGTTCGAAATACAGGTTTAATAAAAGAATGTCTGGAACTGACCTGAAAATTGGTTAATAATTTTGTCAAACCTGACTCTTATGAGAAATGCGCTGGGAAATTTCAACGTGAACTGAAGTTCTTGGTAGCCTCTTACACATAATTAGATAATGGCCAAACCAAAACACAACAATTAATAACTGAATTCGTTCGTAAAACTGGTGAAACATCCGCACTAGATGATACTCGTGCTCGTCCAAACGGAATTAGGTGTACATTAAGTTGACACGAAAAGGCGAGTTTGTGATCTCATTTGTATTGTACTGATGTGCACACTTTATATTTTCAGGTTCCTCGTCCTTCAGATTTTTAACTAGCCCTCTTACTCGTATTTATGATTTTGTAATTCCCACTATCACAATGTGTTTCTATGTGGTTTTGTTTTTATTTCTAGAAGCAGGTGTTTTTGTGATAGTAGTTATTGCCAAAATGATAAGTAATTTTTTAAATTACCCAATTTTTTACAAAAATAACCAATTCCTCTATTAAATATAATAATAAGTTTCAAGAAGAAAAACAAATTAAGATTGGAAATACTTTAATTTGACCAATTTTACACTTAATGGTCATAAGTTAAGTTGTCATGCAAAAAGGTTTTTTTTCGAGCCTTGTACAATTAATTGTATTTACAGAAAAATGAACTTTTGTCCTGTATGACTAAATTGATATTTAAAGTTCATTGTGTATTGAATTGAAAATAAAAGTTTTTATGTACCATTTGTTTCTTTGTTTTTCTTGTTCAACATTAATTAAAAAATACCTTTTATAATGAATTGAAGTACATATATTCACTGTAACTGAAACACTTCTTTTTGTTTACCTTCATGTGTTTGTTTACAAAAATATCTTGCAATGTCAGAATCAGTCTCAATAAATCATTCTGAATACATTAAATGTTGCTTACAATTTGCACTAAAAGATTTATATTTAGTTCTGATTTTCATAATTATTCAAGATTACCAATGATGCCTGGTACATGCAAGTATTTTTTAAATTGACAATTGGTAACTTAGTAATTTTTTTTCTGGATTGAACTGTTTTGGAATGTAATTTAAATTGAATTTTAGAACTGAAATAATTATATTTATTTGTGGAATATAATATAGACCAAGTGCATAAAAACATTTAGAGCTTCGATGAAAATCCAAATTTTCCCCATATTTTGTTTGGAGAAAGCCTATTTGCGTATAATGTCAACAGAGATCCCTTGTTTTTCAATAACACTATATCATAAAGTAACAATGTTTTCATGGGAACTTTCTGTAAGAAGTCAGTCAGACTTTTTCATATCTTGCGGAGAACAGTGTTTTGAAATTTGTTTTTACATATATTTATTTTGAAGGCACATGATGTAACCCAAAGTAATTTTACAATTTTCCAGAAGTCTCCATCATAGATAATGCATTTTGATTAAATATTTTGCTAAAATGTTCTGAAGCTTCACACTCGCTATCCTAGGTCAGCTTCCTAAACAAATGACAATCAAACCCAGTAAAAGCTTTTGAGAAAAATGGTCTGAAAAAAATCATGTGGTCAAAAGACTAAATTTGCAGTGCTGGCAGTCATTTGACCAATATCAAATTAAATTAATAATGTCATTCATTGAGTGCACAATGATATTAGAAGTGTTTTATTTAAAAGTTATTCCAAAACAAAATGATGTCCTATGTATACATCCTGCATAACAACTGAAGAAATTGTAAACCAATTGTTAGGTTGGTAAATATCTTAAGGTCGTAAAATTTTCTGTAGCTATACAATCTGATTCTTGCAACTTTAGCATTATTGGCTTTAGTCAGATTAACATTCAAAACTTATCTGGAACTATGAGTCAGCTAAACTTGTTCAAAGTAGACTTCTGTGAAACTTTAAGTATAAAATGTGCTCATGCTATCTCCATACATGTAACTCACTCAACATCTGTCCTGATCAGGACATGAAAATTTTAGATAAAATAATTTTGAATAGCCCTTTTGAAAAATAAATTAAACCAGCCTCATGCTAATATAACAGGTGCTGTGGTGGGAAGAGCAACCAGAGGGTTGGGAGTTCGAATCCAGCCAAAGACCATCGTGTAGCAAGGGGGCTGGTGCATGTTAAATATGTTGTGTTCTTACATTAGTGTGGTGTGTAAGTTAGGAGTGCCAGCTTGGGTGTTGCCTCGTTATTTAAAAATTATGTTGTCTTCATTTTTTCCTTTGGGGTTGATCCTGGACTGTTACAAATAGCCCATAATGTTGCTCCAGTTCAACGTTAATAAAAAATACCATCACCAATGCCTGTTGCTCCAGTGGGAGAGATGTAAATTAAAAATACCATAAGATGTACCACATTTCATTAAAACTTAAATTATTGAACACTTAGTATTTAAATGAATAATATTAACATTTTTTTTACAAAACAAATATTACTTTTCTTCTGTTCATAAGAAGAATACAGAACTGGCACCCGATATAACTCCTAAAAAAACTACACCTTTTTGGTATATTTAATAAAATCTCAATTTGCTCATCTCTTGGCTAGCATAAGATAAATAACTATTTTGTTTTTGTGAATACATTGAGACAATTGAAAACCAATACAGTTTTGGCACTAAAAGTTAAAGAGATGAATGGGTTCTAAACGAGCACTAATATCATCAAGAATTGGGATGGGTAGCCATTTGCATAGCTACAAAGCAATTCCTACTTACTAATTTTCATTCTACCCAAGTTATGATCAACTTTGATTTTCATGTACAAACACCATTAATTTGTGAATTTCATCATAGGATACATAGAACTGTTTTGTTAGAACCTATCCACTCAATACTTCTCTTTCCCTTGCTATAGAAAATCAACCATGATAATGCTAAAAAATTGTTCAGATCCTATTTACTTAGGCTGTTCCTCTGCTATATATAAACCTGAAAAATATTTATTTTTCAGTCATTTTTCCAAGCAATTAATACTTTTTATTGCTAATACAATTCCTCAGTTTACTGAGTGAAATCATTTTCAGATGAGTTCTCAAAAGAATTTTGGATTGAAATGTAATTGGGGAACACACACATTTTACATTCTACAACTGAGTTCCACAAATCTGACATGACACTTTCTCATGACATAGTATAAATTGGTATGGTCAAGAATGCTTTTTTATCATGCTTAACACAGGAACTTCATTTAAATCATGCTTATGTATCAACAAAAAGAATAACTGCCCACAAAATCAAAACTCTCTCTCTCTCTCTAATCACTCAATACTCCCCAAATGAACAAATAATACTCCTTAATTTATGTCAAGTAATGCTTCCCCCAAATCAAAATGAATAAAATAAAACTCCTTAAATTTATCTGACAGAAGTACAAGAAAGGTTAGTTGTAAAATACAATATAATCAACCCAATTAATTATCAGATTGCGAAATCAGCAAAAAATTAATTGAACTATTTTTTATTTATACAAGTTTCACGAAATTAGATCGAATTATGAATTGCCTCAACAGTATAAATTTGAACACAGTTAAATAATCAAACACAATGAGCGAAATTTTGTATGAAGAAAAATATTACATTTAAGGATTTTAGTTTACAAACCATAGAATATATGGCAGATCAAGAAATGCAACCGCAATGTTTTAAAATCAAGTTAACAACAAAATACATAAGAAATGACTTGTTAAATGTTGCAAAATTAGAAACCAAAGCTTGCTAAAATACTCGAATCAAGGTGATGAAAAATAAACTAAATACCGAGAGATTAGACAGAGCAGGAATCCTAATGTAATGAAACAGCAGAAAAGACAATTTTAAACGTATCATACACCCAAGTAAAACGATTAGAAAATATGTTGCTTTTATCACTCCTAGAAATGGAACGTAACGCCGAAAAAATAATGGATTATGGAACCAAGATTTGACAGAGGAAGAATCCTTATGTTAAATTCACCCATGCCCAGATTTTCCCCATTTGTACGAATATCCTTCCCTAAAATATTTTTCCCCATCCGAAATCATAGCTAATGCGCATGCGCCAACCTCCGAAAATTCGTCTAAGTTTTAACATTAGGATTCTTCCTCTGTCCATCCGCTTGTAGTTACAAGCTGCGTATCAATCAACAAATTAGTTATTCCTTGATCAGCAATACTCAGACAGATTTCATTGCCTTATATGGTATCATTTGATGGGACATCTTATAGTAAATAGATGGGAACAGATGGATCACGCCGTGGGAAAATGAATTTAGCTTAGCTTGCAAAAATTAATTATTTCTGATGCAATGGGCTGCGAAACTGTAACAGGCACGTGAAAAAATAATCGGAGGCGCCGGCCAATGTCAAAGCAATTTTCTCACGAATCATTTTTAATGTTACATCCCCCTTCCCAAGAAGACTACATCCTATGCGTTCATAGGGTGTAGGACATCTAGGAAGAAGATGTTAATGAAAACCTAAAATTTGGAATAAATTAGCAACCCTATAACCCAAAACTTCTATCAACCCACTTGCTATCCATCTATTGACATACAAACTAATTATACAAAACATAAAAACACTTTTAACATTATTGACTCTTTATCTCAGTCATGCTAAAGAGTATAAACGCAATAAACTATTCGAATATATAATAAAAAATAACACAATAAATTGTTATCATAATAGAATTATCAATGAGCATGAATACCACACTAGTTCACAAACATACCAAATCAAATACTGTACCAAATAATACAACCAGTTTCCAGAGAATTGTGTTCTGAAAACTAACCTAATGAAAATGAAATAATAAAAACCAATAATACTATACACAGTATATAATAATCGTATAATAAAAACCATAATAATTCCAAATACTTCTATAATACATTAACTTGTGTGACCAGTACGGACTTCAGAATATCAGGGACCCAGGGTCTTACCCTAATCTCTTCATTTAGCAACTGTCGCGAATAAGTTCAAACCCAACATGAAAGTACAACATTTCGTGTAAATGATAAAAAGAAAGTCACTGTAATTTAATTATATGCAAGCAATAAGTAAGAAGCGCTGCTATAAGCCAGGCTATAGGATGCATCCAAAAAAATTTCTCAGTCCTTTTTAGTTATATTTCTCCTCATAACAAACAAAATTTTTCACAAATTCCTTTCAATTAGCACAACTTTCTTTCAATTATTTCTACATAGAATATAACCCTTACTATCCTCTGTGTCTATTTATTTCTAATTCACAATTCACTTCCTTCAAGTATTAAGTACAAATAAACAAATCTACTCATCCTTATATTCTTCATTCACTTTTCAACTTACAAATACAAAATACAATCAATTCTCCTGCGTGATCACACCTTTATTTCTATAGCTCAATCTCAGGATACTTACGAGATAAAATACACAATATACAGTAATTTTTCAACAAAATCTCATTAATTCTCTTGGTGCATGAATCCGGATGAATATATCTTTTCTTAATTCCAATTAATTTATCAAAGTAATATTTTCTCGTGATAATAATTATATGTTTAAGCTGTTAATAGAAAAATATGAAACATATATGTGAAAGAGTAAAACAACTCTCCTTCTCCTTCAATATCCAATTTCATACAAAAAAAATATTTAAAAAAAAAAATTAACATTTATCACAGACTTCATGCTGCTAAAGTTCCATTCTAATTCGTCCAATATAAAATTTATTTTTGGAAAATATGTGCCGGAAAGATAGTATCAGAGATGCCAGTTCTGTATTTTGGTCAATTTCTGCAAATCCAGGTAAATTTTCCTGCATAGCGAAATGACTTTTTAAATTTTCAGTCAAGAGGGGTGTAATCCCCTCTTTCTGAAATTGTTGTAGAAGCTCAACATCTCCAGCACTTCTCTCTGACACATAAACACTATCAAAATACTTAATATTTTCATTACAATGTTTACCATATTTCTTATTATAAAAATATCTCGTTTCTATCACATCATAATTCTCACTTTCTGTAACACATCATTATAACTTTATTTTTATTTTCTTAATTTCTCCTATTTTGGCACTTACCTCTATGATTTTAATTACATCTACTAGTCCACTGGCTTGCCGCATCACCTGCAACTTTTCAATACCCCCCATTTCTCTATATTTTAGAGACCTGACAAAAGATACTTGGTCACGTTACATTGCTGCCAGTGTCAATGAGTCCCAGTAAGTCTTGTTTAGTATCTGGAAAACACATCTCGGTGACAAGAAATACGTTTCCGGTACAGTGCATACTGGTGGGGTCCCTGCACGAAATCACTTTCTGAAGTCTCGGGCAAATTGGCCCTGCAGAGCACAGTTGTAGCAAGCCGCTGTGGGTCTATCTCGTGGTGGCGGTAGCACTCCATGGGTTTGGCTAGGTAGACGAGGAACCCATGGTCATGGTCTCCAAGGTAGAAGAGGCATACCTGGTGGTCTCCTTGGTACGGATGATGGGCCCTGGTATTGTTGTGGTCTCCAACTCCATGGTTGATGTAATCCAGCCCTTGGTGGGAAGGCAGGGGTCGGTCATCTCCACGGTGAGGTTGTTCCGCTAAGGGGCATGAACTCCAAGAACCTGGACATCGGCTCTTTCCGCAGGCGACCTTTGCGTCCATGTCGATAACATTTCCGAAGCGAGGGAGACGAAGCATTTTTTCTCCCTTGCTTTTTCTTTCACCATTCATTTAGTTCATCACGTCAGCGTAGCAAAATTTTAACTTCGTTGGCTGTTTTGGGTATGCACCCACTCTTCCATCAATCGAAAAGAGAAACAACAAACAATTCTTCTTTCGCCTTACCCGCGGCAGAAAAAGACAAACTGCCGCCATTGTTGGTCACTTTCATCGTGCTTAGTTTCTTTAAACATTTCAAATTAGCATCGTGCCGCAGGGTTTCACGACAGGAATTAAATCCTGTCGACTTGTGACGACTTTCTACAAGTCTCACTATGAAGTTCTCATAAAATACGAGCAGGACCGAGAGCAATGAAAAAGACGTCTTTATTTGACCACAGTCATGGTTCGAGAGCTACAAGAGATGGCGCAGCAAGTTACAAGCTGCGTATCAACAAATTAGTTATTCCTTGATCAGCAATACTCAGACAGATTTCATTGCCTTATATGGTATCATTTGATGGGACATCTTATAGTAAATAGATGGGAACAGATGGATCACGCCGTGGGAAAATGAATTTAGCTTAGCTTGCAAAAATTAATTATTTCTGATGCAATGGGCTGCGAAACTGTAACAGGCACGTGAAAAAATAATCGGAGGCGCCGGCCAATGTCAAAGCAATTTTCTCACGAATCATTTTTAATGTTACATCCCCCTTCCCAAGAAGACTACATCCTATGCGTTCATAGGGTGTAGGACATCTAGGAAGAAGATGTTAATGAAAACCTAAAATTTGGAATAAATTAGCAACCCTATAACCCAAAACTTCTATCAACCCACTTGCTATCCATCTATTGACATACAAACTAATTATACAAAACATAAAAACACTTTTAACATTATTGACTCTTTATCTCAGTCATGCTAAAGAGTATAAACGCAATAAACTATTCGAATATATAATAAAATATAACACAATAAATTGTTATCATAATAGAATTATCAATGAGCATGAATACCACACTAGTTCACAAACATACCAAATCAAATACTGTACCAAATAATACAACCAGTTTCCAGAGAATTGTGTTCTGAAAACTAACCTAATGAAAATGAAATAATAAAAACCAATAATACTATACACAGTATATAATAATCGTATAATAAAAACCATAATAATTCCAAATACTTCTATAATACATTAACTTGTGTGACCAGTACGGACTTCAGAATATCAGGGACCCAGGGTCTTACCCTAATCTCTTCATTTAGCAACTGTCGCGAATAAGTTCAAACCCAACATGAAAGTACAACATTTCGTGTAAATGATAAAAAGAAAGTCACTGTAATTTAATTATATGCAAGCAATAAGTAAGAAGCGCTGCTATAAGCCAGGCTATAGGATGCATCCAAAAAAATTTCTCAGTCCTTTTTAGTTATATTTCTCCTCATAACAAACAAAAAATTTCACAAATTCCTTTCAATTAGCACAACTTTCTTTCAATTATTTCTACATAGAATATAACCCTTACTATCCTCTGTGTCTATTTATTTCTAATTCACAATTCACTTCCTTCAAGTATTAAGTACAAATAAACAAATCTACTCATCCTTATATTCTTCATTCACTTTTCAACTTACAAATACAAAATACAATCAATTCTCCTGCGTGATCACACCTTTATTTCTATAGCTCAATCTCAGGATACTTACGAGATAAAATACACAATATACAGTAATTTTTCAACAAAATCTCATTAATTCTCTTGGTGCATGAATCCGGATGAATATATCTTTTCTTAATTCCAATTACTTTATCAAAGTAATATTTTCTCGTGATAATAATTATATGTTTAAGCTGTTAATAGAAAAATATGAAACATATATGTGAAAGAGTAAAACAACTCTCCTTCTCCTTCAATATCCAATTTCATACAAAAAAAATATTTAAAAAAAAAAAATTAACATTTATCACAGACTTCATGCTGCTAAAGTTCCATTCTAATTCGTCCAATATAAAATTTATTTTTGGAAAATATGTGCCGGAAAGATAGTATCAGAGATGCCAGTTCTGTATTTTGGTCAATTTCTGCAAATCCAGGTAAATTTTCCTGCATAGCGAAATGACTTTTTAAATTTTCAGTCAAGAGGGGTGTAATCCCCTCTTTCTGAAATTGTTGTAGAAGCTCAACATCTCCAGCACTTCTCTCTGACACATAAACACTATCAAAATACTTAATATTTTCATTACAATGTTTACCATATTTCTTATTATAAAAATATCTCGTTTCTATCACATCATAATTCTCACTTTCTGTAACACATCATTATAACTTTATTTTTATTTTCTTAATTTCTCCTATTTTGGCACTTACCTCTATGATTTTAATTATATCTACTAGTCCACTGGCTTGCCGCATCACCTGCAACTTTTCAATACCCCCCATTTCTCTATATTTTAGAGACCTGACAAAAGATACTTGGTCACGTTACATTGCTGCCAGTGTCAATGAGTCCCAGTAAGTCTTGTTTAGTATCTGGAAAACACATCTCGGTGACAAGAAATACGTTTCCGGTACAGTGCATACTGGTGGGGTCCCTGCACGAAATCACTTTCTGAAGTCTCGGGCAAATTGGCCCTGCAGAGCACAGTTGTAGCAAGCCGCTGTGGGTCTATCTCGTGGTGGCGGTAGCACTCCATGGGTTTGGCTAGGTAGACGAGGAACCCATGGTCATGGTCTCCAAGGTAGAAGAGGCATACCTGGTGGTCTCCTTGGTACGGATGATGGGCCCTGGTATTGTTGTGGTCTCCAACTCCATGGTTGATGTAATCCAGCCCTTGGTGGGAAGGCAGGGGTCGGTCATCTCCACGGTGAGGTTGTTCCGCTAAGGGGCATGAACTCCAAGAACCTGGACATCGGCTCTTTCCGCAGGCGACCTTTGCGTCCATGTCGATAACATTTCCGAAGCGAGGGAGACGAAGCATTTTTTCTCCCTTGCTTTTTCTTTCACCATTCATTTAGTTCATCACGTCAGCGTAGCAAAATTTTAACTTCGTTGGCTGTTTTGGGTATGCACCCACTCTTCCATCAATCGAAAAGAGAAACAACAAACAATTCTTCTTTCGCCTTACCCGCGGCAGAAAAAGACAAACTGCCGCCATTGTTGGTCACTTTCATCGTGCTTAGTTTCTTTAAACATTTCAAATTAGCATCGTGCCGCAGGGTTTCACGACAGGAATTAAATCCTGTCGACTTGTGACGACTTTCTACAAGTCTCACTATGAAGTTCTCATAAAATACGAGCAGGACCGAGAGCAATGAAAAAGACGTCTTTATTTGACCACAGTCATGGTTCGAGAGCTACAAGAGATGGCGCAGCAAGTTACAAGCTGCGTATCAACAAATTAGTTATTCCTTGATCAGCAATACTCAGACAGATTTCATTGCCTTATATGGTATCATTTGATGGGACATCTTATAGTAAATAGATGGGAACAGATGGATCACGCCGTGGGAAAATGAATTTAGCTTAGCTTGCAAAAATTAATTATTTCTGATGCAATGGGCTGCGAAACTGTAACAGGCACGTGAAAAAATAATCGGAGGCGCCGGCCAATGTCAAAGCAATTTTCTCACGAATCATTTTTAATGTTACATCCCCCTTCCCAAGAAGACTACATCCTATGCGTTCATAGGGTGTAGGACATCTAGGAAGAAGATGTTAATGAAAACCTAAAATTTGGAATAAATTAGCAACCCTATAACCCAAAACTTCTATCAACCCACTTGCTATCCATCTATTGACATACAAACTAATTATACAAAACATAAAAACACTTTTAACATTATTGACTCTTTATCTCAGTCATGCTAAAGAGTATAAACGCAATAAACTATTCGAATATATAATAAAATATAACACAATAAATTGTTATCATAATAGAATTATCAATGAGCATGAATACCACACTAGTTCACAAACATACCAAATCAAATACTGTACCAAATAATACAACCAGTTTCCAGAGAATTGTGTTCTGAAAACTAACCTAATGAAAATGAAATAATAAAAACCAATAATACTATACACAGTATATAATAATCGTATAATAAAAACCATAATAATTCCAAATACTTCTATAATACATTAACTTGTGTGACCAGTACGGACTTCAGAATATCAGGGACCCAGGGTCTTACCCTAATCTCTTCATTTAGCAACTGTCGCGAATAAGTTCAAACCCAACATGAAAGTACAACATTTCGTGTAAATGATAAAAAGAAAGTCACTGTAATTTAATTATATGCAAGCAATAAGTAAGAAGCGCTGCTATAAGCCAGGCTATAGGATGCATCCAAAAAAATTTCTCAGTCCTTTTTAGTTATATTTTCTCCTCATAACAAACAAAAAATTTCACAAATTCCTTTCAATTAGCACAACTTTCTTTCAATTATTTCTACATAGAATATAACCCTTACTATCCTCTGTGTCTATTTATTTCTAATTCACAATTCACTTCCTTCAAGTATTAAGTACAAATAAACAAATCTACTCATCCTTATATTCTTCATTCACTTTTCAACTTACAAATACAAAATACAATCAATTCTCCTGCGTGATCACACCTTTATTTCTATAGCTCAATCTCAGGATACTTACGAGATAAAATACACAATATACAGTAATTTTTCAACAAAATCTCATTAATTCTCTTGGTGCATGAATCCGGATGAATATATCTTTTCTTAATTCCAATTAATTTATCAAAGTAATATTTTCTCGTGATAATAATTATATGTTTAAGCTGTTAATAGAAAAATATGAAACATATATGTGAAAGAGTAAAACAACTCTCCTTCTCCTTCAATATCCAATTTCATACAAAAAAAATATTTAAAAAAAAAAAAATTAACATTTATCACAGACTTCATGCTGCTAAAGTTCCATTCTAATTCGTCCAATATAAAATTTATTTTTGGAAAATATGTGCCGGAAAGATAGTATCAGAGATGCCAGTTCTGTATTTTGGTCAATTTCTGCAAATCCAGGTAAATTTTCCTGCATAGCGAAATGACTTTTTAAATTTTCAGTCAAGAGGGGTGTAATCCCCTCTTTCTGAAATTGTTGTAGAAGCTCAACATCTCCAGCACTTCTCTCTGACACATAAACACTATCAAAATACTTAATATTTTCATTACAATGTTTACCATATTTCTTATTATAAAAATATCTCGTTTCTATCACATCATAATTCTCACTTTCTGTAACACATCATTATAACTTTATTTTTATTTTCTTAATTTCTCCTATTTTGGCACTTACCTCTATGATTTTAATTACATCTACTAGTCCACTGGCTTGCCGCATCACCTGCAACTTTTCAATACCCCCCATTTCTCTATATTTTAGAGACCTGACAAAAGATACTTGGTCACGTTACATTGCTGCCAGTGTCAATGAGTCCCAGTAAGTCTTGTTTAGTATCTGGAAAACACATCTCGGTGACAAGAAATACGTTTCCGGTACAGTGCATACTGGTGGGGTCCCTGCACGAAATCACTTTCTGAAGTCTCGGGCAAATTGGCCCTGCAGAGCACAGTTGTAGCAAGCCGCTGTGGGTCTATCTCGTGGTGGCGGTAGCACTCCATGGGTTTGGCTAGGTAGACGAGGAACCCATGGTCATGGTCTCCAAGGTAGAAGAGGCATACCTGGTGGTCTCCTTGGTACGGATGATGGGCCCTGGTATTGTTGTGGTCTCCAACTCCATGGTTGATGTAATCCAGCCCTTGGTGGGAAGGCAGGGGTCGGTCATCTCCACGGTGAGGTTGTTCCGCTAAGGGGCATGAACTCCAAGAACCTGGACATCGGCTCTTTCCGCAGGCGACCTTTGCGTCCATGTCGATAACATTTCCGAAGCGAGGGAGACGAAGCATTTTTTCTCCCTTGCTTTTTCTTTCACCATTCATTTAGTTCATCACGTCAGCGTAGCAAAATTTTAACTTCGTTGGCTGTTTTGGGTATGCACCCACTCTTCCATCAATCGAAAAGAGAAACAACAAACAATTCTTCTTTCGCCTTACCCGCGGCAGAAAAAGACAAACTGCCGCCATTGTTGGTCACTTTCATCGTGCTTAGTTTCTTTAAACATTTCAAATTAGCATCGTGCCGCAGGGTTTCACGACAGGAATTAAATCCTGTCGACTTGTGACGACTTTCTACAAGTCTCACTATGAAGTTCTCATAAAATACGAGCAGGACCGAGAGCAATGAAAAAGACGTCTTTATTTGACCACAGTCATGGTTCGAGAGCTACAAGAGATGGCGCAGCAAGTTACAAGCTGCGTATCAACAAATTAGTTATTCCTTGATCAGCAATACTCAGACAGATTTCATTGCCTTATATGGTATCATTTGATGGGACATCTTATAGTAAATAGATGGGAACAGATGGATCACGCCGTGGGAAAATGAATTTAGCTTAGCTTGCAAAAATTAATTATTTCTGATGCAATGGGCTGCGAAACTGTAACAGGCACGTGAAAAAATAATCGGAGGCGCCGGCCAATGTCAAAGCAATTTTCTCACGAATCATTTTTAATGTTACATCCCCCTTCCCAAGAAGACTACATCCTATGCGTTCATAGGGTGTAGGACATCTAGGAAGAAGATGTTAATGAAAACCTAAAATTTGGAATAAATTAGCAACCCTATAACCCAAAACTTCTATCAACCCACTTGCTATCCATCTATTGACATACAAACTAATTATACAAAACATAAAAACACTTTTAACATTATTGACTCTTTATCTCAGTCATGCTAAAGAGTATAAACGCAATAAACTATTCGAATATATAATAAAATATAACACAATAAATTGTTATCATAATAGAATTATCAATGAGCATGAATACCACACTAGTTCACAAACATACCAAATCAAATACTGTACCAAATAATACAACCAGTTTCCAGAGAATTGTGTTCTGAAAACTAACCTAATGAAAATGAAATAATAAAAACCAATAATACTATACACAGTATATAATAATCGTATAATAAAAACCATAATAATTCCAAATACTTCTATAATACATTAACTTGTGTGACCAGTACGGACTTCAGAATATCAGGGACCCAGGGTCTTACCCTAATCTCTTCATTTAGCAACTGTCGCGAATAAGTTCAAACCCAACATGAAAGTACAACATTTCGTGTAAATGATAAAAAGAAAGTCACTGTAATTTAATTATATGCAAGCAATAAGTAAGAAGCGCTGCTATAAGCCAGGCTATAGGATGCATCCAAAAAAATTTCTCAGTCCTTTTTAGTTATATTTCTCCTCATAACAAACAAAATTTTTCACAAATTCCTTTCAATTAGCACAACTTTCTTTCAATTATTTCTACATAGAATATAACCCTTACTATCCTCTGTGTCTATTTATTTCTAATTCACAATTCACTTCCTTCAAGTATTAAGTACAAATAAACAAATCTACTCATCCTTATATTCTTCATTCACTTTTCAACTTACAAATACAAAATACAATCAATTCTCCTGCGTGATCACACCTTTATTTCTATAGCTCAATCTCAGGATACTTACGAGATAAAATACACAATATACAGTAATTTTTCAACAAAATCTCATTAATTCTCTTGGTGCATGAATCCGGATGAATATATCTTTTCTTAATTCCAATTAATTTATCAAAGTAATATTTTCTCGTGATAATAATTATATGTTTAAGCTGTTAATAGAAAAATATGAAACATATATGTGAAAGAGTAAAACAACTCTCCTTCTCCTTCAATATCCAATTTCATACAAAAAAAATATTTAAAAAAAAAAAATTAACATTTATCACAGACTTCATGCTGCTAAAGTTCCATTCTAATTCGTCCAATATAAAATTTATTTTTGGAAAATATGTGCCGGAAAGATAGTATCAGAGATGCCAGTTCTGTATTTTGGTCAATTTCTGCAAATCCAGGTAAATTTTCCTGCATAGCGAAATGACTTTTTAAATTTTCAGTCAAGAGGGGTGTAATCCCCTCTTTCTGAAATTGTTGTAGAAGCTCAACATCTCCAGCACTTCTCTCTGACACATAAACACTATCAAAATACTTAATATTTTCATTACAATGTTTACCATATTTCTTATTATAAAAATATCTCGTTTCTATCACATCATAATTCTCACTTTCTGTAACACATCATTATAACTTTATTTTTATTTTCTTAATTTCTCCTATTTTGGCACTTACCTCTATGATTTTAATTACATCTACTAGTCCACTGGCTTGCCGCATCACCTGCAACTTTTCAATACCCCCCATTTCTCTATATTTTAGAGACCTGACAAAAGATACTTGGTCACGTTACATTGCTGCCAGTGTCAATGAGTCCCAGTAAGTCTTGTTTAGTATCTGGAAAACACATCTCGGTGACAAGAAATACGTTTCCGGTACAGTGCATACTGGTGGGGTCCCTGCACGAAATCACTTTCTGAAGTCTCGGGCAAATTGGCCCTGCAGAGCACAGTTGTAGCAAGCCGCTGTGGGTCTATCTCGTGGTGGCGGTAGCACTCCATGGGTTTGGCTAGGTAGACGAGGAACCCATGGTCATGGTCTCCAAGGTAGAAGAGGCATACCTGGTGGTCTCCTTGGTACGGATGATGGGCCCTGGTATTGTTGTGGTCTCCAACTCCATGGTTGATGTAATCCAGCCCTTGGTGGGAAGGCAGGGGTCGGTCATCTCCACGGTGAGGTTGTTCCGCTAAGGGGCATGAACTCCAAGAACCTGGACATCGGCTCTTTCCGCAGGCGACCTTTGCGTCCATGTCGATAACATTTCCGAAGCGAGGGAGACGAAGCATTTTTTCTCCCTTGCTTTTTCTTTCACCATTCATTTAGTTCATCACGTCAGCGTAGCAAAATTTTAACTTCGTTGGCTGTTTTGGGTATGCACCCACTCTTCCATCAATCGAAAAGAGAAACAACAAACAATTCTTCTTTCGCCTTACCCGCGGCAGAAAAAGACAAACTGCCGCCATTGTTGGTCACTTTCATCGTGCTTAGTTTCTTTAAACATTTCAAATTAGCATCGTGCCGCAGGGTTTCACGACAGGAATTAAATCCTGTCGACTTGTGACGACTTTCTACAAGTCTCACTATGAAGTTCTCATAAAATACGAGCAGGACCGAGAGCAATGAAAAAGACGTCTTTATTTGACCACAGTCATGGTTCGAGAGCTACAAGAGATGGCGCAGCAAGTTACAAGCTGCGTATCAACAAATTAGTTATTCCTTGATCAGCAATACTCAGACAGATTTCATTGCCTTATATGGTATCATTTGATGGGACATCTTATAGTAAATAGATGGGAACAGATGGATCACGCCGTGGGAAAATGAATTTAGCTTAGCTTGCAAAAATTAATTATTTCTGATGCAATGGGCTGCGAAACTGTAACAGGCACGTGAAAAAATAATCGGAGGCGCCGGCCAATGTCAAAGCAATTTTCTCACGAATCATTTTTAATGTTACATCCCCCTTCCCAAGAAGACTACATCCTATGCGTTCATAGGGTGTAGGACATCTAGGAAGAAGATGTTAATGAAAACCTAAAATTTGGAATAAATTAGCAACCCTATAACCCAAAACTTCTATCAACCCACTTGCTATCCATCTATTGACATACAAACTAATTATACAAAACATAAAAACACTTTTAACATTATTGACTCTTTATCTCAGTCATGCTAAAGAGTATAAACGCAATAAACTATTCGAATATATAATAAAATATAACACAATAAATTGTTATCATAATAGAATTATCAATGAGCATGAATACCACACTAGTTCACAAACATACCAAATCAAATACTGTACCAAATAATACAACCAGTTTCCAGAGAATTGTGTTCTGAAAACTAACCTAATGAAAATGAAATAATAAAAACCAATAATACTATACACAGTATATAATAATCGTATAATAAAAACCATAATAATTCCAAATACTTCTATAATACATTAACTTGTGTGACCAGTACGGACTTCAGAATATCAGGGACCCAGGGTCTTACCCTAATCTCTTCATTTAGCAACTGTCGCGAATAAGTTCAAACCCAACATGAAAGTACAACATTTCGTGTAAATGATAAAAAGAAAGTCACTGTAATTTAATTATATGCAAGCAATAAGTAAGAAGCGCTGCTATAAGCCAGGCTATAGGATGCATCCAAAAAAATTTCTCAGTCCTTTTTAGTTATATTTCTCCTCATAACAAACAAAAATTTTCACAAATTCCTTTCAATTAGCACAACTTTCTTTCAATTATTTCTACATAGAATATAACCCTTACTATCCTCTGTGTCTATTTATTTCTAATTCACAATTCACTTCCTTCAAGTATTAAGTACAAATAAACAAATCTACTCATCCTTATATTCTTCATTCACTTTTCAACTTACAAATACAAAATACAATCAATTCTCCTGCGTGATCACACCTTTATTTCTATAGCTCAATCTCAGGATACTTACGAGATAAAATACACAATATACAGTAATTTTTCAACAAAATCTCATTAATTCTCTTGGTGCATGAATCCGGATGAATATATCTTTTCTTAATTCCAATTAATTTATCAAAGTAATATTTTCTCGTGATAATAATTATATGTTTAAGCTGTTAATAGAAAAATATGAAACATATATGTGAAAGAGTAAAACAACTCTCCTTCTCCTTCAATATCCAATTTCATACAAAAAAAATATTTAAAAAAAAAAAAATTAACATTTATCACAGACTTCATGCTGCTAAAGTTCCATTCTAATTCGTCCAATATAAAATTTATTTTTGGAAAATATGTGCCGGAAAGATAGTATCAGAGATGCCAGTTCTGTATTTTGGTCAATTTCTGCAAATCCAGGTAAATTTTCCTGCATAGCGAAATGACTTTTTAAATTTTCAGTCAAGAGGGGTGTAATCCCCTCTTTCTGAAATTGTTGTAGAAGCTCAACATCTCCAGCACTTCTCTCTGACACATAAACACTATCAAAATACTTAATATTTTCATTACAATGTTTACCATATTTCTTATTATAAAAATATCTCGTTTCTATCACATCATAATTCTCACTTTCTGTAACACATCATTATAACTTTATTTTTATTTTCTTAATTTCTCCTATTTTGGCACTTACCTCTATGATTTTAATTACATCTACTAGTCCACTGGCTTGCCGCATCACCTGCAACTTTTCAATACCCCCCATTTCTCTATATTTTAGAGACCTGACAAAAGATACTTGGTCACGTTACATTGCTGCCAGTGTCAATGAGTCCCAGTAAGTCTTGTTTAGTATCTGGAAAACACATCTCGGTGACAAGAAATACGTTTCCGGTACAGTGCATACTGGTGGGGTCCCTGCACGAAATCACTTTCTGAAGTCTCGGGCAAATTGGCCCTGCAGAGCACAGTTGTAGCAAGCCGCTGTGGGTCTATCTCGTGGTGGCGGTAGCACTCCATGGGTTTGGCTAGGTAGACGAGGAACCCATGGTCATGGTCTCCAAGGTAGAAGAGGCATACCTGGTGGTCTCCTTGGTACGGATGATGGGCCCTGGTATTGTTGTGGTCTCCAACTCCATGGTTGATGTAATCCAGCCCTTGGTGGGAAGGCAGGGGTCGGTCATCTCCACGGTGAGGTTGTTCCGCTAAGGGGCATGAACTCCAAGAACCTGGACATCGGCTCTTTCCGCAGGCGACCTTTGCGTCCATGTCGATAACATTTCCGAAGCGAGGGAGACGAAGCATTTTTTCTCCCTTGCTTTTTCTTTCACCATTCATTTAGTTCATCACGTCAGCGTAGCAAAATTTTAACTTCGTTGGCTGTTTTGGGTATGCACCCACTCTTCCATCAATCGAAAAGAGAAACAACAAACAATTCTTCTTTCGCCTTACCCGCGGCAGAAAAAGACAAACTGCCGCCATTGTTGGTCACTTTCATCGTGCTTAGTTTCTTTAAACATTTCAAATTAGCATCGTGCCGCAGGGTTTCACGACAGGAATTAAATCCTGTCGACTTGTGACGACTTTCTACAAGTCTCACTATGAAGTTCTCATAAAATACGAGCAGGACCGAGAGCAATGAAAAAGACGTCTTTATTTGACCACAGTCATGGTTCGAGAGCTACAAGAGATGGCGCAGCAAGTTACAAGCTGCGTATCAACAAATTAGTTATTCCTTGATCAGCAATACTCAGACAGATTTCATTGCCTTATATGGTATCATTTGATGGGACATCTTATAGTAAATAGATGGGAACAGATGGATCACGCCGTGGGAAAATGAATTTAGCTTAGCTTGCAAAAATTAATTATTTCTGATGCAATGGGCTGCGAAACTGTAACAGGCACGTGAAAAAATAATCGGAGGCGCCGGCCAATGTCAAAGCAATTTTCTCACGAATCATTTTTAATGTTACATATATATATATATATATATATATATATATATATATATACTTTATTTCTTAATATTTTTTTATTGTCTGTACTCTCTTTTATTATACAAAACTAGAGGAAAGCTACCCATTCCGAGAATGGGATGTGTAGCTAACCAATCCATTGCTGTCCTAAAAAAAAACTTACGTCATTGCTGTCGTCGTATCTGTGGGATTCATGACACAAAAAAAACATGACATATCAATTCTTACACTACTATTTCAGGTAAAAGGGGATAAATAACTAGATGTATGTATTGTTTTGCCTTTTATTAACAAAAATTTGGAAACAAAAAATGGAAGAACAAAAATGAAAAAATAACTACATAAATACTGTTTTTGTACGTCTGAGATACATTGCGCGGTATCGTTCAAAAGAACATTGTTTTTAGCAAAAAGGAAAAATTAGTGGTGGCTCTACATTATTAAAAACATGAATAATTAGACTAAAACCACAAAAATACAGCGACAAAACAAAACTTCAGATTGATCAAAAATACTTACGAATCTGCTGTCGTCGTATCTGAGAAATAAAAGGCGTGGCGATGTCAAGGAATTCATGAATTTATAAGAACGAAAACTAAACTGACATCTGGCACTCCTCCGGGTAGGAAGATAGATGGGGGAAGCAGCATCCCTTCAGTCAGCAAAAAACTTGCAGTCAGCAAAAAAAAAAACGTTACCGTGTATGTCAAGGATACAAGGTCAGTAATCGAATGTTTTTATTTTTGGGCTACATTCAGAGGTGTTTCAACGCGCGTATGGCGAGGCTAGTGTAATCCCGCCACTAAATTATGTTTTTTATTCCTCTAATACAAGTATCTATCTTTGCGACTTTGGAGAGTTTCGCCAAATGCGCGTTTAACGCGCCTCATGTGAACGCGGCCTCAGTATTTACCACATCTGTTCATTCTCAAGCGGTATTTTATAAATTTCATATTCTATTCAATCGGCCTTCATATAAATCTTGAAACAGCATTATATATAAACAATAAATCTAAAAAATTTTACAAAAATCAATTGGGATTTTTTTTTTTCATTTTTAAGTTTTTTATTAACATTTGTATTTTGTTATTTTTTAAAAGAGGGGTTCGAAAATTAATTAAAATTCTTTATGTATATGATGAAATGATGATAAGTTTATACAAATCAACGCGTGGGTCATTAAAAAAGCCTGCGTGGGTCAGTGTCTGACCCGCGGGTCATAGGTTCGCCATACCTGCCTTAGGGGATTGATCCCGGACCGTCGTCAATTGCCCGTTGTGTTGCTCTAGTACGACGTTAATTAAAAAAATTACCATTCCCACACCAAGAAAAGTACAGAATTAAGCAGATTTTAGATCAATTTATGTTGCACTGGGGCAATTCAACGGACTATTAGCGACGATCCGGGATCAATACCGAAGGGAAAAATCCGTGGACAACTCCTCGTCATTTTGGACCACGGTCAGATGACGATGTCCATACCTTTTATCCCACCTTTCCATACTTCCACACCACGCCAATGTGAGGACATTTGAGGCCACGACAGATTTGACGTGCATCAGCCCCCCTACGTTCACCATGGTCTTCATGATGGATCGCCTTTCGAACTCGAAACCGTCCGGTAGGTAATCCGCGACTCTACCAATTGGGCTACGCGGCCCTAAACTAGCTTTTTGATACTCTCAAATTAAACACACAGCTGGATAAATATTTTTCTTTAATTAAAAAATTACAGAGACCTCTACACTTGCAATTTATTAATAGTTCGGACAGAATTTTCTAAAAGGGGTGTCGTAAAATATTGTCTTTGAAAAAGAGATCGTTGAGACAAAACTTTTTCAAAAACCATGATCTAATGTAACGTAGGGTTCCGGATAGCATATGAGAAGATGCTGGTGCTTTCATTTAATTTTTGATGCCTCTCCACACCAGAACCCCAGTCGCTGTAGATCTATCTCCTTGTATTGGGTCATCCGGAAAATTCTGCGTGTTTTTTAAGATAAATACCAACGAAGCAGTACAAAAATATAAGAAAATTTTATTAAATCACATAAGCCCCATTTTGTTCTAGAACTTTTTGCCTTCTTTCTGGCAGCTGGAAAATTACTTTTTCTTTTTTTAAATCATTAGGCTTATTTGTAAAGAAGTTATAGAGGTGCTGTTTGACAGTCTCCAAAGAATTGAACTCCAAGCCGTTCAGAGAGAATTTTGAAGTGACCTGAAGAAGTGAAAATCTAAGGGGGCAAGGTCTGGTGAATATGGGTGACACAAAACATCTCAGTCATACTCAATAAGTCTTTGTCTGACATTCAGCGAAATGTGGGGTCGAGCATTGTCATGCTGGAAGACAACACCTCGACGATTGGTTTGTTCTGGTATCTTTGCTACGATTTCTGCTTTTAATACTGTCATTTGAGAACATTATTTTTCCGAATTTATTGTCAGATTTTGTGGCAACAGTTCATGTTAAACAATTTCTTTGTAGTCCCACCATACAGAAAGCATTACTTTTATGAGATGCAGTCCCCCTCTCGATGTTAAGCGGGCATCATCTTCGAGGCTCAAATTTCCACACTTAAATTTAACAAACCACCTTCGAACTGTGGCCTCAGAAACAGCTCTATGTCCATACACATTAAACGAGAAATCTGACTAGCATTTTTTCCTTTCTTAAAATAAAAGAGCATAATATGACGAAAATGAACTCTCTGGTTCTCCGTTCTTAGCACTGCAGTGAAACAAAAATTATGCCACAACACATGCTATAATTATGCAGTGTAGACGGAAAAGACCGAAACAAGGTCACTCTTGAATAATAATATCCAAGCTATCTTTGATTTGAAAACGCGCAGAAATTTCCGGATTACCCAAGATATTCTCACGACAATTCAGTCTCGTATTCACGCCAGGTCACCCCACAACCAGGAATCTTTGAAAACAAATTGTCATTTGTGTATAGCAAACTGTCCCATTAATAACGCGTCCTATTTCCGCGAAAACGCGCTACAGTAATGCACGCAACATATCTTCGGGATAGAATATTGCCTCTTCGCAGGCGTCTCGACATGATTAATCACGATACATCTGCGTTCCTGGAATGGAAGTGATCCACAAGCCGAAGGGCGTGAATTACGTTTTGATTCTACAACTGAAAACGCGTCATCCGATTGTGCTGCTGGATCGTAGTTTACCGAGGAATATAATTGGTTTTATCTCTCTATAGCCTATATGCCACATACCACACCAAGGGGGATTCTGAATTCCCAAGCAATATCACTTCGCTGTTTTCATCTTACGGTCCGATGCTTCTGCGCTTGAAAGTATTTGCAGATGTCTTCGAGACAAGACGAAAGTTTCACGTCCGTTATCTTTTCTTTTCCGTCACAATTTTACTTCAAATATAATTCGCCAAAGCTTCGCCTTGTGGGGAAACAACTTTGGGTATTTTCACCGTTCTTAAGAATTAGAAAACATTTGTCAATTAAAAATTAATCATTCATTTTTAAATAACATAGGACCTCTTTATGTATTTAATATAGCAAATGATAAACAAGACTAAAAACATTTGAAAACCTCACACAAAATACGCTTTAGTCCTCAAACGAGTAACAAGAAGACGAAGAACAAGTAAAATAAGTTAGCTTCTACCCCTTGGGTACATTTGACGACTGAGACTCGTCATGCACTTGTTTTGACTAAGTTACGAATGACGAGTCTAATTCGTCATTCAAATTAGGATAAAAATTGAACATGCTCTTTCTTGTTCATGGCAAGAGTGATTGGTGTTACGAGACTCTCCTTGAATCAAATTATTCAATCGTTATCCACAAAAATACACTTTATTTAATCTGATTCCATACATTGAAATATTTACACTTCTGCGTTATCAGACATTCTTTTTTGGAATGAACGCGGAGATCAGAAGCTGTGCGATCTCTCTCATACTGTTACCATTCTTATCAAGGCCAAGCTATGAATAACACAAGATGGACAACGTCCCGTAATGGACATACATATACAACGAGGAAAGTTTTACTAATACAGAAGATACACTCAGGGAGAAATCGAACATACGCCACCTACTATTCGTAGATTGCTAACGCAGTGTGCAAACACACTAAGAAACGGAAGCCCAGATAGTTCATTTAGGTAGGTCGGTAGTTAAAATAGTATCGCACTGCAGCAACACAATGGGTTATAAAAGACGGATCAATCCAGGAGGGTAAAATACGAAAAAAACACAACTTAATTTTGGAACACGGTTAAATGACTTGGTCATTTTAACTGACCTGATCTGAAAATATTCTTATTATCGTATGATTTATGCAACACTTCTTCAACACTGATTAAGAAACAACTAAAAGTATAGAAACATTATAAGCGTATTTCTTTTTTCGCTTTGCAAAATTTCTTGTGTCCGTATCGATGTCATTGAGCACCATATTTTCATTTGACAAGGTCGCTAATGCGCTCAGACTCTCTTGGCAAATGGTCGACCTCGGGTATTTTTTTAAATAGTTTCAATTTGGAACGTATCTATAAAAGAACTAGTAGAGTTCAGTAACATAGGGTCTTTTCGGGGCAGCTCTTTTGTGAAAGCATCGGTGCTAAAAGTAAGATCTTATCCAGCAGCTCGTTTCCATCACATTCGGTTTCGTCAGTCAAAACTATTTGCAGATTTAAACAGCACTCTCTCAGCATACCGTTCTCCGATCTCATAATTTCCAAGAAAGTCGACGTTTTCAATCAGGTCTAAATCACTTTGTATGTTTACATTATCCATCTAAAGTTCTTTACTCACAAGACTCTAAGTAATATACCATACCATGCGTTCAAGCCCCTACACGAGAACCTGAAGTCTTTCAGTTTATTTGCAATACCAGAAGTGTTTTTTCCCTAAAGCATCAACCTTAGGTCAGTTGTTGCCTCGTATATCGCATCTTACACTTCTTCTGTGTTGTATCGCAGAGGTCAGAGAGCATTAATATCCTTCGAATACTGAAACCCCAAAATCCTCAACCACTCTCCTCCGACCAGTGTTTAATTTTTTTTTGTAATAGTCATTATTATATCTTCGTTGGGAGAGGAAAAAAATCAGAAATTCAGTCGCATCTGTGTGGACGGCGTTTTTACTGAGAGGTTTTACTGCACCACCCGACGTCACGTTGTTACGAGCACCCTTGGCGAGGACCAAGCCCTAGATACGGCACTGGCCGGCGCACCTCGGGAACCCGACATCACCGTGCAACACGAGTACATGGATGTGGATGAAGCAGTAACAAACTTGACGTCTGGGTCAAACGCAGGGGACATCAGGGCATCGATACCAAGTATATCGGAAGCGAAGACCACGAGACTTATTACAAGCCTGCTAGAGGCACCGCTTTGGTACACTCATAGCTAAATACCATCACCGAGTTGCTGATGAGACATGGTTGAAACTTGAAAGATAATAGGGCAAGTAATCACCGTGCCTGTCGATGTCAACACTGTGATGAGGCAGCTACCTCGTCAGCTAGACGACAATTACACCTTCAAAGTGAGAACGCTGGAGCACTTGAAACTTATACCGTGGCCCTATGCTAGCCGTCGTACACCATCGTATGCCGTCGTATACCGTGTATAACACCATTCCATCTGAAGAGTGAAGTGATTTGTCACCCAATACATGATGATTGCGTCACAACCTCGTTCAATTTCTCGCTGAACCACCCACAGTGATGCAAAAAAAACGGGAATTTTGGAAGAGGGGAATAAGCATGGAAATCTTGTGGGAAAAAACCCGGAACTTTGGAGAGCATTGGGAATATTGAGGGAACAAAGTAAAAAAGCCTTTTTATAACATCAGTTTTTAATCACTAAAGTGCATATATACTCTAAGATACTCGAATTGTGTATGAAACCATGTTTTAATATGTTGTACATCGATTAAATATCTAGATCAATAATTTCCAACCAGTGTGCAGCAACCAGTGTTGGCTTTTTCCTGTCTAGAGCTAATATTTCCAATCCCTGTGGGGAAAACTGGTAAATAACGGAAACATCACACTCCAAGATGGTTGCTGATTTCCATTAACAAATGCAGATTTAATAACATATTTAAGAAGCTATAGCAGCAACCATGTTTAGGAGAAATTATGGTGAATGAGATACAAAAGTTTGGGCAACGGCTGGTGCACCTTAAATTTGTCGTGGCCGAAAATCCTCACGCTGGGTTCGTGTGGAAGTTTGGAGAGTGGGGTGCCAGCTCAGGTGTTGCATCGTCATCTGACCGTGGTTAAAAAATACGTGGTGTTGTCCTGGGATCTTTCCCTTAGGAGATTGATCCCGGACCGTTGTCAATAGCCCTTTGTGTTGCTCTTGTACGACGTTAATTAAAATCACCTTATATTACCTTTATAACATACTATTGTAGGATTGGTTTCCGCCTAAACCTCTCTCGCCCAGTAGGAGTTCCCTCCTAAAGCGCCCTCTATACATCAGTTACTTCCTCTTAGATAGCTGCTAAGATGTCACGCTGATAAGATGTGCTAAGATGTAACTCAGATGTTATTTAATGTTTTCCTTTACTTTAAATGTTTGTCCCAACCGTGTAACTGTCCTCAATGTACTAATAAACGTTTATGAATATCTAATATAGTGTTCTACTTGAACATTTCTAGTTATGGGGGCTCAGCCTTCTGGTTACGTTTTACACCTCTGAAAGCATATCCATTCATGTGATACATTTCACATACATCGCACCCTTGCTGTATGACAAAGCAATAAAATGACGAAAGGTGACATTAAGGTTACTAAAACAAAAGACGATTTTGAGGGAAATTTTGAATTCCCTTAAGTTTTTTTCATGTTCAACTCAATTAATAAAAACGACGATTTAGGGCGAGGGCTCTCACACTCATAGTCAACAAAATAATATTTTTTTACTTGTGGCACTCTGCATCCGGCATGTGACATTGTGGAATTTCGCAATCTTCTCCTGTCATTATGACACATAATTTTTTAATGTTTAAAAAGTTCCAGTTCGGATATTTTAAACATTATTATTCTTACACTAACGGCATTGTTCTTTCAATAATGGCATAATTACACTTAAAATGTGTTTTACTCTGACTTACCTGCCACTTTAAGTCGAATACTTTGTGGTGGTGTTGCGTGTGATGAAAACGAAACCCAATTTATTAAAATAATCAATATTTAAAACAGAAAACACAAGAAAACAGCGAAATAAAACAAAATAAAAGGTGTCGGAAAAAAGTTGTTCTAAAGATATTGATTTGTGATTGCTTTATATCTCTTAATCTCGCAGTTGCCACAACTTGCAACTGAAAAGTGCACAAAATTTAAAATGCAAAATTAATTCAGAGCGAAAGAAACACGAGTTTCCGTTTTATTCCCGTTCGTTGAAAAAATATCGTCTGTCCCAAATATTCGGTAATCGTTTACATTGCGCAAAGAACAAAAAAAAAAAAACTCGAAATAAATGAAGTATCAGAGCTGAAATTTCATTAAAAAAATAATGTTTTTAAAAAATGATTGGTTTTTTAGCAGTAGTGGTAAAGCAAATAAAAGTAATCGTATTAGTACTCCCAATATTCCTTCCAATTTTCCAAAACTACCAAATTATGGTTGATTTAAGTATACTTACTCAGGTGTTTTAGCATGAAACTCATTTAAATATAACAATAAAGAAAAGTTTAATATTGAATTCACTAAATTAATAAATGATGTATAAAATAAAACGAATTGCAATCAAATATCTGTAATAAAATTCATGTGATGCCTGCACAAACACGCAAACACAAAATCGAACATAGAACAGAAAGGCGGACAGACAGACATTCGAAACCAAAAGCACTCACTAAATGAAGATAAGTACTCACAGTATACAAATTTCCATGAAAATATATTAAACCGTGTGGACGTGTATAGGGCACATACATACATACAGACAGACACCAAACGCGCAAGAGGTGGATTTGGCATCAGAAGGGTCCAAAACAGATAGAAAACTTGAAATGGGTCAAAAATATTGAATGTACAAACAAACACTCCATTTTTATTTATGTAGATAAAATTAAATGTATAATTTTTGCTAGTTTTTAATTATTCTTTCGTTAATTATTCTGTAAATCTTCATAATTTCAGTTCAACAATATAACCTATTAATAAAATCCTTTCCACTCAATTTTAGAAAGAATTCATTTACAAGGTGTTATACCAAATGTTTATGGTTGTGTTTTCTGTTTTCATCTGAGATTACGAACAGTGCATAACCTTCTCTTTGGTGGAATAACCTAATAAAAAGTGGCATACATTCAAACTTTCTGGAACTATTAGAAAATCTTCAAGGATGTTCTGCTTCATCTACATGTTTTAACGTATTCTTCCAAATTTTGCATTTATTCACAACAAAATTCGAAACAGATTAGGATTACAAACAGCTCCTAAATTAGTGTTTTGTTAAATTATGTTATAAAGTCCAAAGAAACTAAAGCATTAGATTGGTAAATGTTAAAAAATTTAATCATTGTAACATTAGTTGCTAGGTACATGCGATATGAAACACTTATAAATAAACAATTTTTCCATTCTTAAAACATTGTAAATGTTCAATATTTCCTTCCCAAAAAAACGGGTTTATTCCCAGGAATAAACCTCACACATAGTTCCAAAAATATCCAGCATAGTAAAGCTATACGCATGTGTGTTTTTTGTGTACTAGTACGTTTTTAATTTAGAATAGTTCTCATCTTTAGGGAATACCAAAGTCTAAAGCACGAAAATGGAATTTACAAATTTCTCTCACACTACGTTCAATTGGGTGAAATATTATCAACCTAACTAAAAATTACATTTATTCATAAGCACTCCAGATTTACTTTATCGCTCAGAAAATAAAATACTTTTTTAATTAAGTTTTTAATTTTTAAAAGGGAATTTTGTCATTCAAATAAATATGAAATATTTTTCTGTATATTTAAATTCTAGATTTTTTTTAAACTAAGAATTTTCGACTTCCCTTTGAAAGTAAAACTCATATTTTACATGGTGAATAACACTGAAAAATTATCTCATGTGAAAGATGTACTCTCCCTTATATAAAAGGAGTGCTCTAATGTTAAGTTCCAGTTACAAAGTCAAAAAACATATGACCTTCTAAATGCTGACATGTGTATTCCATGAGTGTAGATTTCTTTTATACGCAAAACATTCGGTCACAGTTGATATAAAAATCTGGAATATAGTCGGGCCAAGGAAGCCCAGTTAATAGAATAGCGGATTAGTAACCGGAGGGTTCCGAGTTCGAATCCAAATAAAGACCGTCATGTTCAAATGGGAGCTGGTGCGCGTTAAATGTCATGACCTCAAATGTCCTCACTTTGTGTATCTTTCCTTACGCGTGTGATCCCGGGCCGTTGCTAATAGCTCGTTGTGTTGCTACAGAGTGCGACGTTGATGTAATACCTACCAGAAAACACAGTCGCATTTCTTGATTGTTCCTTAAGCCATCCAACAATCTTGGCCAGTTAACGATTTCCACAGATTAAACAAGGTTTCCCTTTCAAGAAATCGGTCTTAATTGATTACAAGCGAATCTTAGAAAACTAATAGCTTTCATTCGACTTTTCTCTAAGTCTTTAATTATCCGTTGTAGTTCTGGTACAAACCTGGGCAATCAAGGATTCCGAGTGAAAAAGTTTTGCTCATTTTTCTCTTCACGAACTTCGAGAGAATGCTATTGCTTTGTAGATTGTCTCATCCTCTCGTCTTAAGGTCTCAAGAACTTTATTCAATCAATTCATTACTTTAATGGGTAACAATGTTACCCATTAAAGTAACTGTTGTACTCAATTCTTTCTAGTATTCGAATATAGTTGTATAAATAAATCAAAAGTATTCATGTCCAGTTGCTGGTGGAACACTTGCAGTAGTGAAGAATTCTTTTTTATCTTGTGAGTGCAATGTCAATACAGAAATGGTAGAAACTATTAACGAAAGTGAAATAATAGGCCTAAGACTGAAAATTATGTCTACAATTTTTTCTGACTAACCCTCCTAAAAGTAAACTTGATTTTTCTTCTCGCTGCACCTATCTGACAAAACTGCATTTATTGGAGATTTTAATACCCATTCTAGTCGATGGGGCTACCAAAATGTGAATGTAATGGGTTGGAAATTTAGATCTTTTGAATTCGAATATTTTAGAACTTATCTAGTTCTGATTGTTCTCATACCTTTCTACTCTACAATGGCATCAAAACAGATCACCTTATCAAGTCAAGTGGGGACCCCAAGCGGTAAAATTTTCGGGGCCCTCAAATTAAAGTTAAAAGGAAAAAAAGTTTCAAGAAAACTTATTAAAAGTTATCACCAAAAAAGAAAAGTAATCAAAAATTTCATACTATAACACAATAAATTAATTTATTAAAAAAACATATTTTTACATGAATTTCCGTTTTACTTTATTTTTTGTAAATTCGTCAATTAATTTGAATTTGGTTTAAAATTTTTTGCTCTATATATACAGAATGGCCAGATTAATTAATTTTTCTTCTCCCATAGTACTCCTTAAATAATTTTTTACGCGCTTTAAAACAGAAAACGATCTTTATCCTGACGCATTATATACGGGAATTGTTAAAAAAAAAATTTAATAATATTTAAACATTCGGAAATGTACAAGACATTTTTTTTTTCTCGATAGATATCTGGTGCGGTTTATATGGTGTCCTCGTTTTCTATTAGAAATAATAAAAAATGGTCAAATTCGTCTTCAAAAGTACAAACACTAATGTCATTTTTGTAATTATCCTTCAACTTTTTTATCGTGTGTAAGTGAAGTAACCTCCACTATAACTTTTTTTCTTCTCAATTACAAATTTCCGTTAAAGCCTCTTTTATATGGTTGAAACCAAGTTTCATAGCTTATACAGCATCTGCTCCTACTGATCATCTTATATTACAAGCACTTTTCACTGCACTAAAAGAAGCTGTCACAACTTTCCTGGAACCCTAATGAAAAGACATTTTAAGACCTCGGGGACCCTTTAATATTCCGAGGCCCTACGAGGCCGCTTAGTCCGCCACTGCACCTGATCTCTTAATGGTATTCAGGCATTACTTCTGATAGTATCAGGAAGGTTATTCACGATCCACAATCAAGACATGATTATTAGTTACTATTGTTAAAAACTTCAAGGATTGTCTGTGGAAAATAGGTCCAAAGTATCCTGGAACTTTGAGAAGGCTAACTGGGCAGGTTTTAAAGACTAGAAAAAGAACTAAAAGTGATTAACTGATTTCACGAACCATCTTGAACACATTAATCATAAAATTAAATCCTCATTTAAAAGTATGAGTATGGATACCAAAGGTTATGGTGAAACGTTATAAGAGTTCTTGAAATGAACATCTAGAGCATAAATTAAGAAATAAACTTAGAAAAGAAGCATAAATGTCTGAAAATTCTTAGACAATCAGGGCATGGAGAAAACAAACAGAAGTTTTGAAGAGCTTTCTCAGAAACTAAGAGTGAAACTTTTACTCAATCCATCAGTAAGATTGAGTACAAGAAATAGCCTTAAAACATAAATTTTTGATTACTATTCATGACATGAAATCAACTCCCAAAAGAGAATTTATCCATTTTAACAATGAGATCTTGTGTTCCGATGCGGATATTGCAAATGCATTTGTCCAATTGTCCCAAAACCTGAAATAAAGTGATTTTGCCGGAAAACATTCAAAAATCCTCAGGGGCGAAATCAAAAGTTTCAAATTCTCATGTTCCTCTAGATGCCATACCAAACATATTTCAAGTGCCGTTTTCTCACTGATGTTTGAGCTAACATCTACAACTAAACTTAAAAATATAAAGTCGCCTGGTTAAGATAATATTCATCCAGAGTTCATCAAATATCTCGAACCTAATACGTTACAAACAATTCTAAGAGTATTTAATGACTCTTGGAAAACAGTAATAGTACCTTACAGATTAGTAAAGGAAGAAAGCGCTAATTATACCGATTCTTAAGATAAAGGCCCTAATGACGCATAATTCAGGCCAATCTCCCTTACGTGTATAATGGCAAAAACAATGGAAAGAATGGTTTTTAATAGATTCTATTGATAACCTTGAAGGCTAAGGCTTGATTACTGGTGAATAAGCTGGCTTTAGATCATATAGCCCCATGTCAACAGGTAGGATTTGCTGAGTCAAAATTAAAACAACACATTAGACGAAGTAATTATTTAACTGTAGAATATGTATGTTGATTTCATATCTGCATACGATTTGATTTTGTGGAGAAAGGCTTATTTTGAAATTAAGTATTTGGGGTTTGTTGTTTTTAGGTATCGTGGTTAAAGGGCCATATTTGGCCAAGCTGTGCCAAACACAAGACAACTCCAACGTCAACACAAAATTATTTTTAACAATTTTCATTTGTCAGCCAACGATATTGTAAAATTAGAATTGCAAGCGGTTTTTGAAAGTTCTTTCCAAAAGTTACTCCAAACTGTACTAACCAAGGGTGCTGTCATGAGTGTGTTACTTAATGTTTACATAAATGATTTAATCGAGAACGTAAATGCTATACCAGAATTTTAAAGTCCCTCCTTTTTGCTGGCAATTTAGTCTTCTGAACTGAAAACAAGAAACGTCACGACGTCGCAAAAATTAAAGACAATAAATCTAGAGGGGTATTACCACATTAGTGTAACTCTGTTTTCCTGTTCCTTTCACGTAAAATTAAACCTGAAATAAATTTAAATCAGTATATTCTTAGTCATACAGATACGTACATGACTCTGTGAGTAACTTTTGATAAACTTTCCTGGAAACTGTCGAAAAAGTTGGCAGACAATGTTTAAACGCCTGGTAGGTTGCAAATGGGACTGCTCGTGCAACCCTAGAAACTACATGCAAGATGTTTATTCTCCCACACGTGATTTACTGCTGTGAAGCTGCTGTTTACTTGTAGTAATAGATAAGACTCTTATATTTCAAAAAAAAAACTACGACGAGACAAGTTCGATAAGCTTGTGGGCTTAACCACTTCCAAGGCCCGGTGCACACATCCGGTTTTTCAACGTGCGGCGCCGCTGCCGCAAAGTGCAGTCTGAGATACATTAGATCCAATGGAGTAGTGCACACATGCCTACGGCGCCGCTGCAGCGCCGCACGTCCAACTTGCGTGCAATTTGTACCGCAGTTTCCCACGACGCGGCACATGCGTCTCCGGTCTGAAGTACCTTGTTTTCATAAACAAATGGAATATAAAAAATAATTAATAAATGGTTGTATCCAGTAACGTCTATTTTGTTTCAAAATATATTTTTTTGTTCTCCAAGTAAGCGAAATAAACACGTTTTCTTCGATAGAATATTTATCGGAAATGGCGCGAAATGAGTATTTGCGTTATTTCACGATTATGTGCGCATAGTTGGGCTTCGGCGCCGCACGTTGAAAAATCGGATGTGTGCACCGGGCCTTATACGCCATTATTTTAAATTATAGAAGTAAGATAATCACTAAGGCAACTTTTTTGTTGCAGTAAAAATGGGAAAATTTGCATTTATCATTCTCTAAAGTTGCATTTATTATGTTCTAAAGTGGCATTTATCATTCTCTAAAGTTGCATTTATGAAAATAAAGTTGCTTTTATTTTTCATACACTAAAATTTAAAATAAATTATTAGTAAAAAAATTAAATATATATTTGTACATCATTAAATACAGAAGAACGTTGATGTCGTTGAATGACCGATCCTTGGTCAGTAATTTCTTTAACATTGAAAAACTGCGCTCAACAGAAACTGATGTTGCCTGACATTGTTGCATTGGACTTTTTCTGCAGTTGTGAAACAAGTGTACCACTCAAATAACTTGGAGGAATCGCGGATAAAGCACCTTGAGTGTGATTCCAGCCGAAGTCATATAACATGCTGTATCGGATACCAGAATAGTAAAATTATTTCGCTCAACATTCAGAGATTTTAAAACTTCATTTACAAGGAAACAACATATTGATGATCGAAACTCACCTCGCAAACTCTGAAGTCGATTACGCAAGTTTGCTCAGGATTATCATGAGTGCCAACCAATGTGTTGAAGTACTCCTTGCTATTTATTTCATTTTTGTCTGTTAGAACGAATACCTTCTTTCCATGAACTTATTTGATCCGCAATACTTCGGCGTTTGCAATATCAGACAAAAGTGATTAATGGGTTGATTCAGAGGGCAACAAATGAAATAGTAATTTCATATTAATTAATTTTAAGCTAAATTGTAAAAGGTTTCAATTATGTAAAAAGTTGCATTTATGTTGCGGTTATAACTTACTTACATTACACCCCATGTCGGAGGAATTTTGTTTTTAGTATTTTAGATGAAGCGTAGAACGTGTGAAAAAAAAGTTGCATTTGTTGCAAAAAGTTGCCCTAATAATCACATAAAATTTCACTTGCATTTTACGGTGCAAAAATAATGCATTGCATTCCTTAATTGATTCTTGTGTTTAATCTATCTTTATAAAACAGTGTTTCTCAACCTTTTTTGTGGTTGACGGCACACTAAAAATATCTGGAATTATTTGCGGCACCCTAAATAAAAAATATGTAAAAGTTGTATGATACAAAAAAAAATCATTAATTACAAAATTTATTCAATGAGAGGGCTGAGCCTGTTTTCTTGAGCAAATTAAATCAAAACGAGGTTTTAAAGTAGCCTGACAAGTTCGTATTTCATCGTCTCTCAATTTTTAAGTCTTTCTCACTTTTTGGATTTGATTTCTGTCAATGCTGTAAATCCAAATTCACAGAACCATGAAGATGCAAAAAGCAGAATTTTAATAACTTTCAAGCTGATTGTAGGGTACAAATTTCTGATAGAAAGCCAAAACTCATCCAAATTTTTCTCGAATAATGTTGAACGATAAAACTTATCCTTTCTCAAATCAATGAGCTGTTCTTTTTCTGTTGTTGTCAAATTTAGTGTCTTGCAAATTACAAATAGGTTGATGAACCATTCATATTCGTCAACTGAAAGCGAAGAAACATAGCTTTTAAGTGAGGTTTGAAGCTCGTCAATGGTGCTTATAATTTCGCCTGCAATTATTTTTCGACTAAGATTCATTAAAACCCGGAAAGCAATAAAAATTTCTTTTTGAAATTTCAGATTTTCAGTGTTAATTTTTTTTTTTCAAATTACTTCAGTTTTGATGTTGATGTGGCAATATTCTCGGATGGACCTTGAAAACTTAAATTCAGAGTTCAGCTTTTCAAACAAGTCCGAGAGAAATTGAACATTAAGAACGAAATCTCATCATAAAGAGAAAATCCCAAAGATGTTTTTTCGACCTCCAAGAACAAAATCACCACTGCTTTCAGGTGTACGAGTCGTTTCAAAACATTTCTCTTCGAAAGCCAACGCACTTCGTAGTGATATAAAAGAGTTTTTAAGTCGAATTCCATTGCGTCGCACAGCTGAGAGAAAAATCGAGATTTAAGAGGTCGACTCTAGATGAAATTGATCACTTGGATGACTTGGTTCATTACAATCAGCATATCTGGAGTTAAAGATTTTGAAACGAGAGATTCTATGAATCAGGCAGTGGACGCTTATATTTAGATTTTCTTGGCGCACAAGTGTGATAAATCCTTTTTACATAGTTTCCTAACATTGATGGACATCCATCTGTGCTAACACCAACGCAGTTTATCAACACAAACCAAACTTGATATATTTTCTTTTACAAGCTCAAATGTCCTCTCCTGTCGTCGTGCTCTTAGAATCTTTACAGAAAAGATGCTCACTCAAGAATTTGTCATCTTTAACAAATCGAATGAAAGCAAAGAGTTGAGCTTTTCCACTGATATCTGTCGACTCCTCAATCTGAAATGACCCGAGTTCACTGTCGTGCGATTCGAAATACTAGACAATTTATTTTTTAAGTGTGAAGATAAATCTTCGATTCTGCGTGATATTGTTTCATTGGAAAATGGTACTTTCTTGACCTCTGTCGCTTACTTTCCCAGCATTGTTTCGACAATAATAGCTAATGAGGACTCGGTATCGGTGTGTGAACTGTGCAACCTTATAGCTGGCAATCAACTCCTTTTCTGGCATCTTCATAAAGTTTAAAAAAAGTTTTTTTTGCCGCTTTATTTTGCTGCGCTGCCAGGTTTTCAAAATATTTTCTTGTTTGTTTTTGACCTCTGGGTGTGAAGAGTTTCCAAATGTCTTTTTAATTTACGAGGAACGAGAGCTTCATTTGCAAGTTTCTTTTTGAAGACTACATGGAATGGTATTTGAGGGTCTTCCGTTTAAATTGCGATGAATCCGAATTCGATGCAGTCATCTTATACTTCCGTTTGTTTCTGTGTTTATCTTCTGGGTTTGGGAAGCACCAGAATTTATTAAATATTTGTTCATTATGGCTAAATGAATAAAACATTCGTTAATTACACTAGTGTTCAAAATTATCTTTACATGCATAGAATCACGGATTTCTCAGAACAGAACTATAATTTTATGGATCTGGAATGAGTCATATCATAACACATATAAATAGAACGGAAAAATTTTAAGAACACTACATATATAAAACTAGCATGAAACCATAAAAATGGAAGGAACCAACTTTCGGCGATTGGACGGAACCAACTTTTGGATATTGGACGGAACCAACTTTCGGCGATTGGACGAAACCAACTTTCGGCGATTGGACGGAACCAACTTTCGGCAATTGGACGGAACCAACTTTCGGCGATTGGACGGAACCAACTTTCGACGATTGGACGAAACCAACTTTCGGCGTTTGGACGAAACCAACTTTCGGCGATTGGTCGGAACCAACTTTCGGCGATTGGACGAAACCAACTTTCGGCGATTGGACGAAACCAACTTTCGGTAAAAGGTCGAAATCAACTTTCGGCAATAGGTCGGAACCATCTTTCAACGATTGGATGAAACCATCTTTCAACGATTGGAGGAAACCCACTATCAACAATAGATCGGAACCAGCTTTTGACAGTTGATCGGAACCAGTTTTTGACAGTTGATCGGAACTAGCTTTTGACAGTTGATCGGAACTAGCTTTTGACAACAGGTCAGAACGAGCCTTTGACAATAGGTCGGAACCAGCTTTTGGAAATAGATCGGAACAGACTTTCGACAGTGGGGCGGAATTTAACTTTCGGCAATCGGAATGTATATTGTATACGTTGTATACCTCATTGCACTCTGAAAACGCTTAATATATATTTCTCTGACCCATACCAAATCGATCAAGAGTTTGAAGACATCAGACAGAAGGGCTCACCGTTAAAAGCCTACATCCGACACATAACCGAGAGCTGAAAAAAAAGAAAACAGTTAACAGGATACCAGAACCACTATTGTTGAACGATGCTGGAACACTTCAAACTAGTCGTAAAAATGACAGAATGAATGAAAATTCATAATCTAAGCTTCAGTGGACGAATCCACAGCATCAATTTCGTAATCCTGAGCCAGAACTCTACCTCTTACCACTGCTGCTATACTACATAGTTCACAGCAATGCAGTCACATTAAAGAAAATTAAAGACTTACGTGTTTCACAAATCTTTTGATTTTGAGAAATAGTCAATTTGAATCAACATCAATTGCAATTGGGAAAAAATTCATATCAAATAAATACGCGGGAAAACTAAATTTAAATCCATTTCATAATGCAGATTTTAGATTTAGAAGTTTAAAGATTTTTTTTTAGTAAACGTTGGTTTTTTTTTTTTTTTTCAAATACTATTTCAAAGTTACAAAACCCATGCTATTTTAATTATTTATCAAAAACCCTCACGGCACATTTGACAATCTATCGTGGCACACAGGTTGAGAAACAATGGTATAAAACATGATTTATATCAGTTACTGAGATAAGGTAAAACTTCAACTTAAGGGTATGTAAGGACAGAATAATTCCGATTCCAGCCAATAGATTGGCTGAACTAATAAAGTTGTGTTATATTATAACCAGTTAACAGTTATTGATTTTACGAAAAGTAAACAAGAAATATAATTAGTAAAATAATAATAATTTTAAATTTGTTACTATGATAATTATTAAGTAAATAATTATCAATTTTTTTCGATTTGATTTCATAATATTAATTAAGCATTTATTTTTATATTATTTGTATGAACTGAAACCGAGGTAAAATTTCGATTGCAAACCAAACTGTGTTTTGTTTGTTGTGAGTATAAAATGGGTGCATATACTCACTCATGATCATTAAATGTCTTGATGTTGAAAGAGCTCTCGAGATTTTTTCAAAAGATTTATTCACATAACTTCAACAATGTTGATAGTTAATGGGCTACAAGGCACTAATAGGTATAATACTATTTTCAAAATTAAAAAATTTCCATTTTAAATTTCTAATAGATCAATAAGATAGGCTTGACTGCTATGTTATACTTTAAATTGAAGTACTGAAATTCAAGTGAAAAATTCAAATTAAATTGTATAAGTGAAATATATAATTTATTTTGAAAATGGATTTCTTATATGCAAGCTTTAAAAAAGGAAATAGCTTCAATAGTCAGTTGCAATTAAACCTTTGTTTAATACTTTGATACTCACAGGTAAAACAATACATTTTACAAACTTAAACTTACAAAAATAACCGTTTAAAGTTGAACTATTCCAAAAATCTAAATTGGCGTGTTTATACCAGTGAAACACCCAGACATGCATATAAAAGGCTCCTGTTTGTAATATACGTATATGCATAATAAATCATAAAAAATTTCCGTCGACCAGAGTTACTTTATCTAGTTTGTCACTTGGTACTTGATTATTATGAAATTTCGAAAGAAAATACTTTTAACAAAATTAATATGAATTAACGAGTGAACACAGAATAAAAAACAAAGCACTGCTTAGAAAAAACAACCGTTTATTTTAGCATTTTAATCACAGGACCTTGGTTTTAGAATCGAAGTATATAAACTATATAACGACTTTAAAAAGTCAACTGTCACTCTCTTCGGAACCTTTCTCTTTCTTGCTCTTTTTGGATTTCCTTTCAAATAAAATTAAAACAATACATTAGTGCAAAAAAATATATATACAATTTGAACTTAATTTTAAAGCATTTTATGAATATCAAAAATTAATCAAGAAAAATAATTACTCACAAATTAAATATTCACAGAAATATGCAAATTGATGAAGGCATAAATAATTGACAAATATGCACAAGCTTATGGGGGCATTTTCACACACACACACATCAGTAAAACCTGCAACACAGTGTCTTAGATGCAATGTAATTAAATGGAAAATTTCGCACATAACCCAGTTGAGCAGATTTGCCTGTCCTGCCTGACACTGACAAATGCAGCAGGCGTTGAACTTGCCAAATTGAATGCTGGGATGTTCTCGATGGTGATCCTCCCGTCATTTCCTGTTACTTGTTTCTTTACTTTTAAGTTTTGCAACAGTTCTATTGTTCTTGTAGAGCTCAGTGTTTCCTGCTATACTTTTTGAAAATTTTGTATTGTTTTGTTTCTTTGGTACTTTTTTCTAAGGGTACAGAGATAATGTCTATGACAGCAGCAAACATCTTTTGTTTAAAAAGCACAACTGAGTGAACTGATGTCGGCTCCTGCACCATCTTCGGTTTTGCCTGTGCGTGTGAAAACGCCTCGATTATGTGATACTTTAGATTTGGAAAGTTTAATAATTGTAACAGGTTGGAAAAACAAATCCATGCCTTGAAAAGTAATCCCACTTTGATAACTGTTATTGACACTGTACCGTCTTGCTTCAAGAGGGCTAAATTAGACTGGGTCTAAATTACACCAATGACAAGGTCATCTTAGTATTTTCTTATCAAAGAGATGCTTGGGCTATACTTCCCTCAACTGTGGAAAAGGTTCATTCGGGCATTGTATCAATGTTAAGACTGGGCTGATTACTTTTATAAAAATTCATATTCTAGTAAATATATTTCACTAACATATGTGGCACCAAAATCGCCATCATTCGGAATTGGCAAATGGTAGCAATATAAAACTCAAGAGCTAAATGATTAATTTGCTACAAAGTTTAAATAAGCTTAATTTGAGCTAGGAGCTGCATAATATTGTTAGAACTGCAGAACTCTCGCCAATCTGATGAAATTCTTCAGCAGTCTGAATTCAAGTGAGAAATCGGGCAGATAGAAATTAGCACGGAAAAGAAAATCTGGGACGACTCAAATATGGGTTACAGAATAAAATTTTTTATTGAATTGGCACTTTATTAAGTGAATTAGATGCAGATGAAGTGCTTACTCAGAAGCTAACTGCAGTTACATAACTTAGGTGTGAACTTTTTATCTAGCACTTCATTGGAAATTAGATTTAACACCAGTAAGAGTATATTTGAAAAATTTAAACTACATGTCATTTGATTTTTTTTCGACACATTTTATTTCATTTGGAGGCATGAAATTTACCTTATCAATGCTTATATTCATTATAAATGGATTTAAATGAGATATGAAATGTGAGTAATGACATCACCATCAATAGAAATTAAACTTTTATGAGATGACATCCACTGATCTGCGAATTCTTGTATATGTCAAAAAATGCTTTGATCTTTAGTTTTGATGAAGCTTTTCATAACACCTCAGAAATTAAACCCGGTGTCCTTTGACTAAAGTACAGTACCAGAATCCTATGGACCTTGGCCAGTCCAGATTATTTGCATTTTTTGTTTAAAAGACCAAAAACCTTGCGCATGAATTTTGCATTTTCAAGAGTAAAATAGAAGATATATAAATGGGAATAAATTTTTAAAAAGGAAAAATATCTTTTTAATACAAAACAACAAAATTTACTTGCAATTCTAATTTTTTTCTGTGTGATATTTATTCTGAACTTGTCCTTTATTTTGAGTTGTTTCATCAATAATTAGGTCCAAGTTTAACATCTTGTTCTTAAAAAAGTGTGGGTAAGATATAAAAAAAATGAGAAAAACCAAAAAATGCTGGTTAGCAAAATGTCCGGATTCTGGACAATTCCGGATTTCCGACTCGAAATTCCGGATTCGGAAACAAAACATGTACAAAATCCTCTAATTGATTAGCTCTTTCACTTTTATACTAATCTAAGCTCAATAAAAGAAAAAGTTGAAAGTTCAATGCTGAAAATTAAAAAATTATCAAACCAAATCATGATAAGAAATAAAAATGATTACTTCTTTTTCTTGTGTTTGTGCTTCTTGTGATTGTTGACACCATTTTCATCGGATAAGTAGTGAGGTGAATGAGACCGAGACCTAGACCGAGAATCTCTGTGCTTTCTTTTGTGATGAGATCGATGCGAAGAGTCTACATCATACCCAGAATGTCTCTTCCTAGAAGAGGAAGAATGAACACTTTCTTGACCATCACCTTCAGAGTCCGATGCTCTGTCATGGCGACGAGAGCTGTGACGATAGCTTTGGTGTTCGGGGGAGTAATCGTCCCTGTGACGACGACGGCTGCCATTTGAATAGTCATAATGCGATGATCTGGGATCGGTATTTCTCCTGGATCGATTACTTCGCAAGGAATGTGAAGAATGAGCACTTTCAAATTCCGAAAAGTCTCTATCAGCTCTTCGAAACTCGTCACTTGGGTTTTTGAACACATGCAGAAAATTGCAGTTGTTACCCTTGGGACACATTTTCCGGAAATACAGCCCTGTGAAGACAAATAATAAAATACAAAACATCTAGAACAAAACTATACAAGATTATTTTGTTTGAACTTTGAAGGGCACTATGCCAAAGAACACTTTCAGGAAAACACACTTTATGGGTGATGCATACCTACCAACTTTTTCAGAAGTTTTCTGGAAAAACACTTAACTTTTTAGTTTTCTGGATTAAAAAAGAGTTTTTGGATCCTCAAGTGAAATTTCCAAGTGACATCGATTTCAGTTTTGGCAAATTACTTTCATAAAGTTTAATTTAGTGCAAATGTCGCTAATTTGTTGGTTTCAATAATTTTTTATTTTTAAGAATTATTTTAGGCATTTTTCTTTTTAGACAGTTGCACTGTTTTTCATGTCATAAAAATCTTCCAGATATTTTCGTTGGAGATTCACAGGTAGTGTGTAGATATATCACTTTTTATATGAAGGCGTATTTTCAACCGGTATGCTTTGGTACACTGGTGTCTAACAAATGTTGAAATGGTTTACATTTTGTACGATTTAGTTCATTTCAATGGTTTAGTTTTGAACTCATAGCAAGTGTGTTCAAATAATCTCAAGTAATTGTACTTGTATTTTTAATGTTTTTGTACGTGCTTTATCGCGAAAATTATAAATAATTATTTTAAAACGACTTCTTTTAACTTTAGAGCAAAAAGGGTAGATAATTATAATTTTTTGTAAATCAATCAGAATTACACCTATTTTATGTCATATAATATAATATAAATAACTTAATTTATATTTTGGTGTTCTGTAGAATTTTAGTAATTACTTTTGAGGACCAGATGAAAAAGGTTGAAAATCGCTGTCCAAGAGCAATTAAATATGTCTCGATCAGAGGTCATGGAATGGCAAGCATCCCACTGATACCTGCAATATGCATGCTTCCTTACATTTTAAATATATACTAAAAGCATTGCTCAATTCGTTAGCGGCTTATCCTTGATAGTGGAATGTGCCTTAAGTGTACTGTTTACAATGGAGATAGGTTTGTCTTGAATTGGAAAAATGATCACACACATGGCACAAAGCTTAATCAGCTATGCTATGCCAAGCACAAAAGGTGTTTACAGGATGGAAACAATGTGTGAACATTTAATTTGTGTGGCGATATGCCTGTAAAGTTTTTCTACACAGATCACTGCTAATTGGTTAAGAATAAATGGGATAAAATATAAACTAGATTCTATCAGTTGACCAGAGTGCAATCATACTTGACAGTATCTCTGATCCAGAAACAACTTTAAAAAAACTTATATGAATATAACAACTTATATTCAACCTGTGTGTGTGTGGTGATAAGAAATGATCAAATATTCACTAGTCATAATTGAGTTAAACAATAAATTGGTTAATTAAAAAAAAAAACATTTAAGATCAGTCTATTGGTAGCAATCTCAGCTAACACATTTATAGCCCACTAGCCTATGTGTGGCTAGCCCAGCATTGCCCTTGCCCGTGGTGTAAGGTATTAATCAGGTGTAAAATTTTCTGCAGATTTCAAATCCATTGAAGATATATTCAATTAAAAAATTATTTATTTAAAGAAAATCATATTTTTAGGTATCAATCTAAATTGAAATTTTCTGTTTAGATTTACTGTATCTTTAACAGTCTAGGAGATATAAAAAGAACTCTGACTTCAGTTGAAAGATTTATGGTCTGGCTGGTAATGGTAATTTTAGTTAACGTCGTACTAGAGCAACACAACGGGCTATTGACGACGGTACGGGATCAGTCCCTCAAGGGAAAGATTCGAGGACAACACCTGGTAATTTTGAACCACGGTCAGATGACGAAGCAACACCTGAGCTGGCACCCCACTCTCCAAACTTCCACGCCAACCCAACGTGAGGACTTTCAGCCATGACAGATTTAAGGTGCACCAGCCGCCTCTACACCATACGTTTACAAACATCCATGCCCGGACCCGGATTCGAACCAGGAACCTTCCGATCTAGAGGCTAACACCTTAACCATTATACCGGTTGGTCGGCGGTCTGGCTGGGAAATCAAACGCACAACATCAAAGCGGAAACAAAAAAATATTTTTATCAGTGTTTCGCGGATAAAAAAAATTGGCATGATTCCAAACCCTGACTGCATGGTCGCATGAGTAGAAAAGTTCTCTGCGTTAAAAAAAAACAATAGAGGATAAAACTATGAAATTCATTTTAAAATCTTCTACACTAAATTTTAAAATTCGCTGCGACCCAAAAATTGCAAAAAATTTGGACTATTTGTGTGCCAAATCTTATTGCTGTAAGTGCCATAGGATCGTCAAGATTTTGCGGCCACAAACAAACACTTTCTTTTAGAATAGTAGAGATGCTTATGCAAAATAATTGTCAAGCAACTTGGAAATTAGAGTTCATGAAAAAATCCCAATGTACTAATGAAAAGATAGATATACTGCACATACTACTGGTTATTAAAAGGAACGATGCATTAAATAAAGGCAACGATGCAACATTTGCTCACACTGTGCCCTATTTGATCTGAAGCTCAGACATGCATACTGAACAGCCAATACATAAGCCACTACTGGCCGATTTTGTTAATACAGATTGGTCGATTGCAACAGGAGACTGGCACTTACAAGACAATCAGTGTGCTTGTTGATATCAACAGCATGAGGTAGCTGTCTCGCCAGAGGGATGATTACAACTTCAAATGTAAGCATAAAGAAGTACATCATACTTCTCATACATCGCATTATGCTCACCATGTACGATTCCATTCAATCTGTAGTGTTGCGATAATCTGCAGTGCCCAATAAATCATCACATGCACAGCATCGTTTCATTTCATGTAATATTTCATCTTCTTAATAATACGTAAATATATTTGCAGTATAGAAAAGCTATGCACCTATCTGTGAGTTTTTTAAATGTTATCATTGGATACTATGTGTACACTGGAAGAAATTTTCAACAAAAACTGAAATATTTATTTTTTCAAATAAAAAAGTTATGGATCGATCTAACTTTTTGTGTACACATCCATCGATATTTCATTTCTGATTATATTCGATTGCTATATCATATCACATAATATTTTGTTCCTTCTATAGTGGTAACTACTAAAACATTTTAGAAAAGCATTATACTAACCACAAATTGCAGAGCGCCACTTTATTACATTCGTAAACTCGCACGTGATTTGTTTGCCAGCGTAAAATCGACCATTAAAGCTCTTATAAGCTTCAACAGCATATTCTTCTCTATAGACGAAAACAGATTTAGTATATATAATATCAAATTTAATTAGTTTTCTTGCAACTAAACAATCAAAATTTATAGCAAGCATGAGAAAAAAAGGTATTAAAAACTTGTGTTTACTCTTGTAAGCACTCAAATTTAGTATTTAGTTTTTAAAAACTATCCAAAACATTTATAAAATATAACAGATCATTCTAAATATCAGAAATTTTAATGATTCATAAAATAGTTCGTTTTTATATAATACATAAAAACAAAAGAAAATTTTCATTATATGAAGAATTGTCTTGTAATCCAAACATTTTACTGAGCAATAATGAATTTTGCTACTGATCTTGCTGTTAAATCAATGATTTCGTAACCACGACTAAAAAACAGTAATAAATTCATTCTGAAAATACTGTGATAATGATAAGACTTTCAAAATGATTTAACTAGCCTTCTTATTGAATTTTATCATTGAGAAAGCAAAACTATTATGTGGCATAATTGACAAGAAAGTAATTTGCTTCTAAAAGAGAAAAATTTGACAGTTATTCTTGCAAAGCTAAGAAACAACTTACGCTGCTAAAATGTATAAATGCTGCATGAAAGTGAAATATCTAACAATAACTTACACAGATGGAAAAATTGATATTTTCATTACCATTAAAAATACATTTTATTTAATCAAGGGAAACAGAACCTTCAAGCACTCAAGTTTCAGTAAAAAAAGGTGGAAGCTTCTAAGTTCTGTAAAAAAAATTATCTTTCAGTGGATTCTGCTCAAAACTCAAAATTTTTGTTGTCTGAATGTTAGATTTAAAAAGGAAATCACTTTCAAACTTAGATCATTCAAAGTTTTGTCTACAATTACAAATATTAGAACCGATTTTGGCAAAGCGTTGTTTAGGATCTACAAGACTTTTCTAAAATCAATTTCTCAACAATATTGTAACCTAGCACTTATTATACAACCCATTACCTATACATGAAATGGTAGATAATTATAATGATGGGTTTCCAATTATTTGAATTATGGATTTGAAAATCTTTAAATTTTACAGCAGAGTATTAATGCAAAAAGGACCCATCAAATTTCAAGCTAAGATTTTGAGAATATGTTATTTGATAGGTAATGAAGAATCCTATCAGTGTGAAACTTTTAGAGTAATTAGTCTTTAGTTATTCAGACCACAAAACAACACTTGGCCAAAACTGGTTCTTATAGTATTTGTTCACAAACATAACAGCTTAAATGCCTTATAAAGTTATTTCCTTTTAAAATATAACATTCTTTATATAAATGTACTAAATTTTAAAAGAATCCACCAAAAATTAAATTTTTTACTCCCTTGAAACGTTTGACTCTTTTCCCAGAAGCTTGAGCATTTGAAGTCCCCTAGCCTTAAAATTGATTTATTAAGATGAATGCCAATAGTATCGAGGCTTATATCCAAGAATCACTAACTTAGAAAATTGAACATAAACATTTCCACGCAAGTGAGGTTCGTGATTGCTGCACACTTTGAACTGAACAACTTTGCCAAACTTCTTAAATTCAGGTAAGACATCCCAGTAAAAGTTCTCAAAATCTTGATATCTCTCCTTGTCTTCATATTCCAAAACATCATCATTATCAAAGTCGTTTCTTCCAGTCTGACCTATACTAAAATGAGTATACATTCCTTTGATCATAATAGTATTGCTAACAGAAGGATATATATGTCCCCTCGAGCACCTGGAAATAGAAAAAAACAGACCTAATTATGTGATTTGTGACACAAATTATGACTCCAAAAATACACCAATAAAATACATGATGGTCCTAAAGCAACTTTCCCTGTATACAAGACCCCAGCAACTGTAAATTTCAATGAAAAGGAATATAATTTGAGGTTTAGCGGTTTCAAGGTAGGTACTCAAGTATTGTGTAAATAACAAGAATCAACCTCTTGCTGCTAAGGATAGATAGCAAATTTCGAATTTTTGAAAATTGAATAGCAACGTGTCGGTTTTTTTTCCGCCATGTTATCAATACAGGGGGAACAAAAGATGGCATTAAAATTGAACCTTCAGCTCTAAAAACAACTGTGCAAGACCATTGTAAAATACGAGTGTGAATGACAAAAGAGGAAAGAAAGGCAGCAAGAAACCACATTTTTCTTTTATTACAATGATGGCTGCCAATTAGTATTTCGCAATAGGTGCTATAGTGATTTATGCAAATTACATGCATTATCACTGCTGCTTGCTTCCTTTATTTCCACTTTTGCCGTTTACTCATCTTCTTTGACAATGCTCAGTCATTTTAAGAGCTAAAGGTGCAATTTCAATGCCATTTTTGTTTTTTCACTGAGCTGATCACATTGTGATAAGAAAAGTGAGAGTTCCCAATCGAAATTTTTGAAATTTATTAACTGTATCTGTAACCATGAGGGGTCAATTCTTGTTATTTACATAACCTTACATACCCATACCTTTAAATTTCTGATATCTCAATTTTCAATCTGATTCGTCAATAATCGAGATCGCTAAGGGTCTGAATATAGCGGAAGTTGCTTCGTAGTTATGACCACCCTCAATTACTCCACTGCATAATTTAGCAAAGATTACAAAGAACACCATTACCTTTCACCAAATCTACAACAACCAGTCTTAGCAAAAAACTGGCATTGCTCTCTTTCTGTACCAGCAGTGTAATGCTGTGGTGCAATGGGATTATGCCATGGTCCATCCTGTGTTATTGAGAAATAATGACATATAGACATTGAAATTGTTTAAAATAATTGAAAAAAAAAACACAGAAATACAACCTCATAAAGGTTAACTGAAAAATTCAGACCATTGTACAAAAACTTAAATTTAGTGTTCTTTTGAGATTTTGCAGTCAAACTATTAATTTATAACTAAGAAACAGCCAGCATTTTAGTTATTATTGATTCACTAAATTTGTTATTATTAGTAATGTGTTTTATGATAAAGGATACTTTTTAATATTAATTGTATACATTAAAACAAGGTAAACATATACACAATACATAGTAAATGTAATAAGAATGCAAATAAATTGTGCTTTTTACATATTAAACTTAGTAATCTGAATTTATAAATTAAAACTAATGAAAACTATTAGTTAAGTTTAACAAAGGAAGAGCATTAATTGGAAAGCCTGACCTCATTTTCTCTACATATTGCACATATTCAAATTTAGTTCTCTCTCTCTACATTTTTTTTAATTCATTCATTCTATTTTCATTTTTTTTTTCATATATTCATAAGATGGTTGGAAATATTTTAACCAGTTACTTTGCAACTAACAATTTTCAACAAATTAAAACATGCTCATGCTGTTAAACTTTTGTAACAGATTGGAAAATGATTTATGTATATTTTGCTAATTATATATAGGTTTTATTTAATACATCTATTTTATTTATTTTATAGAAGAAAAAAAATTTAAAACTGTAATTTAAATTTTTAACCTTGATTTAAGAGTTTAATACCAAGTTTGTTTCAAAAACATTTTTTTGTCATGAGTAATATCCATATCTATCACTGACTGAAATATCCTTGAATGCAAACAGTACTATTTGAAAATTGCTTTATATTTCAATTATATTTTTAACTAACAGCTGTAAAACAACACTGATCAATATGATAAGAGAAATTTGGTGTGATCATATTTATTGCTATACAATAAATACAATTATAACATCTTAATTATAACAAGTTCAATTAATAACATCTTTGATTTAAATAACTTCAGAAAGCACTTTGTCTTTTTTTACCAGTTTTTGCCAATTTCAGCAAAATTTTCCTGTATTAGATAAATTCATTTTTCCCCTTCAGAAAATTTAGTTTTAATGATAAGTATGACGAGGGGAAGCTAGAGGTCAAACATAAATCTTCAGTTCACAAAACTTAAAGCTATCATTAAACTTCTAATAATTAAAATAATCATGTAAATAATACAAACAATCCCTACACTTTATTTAATCAATTATTAAAAATACTAAATAAGCAATAAATGTGCATTTTCATACCTCGGGTAGATTTGAGAGGATTTCCTTCAATGCTCCCTAGATGTACGAGTTATATTATTCAACAACTGAAAGATTCTGAATGCACAGTTAAGAAATACAAATCAAATATATAACACATTTGATGTAGCCCATTAATGCAGTGAATTTGGAAACCATTAATTCCATTATAAAAATAACACTGAAACATCTAAATTAAAATTCAGCTACAAAGCCCATTTCGTAATTTTAACATGTTTCATACCATATTTTTTCAATCATGAAAAAAAAGCCCAATGAAAAAGTTAAATTAAAAACTTGTTTTAAAAAAACATAAATGGGATCATCCAATTTCAAACAGCAAAGATAAAGAATAAATTTTGAATGCTAAATTTAGGATATCCTTTTTTAAACCAATTTTTAAAAAATTATGAATTATCAAAAACTATTTTAACAATTTACCTAGAAAATATATCTAACAATAAGCAGGTCCAATTTTCAGTCCTATTTAAGCAAAACAATTAAAAAATTTATTATTCCTGATTTTTCAGAGGGATTTGTAAAAAATCTAAGACAAGCATCAGAGTAAGCTAATTGTTTTTCTAAGCTTGAAGGTCATAAAAACAATTTTCTTCAAAAACTGTAGTTTAAATGGGATTGTAATGAAGACAGCAATTTGTTTCAATTATTTTTCTCTATTCTTTCTTTTTAATTTCCTAAGATCATCAATTCGGAAAATCAGTTCTATAAATTAACCATACATAGTTTTAATTGTATAACAAATAAAAACAAGAATCATGAATCACTGTTAAAAGATACATCTTGATAAACGTCCATCAAAAGATTCAAGAATCAGCAATGTGCATTTGAAGACAGTAATTGTGTTAAGGATAACAGATAAGTGAAGATAGTGATCAATATAGAATAAAAACATGTACAGTAAATTTCAATGGTTTATAATACGTAACATTAAAAATAGCAAAGCAAGGAAAAGAAAGTAACTATGATTCCAAACTTTTTGTAACTTACAATAGTTATAGAACACTTATTTGTGGGCAATTAACTGGGACTCTCCTTAAAAGCGTAATAAAATATTCAATACTGACTTGTATTCAAAATATTTTTTATCCTCATTGAATGTATAATTCTTATTTAATCATAAACAATGCAAAATGGATAAAATTTTTAAGTAATTCAGCAAGTACAAGATTAAAATAGTATAACTATTATGGCCCTCACACTAATTCTAACTCAACAAATTTAATGAAAGTCAAATTTGTGGAATTTTTTTTTCCATTTTATAAGGAGTAAGTTTAAAATAAGCATCTAAAAAAATTTGAAACACAAAAAGGTAATACATTGATCAAATAGCTCGGAATAGCATATATTAAATTTACCTCAAAATGGCAATTTTTTAAATAAATTATAAAATATTCATACTTGTCTTGTTATACACTAAAATCGTGTGTTTCTATTTCATTTTAATCAATTATTACAATTTTATAAAAACATAAACATACCCTACCCCGAATTGCATTCAAAAATCTTCAAAGTTTCATTAAAAAGGAAATAGATTTAGGTATAAACAAAATATATTAAATTAATTCAATACAATAGAGTAAAGTCAAGATGAGAAGAGTTAATGCAGAAGTTAATATCTAAAGCTTAAAACAAATCTATCAAAGTTCTATAGCAACAAAAATAAAGAAATGGATATTGCTCAATTGTAATAACCTCCTTTTGGGATTTTATTTTCTGCGTCTCTTCATCTACTTGGACGTCAATAATTTTTTGCTGCTCAAATTCAGCTACTATTCTTTTCTGAAAGAAATTTTGACGAGCACAGAAAACAGTGTGAATAAATATGTGACTTTTAAATAATTCAATTTCAAACATGGTAGAATATGTTACACTGATCATTTAATAAGAAATCATTTAATAAATTAATAATTGTTATGAAAAAACTCAATCATTAAACTTTTTTTAAAAACAAATCTAATACAATCTTTTCTAGTTTTAAGCTAAACTACACAGAAAATCAATGCATAAGAAAAGAAATCACAAAACTAATATAGTATTGCAAGGGTAATCTGATATTTAAGTAGCAACCATTTAGAAATAGGTGTAGGTAACACTACAATGAAACCCATAAAACTAGGCCTAAGGCCAAACAAAAGAATGATATGTTTCCTGAAACTCGACTGACCCTAAAATTACAATACAAAAATTCCGACTCTAAAACTTCTTTTAGCCTTTATTAAAAATGTAATTTATAAAAAAAAATACATTCTTTGAAATGATTAATTGATTACGAAGTCACAATGATCATAATCGAACATGATATTGACCTGCAAGAATAAATATACCCAGGTATTTTAAATCAATGATCACACCTCTGTTCAATTTTAAATCTAACATTAATGCTCAGGTAATAGGTATTTCCTTTTCGTATTTGCTAAAAATATTTAGTAAAAAAAAAAACCTTTTCCTACCTACAGACCCTAATATTTTTGCTCATGTTAAAGGAAACAAACCTTTTTTTTTTTTGGCCTAATGAATATTTGGCTTAACCCTCCAAGTGGTTTAACAAGATATTTTGTCCTATACAATCTGGCCAATTTTGCTAAATATGGCATACCTCCTTGAGATGAAAACTCCTCAATTTTGCTAAGGATGAACCTACAGAGATAAACTGCAGGTTTCACGGAAAGGCTTGTCCTTTCAACCCCATTTTGAAAAAGATCACAAAAATGTGACTGCTAATGAGTTTTGAAAGTGCTCAGTTCTGTATGCCCTTTCCCTGACCCATTAGTTGGTTTTCTTTTGATTGAGCAGGCATGGAAGTTGTTTTGAAAGGCATTTAGAAACAGCTTTGCTGAGCCTTTTCATGCTTCTGAGCATTTTTGCAAAACCTCTAAACAAGGCACACAAAGAGTGCTGTATCTCTCAGATTTCCAAAAACTGTCCGACAGATCAAGACCTTTCAGAGGATTGAATGTTCAAGTAACTTTCTTGAAATAAGAATGAACAATTGTAAATTCGCGCAACAAAACATCAAATATTCCCAAGAGTAAAAAGTCTGCTTTCCACTAAAAGTCTGAGGGGAGAATTCATGATGGATCTTCCAAGACATAGGGAAGAGACAGAAAGAGTTTGTGATTTATTGTAATCTGTGTTTCGTAACTCCAAGGACAAATGTATATCCATGCAGGAAAAAAAAATCATCCTTTGTACAGATCTGGTCAGTTTGGAACAGGCTTTTGTATGAGATGCCGATCAGTACAGGACAGTATGTAACGGTACACAAATGTAACGGTTGTTGGTTGGAATTAATGGCACAAGAACCACATTTGGCCAAGCTGCACAAAATAATGTCCAGTGTCCATATGAACAAGGAAAGATTTACTGACACTGAAGAGTAATTGAGCCTGTGCCACCTACAACTTGCCTGTTGCAACGGCAGTAGTCGAACCCACTGAGATACAGCAACCTTCACAAATAGTGTATTAATAAAGTGCATCAAAATATTTGACGAAAATGTTTAAACAAGATTGAAATGTTATCCCAAAAAATGTAATACAATGAAAAAACAAATGTAATTAGTTAAAACTTTTCAAATTTAAGTACACAAAATTTTCTTGGAGGACAAATAATCCAAATTACACAATTTCAAAATAGAATATGCATTTTGAGAAAAATCTGGTATGTATGCAGTGTATGTGTAAACATGTATCCAAGAGTTATTTAAATTGTTTGTGACATCAGTATACGTTGAAAAATTTGGTTAAAAAAACTAATATGAAATTCATAATGTGATAAAGCACTAAAAATAAAGATGACTACATCAACAATTGAATATGTAGAACACACTAAAGCTTTGTTGGGATTTATGGCACAAGTTTCATTCTAGGCAACGATACACCAAACAATGTCAAATAAATGAACATACACAGAAGAAAGAAATACACACATGGAGGAATTAAACCTGTACTGCCTACAACTTGCAGGTTGTAGAACAGTAAGCAAACCCACCTGAGCTTTATTGACTCCCACACAAGCTAGAAAGGAACACAGTACAACGTTCCAAATCCAGAAATGTCCAAAATCTGGACATTTTACTAAATTTAGTTTTTTAGTTTTTCTCACTTTTTTTACATCTTTCCGACAATTTTTAAAGAACAAGGGGTTAAGACTGGACCTAACTGATGAAATAATGCAAAATAACAGACATGTTAAGAGTAAATACCACACAGAAAAATCAGATTTGCAAGTAAAATTTCTTGCATTGTATTAAAAAGGGATTTTATTTGTTTTTTAATTATTACTATTTATATATATCTGCTATATTACTATTATCAACGCACAATTCACATGGGGGGGGGGTTAGATTAAGGCTTTTTGGACAAAAAAAAATGCATGTAATCCGAAATCCGGATTGGCGGAGGATTTTGGACTTTGTACTGCATAAGATAATGGTCAAACTAAATTTAGCCGATTTTTTTGAATGCATATAAATTTAAGATATTTATTTCCCATTTTATTGAAATATCACTTACTCTTTCCTCTTCCATTTTTATTTTATCTAATTCATGTTGTTCTTGCTTCTTCTTGAATTCTAATTGTGCTTGCTCTTCTCTCAAAAGCCAAAGTTTGTTTTTACGCATTCTGTTGAAAAGGCAGAGATTTATTATTATCTGTCCACCAAAAGAGCTCTTGCCACTAAGTCTGAGCATGTTGGTTACCATGGCAATGGGTCCTTCTCCTATTATCTGTAGGGAATACTTGACCTTTATGCTGCAGCATATAGAGAATTGTTAACAGAAAAATTTCGTTTACACCAGCGATATGGTATTGATCTGTGTACTGTGGATGTTATCCTGCTTTTAAGTGACTGCTGGCATTGATCACCATTTATGAGCTGTCAACGACTGACCTTCTAGAGGACACCTCCTTTTGATCGATACCCTACTCTGTCGACCATGCGGTGTGAACACTTTGAAGGAAAGGCAGATGGTGGCATCTTTCTAGTGCCAAACAATATGCCACACAATACTATGAAAGGAAAGCGTCGGTCGTAAATGCCACTCAAGGCTCTATCGCTCAAGTTAGGTAATTTGGTAAGGGGGTTGGACATGCAGGCGAAAGAGCCATCCCTGGAGACAATTTTTAAAATCTAAGCGCCACAGCATAAAGGTTAAAGAAATGCATTAAGTTTCCCACATTGCTGTACTTAATGACAAATTGGTGATATGTGTATTGATTGTTACTTGTAATTGATAAGATCCATCCTAGTTAACTACCCTCTTTCAGTCAACATTCACCAGGAACTAAATAAACTTCAGGCATCCACCTGAGTCATCCCTACTTAAAATGAATGAACCATGTATTTCCCTATAGCAACCTCCACCACCCAGACTTTATGGCAGGAGCAGTACTCATGGTAGACATACAGCACATAGAAAAAACAGTTTAGTGAATAAAAAATAAACAAATTATAAAGTATAAATAAATTCAAATATTTTTGAAAAAGTGAACATAGCTAACTGCAGGAAAGGGCTAATTTTGTAATTATAGATGAGTGAAATATCATGAATGAATAATAAATTGGAATAAAATATATTGGGTGAATATCAATACAACAAATGCAAGTAACATATAGGTATAGAAACCTTTCTCTTTCTTCAAACTGTTCATACAGCTCGGCATTTCGTCGTTTTTCTTCTTCCCATTCATGAAAATTAGGGCAGCTTTCTCTGCGTTGCTGTTCTAAAATATTTGATTTTAACTATAAATTGAAATATTTAATCCCATAAAATAAATTAAGAAATGGAACTTAGAAAAAGCAATTAAATATATTTAAGAAAAACAATAATATTACCTAATAGTTCTAGCTGCTCTCTTTCTTTGGCTAATTGCTGTCTCTTTTTCTTGCGTCTGAACTTCTTCAACATAGCTCGAAACTGCTTGTGGCTAAAATAGCAAAATATATAAGTTTAAAATATAAAATAAATATATAAGTCTATGTTTATAACTATACAAATATAAAAGTTTACTTGAATCAGAAAATAAAATGAAAGAACTTAAAATCCTACACAAATCAGAAAATAATGAAAAATAAAGAAGCTCTAAAAATCGTTTGCATTTACAAATAGTCAGTATCGGTTATATGGTCAGCTCAGCGGTCTAGAAAAATCAGACCATATAAGCAGGGTGACCATATATGCAAAACAAAACTACATATATTAAATTATGGCAGGATTATATTTACCTATCAGAATAAAGTGCTCATAAACAAATAATTAAACTTTTAAGAACATTTTAAAAACTAATTTGTGAATTAAAAGTACATTAGAAATATGCAATATTTTTTTAATGAAATTTATTAGCTTACTTTACCAATCTAAGTACAGTATGCATACGTACGTACATCCATATTCAATGTACTTATCACTGCAATTATAAAAGGAAGTGTTTGTTTTTCTGTTTTCCGTTATCACAGTTCTGACGAATCTACACTTACAATAATGGGATTTGGCACACAAGTAGGTCAATTTTTTTGCAATTTTTGGGTCGCTGCGAATTTTAAAATTCAATCTAGAACATTTTAAAATGAATTTAATTCTTATTGTTTTCTTTGGAATGGCAACAGCATAAAAGATCGCAGATTCCAAATTTATTTTTTTCATTTCAATTTCTATTTTGCGCAGAGGAACAATTTGTCAGCAGACTAAAAAAAATTTGTAACATAAACTTTCTTATTCGTCACATATGCTCCAAATAAAACAGAAGTTTCATTTGCTCTTTTCGTCTCAATTTCAACGTAACTTCAACCAATAAACACACAGATGTCCACCTGTTGTGCTTGGGGAGGAAGAGAATCGAGGGGAGTAACGCCAACGATGATTCAACGCAAAAGAGAAATGGGGGAAGTGGAGGGAAGTAAAGGCCTAAATTCCCGTCCTATGTGTTAGGGGGTCGCAAAGACTTTTTTTCTTCTGGTCATTCCCTGTGTTGCTCCCCGCCTCAAAAAATGTTACCTCATGAAAAAATTTTTTTAAAAACGACTTTATAACCGACAACCAGGAAAATAAAATATGACTATATAAGCGGTGCACTTTAACACATGTTCCCTAGTAAGTTAGACAAGACTTTAGAAAACTGACCATATAAGCGGGGTGACCATATAACCGGTACTGATTGTATTACCTATCGACATTAAAATGTGTTGTTGGACATAAGAAATACACAATTAATAAAAACACTGTCAGAAATCAGATAAATAAATTTTTAAATTATTCTTTGCAGATCCTTTTCTGATTGATCAAACATTTAAAGAATTAAACAATGTCAGCAATCAGTTTATAACCTGTTTTAGTGGAAAATGCACACTAAAACAAGAACCATCCATACTGCAATTAATGATGCATTTTGCACACAAGATTGCTCTTTTCAAGAAGACTGAATACTTATTTGTTTCAAAAATGCGAACAATATATCACAATACATTAACATGTTTCATTGTAATAACAGAAAAGCAAAATTCTATTGACTGATTTCAAAAAAATGAAAACACACCTACAGTACTTTGTAACTTAATAAATCCTAACTAATACTAGAATTAAAATCATGTTCGAGGCTTTTCACAAACTGAGAGCAAAAAAGTTGGAATGTCTTGAGATTTTCAAAAAATAAACAAAATATTTCATAACCATGTACACATTGAAAAATTTTCACAAAAGGAGCAAAATATTTAAAAATATATTTCACCTTAGTTTGCATATTTTTGCAACAATGGACGTCATATTTATTGGTCAATATTTATTTTATAGAACATATATATACAAAAATATTTATATAAACAGTTCGAACAAGATATTTAAAATTCTTTCTTTCGCAGATTCCTTATGAAATACCAGTACTTTCGCACAGAAAGAGAAATTTTCTTGGAGTTTCAACTTCTGAACCCAGATAACTATTCTGCCATAAACATCGTCTAATTATACATCAATTTAATTATAATGCGTAATTCTTGGTTCAGAAAATAAACAAGATTAAAATTCAATCTCCAATTCCGTTCAGTTCACAAAACTGACGCTATCGTTGCCACATAACGGATTTCCTGTAAAGAAAAGGCAGGTAGATAACGACTAGATTATGTAACAACCATTAGCGACAGTCCGGGATCAAACCCTAAGGGAAAGATCTGAGCACGCTGCACAACACAACGTATTTTGGAATTACGATCAGATAACAAGGTTAACTATTGTTTATCTTGACATTATTCTTGTATGTTTAGGCTAGTATTTGTTCATAATTTAGTTTCAATCTGTTAATTCTATTTTTTCATCTGAAAATGCGATAGATTTTTTAACAAATGTGTACTGATGGTGTTGATCCCACTTCTGGAAGCATGTCAGAAGTGGGTAATGGTAATGGTAATGGTAATTTTAGTTAACGTCGTACTAGAGCAACACAACGGGCTATTGACGATGGTACGGGATCAGTCCCTCAAGGGAAAGATTCGAGGACAACACCTCGTAATTTTGAACCACGGTCAGATGACGAAGCAACACCTGAGCTGGCACCCCACTCTCCAAACTTCCACGCCAACCCAACGTGAGGACTTTCGGCCACGACAGATTTAAGGTGCACCAGCCGCCTCTACTCCATACGCTTACAAACATCCATACTCGGACCCGGATTCGAACCAGGAACCTTCCGATCTAGAGGCTAACACTTTAACCACAATATGGTCAGTCGGCAAAAAGAAGCATGTCAGAAGTGGGATCTTCCACTTCTGACGCCGACCAACCGGTAAATCTGCCGTGGCCGAAAGTCCTCACGTTGGGTTGGCGTGGAAGTTTGGAGAGTGGGGTGCCAGCTCAGGTGTTGCTTCGTCATCTGACCGTGGTTCAAAATTACGAGGTGTTGTCCTCGGATCTTTCCCCTAAGGGACTGATCCCGGACCGTCGTCAATAGCCCGTTGTGTTGCTCTAGTACGACGTTAACTAAAATTACCATTACCTGACTATTTTTGATATTACAAGTTTTTTGACTTGTATAAATGAATGAAACTTAAAACAAAAATTAAATTTAAGGGGGTTAAAATTTTGTGTCATGCATTAAAAAGGTGAAATAAAAATGTTCAGTATCTTTTCTGGTTCGGTAAGGAAAGGATTAATCACACAAAACAAAAACTACATGTGTTGATTGTTGAATATCGTTTGGAGAAAGTAAGTAAAACAAACCATTTCCTCTTTCAAACATGAGGCGCCACGGTTCCTCCGATCGGGCGATTGCCTGCTGTTGTGTAATAACTCAGAACTTTAATGCGCAGTATGCGATATGTATTACGATGGAATTGACGCTCGTATTTTTGTCTCCAGCTGAATTGTATATAGATTAATGCTTGATGAGAATAAATTCTTATATTCGAACCTAGAGTTACCGGTGTGTTGCTCACCCAAAAACATGTGTTGAACAGTTGGTTGAAAGAAAGTTTTATCTTAAGGAACTATCCAAAAACAATAGGATATTTTAAATCTATTTTTTATTTAATGTTATAAAATTAATGCGTAAACTTGTATCACACAGCATGGAAAGAATTTAAAGAAAAAAACTGAAGTGCCTGAGAGAAACAACACATTAGATCCTATTTTATTTAACACTGAAGTTATAAGGTTAACTTTTTTCTTTTTCTTGTTAATATTCACGAAAACAGTTTCAATAAGTTGTGAGCATAAAAATTTCGGGACATAAACACTATCGCCTAAAGAAAGAGTGAGGAGGAAATGTGGGTAAAAGATGGAAAAAACATATTCGCCCAGCAACCTCCTTGGAGACGATTCTGGTAGAAAAATGGCTACTGCGCATTTGCATTGGGCCAAATTTGGACCCTTGTCGCCACTCTTATTATATAGGCACTAATACAGTCAGTGGAAAAAAATAGTTGAGTACCGTAACCCCCATCAAAAAATGATCCTAAATTGAAAACTACCAATTCCGTATTTAACGTATATTCCAAGATTGTGAAGGAACGTATACCGGCTCCCCGTTCCTGATTACACGAATGACCCATATTCTCGTCACTTGAAACCTATATTCTCGTCACCTATTCGAGATTCGTGCGGATCCAAGATTGTTTTACTCAAGCGACTGATTACTCCGGATGTACTATTCGTGTCGAAGTTATAAAAAAAAAATATGTCATGTAGGTCATTCCGTTCTGTCATGATGGAGTATAGTATTCAACTGGAACAACTCATCTGAATAATAGAACAAATTTAAAAAGCAACTATTAAAAAATATCAGGTCAGAATGATTGGTTTAGCATACAGGGTAAGTTTAAGGTTTATACAGGGTAAGTTTAATGATTCAACGGGATCACATTTCCTGTGAAATGAAACACATATCATAAATAAAAACATATTTATTATTATCCATTTTGAAAACGTGTGTGATACAACCAGAAAAAGCTTCACCCACCAATTTGTTGGGTGAAGCTGTTTTTATAATAATTCGGGTGTGAAATGAAACCAAACACGTATCATAAAGAAATTTATTATTATCCACTTTGAAAACTTGTGTGATACAACATCTCCAGGCTATCCAAATATAGATACAATCGTCATGAAAGCCCCAATCCATAAAAGTAGCCATTACAGATTGAACGTGTATCGGCCCCCATGTCAACCGATGGGTAATTTTGAATTAACGTCGTACTAGAGCAACACAACAGGCTATTGATGACGGCCAATTCGCCTAAGCGAAAGATCCAAGGACTACTCCACGTAATTTTGAGTAACGGTCAGATGACGCCCCACTGTGAGGACCACAGATTTAAGGTGCACCAGCCGCCTCTACACCATACGCTCACAAACATCCATGCTGATTCGAACTCACCAGACCAGCGTCAAGCGATGGGATCCTGTCCTGGAAATACGGTACAGGTATAATCATTTCCTGAAAGCCACTCTCAAAGAAAACCCTATCTATAAAAGTAGCTATCGGGATTAGAAATCCACGTTTTATTTATCCTGTCATGTTTCCCAAACCTATTCTCACGTTAAATCTGTTGGATTTCATGTTCTGGTGGATTTCATGTTTCTGGTGTATCTGTTGGATTTCGTGTTTCTTGTGCACGTTTGACAAGATATAATTCCCTGGTTCAAAATTATATCTGTATCCCCATAAACTTGTATTGTGTAAGTTGTATACACGTATGCAACGACAATTGATGTGGATATTATGTGTGAACACGTGTGGCATGAAAAAGGATTGTTGTATCCTTTCACAAACCTATTCTCAAGTTAAATGTATTGGATTTCAGTTTTCTGGTGCACGTGGGACAGGATACAATTCCCTGGATATGAATATTTCTGTGAACATGTATTGTATACTATGTGTGAACCCGTGTGGCATGAAAAGGATTTCAACTCAATGTCTATATATTTACAATGACATGTCCGAGTCCATTAAAATGTTTTTGGCATAATATATTTTGTGATCTATTCACGAGTTCTCCCAAACAATGAAGAGCTGTTATATTTCTCTCGATATCTTTCTGCTTGGAAACACAATCCAAATTCTTAACTCGAGCGAGATGGAACGTATACCGGCCCCCATTCCTGATCACACGAATGACTCGTCACTTGAAACCTATATTCTCGTCATCTATTCGAGATTCGTGCATAGCTTTGATCCAAGGACCAATAAATGGAACAGACCACTATATGCAAAAATTCCTGATAAAGAAATTCGAAACAACATTCGCACAAAATTGCATCAGATGTTGATTGAAAAGGACAAAAATCGTTTTGAAAGTTATCTGGAAGATTTTTTAATCTTTCGTAATAAAGCTCCAAATTTCGTCAACTATTTTGAAGTTGAGTATTGCTCTAGAATTCTACTGTGCGCAGCATCTAACCGTAATTTCCCCCGTGGTTCAACTGACACAAATAATTACTGTGAAACTTTTTACAATCAGTTAAAAACTACTTCTTTTGCTAGGAAATTTAATAGACGTATAGATGAATTAATTAGAAAATTATTTGAAATTGAAAGAAATTTTCATTTAACCATGAGTACAAAAGGCTAACTTTAATTCCTCCAAAATCTAATTTTACTTTAGCTGTTAAATCTAGGCATGATAGGGGTTTTAAAATACCAGATGCAGATGTCATTCTTTTAAATAATATTTCTTGGTCCGTTTATTCTCCAAGTGTAAAAAATCAACTTTATATTGTTAAACGTGTTGAAAAACATTGCAATTAACCAGATTTTTGTTATTTTAAATGCTTAGAGATGTGTTGTACGTCATTATGCAGTCATCTATATAGCTGTAATTGTGTTTAGATTATAATAATTTATGTAAGCATATTCATAAAGTGCATTCAATGATAGGAAGTGAAGAAAATTGTATTGATTATAGTTATAAAAGGGAATTCATATCTCCCTCATAATTGTTTTTTGTAGTGGTAACCTTAGTGTCACCATTCGTAATTTAATACCTTTGTCATACAGCAAGAGTGCGATTTTTGTGAAATGCATTACATGAATGGATATGCGTGTGTTGAAATTTGTGTCCAAAGTAAGCTGTAGAAATTATAAAGATGGCGAAAAGTGTTAAAATATTATTTTATTCTACGAAAAACGTAAGTCATTATATAATTCGATCATCTCTTCAATTTCAATCTAGAGTAAACCAATTCAAACCGAATAAGGTCGTGTATTTTGCTAGTTATATACATATTTTCAAAAATTTTCTCAACAGAATAGAGGGGGGGGGGCATGGTTATGCCTATGGTCACTGGGTGCTGTTATTTGTTGATACTGAAAACCATGTAGTTGAATTTTATGATCCTTTTAACATTGTTCAGACTTAATTAGTAAATGAAGTAAAATATTCAATTAATTCTTTAATTCATCTTTAACATGGACATTTTCTATCCCACTCCCATATAAATCAAAATGATGATGAATGACAACTCTACATCATGGTGTGGCTACCGAATACATATATTTTTTCAATTTGTTTTTAAAAGAACCTTGCTGTGTGTGTGTGTTTTCAACATTCCAGCGGCAGTGAAGAAAAGATCAAAACAGGAGAGTGACTCAGTTTGACAGCCTACCATCCACTGAACAACTTCACTGAGAGTACTATGCCATTACAAATCTAAGAAAATCGAAAATGTTCCATTAATTGAGTAGCCCAAACGCAAAACCCGTTAAATCCATATTTTTTCGAAATCGACATTTTGGTATGTCTGGATACTCTAACATATGAAGAGGCTTTATTTTCCGCCGGATTTCAAGTGCGAAAACTTGTTTTAAGTGGTTTAAAAACTAAAAGGAAAAATGAGTCAGTTTCCAAAACTCGTTAAATCCTTGTCAGTTGTAGAAGCGAAACCCGTTAATTTGGTACTGCATGTTTATATCAGCAAAAGCCGTTATAACACTCTGTGGTGTCGTCTCCCAAAAATGGTAGCATCAGAAAATCGTGTATGAGGAGAAAACAACCAACAGCTAAGAAAATCTTGTTCTTATTAGTTAGAATTATTTACAATTTACAAAGAATCAATGTTCATATATCGAGATGTGCATCTCACGGGTCAGCGCGAGGAAAACTCAACCTCGCTTCTCGCTCTCTCCCCGTCGACTTCGGCCTCCCCCACAGTCTCCAAGTTCCCCCAACGGCAAAGGTCAAAGGCCAGTCGGCGATCCGTCGGAAAGAACACCTGCAGAAGCGGCTTCTGTTTCAGACTCCTTTTTGTCGCTCGTAAGACTCGTGAAGCAAAAACAACAGTTGGGTTGCAGCTGGCTCCAGTATTTCACGATCTCACAACCCTTCCCCCCTGAAGTATTTTCATATGATTTCATATCAAAATGCAGGCCCCTCATTCCAGTAATACTAACTCCGAGAGGTCCAAGGATAATCCATACACTATATTTACACAAAATACAAGATATGTCTTATTGTCATTGTCGATTTCAAGGTTCAGACTCGCGAACGCGTACTCAGTGTTAAAATATGTTCATCCTAGATTTAATTTCTTTCTCTTTTCACACTCAGAGAAAAACATACACAATATTAAATTTTTCAAAGTACACAATTCGAACATCAATCCTATACAAAAGTAATCATTCAATAACAATAAACTACCCAATCTAATGCCATTAATTAAATTTCACATACAATGACACTTAAAACACATGATACCATAAACTCTACACATATAAGCATAATTACGTCACTAAAAATATACTACACAAATAAAACATTACAACACTCAACTCAAATTAAGCAGATGCATGGCTAACAAATTATCGTTAATCCATTCTGCTGAGTCCGTCAGCATTCCCATGCATTTTTCCCGGTCTGTGTTCTACCGTAAAATTATATTGTTGTAAACATAATGCCCACCTAGTTAGTCGAGCGTTGGTTCCAATCATTTTCTTTAGAAATGTGAGCGGGTTATGATCAGTTTGAATTAAAAAATGTTGACCGTCCAAATAATGATTTAATTTTTTAAGGCCGTACACAATGGCGGCCAACTCCCTCTCGATAGTGCTATAGTTTTGTTCAGCCCGCGAAAATTTCTTACTAATATATAAAATGGGATGCTCCTCCCCTTCCTGTATCTGTGACAGAACAATTCCCGCACCATATAAACTAGCATCTGTTTGCACTATAAATTCCTTCGTGTAATCTGGGGCGTATAAAACGGGACTTTGAATTAATTTGGCTTTTAGATCTTGGAAAGCTCGCTCACAATCCTCACTCCAGATTATTCTTTCCCTTTTAATTTTCCCCTTTAACACGTTAGTAAGGGGGACTGCTATAATCGAGTACTCTCGAATGTATCGTGAATAATAGCCTGTCATCCCCAAAAAGGAACGAATTTGTGTCTTGGTCGTGGGCGTAGGGAAATCCTGTATCGCTTTAATTTTGACCTCACTAGGGGACCTTTTCCCTGAACCCACTTCGTGTCCCAGAAATTTTACACTATCCTGAGCGAACTTACACTTTGACGGTTTCACCGTCAAACCGGCCTCTCCTAGGCGTTTCGACACTTCATCTATGTCCCTCATGTGTTTCTCCCAATTAGATGAGAACACGGCAATGTCATCGATGTATGGAAGAGCGAACGATTCTGAGCCCCCCAAAACCCTGAGCAGCCCAAACATCATAACCTTTGGCAAGAATACCCCGAAAGGCGTCACAAAAGCGGCGTACCTCCGGGCCCTCTCAGTCAGTGGTATCTGGAAATATCCCTTGGTTAAGTCCATTACCGTAATGAAAGTGGCTGAACTCACTCTTTCCACAACTTCCTCTATGTTGGGGAGAGGAAAATACTCCACGCGAGTTTTGGCGTTTAATCTGCGATAGTCCACGCAAGGACGGGGAGCTTTTCCTGGACTCTCCACCAATATCATGGGAGACGTAAAATCTGACTGTCCCACCTCGATTACCCCGAGATCTAACAATCTCCTAATCTCTTCTTTCAAAATCTCCGTCTGCCTCGGCGACATTCTATAAGGCTTTGCCCTAACTGGAGACTCGTCCGCTAATTCGATATCCATTTCAACCAAATGTGTAATTCCCGGGTCCGATGAGAAAACATGCCCATGCTTTTCTATCACTTCCCTAAATTTGTCAATTTGCATCTCAGTCGCACGTTTCTCCAGATTGCTGTCTTTCACAGTTTCCCAGAAATGTATTTGCGTAGGGTTTGATAGGGGGTAGGGAATTTCAGCCTCCTCTTCAACCTCTTCCGAATCCTGAATTAACACTAAGTTTACGAATTCTGGACGCTTGTGATAAGGTTTCATTAGGTTCACGTGATATATAGTTGCTTTATTTCGCCTCTCGGGCAGATCAATAGTGTAATTAGTGTCTGAAATCACTCCCGAAACAATTCCTGGACCAATCCAATTTACGGCCATCTTATGGGGCTTGGATGTTGACAGGACCAAAACTGGGTCTCCCACCTTAAACTTTCTAGACACCGCATTTCGATCGTACCATAGTTTCCTTTTCTCCTGACACTGCGTCATACGTTTAACGGCTAATTCTTGACACTTTTTTAATCTGTCATTTAAATTCAATACGTAATCCACTACATTTTGATCGGCGCTCTCCTGTCCTAACCAATTCTCATACACTAACGTATGTGGCATGCGCAAATTCTTTCCATGAATTAACTCAGCTGGACTAAACCCAGTACTTTGATGAGTAACTGTCCTGAGTGCGAATAACGCCATAGGCAAAATCTCCTCCCAGTCACGACCCATTTCCAAACATAACGCTTTTATAACCTTTTTTAAGGTAGAGTGCAACCTCTCAACACTATTCGACTCCGGGTGGCAAACCGAACTGTGCGACACCTTGATACTGAATTTTCTGAAAAATTCTGTCGTCAGCTCGCTGGTAAATGATCGGCCCAGGTCGCACTGCACCTCTTTTGGGTAACCTGTCCTCGCAAAAATCTGCACCAAAGCGTCAATAACTGAGGTAGAGCTGATGTTTTCTACCGGAACCGCATCTGGATATTTTGACGCAAGGCAAATGGACGTGATTAAATACTTGTTGTTTCGATTGCTTGTTTGTAAGGGCCCCACTGCATCAATGTTTAATTTAGAAAAACACTCCGAAATTATCGGAACTAACTTCAAGGGGGCTTTACGCCGGTCCCTATTACTACCTACCTTTTGGCACGGATCACACGTTTTTACATATTGTTCGATCTCTTGATAGCATTGTGGCCAAAAGTAACAACGCAGGACCCTATCCTTTGTTTTCGGCGTGCCCAAATGACCTGACACTTCTTCATGGCATAGAGCCAAAATCTTATTTTGATACACAAGTGGCACACACAATTGAACGTTCTCCTCACCTCGCTTAGACTGTGATATCCGCACCAGTCTTCCCTCTTTATCAAAAAATTCCCTTTCACCTGGCTGAGATGTCCGTGCCCACAGGAATTTTAAAGTTTCGCAATTTCGCTGTTCTTCTTTAAACGACTCAGCGGACACATTCCCCAATCCCGTCTCTATTTCCGTTCTTTTCGGAAAATCTAGGGTCTCTTCCTCCAGCTCATTCCCCGATTCCCTCCGAACCTCATCGTCATTCTCCGAATCCGATTCTACCCCTCTCACCTCTAGACCGCTGCCCTCATAACTCTCTCGCCTTTGACTGCGCGTTATCACCACGTTCACCGGAACTGGCCTCCCCCTCATTTCTTCTATTAACTCCGCAGTCTTGTTCCCTAATAAGTAATACCCCTGCTCTAGTTCTGTGGGCTTCACGGCGGCTTTTGTAGTCACAGTGCCAAACTCTCCCCTTATGGTCACTTTCGCCAATGCGAGGCATTTGCATTCATTATCTAGGGGCTGTTTGACCCAAGTTACTTCCCCAAGCAAATCTTCGTTCTTGACCCAACTACGATCGCATAGGTCTATACCCGCCCCAGTATCTCGTAAATAGTCACGCACTATCCCATTTATTTCCGCTTTTTTAAAATAGGGTTTGAAGCAGTCTCCGATAATTACATCTGTCTCTAATTGATTTACTAAGTCGCTAGATCCTCTTCTTTTTAAATCCGGACAATCTGGCCTGATGTGCCCTGCTCTGTTGCAATTAAAGCAAATATGATAGGTCTTTTCCTCTCAAATTTATCACTTTTCCAGGAATTGGAATGCGGGTGATCTTTCTTTGCGGTCCCTTCTGACTTTCTGGTCTGATCACTCTTATGAATGGAACCAACATGCTCGTTCTTATCCCTACTATACTGCTTTGTATTCCAGACTTTGTTATCCATTCTTCTATAATTGCCGCGCACACTTTCGTACCTATCACATCTTTCTGCTAAGGAGGATGCCGTTTTGATTTCGTCCCATTCATCTAGGAATTTGTCTCTGATTTCAAACGAAACTCTCTTTTTCACCTGTTCCGTAAGAATAAATTCCTTAAGGGATTCGAAATCTTTCACATTTACCGCCTCCAACCAATTTTCCAAATAACCCCTCAGTTCGTATACCAGATCTGACCATAATGCACCTGTCTTTCTCTGATGGGTTTCAAATTTTATTTTTAACGCCCCTGCTCCTAGTCTAAATCTTTTTAACAAAAGTTTTTTTATATGATGGTAATCATCTCCCATTTCTGGCGCTTCTTTTACTATTATTTGCGCGACATCCGCGGGTAATAACGGAATGAGTTGAGAAACATATTTCGATTCCTCAAGTTCCGCTTTTAGCGCTTGCCGCTCAAAAATCATCAAGAACATGGTTATGTCTGTTAATTTTGGGTCAAATTTAGGGACTAAATCTTTTAGACTTACTATTTTACTTCTATTCTCGACTGAAGGGACTGATCCCGGACCGTCGTCAATAGCCCGTTGTGTTGCTCTAGTACGACGTTAACTAAAATTACCATTACCATATCTATTCTCGCTCAGCACAGAAACAGTGGAAGCTACGGAGCCATTTTCTGCACTGCGTTGTATTTTCAACTTTTCTAACTCAAAAGATCTTTCTCTTTCCCTCTCTAACGTCTGTTCTTCCCTCTCTAATCTATCCGTATCTAAGATTTGCTCTAAGCAATCTTTTGCGAATTTCTCTTCGTAACCCGGCGCCTTCAAGATCGCCTCAATTATCGCCCTTTTCTTATCCGCATTGGACACATTTGTCTCAAACTCTTCTGCGACCAAGAGCAAAATCTTTTTAGTCTGCTTATTTAGAAATTCTGCCATCTCTCAACCAGGGAATAAATACCTCACCACATATAAAATGCAATAACAAAAATTTCACAATAATTTTCTGTAACACAAATACCAAAGAAAATCACGGAAGTAATAATTCAAAACTGAGTATCTCCCTATACAAGGCAACACAAGTACTAATTCTAAAAGTAAGCACTTTTAAGGTACTACACAAGTATCTTCTCCATAGACTAATTGCCTTTTCAATTTCAAAATACCTTACTGTACTACCAAAATTTTAGCTAACTTTCTCTGTATACTTAGAAGAAAGCTAAAATCACATAACAAAAAGAGATAAATTAATTTAGTCTCTATAAAACCTCCGCATTATACTTTGAAATCAATTAATCTCTATATTCCGATTCACTAACAAAAAAGAACACACAAAATAATTTTTTTACTAAATCACTTCTACACATTTGAGCTTAAAGACACACTACAACTTTAGAAATCTTTAAAACACTATAACACCCAGGCAATGAACCTTGAAATGACCAATGATCCCAATCAAAATTTCTAAGCTAATAACTCTGATATTTTACAATTGTATATCACTTGGACCCCCAAAATTAGTATTCCAGAAAATATCGGGACTCACCGTTCGATGCTTGATCACGCGCCTCAGAACTAGGAACTTTCTGTCGTTGTACACAGCCAATTCTCTTTCACTTGGCCTCACAGGACACGCAGTCGTAGAACTCCAGGAACTGCTGAGAATGGGACCTTCAGCTTTCTCTCGAAGAGATCCTACACAGGAAGAGGAACCCTCTTTTACTGAACACAGCCGATTCTCTTTCACTTGGCCTCACAGGACACACAGTCGTAGAACTCCAGGAACTGCTGAGAATGGGACCTTCTGCTTTCTCTCGAAGAGATCCAACACTGGAACAGGAACTGCTGAGAATGAGACCTTCAGCTTTCTCTCGAAGAGCTCCAACACTGGAACAGGAACTGCTGAGAATGAGACCTTCAGCTTTCTCTCGAAGAGCTCCAACACTGGAACAGGAACTTTCCACGCCAGCAACCGCTGCTACAAAGTTCTCTGTCCTCCGGGCACTCACAAATCAGACTTCAAGAAGTCTGGACGAATACACTTTGTATTTATCTGTTGTCGTAGAAGTGACACAGGATCGTGGATCTCATTTAACTAGATCCTTATCCCATCAAACTGCCACCAACTTTAAGCTGTGGTGTCGTCTCCCAAAAATGGTAGCATCAGAAAATCGTGTATGAGGAGAAAACAACCAACAGCTAAGAAAATCTTGTTCTTATTAGTTAGAATTATTTACAATTTACAAAGAATCAATATTCATATATCGAGATGTGCATCTCACGGGTCAGCGCGAGGAAAACTCAACCTCACTTCTCGCTCTCTCCCCGTCGACTTCGGCCTCCCCCACAGTCTCCAAGTTCCCCCAACGGCAAAGGTCAAAGGCCAGTCGGCGATCCGTCGGAAAGAACACCTGCAGAAGCGGCTTCTGTTTCAGACTCCTTTTTGTCGCTCGTAAGACTCGTGAAGCAAAAACAACAGTTGGGTTGCAGCTGGCTCCAGTATTTCACGATCTCACAACTCTATAACAAAAAAAATCCGCACCAAGAAGGAATCATCCGATTGCTTTGAAATTTCGTATGCAAAAATGTTTTGACCAAATATGCTAATGATTAAAATTTGGTGTCCAATGAATGAATAGTGCGATCTCCAGCGCATCGGAACTGCGCATCCAGCAGATGTATATAACGAGTTGTTCTTGAACTGTTGTTAAAAATTTCTGCTGCATTGCGATTTAGGATACCTTTCAACGACTGAAAAAAATGTCTCGCCGCAGGATTCGAGCTCATTACGAGCAACTTTCAGAGTTTGAAAGAGGTCGTATCATTGGATTGAAAGAGGCAGGTTGAGCAAATCGGAGAATCGCTCGTCATGTGAGCCGAAGTGATGCGGCGATTAGAAGATGCTGGCAAGAGTGGATGGACAATGGCAGTTTTCAGCGTCCTGACGGTAGCGGTAGACGTAGGGCACAACAGATCGCGAGGACAGAGTGATTGTCATGTCAGCTGTCACAGCGCCTGATTCATCGCTATCAACCATCAGTCGTGCGACCCACACACGAGTGTCCACCATGACCATGCACAGACGGCTGAGAGAGCGAAATCTACGCTCGTACCGACCGTTATGCCACCTGTCACTCACTACTGCACACTGTCGAGCCAGATTACAGTGGTGCTTGGCTCAATCAGGCTGGAATGATGCTGACTGGGGGCGTATAGTCTTTAGCGACGAATCAAGCTTCCAACTGTGTCCTGACGATCATCGAAGACGTGTCTGGAGACGCCCAGGGCAGCGTGCCGATCCTGCTTTCACTATTGCACGCCACACGGGCCCTCAACAAGGAGTTATGGTCTGGGGTGTCATTTCCCTTGATAGCCAGACCCTTTTGGTCGTCATTAGAGGTACACTTACTGCACAGCGGTACTTTGACGACATTCTGAGACCTGTTTTGCTACCGTTCCTTTCGCAGAACCCTGGGCTTATTTTTCAACAAGACAATGCCAGACCACATACGGCACGTGTTGTTATGAACTGTCTTCAAGCTTGTCAAGCACTTCCTTGGCCAGCCAGATCACCATATCTCTCTCCCATCGAGCATGTCTGGGATATGATGGGAAGGCGACTGCATCCGGTAGCGAATGTTGATGACGTAGTCCGACAATTGGAGCAAATTTGGCAAGAAATACCGCAGGAGACCATCCGGGAGCTTTCGGTCTATGCCACGCCGTGTGGCAGCTTGCATCCAGGCTAGAGGCGGGTCAACACCTTATTGAGCTCGTTACTGTAACTCTGAAATAAATCATTCAATTGTTCTGAAATTTTAATCATTTTCTATTCTGTACATAATTTTCCTATCCACCAATTTTTGTTTCCATCAGACAACTCCTTCTTGGTGCGTCGATTTTTTTGTTATAGAGTGTAGGTTGGAACAATCTAGGCACTTGATGTAAACAGATACAAAACCAGTCAATTTAGCATTTGTGTTGTAGATTTGTGAATACCTGATCGAATCTAAGTTCTTTTAATGCAGGCATGAACAGTAACCATTAAGCCATCGTGGTGGTGGAGCTCGTCAACTTCAGAAATACGTAAATAAAAGACAAGTGGTTAAAGATTTTATCAAAACTTTTCATCCAAAGCAAAACCATTACTGTAGGGGGGAAATTAAAATAAGGCAGTACCTACCCAGAGAATTGTCTGTAAAAAAAATTGTGGGAAATGTACCTAGAACAGCAGAGAAAAGAAGAGCTTAAAGTGGACCGGTTGGTGGACCGGTTGGTGGACCGGTTGGTCGACCGGTTGGTCGGGGGTTGCTCCAGTGCGGGATCAATCCCCGAAAGTAAAGATTCGAAGGCAACACATCGTTATTTAGAATCATGGACAGATGACGCATTTCACGAGAACAGTCAACACCAGCTCGTGGAACGCAGTGAGGTGAAAATAGTCTGGCCACGTACACAAAGGTCTTAGTTTGGATTGAGTCGTGAAATTGCAACACTACGGTTGCTACGATATGGATTAGGGGTAATTTTAGTTAACGTCGTACTAGAGCAACACAACGGGCTATTGACGACGGTCCGGAATCAGTCCCTTAAGGGAAAGATTCGAGGACAACACCTCGTAATTTTGAACCACGGTCAGATGACGAAGCAACACCTGAGCTGGCACCCCACTTTCCAAACTTCCACACCAACCCAACGTGAGGACTTTCGGCCACGACAGATTTAAGTTGCACCAGCCGCCTCTACACTATACGTTTACAAACATCCATGCCCGGATTCGAACCAGAAACCTTCCGATCTAGAGGCTAACACCTTAACCCGGCACGATATGGATTCAACACCACCATTCCTCTTCAGATAAATAATTCCTGTCTGCATCTCAATGGGCAAAATGTGTTTTCATTATTTTCTCGATATATCTCGTAAAAATTAACTAATGTTTACTTCAAATTTCCGTAATAATTTGGTAATTTTTAATTAACGTCGTACTAGAGTAACACGACGAGATATTGACGCGACCCAATTTCCAAACCCTCAGATCTTTAAAGCCTCCAATATTCCACGTACCAATATGAAAACTTTTGAATTTCTATAATAATTTCAGAGTAAAATTGTAATTTTTATGATTTTATGAGATTTTTCCCCAAGAGAAATTTTGTTGATTCGAAACTAGGTTTTTTTTCAAACAATTAACTTACAACTATGTGCTCTGTTTTTCCGCAACAAAAGAAAAATTTGAACAATGACTAAACAATGAACTTGTATTATTGAATCCTTGCACAGCAGTGAAATTCTTCAGTTTAAAAACTTTTTCCAAGCCGTTAGCATCGCGTTCGATTTCGTCTGATAAAAATTGAAAATTCGCCTTTCCAATTCAGTTTTAAGATCGACTCAAGTGCTAAAAAACTTCGGAAACCTATCCTGTGTTAGTGGCTGCTTCAACTTCAGTGCAAAGCCTCATCTTAGCGATATTTCTTCCCTGACGATTTATTAAGAACCTGGAAGACATTCGGCGGATTGGATAGCAGGTTGTGAGTAATAATTTATTTTATTTACTGTAAGTAAGAAATTATTTATCGATACATGCACCGATGATTACGAAAGCGGTCTAAGTCATATAATTTCATTTCGAGGTATTAAATTTTTTAATTTGGATAGATTAAAAAAATATCAACAAAATATTTCAGAAAATATTTGTTTAATCTAAAAAGTTCTTTAATTATTTTTGGTTACTAACAACTTTGGCAAGTGCTATACGAATTAATCAAAATTGAACTAACTGTTTTTAAATTTCCACTTTCATAATCACCGGTATAAAAACGAAATATCACTCACTGATCACTATCAACAACAAGGCCTAGGAAGATGAAATTTTTCAGCGTTATTCTTGTACTGGAGGTGTACTAAGAACGGAGGCCTAAAATTGACCTTAGGCCTAAGACAAAAACAATTCGAAATCGCCACATAAAAAAAATAACATCAAGTATAAAACGATTACTGTACGCAGCTGAGATTGTTTTACCAATATTGATCGAACAACAATTTTTTTATACAAATTAAATTGTAATATTTATGGTTTGAACTAACTTTTAATTATGATGAGATTATAACTTATATTATAAACATTAACCTATGATGTAAATAATTTATAAATATTTGATTGACGAAGAAAGAGTATTTAAAACATTTAATTTTGCAAAGCATACATTTTGTAATTGAACACGAAAAGTTTAAAAGAACTCATTGATAATAAAAGCGCAATCTTGCTACTTGGTATCTGGCACCATTATAATAAATGTTTAATCTTTTTTTATTTGATTTAGTATTATGTGTTTGGGTATTTAAGTTGACTGCGAGATGTAACGGTTATATCTGAGGATTCCCCAAGTATTATAAATGTGTTCTTTTTGTTAATAAATCATTACTGTCTTCATCAATATTGTTCAAAAGTCTTTTGTAGAATTGTGCTACATATTTCAGAATATATTCAGTAAGTCGAAATTCTACACGTTTAAACATAATTTTTTTTACAATTATGTATATTTTCAAAGATTGAAATTTTGTTTCTGTTTACATTTACGTGTTCCGGTATATTACCTATTGCAGAAATGTTATTTAGGAGTTTGGTTTTAATGATTTATTTATTTCCAACAAAATATCATCTGGAGGTATATGTATATTTCGATAAATTTTCTTTAAATATTTGAATGAATACGTTATGATTTTTTGAATTATGTTTCATAAAAACAAATAAAATATACAAATCAAAACACTTTTAACTAAGGTGTGTAATTTAATTACTTATTTCCAACAAAATATCATCTGGAGGTATATGTATATTTCGATCAATTTTCTTTAAATATTTGAATGAATACGTTATGATTTTTTGAATTATGTTTCATAAAAACAAATAAAATATACAACTCAAAACACTTTTAACTAAGGTGTGTAATTTCGGGTGGTATGTACCTAGTATCCGATACGTTACAACTTAATGGCGATTTATAGCCAAGTGTGGTAATTTTCCAGTTTTCGCGCTTTCATCCATTTCAAGGCAACCCTTTGTATTTCTGCCATTTTTTTTCTTTATTTTTTTACATTAGTTGTGTCTGGTTGTTCATTCCGTTACTCTCGAAGTTTTAGTTGATTCTTTCATGTAAATTGCACTTTTATTTTGCTTTAATAGGGTTAACCCCTCGCAAATTTTATGTTTTAAATCGTGAAATATGAAATATATAAATAGGATTGCAAATCTTCTAATTTTTCTGTGTCGTATTTTCTCAAACCTTTACGTTTTTTTGCGTTGTTCCATCAATTAAATCCAGGTTCATCTCCTTAATTTTTTAAAATTAAAAATTGAGAAAAAAACCGCTGGTTAGCAAAACGTCCGGAAATTTAGAAAACTCCGGATTTCGGACTTTTTACTGTATAACAAATCGTATCAATTCTTATTTTTTTGCACTAATGTTTGATGATAGTATACATTTGGAACCTGTAAACATGTATTTCAGTAATATACGTATATTAAAAACTGTGTGGATGGTCTTTGTATAGGAAATTCTCGAAATGTACAACGCGGCGGAACATAAAAGTGGTTACATGCATGGAGCCAATGGTGATTATGTCTCGCTGGTAGGCGGGGGTCTTCCGTTATACGCTGTTACTTATCCACAAAAAATTTCCTTGCGGTAGAGTGTTTTATACGCATACGAAGCCAGCGATGGTTGTGTTTCACAGGCAGGCACGGGTCGTATGTTATACACTGTGACTTAACTACACAACAAATTCCTCCTGGTACAGTGGTTTATACGCATAGTAGCCAACGGTGAAAGTTCTCGTCGTCCCCGGAGGGGCGGCGAATAACAGTCTGGCGGGGATTGCGTGTTATACGCTGTGACATCTACAAAAAATTCCTCACGGTACATGGAAGCCAACAGTGAAAGGTTCTAGCTGGCAGGCAGGGGTCGCACGTTATACGCTGTGACTTGCATACAAAAATATTCCTCCTGGTCCTGTGGTTACAAAAAAAATTTCCGTGGTTACAAAAAAAATCTTCATCTTTGACCAAGAATATCCCCATCGAGTTGCCTACATAATGCTAAGTAAATTGCTAGAAGAATTCTAAAATGTGAAATTCCGTCTCAGTTAGAGATAGAACAAACCTCAGGGTGGTAGCAGAACCGGGAAATCAGGGAATTCTCAGGGAACTTTTTAATTCTGGAAATATCAGGGAATTCTCAGGGAACTTTTTAATCCTGGAAATATCAGGGAATTCTCAGGGAAAATTTCCAAAATTCACAAAAAATCAGGGTAAATGTTTTTTTATTAAAACTTTTATGAAAACTGTAACTATTCTCGTTTATAGCCTATTTAGAGATGCGCGATTACAAGTACTTTTGAGAATCGAATAAATCGTTTTTGCCGAAATTGTAATTCGAATAAAGAACACTGGCGTCGTAATTTTCGAACCCAGCGAAAACCGCCGCCTTATTTATCGCTGCCGGATCGTCTCGTCGCCGTGAGGCCAGCGATACAATTTGTGGTATACACTTTTAAATTTGTGTAACTAATGATGTGTTTTTTTGTGCATTAAATTAATATTTTTTGCTTGCAATTACATTTTTGTAGAATTTATTGGTAAAGCTTCAGTCTACGTTTATAGCGGTGTAACGGTCTTGGCGCACTTCTAAATTCACCTAGGGAGGAATTATTACAAATGAACCAATGAAATCAACCGACACTTCAACGAATTTTGAAAGAACTTTAAAGAATACTAGTCACTGCGTTGCCCGTGAAAGTTCTTTTCGTGGGGTCAGGTGCTAACTAACCATGTGCTGCTCACTAACCCCCGGTGATTGCTACGGATATGGTTTGAGAAACAAACCAAATGAGAATTCGTAGCCTATTGGATAACAGCCATCATTGCGTTGCCCGTGGTGTTGGTTTGCTTCGCAAATCAAATGGAAATTCGTAGCCTGTAGGAATGAATTTCCTGCGTATTTCCATTTGGTTTGCTAAACAAACCAAATTATGAATATTGTGAACTATAATTTGCTTTGCAAATTGGATAACAGCCATAACGGAGTTGCCCGTAGTATTTGTTGGCTTGCTTCGCAAACCAAATGGGAATTCGGTGTGACGTCACAATCTATTGTCAAAATATAAATATTTAGTTGAAAAATGATTTATTAAAAGAAAATCAAACGTATAAGGTGTCTATCTGGTGACAAATTTCAAATCTGTTGAAATTTTAAGTCTATCTTTAACTATCGCGATTTTACAAAAAAGAACTAAACAATGCCAGCCAAAATGTTTTTCCTTTTCCTCTTTCGCTGAAAATCTCTCTAAACGTCACAATCTCTTGCGATAATTTTAAAGATATTCAATTAAAAAATTTTATTTATTAAAAAAAAACATAGTTTTAGGTATTGTTCTAATGTGCAATTTTCAACAGATTTCAAATCCGTTGAAATTTTTACTCTATCTTTAACGGTCTAGTAGATAGAAAAAATAATTAAATAACTCCAGCTAAAAGCTTATTTGTTTTTTATCGTCTGCTTGAAAAACATTCCTCCGCGCTAAATGATCACAGAAACAAAAAAAAAAAATTTAGAATCTGTGATCTTCTATGTTGTTGCATTCAATAATAATTACATTTCATTAAATTCATTTTAAAATGTTCTAGATTGAATTTTAAAATTCGCCGCGACCCAAAAATTGCAAAACATTTTAACTACCTGTGATGTAAGTTCCATGGATTCGTCAGGACTTTGCGTGCAGGAAACAAGCAGATAGACTGACAAACACTTCCGTTTATAATATTAGAGATTCAAAATGAAAATTTAACCTTTTGACTACGACTATCGATATAACAAGCGCGATTCTTATAACTTTCAATGCACAACTTCTGTACCGGCCGTAGTCTAAGGCCCGGTGCACTCATCCGATTTTTCAACGTGCAGCGCCGTTGCGGTACCGTAGCCAAACTATGCACACATAACCGTGAAATGACGCAACTACTTATTTCACGCCATTTGCGATAAATATTTTATCGAAAACGTGTTTATTTTGCTAATTTAGTGTAAAAAAAGTATATTTTGAAACAAAGTAGGCGTTACTGGATCAACCATTTATTAATTACTTCAGACCGGAGAAGCGTGTGCGGCGAGCTGCTGCGCCGTGGGGAACTGCGGTACAAATTGCACGCAAGGTAGACGCGTACATCGCCGCAGAGGCGCCGGAGGCATGTGTGCACTACTCCATTGGATCTGATGTATCTCATGGAAAGGGGATTCGCCCCAATCCAAATCATCGTGTAAATAGTATATTAATTGTAAATAAGTGTTACTTATATCTAATAGCTATCTCTAGTACCTCATACAGTCCACTATTTGATACCAAAGGAATTTTCCAGCGACCAGGTCCCCAATCACGTAGGCGGGACTTAGCAGCCTGGCAATTTGGCCCCTCATCTTTTGTTCCAGTGAGCCGGAGCTCATTTGACGGACATTATATGAATTTGATTGAAATTTCTTGGATTGAATTGTTCTTGAAGCAGCCCTCATTATGGCTCAAACCCGAGTCTTTTGTTTGAATAGGCAAGAGGATGCCTTAGGAAACAAAACGATTAAATTAGAAACATTTGTTTCTGCTATTGAAGAATATTCAGGAAGTCTAATTGAACTGAATGTGCAGCTGGACACCAAGAAGGATGTACAAAATAGTGTGGATAAACTCCATGCGCGGAATTACAGACTCCACCAAGAAGTGAACCTTACCGAAACCAACGAGACCATAGATGAAATGGATAGCAGACTTTGGACTTTCAGGCTTGCCTCAATTTGTCTTAGAACGCCACATCAAGAGGCAGTAGCTTATGACTCGTGTGTGGAAGCAATCCCGTTATCCAGTTTCGTCATCTTACCCTCTACCCAATTCGTCATCTTAACCGACTTCGCCATCTTTATTTAAACAAAACCATTGAAGTCGACATTGACAGCACAAACATCAGAAAAAATTAGAAGGATACATCATTGAACACGTTTGGATGAGCACTTTACGAATATCACATGAATAAATCAGAAATACTTCGTAAACGCTATCCCTTACCAAGCAGTAACCAAAAATTACATCGGAAACACATTCTCGCGTACTGTGAATCACACAAATGACGGGTAATGGTAATTTTATTTAACGTCGTACGAGAGCTACACAACGAGCTATTGACGACGGTCCGGGATCAGTACCTTAAGGGAAAGATCCAAGGACAACACCTCGTAATTTTGAACCACGATCAGATGACGAAGTAACACCTGAGCTGGCACCCCACTCTCCAAACTTCCACACCAACCCAACGTGAGGACTTTCGGCCACGACAGATTTAATGTGCACCAGCCGCCTTACAAACATCCATGCCCGGATTCGAACCAGGAACCTTCCGTTCTAGAGGCTAACACCTTAACCACTATACCACACAAATGACGGGATATAATCTTTTGGCGTGACACGGATAGCTGGTCGCTAGAGGTCTCTGATGATACAAGATCGGGGTTGTCACCTAGCGTAATTTTCGTGAAAATTCCATTCGTCAGCTTACCGCCATTGTCCATCTTACCCGACTTTCCTCTAATTATACTTTATGAATTAAAGAAGCTGTGGCGGATCAAGTCAAGTGGGGGCCCCAAGCGGTAAAAATTTCGGGGCCCTCAATCTCACAAGTTAGAAAAAAAAAGTTTCAAGAAAACTCTCCTTAAGGAATAAACAAAAAAGAAAAGTAATCAAAATATTTTCATACCATAGCCCATTAAATAAATTTATTAAAAAAACCCATTTTTTATGAATTTCCGCTATTCTTGCAAATTTGTCAATTATTTTGAAAGTTCGGTTTACGATTCCTTGCTCTATATACAGAATGGCTATATTAATTAATCTTTTTTTCTCCCATAGAACTCCTTAAATTATTTTTTACACGCTTTAAAACAGGAAACAACCTTTCTCCTGTTGCAATCGACAAAAAAATTGTTAAAAAAATTGTTAAAAAAATTGTGTGCACAATTTCACACACCAGTGTACACAATCTTTGGTGTTAACGTTGCTAGTTAAGGTGAAATGCGCCTCGTCTGTCAATAATATGCGAAGAGGCCAGTCGTTATCGCCATCATATCGGATAAGGAATTCATTTTCAAAGTCGATACGTTGTTGATGGTCCCCCGCGTGCAACATTTGGACGCGCTGGTACCGGTATGGAAACAAGCGGAGTACAGAGCGCAGTAGCTTTAGGACCGTTGTTTTCGGCATATCCAATACACGAGCTGTACTTCTTGCTGTTTGCAAATGCTCTGAAGTCACTGTGTGATGCACTTCCGTAACAGCGTCCTCAGGAACAGTTGGTCGTCCGGATCGCTGTCTATCACAGGTGCAGCCAGTTTCTTCGAATTTCTTTGCTAAATCACGCAGAGCTTTCGGGCTACATGGGCCACGTATTTGGCGATGGTTTCGACGGTAAATACGTAAGGCTTCAGCGGCATTCATCCCATTTTGATAATAGAGTTTTATCAAATCCCCACGAACTTTCGCTGACAGAGTCATTTCGTTGGCATGTGCGAGCTCCCGACTGAAGATCTGGCTGAATATCTGGCGAAAGGCGTTCTGTGGTTTGTGTCTTGTCCTTGTCAGATGCAAATTTCCTCCGTGTGCCTCGAACGAGGTTTTGTTGGCCGTTCGCAGAGCTGTTTTTTGTGCGGGCATAACGCGTCCGTTTTTTTGTGATACACGTACCGTTCCAACGCTCTTTAGGGTTTTCGTATGCGCTGAGCATTTTGAGATGGGAAAAAGTGAGCGTTGCCATTCGAAAATTTCGAGTTTCTCTACCTATAACCGTAACTGTGAGTGCCACTTTGTTGTCGTTCACAGAATCCCGAGCTCATACCTCTGAATAACTATATCTGAAATCTCATCTCGATCGGTTGAACGGAACGGCCGCTAGAGGTCCATATATTGGCCAAGTTTCTTTATGACCACCCTGTATATTTGAAAGCATTTATTGTTTGAGCGTTAGAAATAATGCTAGTCCTTATTTTTGAAAAGTTCTTTAGAATTCAATGTGGGTCAGTGAAACTATAAAAATTTGTTGTAAGGATTAATGTGCGAGGATATATCAAAAATGATCCACACTTTCGCTGAGTCCCACATCTTTAGGTTTGTCACAATGCCTTCTGCGCATGCGTGCTTAGAGTTGGTATTACTTTGGCCTGGTTACCGAAGTTTGCCTTGGGATTGATCCCGGACGCGATATTCCACATTGACTAACTCCCGGGCACTCGCGTCGCCAAGGATTTCGCAACTATGCCAATCCCTGATGCCAACCTCGCGCTTTCTCGCGTTTCATGAGATTATTCGCGAACCGCAGTGATCGCGCGCTGTTTGTTTACGTTTACGATGAATTTAATGTTTTGCTGTAACATTTTGTCAAGAGCTCAGCCGATGTGTATTTTAAACCCGTTTTTGTGCAACACCACTTCAACTTAATATTTGTTTTGAATTCCATAAACAGTCACATCTTTTCTGGCTTAATGCCTGAAATTAACTAAGTTTTTATGGAGACTAATTTACGAATCGCACCCCGGCAAGAAAAGTGACAGTTAGTCAAATAATAAAAATTTTGTTGTTATATCATTGAAACATATATGAGGTGACCCAGCGTGTTATATTACTATTCTATGGAATATGATAGAAGAGACCACCATAAATACTTACCTAAAAGTTAAAAGAAACTTATACTATTTCAATACAAGTTTTATAGTACCCTTTAAGTTGATGTTTCTCAAATTCTGCTATTTTGAGTTGTGTCACTTTTCTTGTCGGGTGCGTTTCTTATATCTAAAGAACTAGCTAATACTACTTTTGCACACAATATTCTCAAGATTACGTCTATTAGGTTTGCTGTCTCTACAAAATTTTCTGAATCTACTTGTGAATAACCTTTGACTCGTATATTTTTTTTATTGGTTCCATGAATAAGGAATAGAAAAGTGTTTGACAGAAGAGAACTTGATTCAGAACAATAATACCCCTTACAATATATATGTTTACTATTGAAACTGCATGTTTTCCCATTTGTTGCAGTTTAATCTTGTGACAGAACGTAGCACTCATTTCAAAAGTGAAATTAAGTGGTATTGAGAAGTGTTACATTTAAATTTGAAGTTTTAAAGATACCTCTAAGAAAAATTCTTATTAAAAGGTACATCAATCCTGACTGACAAACATGATGTAAGGAAGGAGCAAGAAACTTGTCAATCTCCCCCACTGACGAGAAGATTCAGCAAGCTCGAAAAATTGGCATTGCCAAACCGGCGAGTTGATGTAACGTGTTCTCTTCAGATTAGACAGGGACAAAGAAGTGGGGGAAGCGATGCATAAATGGTTGGGCGCCCAACCGAAAATCTTCTTCTTGGAGGGAATATACAAACTTGTGGACCACTGGACCAAGTGCATCGAAAAGGAAGGAGATTGTAGAAAAATAACGATCTTATTTAACTCCTATATTTGTAAACACACTCTATAACAAAAAAATAACTGACGCACCAAGAAGGAGTTGTCCAATTGCGATAAAAATGGGTGGATGTGAAGAACAAACATTGAAAAATAACCAATTAAAATTTCAGAGCAATTGAATGATTTATTTCAGAGTTTGACCGTTACAAATTGAGGAGGTGTCAATAAGGCGTTGATCTACCTCTGGCCTGGATGCATGCTGTCATCCGCCGTGGCATAGGCTGAAAAAGTTCCAGGAATTTCTTGCGAAATTGTTTGTCTCCAACTGTCGGACTAAAGGGTCAACATTCCGTGATGGTTGCATTCCCATAACATTCCAAATCTGCTCTATGGTAGAGAGATCAGGAGACAGCTGTCCAAGGAAGTGTTGGGAAAGCTTGAAGACAATTTATAGCAACACGTTCCGTGTGCGGCCGGGCATTATCTTGTTGAGAAATAAGTCCGGTATGTCGCAAAAGTAACGGTATCACAACCGGTCGTAGAATGTCGTCTACGTCAAAATTTCTCTTCACAGTTAGATTTTTTTACCCGTCTTTAGCCTCACCATATAGTTGTATCGAGAGCTCTGTCGTCCACCATTTGTTCTAGTGGCTTCTGTGTCTTGTCTCTGTCCGTTTTTCGGGGGAATCCGCCTCCCTTTTGGAATGTCGATTGGGTGTTTTTCCAATGACACCTGCAACATAAAAGGAGTGTCAATTCCAGACGTGCGAGAGCAGGTGCCAGGTGCAAGAAGCCGGTGTGCAAAAAGTCGGATGCCGACTCTGTTGTGTTGTTGTTTTACTTATTCCACCAAATATCCAATCTAGAATATTCTAGACCCGGTCCACGAAATCATTCACCTTCAGGAAGTCCGTCACCAAGGCAGGAGCCCTCTCAAGATCATTACGACTCAGTCCCAAGAAAATCAGAATATGCTCAGGTGAAGCCGATTTTTGCTCACATTTCGAGCACAAAGCGAATGTCTTACATCCCCTGTCGTAAGAGAGTGACCTAATATGTCCGCTGCTGAATCTTGTTAGGACTGTTCATTTCTTTCTCCCGGTGCACACATCCGATTTTTTAACGTGCGGCGCCGCTGCCGCAACGCAAGTGCGGTCTGAGATACATTAGATCCAATGGAGTAGTGCACACATGCCTCCGACGCCGTTGCGGCGACGCACGTCTAACTTGTGTGCAATTTGTACCGCAGTTCCCCACAGTGCCGCAGCTCGCCGCACACGCTTCTCCGGTCTCAAGTACCTTGTTTTCATAAATACATGGAATATAAATAATAATTAAACAATGATCGTGTCCAGTAATCGTCTAAGTTGTTTCAAAATATACTTTTTTACACCAAATAAGCGAAATAAACACGTTTTCTTCGATAGAATATCTATCGCAAATGGCGCGAAATGAGTACTTGCGTCATTTTACGGTTATGTGAACTGAACAAAATAGGTATCAACAACAATTTTCAGAAGAACATCAATCTGACCAAAGTTTATTTAGTATTTCTATGGTACCTTTACAAATATTTGCATGTACAAACGAAGGTAAAAAAATTATTTGGCAAAATCCTGCACCCTCTTCGACCAGACACTGTCGTCCGATGAAATTTATTTTTGCCAAGGAATCGATGGATTTGGTAACTATGGAAGTAAATAATGCCGAAAATCAAATTGCTATGCTTTCACCAACGAAAGTGTCTTAATGAGATGGAAGTGCTTGTAAAGGCTACATAAATTTGTTGCATGGTAGATACTAAAGTATGTAATGCTGTATCATCATGTAAATCAATCCAAACATGTTATTTGTGTGGAGCAAAACCAAGCGAAATAAACAACCTGAATATTGTTTCACAAAAAAGTCGTAGACAAAAACTTTCTTTCTATTGGATTATCACCCTTGCATTCGTGGATACGTTTCTTTGAATGCGTACTCCACATCGCATACAGGCTTGAAATTAAATCGTGGCAAGTTCTGGGATTAAAAAATAAGAACAAAGTGGCCTAAAAGAAGAAGCAAGTGCAAGATAAGTTTAAAGCTGAGTTTGATATGTTGGTAGATATGCCCATACAGCAAGCTGGGAATACTAACAATAGAAATACCGCTCGTAAATTCTTAAGAAATGCTGAGAGGTCTGACGAAATAACTGGGGTCGATGTGGAATTAATCAAGTGCTTCCATGTCATATTAGAATGTTTACACTCTGGTTTTCCGATAAACGTAGATAAGTTTGCTGAGTATACAAAACAAGTACTGTATATTTACCTCAGAGAGCATTCTTGGTACCCAATGCCCGTAACTGTACACAAAATACTGATACATGGAAAGGATATTATTGCATCTCATATTCTTCCGATTCCTCAGAAGAAGTGCAAGCAAGAAATGAACATAATATATAGGAAATACAGAGAACTATTCACTAGAAAAACTTCAAGAACTGATACGAATACACATCTGATGAATAGCTTACTCATCACATCAGATCCGTTCATTACAAGTTTACGATCTAAGCCTAAAACTAGAATCAATAAAATATCTCCAGAAGTGTTGAATTTGTTGGAAGAACCCTCACTTGATTTAAACCCAACAGTAAGCTACTCAGAGAGTAGTGATTCCGAGTAAATGTTTCCCTTTGAGTTTTTCTTCTTACATGCATCTGCATATTCTACTACATACATCTGCTTTATTATAAGCAAAACAAATACTTTAAAGTATTCAGTATTATTCAAGAGTATATAAAAATAACATTTTTACTTTCTTATAAACGGAGCAAAATAAGTAAATTTCTTTAATTTTATCACATTTTTTATTTTAAATACTGACAAAAATTGTTAAACACATACACTCAAACTAATATTTTTTTTCTTGATAACCCTTAAAATCGCTCAAAACCTGTGTATTTTTGACGCAATAATTTTGTCCACCTCGATTGTGAAAATGATACACTGCGACGCAGCGTTAAAGTTAAATGTGGATGCATCAACTATTTATTGTTATTTGAACAAATTCTATCAACTAGTCGATCCTTAAATGAATCGGGCCACGGTAGCCCGGTTGGAAGCGCATCGGATTAGCAACCGGAGGGTTCGCATCCAGCCAAAGACCGTCGTGTACAAAGGGGGCTGGTGCGCGTTAAAACCGTCGGGACCCCATGTTGGCGTGGTGGTGAAGTTTGGCGAGTGCCAGCTCAGGTGTTGCCTTGTCATCTGACCGTAGTTCAAAATGACGCGGTGTTGTCCTCGGATCTTTCCCTTTGAGATTGTGATCCCGGATCGTCGTCGCCGACCAACCGGTCTGGTGGTTAAGGTGTTAGCCTTGAGATCAGAAGGTACCTGGATCAGTGCATGGATATTTGTAAGCTTAAGGTGTAGAGGCGGCTGGTGCACCTTAAATCTGTCGCGGCCGAAAGTCCTCACTTTGGGTTGGTGTGGAGAGTGGGGTGACAGCTGAGGTGTTGCCTCGTCTTCTGACAGTGATTAAAAATTACGTGGTGTTTACCTCGGATCTTTCCGTTAGGGGAATGATCCTGGACCGTCGTCAATAACCCGTTATGTTGCTCTAGTACAGCGTTAATGAAAAATACCTTAAATTCATCATTCTCTGCGAAATTAGAAAATATGAAGTAAGGCTTCAAAGAGACAAAGGCAGCGTGAATGTCAAGAATAGAGATGTGAATACTTGCTTATGGCTATTTATCCTCATAAGCATTTGTCGAACACAACTTTTCTAATACTGTTTCTCAACTTGTACCAAAATGCGTCACTTTAATGGAAATATATAGGATGTAAAGACTTAGCTTAAACTATAAAACTGTAAAAAGTGTAAATCTTCATTTAGAAAATGTTGAATTTCTATAACCTGGTTACGCTACAGGCCATGATACTGTGAAAGTATTCAGTTTTAGTGTAATATACGCGTTAAAATGAAACAGAGAATCTTCAATCCTTTTACTGAGTGTAACGATTCGTGTTTTCGTCGCTTTTAGCGATTCACATTTTATTGATCTCTGTGCCCGTTAAGTCTGATAATCTGCATATTTGCTAAGTCAACGAAGTGACTGCTTTTTACCGAACATTTAGGATTTAAATTCTGTACTTTAGAATTTAAATTGTTGAATTTTTAATATTATATTCGTCAGTTTCTTAATTTGTTTTTGCCAACAGTCTTATCGTTAGTGAAAACTTACAACAATGTAAAACTGTATTCTTATAGTACTGCATTGTAACTGAAAAGATATCGCATTCAAATACAATGTTGCAAACCACCTTCATAACAATGGTTTTGTAATTATCGCTTAAAGTAAACGAAACTTTTATCATTTCAGCCGCCATCTTTGAAAGTTGTGGTACGTACCATGAATTCGTAAAGAGAAACATTGAAAACTTTGTTCAAGATGCTGTGAAGAAACCAGATAAGTGTCCTGATGAAGTCTGAAGTATAGAGAAGATGCTCAAAAGGTAAATACTTTCTCTTTTTGAAGACAAATCAATCTTAACTTAGCATTTGGAAATTTTATTTCGCATACCTCTTTTTATGTTCAATTTGTTTTTATATCTTTTCTTACGTTGTTTCTCGATTTAATGTCTCAAATTTTACGTACTTTGGAACATTTGTAAGTAATTACACGTTTCTGTTTAGTCCATTAGAAAGCTTTCAATATTCCTTGCTCGTTATTTCTACATGCAGCGGTGCATATTTCGACATTTCATTACTCATAATCCATGCATATGTAAGAACATATAGCAACGATAAAGATTACCGTTTTAATGTATACTATCATGGGGTGTGGCATTAATTTAGTCATGTGTTCCATAGAAGGAAAGCCGACCAACCGGTATAGCGGTTAAGGTGTTAGCCTCTAGATCGGAAGGTTCCTGGTTCGAATCCGGGTCCGGGCATGGATATTTGTAAACGTATGGTGTAGAGGCGGCTGGTGCACCTTCAATCTGTCGTGGCCGAAAGTCCTCACGTTGGGTTGGCGTGGAAGTTTGGAGAGTGGTGTGCCAGTTCAGGTGTCGCTTCGTCATCTGACCGTAGTTCAAAATTACGAGGTGTTGTCCTCGGATCTTTCCCTTAAGGGATTGATCCCGGACCGTCGTCAATAGCCCGTTGTGTCGCTCTAGTACGACGTTAACTAAAATTACCAAAAATTACCATAGAAGGAAAATTTTGAATAGTAAACAAGTAAAAATTAATAATAGCATAACTTGATCAAAAAAATAGAAGAACCATTGCGTTAAATGTTTACTTGTTTACTATTCAAAATTTTCCTTCTATGGAACACACGACTAAATTAACTGACCAGGTCTCCTTCAGATGTTCACTGTTGGATAAAAAAATATAAGAAAAGCAACATACCTCAAAGGAACGGAGAGAAGCGATTGATTCAGTAAGCATCTTTATTTCCATATTTTGCATGAAAATGAAAGCTGTCCTGGGGTATTGCGGGAAGCGCTGACGGTATCATAAAAAAAAGGGGAAGAAACAAGCTTAGATGAAAGGGGCGGCATATTATGGTGTATCGCATCTCTGCTTGTATCTCGGGACTCTCTATCTTCGCGGTCTCATCTGGAGAAAAAGAGAGCAATGTGCGCAGCCTCCAACGAGTATCGTGTCTGCATCTGGACTGGACTGGAATATCACTTTCGGAGCACCCGCTGCAATGCAGCTCATCCGAAAAAGAATTAACTAAAATTAAGGCTATTAAACATAAGGGTGGGTTTATTTAAATAAAAAAAAGTAGATCAAGGGTGCAGAAAAAACTTAATTGCTAGAAGAACCGGATTGATTCGATCCCCTGTACTGCTCGCACAAAAGAGCGTTAGCTTGAAAGAGATAGAGAGGAGTAATTACGCTTGAGTAGAGAAATGATTAAAATTTAGCTTTAAAAAGTGATCTAGTCGAGTCCTTCAAAGCCCTTTGCTGCTGGTGTAGAGAAGTAACGTAGAATGCGAATAAAATCAAATGTGCTGGGTCCAAACGGAACTCTCCGCATCGGCGTTTCGGAATAGTATGAAAGTCCTTGTGCAGCACGAGGTCTTTTTGGAGAGCTGATGTTGGTAACGGTCTTAGAAACTGAAGAGCTTCGTTTGGCACCTGTGGAATTTTGAGGAAAAATTTTGAAGAGAGTTGCAGCAAATGAATGTCTGAATCTGCCATTTATAATGTCTCTTTTGAGACGTGTTGATGTGTCTTCTTTCTTCTAAATGTGCTCCGAAACAATTTTTCCTGTCGGAGTTTAGACGCTCCCTCTTCCCTGCTTCAGAGGGGAAGAAGATGCGTGCAATGACATTTTTATTGCTTTGTTTTGTAAACTGTCTAGCCCGTTTAGTCTCCTTACTACACCATCGCTGGGTTGGCTGTCTTGTAAATGTCTTTTGGGTGGGGTTATTAGCCCCTTGCAGACCCAAAGTGGTGGGGAAACTCAGACGCAAATCCCATCGGACATTTCCAAACTTACATGTATTAGTATTGTAAATAATATTATTAATATAAAATTAATGTGATTAATAGTGTAAATATTATTATCAATATTATAATTACTGTGATTAATATTGTAAATATTATTATTAATATTATAATTACTGCGATTAATAGTGTAAATATTATTATTAAAATTATAAATACTATTATTAATATAATAAATACTATTATTAATATAATAAATACTATTATTGATATTATAAATATTATTATTAATATTATATAAATATTATTATTATTATAAATATTTTTATTAATATTATAAATTGTTTTTATTACCTTATAAATATTTTTATTACTATTATAAATATTATTAGAGGTTTATCTTACGATACGAACTCTCGGAAGTAAGTTTAATGGTGCTAAGGACAAACATTTTCTCTTTACTTGCACCAGTTAACTCAAAAGTACTTCGTTTTTATCAGCACTTCTTTTGGAAACTTTTTAATATGCCTTTCCAGATATTCAGTATCAACCAAATTCAAGGCATGTTTACGAATGCTCTTACAAAATTAAAAGCATAGATCGTAAAATGAATGCATTAAAAAGAAAGTTTGGTAGAGGGAAATGCAATATTGTGAACAATAATTGGGTTGGACGCAAATGTATAGTAAACACATTTTATATTTCAACCAAACTTTTATTTTTGCTCAGACGTTATGTTAACTGTAGATTTAGTCAAAAGTGAAACTATTTTCGAAATCACTAATATATCTGACTCAATTTATTTTTGTAGTCTCCTTGCAGTTGAAGATTTCCTTAATGCTCAAGGGTGTTCGGATGCTGTTGAACCAATCGTACTGCCACATCTCAAGCCACGGGACTGACGTCGAGGTTGAACGCTTTCGGGGGTAAGTTAGTAACTTATCGAAAGTATTGATTAAGTGGTACAGCTGCATTCTCTGCACCGTTTGATGGCAACGCTCTTGGCACGTTTTTTGGCGCTCCTTTTATGTCGCCAAGCAAATAAAAAAAACGTATTTTTTCACAACGGAAAATAATAAGCTTTAATTAATAACTTAAGCTTCAAATTTCGCGAAAGAATAGGATGGTAGTACCAAATATCCCTACCCTTACTATTTTTCTGTATCTCAGCCTCCTGGGCCGGAAAATCAAGCAGAAAACTAAATGAATATCACTAGGAACTATTCTCCTTTGGTTTCCAGAGATCAGATACCTTCTTTACTTATGTCAGTTTACGTTCACTAGTAAAACTTCAAAAAGTTTCCCAAGAAAAATTTCAAGAGTGGGTTCCTAATATCGTCTACCCCTGTTCCCATTACCATCCACCAGCCGAAATAAGAAGGTACTATTAAAACCGAGTTGCTAGTAGAGCATACATACTACCTTTAGTAATAAATGTATTTTCAAGTCATATAAACGACATTGTAGTTAGAAAACACTTACCTGGATATTTCTTGAATGCATTGGAGACAAAGAATAAGTTGACTCTACTTCCGATGTAATAGTGTTGATATAACTGATAGGAAACTTGCCGGTGGCGCTACGTGCGGCAAAACCCTAGACCGTCAAGGTAACTGCATAAACCCATAGTAGCTTGCAAACACGAGTAGGCGATATTCAGCACAAGGACTATATTTGGAACACTTAACCCTACCCTGAAATTTGACAACAACACTAAATACAGGCATTTTCAAACATAAAAAGGTAAGGATCTTCAAAAGAAAATAGCAAGAAACGACACAACCTGATGCTAAACGCTTGAATTCTTACAAATAAACATGAAACGGAAAATAATTGTGGAAAAAAAATTTAACGAACCAATGAACTAAAATCAAAATAATTAAAAAAAAAATGAAATCAAACGGAAAAGAATTGGGTGAAAATTTCATAGCACCAATGAAATCAAAGGATAGTTTAATGGATACGAAAAGAACTTTCTAGAATATTCAAAATGAAAATTTAAATTTTCCGCTTGTGCCGAGGTTGCCATAAAGATCGGAATAAGCGCAATACAGGTGGATTGCCTCCACCTAACATAACTCGCTATTTAAAGTTCGCTAAGAAGGTCCCCAAACAGGGCCGAAAATGCAGCTGTGCGCATTAGAAAATTATGCTGTCCCAATAAAAAAGTACGGTTAAATTTATTTTTTGTTCAGTAATCTGCATAAATTGCACCATTGAATGAGCACTGAATGTGCATCTATGTAAATATTTACATTTTAACTATCCTAACAAATATTTAAAACGTCGGGAATTTCATAACAAAAAAACTCAAAATAGCAGGAAATATTTCAGTTTCTGCAAACCTGAGATTTATTAACTTAACGAACTCAAAAGACATTTTCAGAATTAATGCCTCATTGGTGGTTTATATGTACATGAATTCATACGAATGTATCACACACCTCCGAATAAATTACATGATAAATTTACTATCACTTTACGAGTTAATTTGACGTTATCTCAGTTTGCCTCAAAAAAACAAGCCAATCAGTAATGTTTCCATACAGTTTTTATAAGCCTAGAGTTTTAAGGATTTGTGGCATAAGATATTTAAAACGAAAGAGTGGTAATGCATAGCTTTGAAATAAGGATACTTTTTTAGCGCACCTTTTGTAGCCAGTTATGGCAGGTAATGACAAACAATCTTTATTAGGATATTTCCTTGTGTGTGCGATTACCTTTAAATTACAAGTTAGTCCAATCCTAAGAAGTCTCAAAAAGCAGAATTCTTAACCCAAAAAAGGATTTAGAACACACTTAGAACCAAATCAACACTCATTGCTTGTTAGAGACCAGATAAAGAACAGGAGTTGGAAGATATCACGCTATTTTGCAGGCGGAAAAAAGGTAAGTCTTGTTCTAACAACAGTAATGAACAAATTTGTGAATGTGGTAAACCAGAGAGCTAACTTTCACAATCCAGCAAATTTGTCTTCTGTTTCCCTGCGTTGCATTTGACGAAACCAATAGTACACATGCGCAAGATACTAGATGAAATCGGTTAATGACAATTCTGTACTTCTCCAATTTAAGCCTTAATGTATAGAAATACAATTACTACAAATTAAAAAAAAGTATAGGGAACTGTAAAAATTTTCAACAATGTTCTCATTCTAAAAACTTTGTCAGAAAAAAGTGAATATACAATGTTACACCATATATAATAACATCACCCCTTGAGCAATAATTTAAAAAATGATCTAAGATGTATCATGATAGAATACTTTGTCAAAAAAACTTAAAATTCTCGTTTGCTACAAAAATGCAGATACCAAATAATACACATAACACGCTTTATGAGGTGCAATTTCAAGGACAGAAAAAAACAAAGATTTCTATAACAATAGAATAGGAACCGGAAGTTAAAAACATAAAAATTGTAAAATTACTGCCCTTCGTAGCACAGCACTTCTAACTTTAAAATAAATATTTCAGATCAAACACTAACAAACAAATATATTTTCATTCCCTTAGAAGCTACATTACCTTATAACTTCTTAGGGAGCTTTAAATTCCAATGCTCACGCACTTTGTCGATCGACCCGTGCAACTTATTTGGAAATACGTCAACCCCCAAACAATCTCTTTACACCTAAGTCAAAACGCCTTTTTATTCTCTAAAAATTAAATTCACTTAAAAGTTAAATCACTTGATTGAGAGATTAGCGATGCTCCCAGCACTTGCGCTCAAACACGAGTTACATCTATGGATAAATTCACACAAAACCTTCTCTTTACATCTCAGTCAAATAAATACCTTTCATTCCCTTAGAAATTACATCGCCTGAGAAATTGGATTGGGAGCTATGAAATGACATTGCTCCCACCCACCGCGCTAGGCAGCACGTTAATTTCTATGGGAATACTTCACACAAAACACCCTCCCCACATCTCAATCAAATAAATACCTTTCATTCCCTTAGAAATTACATCGCCTGAGAACGGATTGGGAGCTTTGAAATGACATTGCACCCACCCACCGCGCTCGGCAGCACGTTAATTTCTATGGGAATACTTCACACAAAACACCCTCCCCACATCTCAATCAAATAAATACCTTTCATTCCCTTAGAAATTACATCGCCTGAGAAATTGGATTGGGAGCTATGAAATGACATTGCACCCATCCACCGCGCTCGGCAGCTCGTTAATTTCTATGGGAATACTTCACACAAAACACCCTCTCCACATCTCAGTCAAATAAATACCTTTCATTCCCTTAGAAATTACATCGCCTGAGAACGGATTGGGAGCTTTGAAATGACATTGCACCCACCCACCGCGCTCGGCAGCACGTTAATTTCTATGGGAATACTTCACACAAAACACCCTCCCCACATCTCAATCAAATAAATACCTTTCATTCCCTTAGAAATTACATCGCCTGAGAACGGATTGGGAGCTTTGAAATGACATTGCACCCACCCACCGCGCTCGGCAGCACGTTAATTTCTATGGGAATACTTCACACAAAACACCCTCCCCACATCTCAATCAAATAAATACCTTTCATTCCCTTAGAAATTACATCGCCTGAGAAATTGGATTGGGAGCTATGAAATGACATTGCACCCATCCACCGCGCTCGGCAGCTCGTTAATTTCTATGGGAATACTTCACACAAAACACCCTCTCCACATCTCAGTCAAATAAATACCTTTCATTCCCTTAGAAATTACATCGCCTGAGAACTTGGATTGGGAGCTTTGAAATGACATTGCTCCCACCCACCGCACTCGGCAGGACGTTAATTTCTTGGGAATACTTCACACGAAACACCCTCTCCACATCTCAGTCAAATAAATACCTTTCATTCCCTTAGAAATTACATCGCCTGAGAACTTGGATTGGGAGCTTTGAAATAACATTGCACCCCCCCACCGCGCTCGGCAGCACGTTGATTTCTATGGGAATACTTCACACAAAACACCCTCCCCACATCTCAATCAAATAAATACCTTTCATTCCCTTAGAAATTACATCGCCTGAGAACGGATTGGGAGCTTTGAAATGACATTGCACCCACCCACCGCGCTCGGCAGCACGTTAATTTCTATGGGAATACTTCACACAAAACACCCTCCCCACATCTCAATCAAATAAATACCTTTCATTCCCTTAGAAATTACATCGCCTGAGAACTTGGATTGGGAGCTTTGAAATGACATTGCTCCCACCCACCGCACTCGGCAGGACGTTAATTTCTTGGGAATACTTCACACGAAACACCCTCTCCACATCTCAGTCAAATAAATACCTTTCATTCCCTTAGAAATTACATCGCCTGAGAACTTGGATTGGGAGCTTTGAAATAACATTGCACCCCCCCACCGCGCTCGGCAGCACGTTGATTTCTATGGGAATACTTCACACAAAACACCCTCCCCACATCTCAATCAAATAAATACCTTTCATTCCCTTAGAAATTACATCGCCTGAGAACTTGGATTGGGAGCTTCGAAATGACATTGCTCCCACCCACCGCGCTCGGCAGCACGTTAATTTCTATGGGAATACTTCACACAAAACACCCTCCCCACATCTCAATCAAATAAATACCTTTCATTCCCTTAGAAATTACATCGCCTGAGAAATTGGATTGGGAGTTTTGAAATGACATTGCTCCCACCCACCGCGCTCGGCAGCACGTTAATTTCTATGGGAATACTTCACACAAAACACACTCTCCACATCTCAGTCAAATAAATACCTTTCATTCCCTTAGAAATTACATCGCCTGAGAACTTGGATTGGGAGCTTTGAAATGACATTGCTCTCACCCACCGCGCTCGGCAGCACGGTTATTTCTATGGGAATACTTCACACAAAACACCCTCCCCACATCTCAATCAAATAAATACCTTTCATTCCCTTAGAAATTACATCGCCTGAGAAATTGGATTGGGAGCTTTGAAATGACATTGCTCCCACCCACCACGCTCGGCAGCACGTTAATTTCTATGGGAATACTTCACACAAAACACCCTCCCTACATCTCAATCAAATAAATACCTTTCATTCCCTTAGAAATTACATCGCCTGAGAACTTGGATTGGGAGCTTTGAAATAACATTGCACCCCCCCCCACCGCGCTCGGCAGCACGTTGATTTCTATGGGAATACTTCACACAAAACACCCTCCCCACATCTCAATCAAATAAATACCTTTCATTCCCTTAGAAATTACATCGCCTGAGAACTTGGATTGGGAGCTTTGAAATGACATTGCTCCCACCCAACGCGCTCGGCAGCACGTTAATTTCTATGGGAATACTTCACACAAAACACCCTCCCCACATCTCAATCAAATAAATACCTTTCATTCCCTTAGAAAAATACATCGCCTGAGAAATTGGATTGGAAGTTTTGAAATGACATTGCTCCCACCCACCGCGCTCGGCAGCACGTTAATTTCTATGGGAATACTTCACACAAAACACACTCTCCACATCTCAGTCAAATAAATACCTTTCATTCCCTTAGAAATTACATCGCCTGAGAACTTGGATTGGGAGCTTTGAAATGACATTGCTCTCACCCACCGCGCTCGGCAGCACGGTTATTTCTATGGGAATACTTCACACAAAACACCCTCCCCACATCTCAATCAAATAAATACCTTTCATTCCCTTAGAAATTACATCGCCTGAGAAATTGGATTGGGAGCTTTGAAATGACATTGCTCCCACCCACCTCGCTCGGTTGCACGTTAATTTCTATGGGAATACTTCACCAAAACACCCTCCCTACATCTCAATCAAATAAATATCTTTCATTCCCTTAGAAATTACATCGCCTGAGAACATGGATTGGGAGCTTTGAAATGACATTGCACCCACCCACCGCGCTCGGCAGCACGTTAATTTCTATGGGAATACTTCACACAAAACACCCTCTCCACATCTCAGTCAAATAAATACCTTTCATTCCCTTAGAAATTACATCGCCTGAGAACTTGGATTGGGAGCTTTGAAATGACATTGCACTCACCTACCGCGCTCGGCAGCACGTTGATTTCTATGGGAATTCTTCACATAAAACACCCTCCCCACATCTCAATCAAATAAATACCTTTCATTCCCTTAGAAATTACATCGCCTGAGAACGGATTGGGAGCTTTGAAATGACATTGCACCCACCCACCGCGCTCGGCAGCACGTTAATTTCTATGGGAATACTTCACACAAAACACCCTCCCCACATCTCAATCAAATAAATACCTTTCATTCCCTTAGAAATTACATCGCCTCAGAAATTGGATTGGGAGCTATGAAATGACATTGCACCCATCCACCGCGCTCGGCAGCACGTTAATTTCTATGGGAATACTTCACACAAAACACCCTCTCCACATCTCAGTCAAATAAATACCTTTTATTCCCTTAGGAATTACATCGCCTGAGAACTTGGATTGGGAGCTTTGAAATGACATTGCTCCCACCCACCGCGCTCGGCAGCACGTTAATTTCTTGGGAATACTTCACAGAAAACACCCTCTCCACATCTCAGTCAAATAAATACCTTTCATTCCCTTAGAAATTACATCGCCTGAGAACTTGGATTGGGAGCTTTGAAATAACATTGCACCCCCCCACCGCGCTCGGCAGCACGTTGATTTCTATGGGAATACTTCACACAAAACACCCTCCCCACATCTCAATCAAATAAATACCTTTCATTCCCTTAAAAATTACATCGCCTGAGAACTTGGATTGGGAGCTTTGAAATGACATTGCTCCCACCCACCGCGCTCGGCAGCACGTTAATTTCTATGGGAATACTTCACACAAAACACCCTCCCCACATCTCAATCAAATAAATACCTTTCATTCCCTTAGAAATTACATCGCCTGAGAAATTGGATTGGGAGCTTTGAAATGACATTGCTCCCACCCACCGCGCTCGGCAGCACGTTAATTTCTATGGGAATACTTCACACAAAACACACTCTCCACATCCCAGTCAAATAAATACCTTTCATTCCCTTAGAAATTACATCGCCTGAGAACTTGGATTGGGAGCTTTGAAATGACATTGCTCCCACCCACCGCGCTCGGCAGCACGGTTATTTCTATGGGAATACTTCACACAAAACACCCTCCCCACATCTCAATCAAATAAATACCTTTCATTCCCTTAGAAATTACATCGCCTGAGAAATTGGATTGGGAGCTTTGAAATGACATTGCTCCCACCCACCGCGCTCGGCAGCACGTTAATTTCTATAGGAATACTTCACACAAAACACCCTCCCTACATCTCAATCAAATAAATACCTTTCATTCCCTTAGAAATTACATCGCCTGAGAACATGGATTGGGAGCTTTGAAATGACATTGCACCCACCCACCGCGCTCGGCAGCACGGTAATTTCTATGGGAATACTTCACACAAAACACGCTCTCCACATCTCAGTCAAATAAATACCTTTCATTCCCTTAGAAATTACATCGCCTGAGAAATTGGATTGGGAGCTTTGAAATGACATTGCACTCACCTACCGCGCTCGGCAGCACGTTAATTTCAATGGGAAAACTTCACACAAAACACCCTCCCCACATCTCAATCAAATAAATACCTTTCATTCCCTTAGAAATTACATCGCCTGAGAAATTGGATTGGGAGCTTTGAAATGACATTGCTCCCACCCACCGCGCTCGGCAGCACGTTAATTTCTATGGGAATACTTCACACAAAACACCCTCTCCACATCTCAGTCAAATAAATACCTTTCATTCCCTTAGAAATTACATCGCCTGAGAACTTGGATTGGGAGCTTTGAAATGACATTGCTCCCACCCACCGCGCTCGGCAGCACGTTAATTTCTATGGGAATACTTCACACAAAACACCCTCCCTAGATCTCAATCAAATAAATACCTTTCATTCCCTTAGAAATTACATCGCCTGAGAAATTGGATTGGGAGCTTTGAAATGACATTGCACCCACCCACCGCGCTCGGCAGCACGTTAATTTCTATGGGAATACTTCACACAAAACACCCTCTCCACATCTCAGTCAAATAAATACCTTTCATTCCCTTAGAAATTACATCGCCTGAGAACGGATTGGGAGCTTTGAAATGACATTGCACCCACCCACCGCGCACGGCAGCACGTTGATTTCTATGGGAATACTTCACACAAAACACCCTCCCCACATCTCAATCAAATAAATACCTTTCATTCCCTTAGAAATTACATCGCCTGAGAACTTGGATTGGGAGCTTTGAAATGACATTGCTCCCACCCACCGCGCTCGGCAGCACGTTAATTTCTATGGGAATACTTCACACAAAACACCCTCCCCACATCTCAATCAAATAAATACCTTTCATTCCCTTAGAAATTACATCGCCTGAGAAATTTGATTGGGAGCTTTGAAATGACATTGCTCCCACCCACCGCGCTCGGCAGCACGTTAATTTCTATGGGAATACTTCACACAAAACACCCTCTCCACATCTCAGTCAAATAAATACCTTTCATTCCCTTAGAAATTACATCGCCTGAGAATATGGATTGGAAGCTTTGAAATGACATTGCACCCACCCACCGCGCTCGGCAGCACGTTAGTTTCTATGGGAATACTTTACACAAAACACCCTCTCCACATCTCAGTCAAATAAATACCTTTCATTCCCTTAGAAATTACATCGCCTGAGAACTTGGATTGGGAGCTTTGAAATGACATTGCTCCCACCCACCGCGCTCGGCAGCACGTTAATTTCTATGGGAATACTTCACACAAAACACCCTCTCCACATCTCAGTCAAATAAATACCTTTCATTCCATTAGAAATTACATCGCCTGAGAACTTGGATTGGGAGCTTTGAAATGACATTGCTCCCACCCACCGCGCTCGGCAGCACGTTAATTTCTATGGGAATACTTCACACAAAACACCCTCTCCACATCTCAGTCAAATAAATACCTTTCATTCCCTTAGAAATTACATCGCCTGAGAACTTGGATTGGGAGCTTTGAAATGACATTGCTCCCACCCACCGCGCTCGGCAGCACGTTAATTTCTATGGGAATACTTCACACAAAACACCCTCTCCACATCTCAGTCAAATAAATACCTTTCATTCCCTTAGAAATTACATCGCCTGAGAACGGATTGGAAGCTTTGAAATGACATTGCACCCACCCACCGCGCACGGCAGCACGTTGATTTCTATGGGAATACTTCACACAAAACACCCTCCCCACATCTCAATCAAATAAATACCTTTCATTCCCTTAGAAATTACATCGCCTGAGAACTTGGATTGGGAGCTTTGAAATGACATTGCTCCCACCCACCACGCTCGGCAGCACGTTAATTTCTATGGGAATACTTCACACAAAACACCCTCCCCACATCTCAATCAAATAAATACCTTTCATTCCCTTAGAAATTACATCGCCTGAGAAATTTGATTGGGAGCTTTGAAATGACATTGCTCCCACCCACCGCGCTCGGCAGCACGTTAATTTCTATGGGAATACTTCACACAAAACACCCTCTCCACATCTCAGTCAAATAAATACCTTTCATTCCATTAGAAATTACATCGCCTGAGAACTTGGATTGGGAGCTTTGAAATGACATTGCTACCACCCACCGCGCTCGGCAGCACGTTAATTTCTATGGGAATACTTCACACAAAACACCCTCTCCACATCTCAGTCAAATAAATACCTTTCATTCCCTTAGAAATTACATCGCCTGAGAACGGATTGGGAGCTTTGAAATGACATTGCACCCACCCACCGCGCACGGCAGCACGTTGATTTCTATGGGAATACTTCACACAAAACACCCTCCCAACATCTCAATCAAATAAATACCTTTCATTCCCTTAGAAATTACATCGCCTGAGAACTTGGATTCGGAGCTTTGAAATGACATTGCTCCCACCCACCGCGCTCGGCAGCACGTTAATTTCTATAGGAATACTTTACACAAAACACCCTCCCCACATCTCAATCAAATAAATACCTTTCATTCCCTTAGAAATTACATCGCCTGAGAAATTTGTTTGGGAGCTTTGAAATGACATTGCACCCACCCACCACGCTCGGCAGCACGTTAATTTCTATGGGAATACTTCACACAAAACACCCTCCCCAGATCTCAATCAAATAAATACCTTTCATTCCCTTAGAAATTACATCGCCTGAGAAATTGGATTGGGAGCTTTGAAATGACATTGCTCCCACCCACCGCGCTCGGCAGCACGTTAATTTCTATGGGAATACTTCACAAAAAACACCCTCTCCACATCTCAGTCAAATAAATACCTTTCATTCCCTTAGAAATTACATCGCCTGAGAACTTGGATTGGGAGCTTTGAAATGACATTGCTCCCACCCACCGCGCTCGGCAGCACGTTAATTTCTATGGGAATACTTCACACAAAACACCCTCCCCACATCTCAATCAAATAAATACCTTTCATTCCCTTAGAAATTACATCGCCTGAGAAATTGGATTGGGAGCTTTGAAATGACATTGCTCCCACCCACCGCGCTCGGCAGCACGTTAATTTCTATGGGAATACTTCACACAAAACACCCTCTCCACATTTCAGTCAAATAAATACCTTTCATTCCCTTAGTAATTACATCGCCTGTGAAATTGGATTTTGAGCTATGAAATGACATTGCTCCCACCCACCGCGCTCGGCAGCACGTTAATTTCTATGGGAATACTTCACACAAAACACCCTCTCCACATCTCAATCACATAAATACCTTTCATTCCCTTAGAAATTACATCGCCTGAGAAATTTGATTGGGAGCTTTGAAATGACATTGCTCCCACCCACCGCGCTCGGCAGCACGTTAATTTCTATGGGAATACTTTACACAAAACACCCTCTCCACGTCTCAGTCAAATAAATACCTTTCATTCCCTTAGAAATTACATCGCCTGAGAACTTGGATTGGGAGCTTTGAAATGACATTGCTCCCACCCACCGCGCTCGGCAGCACGTTAATTTCTATGGGGATACTTCACACAAAACACCCTCTCTACATCTCAGTCAAATAAATACCTTTCATTCCCTTAGAAATTACATCGCCTGAGAACGGATTGGGAGCTTTGAAATGACATTGCACCCACCCACCGCGCACGGCAGCACGTTGATTTCTATGGGAATACTTCACACAAAACACCCTCCCCACATCTCAATCAAATAAATACCTTTCATTCCCTTAGAAATTACATCGCCTGAGAACTTGGATTGGGAGCTTTGAAATGACATTGCTCCCACCCACCGCGCTCGGCAGCACGTTAATTTCTATGGGAATACTTCACACAAAACACCCTCCCCACATCTCAATCAAATAAATACCTTTCATTCCCTTAGAAATTACATCGCCTGAGAAATTTGATTGGGAGCTTTGAAATGACATTGCACCCACCCACCGCGCTCGGCAGCACGTTAATTTCTATGGGAATACTTCACACAAAACACCCTCTACACATCTCAGTCAAATAAATACCTTTCATTCCCTTAGAAATTACATCGCCTGAGAACATGGATTGGGAGCTTTGAAATGACATTGCTCCCACCCACCGCGCTCGGCAGCACGTTAATTTCTATGGGAATACTTCACACAAAACACCCTCCCCAGATCTCAATCAAATAAATACCTTTCATTCCCTTAGAAATTACATCGCCTGAGAAATTGGATTGGGAGCTTTGAAATGACATTGCACCCACCAACCGTGCTCGGCAGCACGTTAATTTCTATGGGAATACTTTACACAAAACACCCTCTCCACATCTCAGTCAAATAAATACCTTTCATTCCCTTAGAAATTACATCGTCTGAGAACTTGGATTGGGAGCTTTGAAATGACATTGCTCCCACCCACCGCGCTCGGCAGCACGTTAATTTCTATGGGAATACTTCACACAAAACACCCTCCCCACATCTCAATCAAATAAATACCTTTCATTCCCTTAGAAATTACATCGCCTGAGAAATTTGATTGGGAGCTTTGAAATGACATTGCTCCCACCCACCGCGCTCGGCAGCACGTTAATTTCTATGGGAATACTTCACACAAAACACCCTCTCCACATCTCAGTCAAATAAATACCTTTCATTCCCTTAGAAATTACATCGCCTGAGAATATGGATTGGAAGCTTTGAAATGACATTGCACCCACCCACCGCGCTCGGCAGCACGTTAGTTTCTATGGGAATACTTTACACAAAACACCCTCTCCACATCTCAGTCAAATAAATACCTTTCATTCCCTTAGAAATTACATCGCCTGAGAACTTGGATTGGGAGCTTTGAAATGACATTGCTCCCACCCACCGCGCTCGGCAGCACGTTAATTTCTATGGGAATACTTCACACAAAACACCCTCTCCACATCTCAGTCAAATAAATACCTTTCATTCCATTAGAAATTACATCGCCTGAGAACTTGGATTGGGAGCTTTGAAATGACATTGCTCCCACCCACCGCGCTCGGCAGCACGTTAATTTCTATGGGAATACTTGACACAAAACACCCTCTCCACATCTCAGTCAAATAAATACCTTTCATTCCCTTAGAAATTACATCGCCTGAGAACTTGGATTGGGAGCTTTGAAATGACATTGCTCCCACCCACCGCGCTCGGCAGCACGTTAATTTCTATGGGAATACTTCACACAAAACACCCTCTCCACATCTCAGTCAAATAAATACCTTTCATTCCCTTAGAAATTACATCGCCTGAGAACGGATTGGAAGCTTTGAAATGACATTGCACCCACCCACCGCGCACGGCAGCACGTTGATTTCTATGGGAATACTTCACACAAAACACCCTCCCCACATCTCAATCAAATAAATACCTTTCATTCCCTTAGAAATTACATCGCCTGAGAACTTGGATTGGGAGCTTTGAAATGACATTGCTCCCACCCACCACGCTCGGCAGCACGTTAATTTCTATGGGAATACTTCACACAAAACACCCTCCCCACATCTCAATCAAATAAATACCTTTCATTCCCTTAGAAATTACATCGCCTGAGAAATTTGATTGGGAGCTTTGAAATGACATTGCTCCCACCCACCGCGCTCGGCAGCACGTTAATTTCTATGGGAATACTTCACACAAAACACCCTCTCCACATCTCAGTCAAATAAATACCTTTCATTCCATTAGAAATTACATCGCCTGAGAACTTGGATTGGGAGCTTTGAAATGACATTGCTACCACCCACCGCGCTCGGCAGCACGTTAATTTCTATGGGAATACTTCACACAAAACACCCTCTCCACATCTCAGTCAAATAAATACCTTTCATTCCCTTAGAAATTACATCGCCTGAGAACGGATTGGGAGCTTTGAAATGACATTGCACCCACCCACCGCGCACGGCAGCACGTTGATTTCTATGGGAATACTTCACACAAAACACCCTCCCAACATCTCAATCAAATAAATACCTTTCATTCCCTTAGAAATTACATCGCCTGAGAACTTGGATTCGGAGCTTTGAAATGACATTGCTCCCACCCACCGCGCTCGGCAGCACGTTAATTTCTATAGGAATACTTTACACAAAACACCCTCCCCACATCTCAATCAAATAAATACCTTTCATTCCCTTAGAAATTACATCGCCTGAGAAATTTGTTTGGGAGCTTTGAAATGACATTGCACCCACCCACCACGCTCGGCAGCACGTTAATTTCTATGGGAATACTTCACACAAAACACCCTCTCCACATCTCAGTCAAATAAATACCTTTCATTCCCTTAGAAATTACATCGCCTGACAACTTGGATTGGGAGCTTTGAAATGACATTGCTCCCACCCACCGCGCTCGGCAGCACGTTAATTTCTATGGGAATACTTCACACAAAACACCCTCCCCAGATCTCAATCAAATAAATACCTTTCATTCCCTTAGAAATTACATCGCCTGAGAAATTGGATTGGGAGCTTTGAAATGACATTGCTCCCACCCACCGCGCTCGGCAGCACGTTAATTTCTATGGGAATACTTCACAAAAAACACCCTCTCCACATCTCAGTCAAATAAATACCTTTCATTCCCTTAGAAATTACATCGCCTGAGAACTTGGATTGGGAGCTTTGAAATGACATTGCTCCCACCCACCGCGCTCGGCAGCACGTTAATTTCTATGGGAATACTTCACACAAAACACCCTCCCCACATCTCAATCAAATAAATACCTTTCATTCCCTTAGAAATTACATCGCCTGAGAAATTGGATTGGGAGCTTTGAAATGACATTGCTCCCACCCACCGCGCTCGGCAGCACGTTAATTTCTATGGGAATACTTCACACAAAACACCCTCTCCACATTTCAGTCAAATAAATACCTTTCATTCCCTTAGTAATTACATCGCCTGTGAAATTGGATTTTGAGCTATGAAATGACATTGCTCCCACCCACCGCGCTCGGCAGCACGTTAATTTCTATGGGAATACTTCACACAAAACACCCTCTCCACATCTCAATCACATAAATACCTTTCATTCCCTTAGAAATTACATCGCCTGAGAAATTTGATTGGGAGCTTTGAAATGACATTGCTCCCACCCACCGCGCTCGGCAGCACGTTAATTTCTATGGGAATACTTCACACAAAACACCCTCTCCACATCTCAGTCAAATAAATACCTTTCATTCCCTTAGAAATTACATCACCTGAGAACATGGATTGGGAGCTTTGAAATGACATTGCTCCCACCCACCGCGCTCGGCAGCACGTTAATTTCTATGGGAATACTTCACACAAAACACCCTCCCCACATCTCAATCAAATAAATACCTTTCATTCCCTTAGAAATTACATCGCCTGAGCAATTGGATTGGGAGCTTTGAAATGACATTGCACCCACCCACCGCGCTCGGCAGCACGTTAATTTCTATGGGAATACTTTACACAAAACACCCTCTCCACGTCTCAGTCAAATAAATACCTTTCATTCCCTTAGAAATTACATCGCCTGAGAACTTGGATTGGGAGCTTTGAAATGACATTGCTCCCACCCACCGCGCTCGGCAGCACGTTAATTTCTATGGGAATACTTCACACAAAACACCCTCTCTACATCTCAGTCAAATAAATACCTTTCATTCCCTTAGAAATTACATCGCCTGAGAACGGATTGGGAGCTTTGAAATGACATTGCACCCACCCACCGCGCACGGCAGCACGTTGATTTCTATGGGAATACTTCACACAAAACACCCTCCCCACATCTCAATCAAATAAATACCTTTCATTCCCTTAGAAATTACATCGCCTGAGAACTTGGATTGGGAGCTTTGAAATGACATTGCTCCCACCCACCGCGCTCGGCAGCACGTTAATTTCTATGGGAATACTTCACACAAAACACCCTCCCCACATCTCAATCAAATAAATACCTTTCATTCCCTTAGAAATTACATCGCCTGAGAAATTTGATTGGGAGCTTTGAAATGACATTGCACCCACCCACCGCGCTCGGCAGCACGTTAATTTCTATGGGAATACTTCACACAAAACACCCTCTACACATCTCAGTCAAATAAATACCTTTCATTCCCTTAGAAATTACATCGCCTGAGAACATGGATTGGGAGCTTTGAAATGACATTGCTCCCACCCACCGCGCTCGGCAGCACGTTAATTTCTATGGGAATACTTCACACAAAACACCCTCCCCAGATCTCAATCAAATAAATACCTTTCATTCCCTTAGAAATTACATCGCCTGAGAAATTGGATTGGGAGCTTTGAAATGACATTGCACCCACCAACCGTGCTCGGCAGCACGTTAATTTCTATGGGAATACTTTACACAAAACACCCTCTCCACATCTCAGTCAAATAAATACCTTTCATTCCCTTAGAAATTACATCGTCTGAGAACTTGGATTGGGAGCTTTGAAATGACATTGCTCCCACCCACCGCGCTCGGCAGCACGTTAATTTCTATGGGAATACTTCACAAAAAACACCCTCTCCACATCTCAGTCAAATAAATACCTTTCATTCCCTTATAAATTACATCGCCTGAGAACTTGGATTGGGAGCTTTGAAATGACATTGCTCCCACCCACCGCGCTCGGCAGCACGTTAATTTCTATGGGAATACTTCACACAAAACACCCTCCCCACATCTCAATCAAATAAATACCTTTCATTCCCTTAGAAATTACATCGCCTGAGAAATTGGATTGGGATCTTTGAAATGACATTGCTCCAACCCACCGCGCTCGGCAGCACGTTAATTTCTATGGGAATACTTCACACAAAACACCCTCTCCACATTTCAGTCAAATAAATACCTTTCATTCCCTTAGTAATTACATCGCCTGAGAAATTGGATTTTGAGCTATGAAATGACATTGGTCCCACCCACCGCGCTCGGCAGCACGTTAATTTCTATGGGAATACTTCACACAAAACACCCTCTCCACATCTCAATCAAATAAATACCTTTCATTCCCTTAGAAATTACATCGCCTGAGAAATTTGATTGGGAGCTTTGAAATGACATTGCTCCCACCCACCGCGCTCGGCAGCACGTTAATTTCTATGGGAATACTTCACACAAAACACCCTCTCCACATCTCAGTCAAATAAATACCTTTCATTCCCTTAGAAATTACATCACCTGAGAACATGGATTGGGAGCTTTGAAATGACATTGCTCCCACCCACCGCGCTCGGCAGCACGTTAATTTCTATGGGAATACTTCACACAAAACACCCTCCCCACATCTCAATCAAATAAATACCTTTCATTCCCTTAGAAATTACATCGCCTGAGAAATTGGATTGGGAGCTTTGAAATGACATTGCACCCACCCACCGCGCTCGGCAGCACGTTAATTTCTATGGGAATACTTTACACAAAACACCCTCTCCACGTCTCAGTCAAATAAATACCTTTCATTCCCTTAGAAATTACATCGCCTGAGAACTTGGATTGGGAGCTTTGAAATGACATTGCTCCCACCCACCGCGCTCGGCAGCACGTTAATTTCTATGGGAATACTTCACACAAAACACCCTCTCCACATCTCAGTCAAATAAATACCCTTCATTCCCTTAGAAATTACATCGCCTGAGAACTTGGATTGGGAGCTTTGAAATGACATTGCTCCCACCCACCGCGCTCGGCAGCACGTTAATTTCTATGGGAAAACTTCACACAAAACACCCTCCCCACATCTCAATCAAATAAATACCTTTCATTCCCTTAGAAATTACATCGCCTGAGAACTTGGATAGGGAGCTTTGAAATAACATTGCTCCCACCCACCGCGCTCGGCAGCACGTTAATTTCTATGGGAATACTTCACACAAAACACCCTCCCCACATCTCAATCAAATAAATACCTTTCATTCCCTTAGAAATTACATCGCCTGAGAACTTGGATTGGGAGCTTTGAAATGACATTGCTCCCTCCCACCGCGCTCGGCAGCACGTTAATTTCTATGGGAATACTTCACACAAAACACCCTCTCCACATCTCAGTTAAATAAATACCTTTCATTCTCTTAGAAATTACATCGCCTGAGAACGGATTGGGAGCTTTGAAATGACATTGCACCCACCCACCGCGCACGGCAGCACGTTGATTTCTATGGGAATACTTCACACAAAACACCCTCTCCACATCTCAGTCAAATAAATACCTTTCATTCCCTTAGAAATTACATCGCCTGAGAACTTGGATTGGGAGCTTTGAAATGACATTGCTCCCACCCACCGCGCTCGGCAGCACGTTAATTTCTATGGGAATACTTCACACGAAACACCCTCCCCAGATCTCAATCAAATAAATACCTTTCATTCCCTTAGAAATTACATCGCCTGAGAAATTGGATTGGGAGCTTTGAAATGACATTGCACCCACCCACCGCGCTCGGCAGCACGTTAATTTCTATGGGAATACTTTACACAAAACACCCTCTCCACATCTCAGTCAAATAAATACCTTTCATTCCCTTAGAAATTACATCGCCTGAGAACTTGGATTGGGAGCTTTGAAATGACATTGCTCCCACCCACCGCGCTCGGCAGCACGTTAATTTCTATGGGAATACTTCACAAAAAACACCCTCTCCACATCTCAGTCAAATAAATACCTTTCATTCCCTTAGAAATTACATCGCCTGAGAACTTGGATTGGGAGCTTTGAAATGACATTGCTCCCACCCACCGCGCTCGGCAGCACGTTAATTTCTATGGGAATACTTCACACAAAACACCCTCCCCACATCTCAATCAAATAAATACCTTTCATTCCCTTAGAAATTACATCGCCTGAGAAATTGGATTGGGAGCTTTGAAATGACATTGCTCCCACCCACCGCGCTCGGCAGCACGTTAATTTCTATGGGAATACTTCACACAAAACACCCTCCCCACATCTCAATCAAATAAATACCTTTCATTCCCTTAGAAATTACATCGCCTGAGAACTTGGATATGGAGCTTTGAAATAACATTGCTCCCACCCACCGCGCTCGGCAGCACGTTAATTTCTATGGGAATACTTCACACAAAACACCCTCCCCACATCTCAATCAAATAAATACCTTTCATTCCCTTAGAAATTACATCGCCTGATAAATTGGATTGGGAGCTTTGAAATGACATTGCACCCACCCACCGCGCTCGGCAGCACGTTAATTTCTATGGGAATACTTTACACAAAACACCCTCTCCACGTCTCAGTCAAATAAATACCTTTCATTCCCTTAGAAATTACATCGCCTGAGAACTTGGATTGGGAGCTTTGAAATGACATTGCTCCCACCCACCGCGCTCGGCAGCACGTTAATTTCTATGGGAATACTTCACACAAAACACCCTCTCCACATCTCAGTCAAATAAATACCCTTCATTCCCTTAGAAATTACATCGCCTGAGTACTTGGATTGGGAGCTTTGAAATGACATTGCTCCCACCCACCGCGCTCGGCAGCACGTTAATTTCTATGGGAATACTTCACACAAAACACACTCCCCACATCTCAATCAAATAAATACCTTTCATTCCCTTAGAAATTACATCGCCTGAGAACTTGGATAGGGAGCTTTGAAATAACATTGCTCCCACCCACCGCGCTCGGCAGCACGTTAATTTCTATGGGAATACTTCACACAAAACACCCTCCCCACATCTCAATCAAATAAATACCTTTCATTCCCTTAGAAATTACATCGCCTGAGAACTTGGATTGGGAGCTTTGAAATGACATTGCTCCCACCCACCGCGCTCGGCAGCACGTTAATTTCTATGGGAATACTTCACACAAAACACCCTCTCCACATCTCAGTTAAATAAATACCTTTCATTCTCTTAGAAATTACATCGCCTGAGAACGGATTGGGAGCTTTGAAATGACATTGCACCCACCCACCGCGCACGGCAGCACGTTGATTTCTATGGGAATACTTCACACAAAACACCCTATCCACATCTCAGTCAAATAAATACCTTTCATTCCCTTAGAAATTACATCGCCTGAGAACTTGGATTGGGAGCTTTGAAATGACATTGCTCCCACCCACCGCGCTCGGCAGCACGTTAATTTCTATGGGAATACTTCACACGAAACACCCTCCCCAGATCTCAATCAAATAAATACCTTTCATTCCCTTAGAAATTACATCGCCTGAGAAATTGGATTGGGAGCTTTGAAATGACATTGCACCCACCCACCGCGCTCGGCAGCACGTTAATTTCTATGGGAATACTTTACACAAAACACCCTCTCCACATCTCAGTCAAATAAATAGCTTTCATTCCCTTAGAAATTACATCGCCTGAGAACTTGGATTGGGAGCTTTGAAATAACATTGCTCCCACCCACCGCGCTCGGCAGCACGTTAATTTCTATGGGAATACTTCACACAAAACACCCTCCCCACATCTCAATCAAATAAATACCTTTCATTCCCTTAGAAATTACACCGCCTGAGAACTTGGATTGGGAGCTTTGAAATGACATTGCTCCCACCCACCGCGCTCGGCAGCACGTTAATTTCTATGGGAATACTTCACACAAAACAACCTCCCCAGATCTCAATCAAATAAATACCTTTCATTCCCTTAGAAATTACATCGCCTGAGAAATTGGATTGGGAGCTTTAAAATGACATTGCACCCACCCACCGCGCTCAGCAGCACGTTAATTTCTATGGGAATACTTCACACAAAACACCCTCTCCACATCTCAGTTAAATAAATACCTTTCATTCTCTTAGAAATTACATCGCCTGAGAACGGATTGGGAGCTTTGAAATGACATTGCACCCACCCACCGCGCACGGCAGCAAGTTGATTTCTATGGGAATACTTCACACAAAACACCCTCTCCACATCTCAGTCAAATAAATACCTTGCATTCCCTTAGAAATTACATCGCCTGAGAACTTGGATTGGGAGCTTTGAAATGACATTGCTCCCACCCACCGCGCTCGGCAGCACGTTAATTTCTATGGGAATACTTCACACAAAACACCCTCCCCAGATCTCAATCAAATAAATACCTTTCATTCCCTTAGAAATTACATCGCCTGAGAAATTGGATTGGGAGCTTTGAAATGACATTGCACCCACCCACCGCGCTCGGCAGCACGTTAATTTCTATGGGAATACTTTACACAAAACACCCTCTCCACATCTCAGTCAAATAAATACCTTTCATACCCTTAGAAATTACATCGCCTGAGAACTTGGATTGGGAGCTTTGAAATGACATTGCTCCCACCCACCGCGCTCGGCAGCACGTTAATTTCTATGGGAATACTTCACAAAAAACACCCTCTCCACATCTCAGTCAAATAAATACCTTTCATTCCCTTAGAAATTACATCGCCTGAGAACTTGGATTGGGAGCTTTGAAATGACATTGCTCCCACCCACCGCGCTCGGCAGCACGTTAATTTCTATGGGAATACTTCACACAAAACACCCTCCCCACATCTCAATCAAATAAATACCTTTCATTCCCTTAGGAATTACATCGCCTGAGAACTTGGATTGGGAGCTTTGAAATGACATTGCTCCCACCCACCGCGCTCGGCAGCACGTTAATTTCTATGGGAATACTTCACACGAAACACCCTCCCCAGATCTCAATCAAATAAATACCTTTCATTCCCTTAGAAATTACATCGCCTGAGAAATTGGATTGGGAGCTTTGAAATGACATTGCACCCACCCACCGCGCTCGGCAGCACGTTAATTTCTATGGGAATACTTTACACAAAACACCCTCTCCACATCTCAGTCAAATAAATAGCTTTCATTCCCTTAGAAATTACATCGCCTGAGAACTTGGATTGGGAGCTTTGAAATGACATTGCTCCCACCCACCGCGCTCGGCAGCACGTTAATTTCTATGGGAATACTTCACAAAAAACACCCTCTCCACATCTCAGTCAAATAAATACCTTTCATTCCCTTAGAAATTACATCGCCTGAGAACTTGGATTGGGAGCTTTGAAATGACATTGCTCCCACCCACCGCGCTCGGCAGCACGTTAATTTCTATGGGAATACTTCACAAAAAACACCCTCTCCATATCTCAGTCAAATAAATACCTTTCATTCCCTTAGAAATTACATCGCCTGAGAACTTGGATTGGGAGCTTTGAAATGACATTGCTCCCACCCACCGCGCTCGGCAGCACGTTAATTTCTATGGGAATACTTCACACAAAACACCCTCCCCACATCTCAATCAAATAAATACCTTTCATTCCCTTAGAAATTACATCGCCTGAGAAATTGGATTGGGAGCTTTGAAATGACATTGCTCCCACCCACCGCGCTCGGCAGCACGTTAATTTCTATGGGAATACTTCACACAAAACACCCTCCCCACATCTCAATCAAATAAATACCTTTCATTCCCTTAGAAATTACATCGCCTGAGAACTTGGATAGGGAGCTTTGAAATAACATTGCTCCCACCCACCGCGCTCGGCAGCACGTTAATTTCTATGGGAATACTTCACACAAAACACCCTCCCCACATCTCAATCAAATAAATACCTTTCATTCCCTTAGAAATTACATCGCCTGAGAACTTGGATTGGGAGCTTTGAAATGACATTGCTCCCACCCACCGCGCTCGGCAGCACGTTAATTTCTATGGGAATACTTCACACAAAACAACCTCCCCAGATCCCAATCAAATAAATACCTTTCATTCCCTTAGAAATTACATCGCCTGAGAAATTGGATTGGGAGCTTTAAAATGACATTGCACCCACCCACCGCGCTCAGCAGCACGTTAATTTCTATGGGAATACTTCACACAAAACACCCTCTCCACATCTCAGTTAAATAAATACCTTTCATTCTCTTAGAAATTACATCGCCTGAGAACGGATTGGGAGCTTTGAAATGACATTGCACCCACCCACCGCGCACGGCAGCAAGTTGATTTCTATGGGAATACTTCACACAAAACACCCTCTCCACATCTCAGTCAAATAAATACCTTTCATTCCCTTAGAAATTACATCGCCTGAGAACTTGGATTGGGAGCTTTGAAATGACATTGCTCCCACCCACCGCGCTCGGCAGCACGTTAATTTCTATGGGAATACTTCACACAAAACACCCTCCCCAGATCTCAATCAAATAAATACCTTTCATTCCCTTAGAAATTACATCGCCTGAGAAATTGGATTGGGAGCTTTGAAATGACATTGCACCCACCCACCGCGCTCGGCAGCACGTTAATTTCTATGGGAATACTTTACACAAAACACCCTCTCCACATCTCAGTCAAATAAATACCTTTCATTCCCTTAGAAATTACATCGCCTGAGAACTTGGATTGGGAGCTTTGAAATGACATTGCTCCCACCCACCGCGCTCGGCAGCACGTTAATTTCTATGGGAATACTTCACAAAAAACACCCTCTCCACAACTCAGTCAAATAAATACCTTTCATTCCCTTAGAAATTACATCGCCTGAGAACTTGGATTGGGAGCTTTGAAATGACATTGCTCCCACCCACCGCGCTCGGCAGCACGTTAATTTCTATGGGAATACTTCACACAAAACACCCTCCCCACATCTCAATCAAATAAATACCTTTCATTCCCTTAGGAATTACATCGCCTGAGAAATTGGATTGGGAGCTTTGAAATGACATTGATCCCACCCACCGCGCTCGGCAGCACGTTAATTTCTATGGGAATACTTCACACAAAACACCCTCTCCACATCTCAATCAAATAAATACCTTTCATTCGCTTTGAAATTACATCGCCTGAGAAATTTGATTGGGAGCTTTGAAATGACATTGCTCCCACCCACCGCGCTCGGCAGCACGTTAATTTCTATGGGAATACTTCACACAAAACACCCTCTCCACATCTCAGTCAAATAAATACCTTTCATTCCCTTAGAAATTACATCACCTGAGAACATGGATTGGGAGCTTTGAAATGACATTGCTCCCACCCACCGCGCTCGGCAGCCGTTAATTTCTATGGGAATACTTCACACAAAACACCCACCCCACATCTCAATCAAATAAATACCTTTCATTCCCTTAGAAATTACATCGCCTGAGAAATTGGATTGGGAGCTTTGAAATGACATTGCACCCAACCACCGCGCTCGGCAGCACGTTAATTTCTATGGGAATACTTTACACAAAACACCCTCTCCACGTCTCAGTCAAATAAATACCTTTCATTCCTTTAGAAATTACATCGCCTGAGAACTTGGATTGGGAGCTTTGAAATGACATTGCTCCCACCCACCGCGCTCGGCAGCACGTTAATTTCTATGGGAATACTTCACACAAAACACCCTCTCCACATCTCAGTCAAATAAATACCTTTCATTCCCTTAGAAATTACATCGCCTGAGAACTTGGATTGGGATCTTTGAAATGACATTGCTCCCACCCACCGCGCTCGGCAGCACGTTAATTTCTATGGGAATACTTCACACAAAACACCCTCCCCACATCTCAATCAAATAAATACCTTTCATTCCCTTAGAAATTACATCGCCTGAGAAATTTGATTGGGAGCTTTGAAATGACATTGCTCCCACCCACCGCGCTCGGCAGCACGTTAATTTCTATGGGAATACTTCACACAAAACAACCTCCCCAGATCTCAATCAAATAAATACCTTTCATTCCCTTAGAAATTACATCGCCTGAGAAATTGGATTGGGAGCTTTGAAATGACATTGCTCCCACCCACCGCGCTCGGCAGCACGTTAATTTCTATGGGAATACTTCACACAAAACACCCTCTCCACGTCTCAGTCAAATAAATACCCTTCATTCCCTTAGAAATTACATCGCCTGAGAACTTGGATTGGGAGCTTTGAAATGACATTGCTCCCACCCACCGCGCTCGGCAGCACGTTAATTTCTATGGGAATACTTCACACAAAACACCCTCTCCACATCTCAGTTTAATAAATACCTTTCATTCTCTTAGAAATTACATCGCCTGAGAACGGATTGGGAGCTTTGAAATGACATTGCACCCACCCACCGCGCACGGCATCACGTTGATTTCTATGGGAATACTTCACACAAAACACCCTCTCCACATCTCAGTCAAATAAATACCTTTCATTCCCTTAGAAATTACATCGCCTGAGAACTTGGATTGGGAACTTTGAAATGACATTGCTCCCACCCACCGCGCTCGGCAGCACGTTAATTTCTATGGGAATACTTTACACAAAACACCCTCTCCACATCTCAGTCAAATAAATACCTTTCATTCCCTTAGAAATTACATCGCCTGAGAACTTGGATTGGGAGCTTTGAAATGACATTGCTCCCACCCACCGCGCTCGGCAGCACGTTAATTTCTATGGGAATACTTCACAAAAAACACCCTCTCCACATCTCAGTCAAATAAATACCTTTCATTCCCTTAGAAATTACATCGCCTGAGAACTTGGATTGGGAGCTTTGAAATGACATTGCTCCCACCCACCGCTCTCGGCAGCACGTTAATTTCTATGGGAATACTTCACACAAAACACCCTCCCCACATCTCAATCAAATAAATACCTTTCATTCCCTTAGGAATTACATCGCCTGAGAAATTGGATTGGGAGCTTTGAAATGACATTGCTCCCACCCACCGCGCTCGGCAGCACGTTAATTTCTATGGGAATACTTCACACAAAACACCCTCTCCACATCTCAGTCAAATAAATACCTTTCATTCCCTTAGAAATTAAATCGCCTGAGAAATTGGATTGGGAGCTATGAAATGACATTGCTCCCACCCACCGCGCTCGGCAGCACGTTAATTTCTATGGGAATACTTCACACAAAACACCCTCTCCACATCTCAATCAAATAAATACCTTTCATTCCCTTAGAAATTACATCGCCTGAGAGATTTGATTGGGAGCTTTGAAATGACATTGCTCCCACCCACCGCGCTCGGCAGCACGTTAATTTCTATGGGAATACTTCACACAAAACACCCTCTCCACATCTCAGTCAAATAAATACCTTTCATTCTCTTAGAAATTACATCACCTGAGAACATGGATTGGGAGCTTTGAAATGACATTGCTCCCACCCACCGCGCTCGGCAGCACGTTAATTTCTATGGGAATACTTCACACAAAACACCCTCCCCACATCTCAATCAAATAAATACCTTTCATTCCCTTAGAAATTACATCGCCTGAGAAATTGGATTGGGAGCTTTGAAATGACATTGCACCCACCCACCGCGCTCGGCAGCACGTTAATTTCTATGGGAATACTTCACACAAAACACCCTCTCCACATCTCAATCAAATAAATACCTTTCATTCCCTTAGAAATTACATCGCCTGAGAAATTGGATTGGGAGCTTTGAAATGACATTGCACCCACCCACCGCGCTCGGCAGCACGTTAATTTCTATGGGAATACTTCACACAAAACACCCTCTCCACATCTCAATCAAATAAATACCTTTCATTCCCTTAGAAATTACATCGCCTGAGAACTTGGATTGGGAGCTTTGAAATGACATTGCACCCACCCACCGCGCTAGGCAGCACGTTAATTTCTATGGGAATACTTTACACAAAACACCCTCTCCACATCTCAATCAAATAAATACCTTTCATTCCCTTAGAAATTACATCGCCTGAGAAATTGGATTGGGAGCTTTGAAATGACATTGCACCCACCCACCGCGCTCGGCAGCACGTTAATTTCTATGGGAATACTTCACACAAAACACCCTCTCCACATCTCAATCAAATAAATACCTTTCATTCCCTTAGAAATTACATCGCCTGAGAAATTGGATTGGGAGCTTTGAAATGACATTGCACCCACCCACCGCGCTCGGGCAGCACGTTAATTTCTATGGGAATACTTCACACAAAACACCCTCTCCACATCTCAATCAAATAAATACCTTTCATTCCCTTAGAAATTACATCGCCTGAGAAATTGGATTGGGAGCTTTGAAATGACATTGCACCCACCCACCGCGCTCGGCAGCACGTTAATTTCTATGGGAATACTTCACACAAAACACCCTCTCCACATCTCAATCAAATAAATACCTTTCATTCCCTTAGAAATTACATCGCCTGAGAACTTGGATTGGGAGCTTTGAAATGACATTGCACCCACCCACCGCGCTAGGCAGCACGTTAATTTCTATGGGAATACTTTACACAAAACACCCTCTCCACGTCTCAGTCAAATAAATACCTTTCATTCCCTTAGAAATTACATCGCCTGAGAACTTGGATTGGGAGCTTTGAAATGACATTGCACCCACCCACCGCGCTAGGCAGCACGTTAATTTCTATGGGAATACTTTACACAAAACACCCTCTCCACGTCTCAGTCAAATAAATACCTTTCATTCCCTTAGAAATTACATCGCCTGAGAACTTGGATTGGGAGCTTTGAAATGACATTGCACCCACCCACCGCGCTAGGCAGCACGTTAATTTCTATGGGAATACTTTACACAAAACACCCTCTCCACGTCTCAGTCAAATAAATACCTTTCATTCCCTTAGAAATTACATCGCCTGAGAACTTGGATTGGGAGCTTTGAAATGACATTGCACCCACCCACCGCGCTAGGCAGCACGTTAATTTCTATGGGAATACTTTACACAAAACACCCTCTCCACGTCTCAGTCAAATAAATACCTTTCATTCCCTTAGAAATTACATCGCCTGAGAACTTGGATTGGGAGCTTTGAAATGACATTGCACCCACCCACCGCGCTAGGCAGCACGTTAATTTCTATGGGAATACTTTACACAAAACACCCTCTCCACGTCTCAGTCAAATAAATACCTTTCATTCCCTTAGAAATTACATCGCCTGAGAACTTGGATTGGGAGCTTTGAAATGACATTGCACCCACCCACCGCGCTAGGCAGCACGTTAATTTCTATGGGAATACTTTACACAAAACACCCTCTCCACGTCTCAGTCAAATAAATACCTTTCATTCCCTTAGAAATTACATCGCCTGAGAACTTGGATTGGGAGCTTTGAAATGACATTGCACCCACCCACCGCGCTAGGCAGCACGTTAATTTCTATGGGAATACTTTACACAAAACACCCTCTCCACGTCTCAGTCAAATAAATACCTTTCATTCCCTTAGAAATTACATCGCCTGAGAACTTGGATTGGGAGCTTTGAAATGACATTGCACCCACCCACCGCGCTAGGCAGCACGTTAATTTCTATGGGAATACTTTACACAAAACACCCTCTCCACGTCTCAGTCAAATAAATACCTTTCATTCCCTTAGAAATTACATCGCCTGAGAACTTGGATTGGGAGCTTTGAAATGACATTGCACCCACCCACCGCGCTAGGCAGCACGTTAATTTCTATGGGAATACTTTACACAAAACACCCTCTCCACGTCTCAGTCAAATAAATACCTTTCATTCCCTTAGAAATTACATCGCCTGAGAACTTGGATTGGGAGCTTTGAAATGACATTGCACCCACCCACCGCGCTAGGCAGCACGTTAATTTCTATGGGAATACTTTACACAAAACACCCTCTCCACGTCTCAGTCAAATAAATACCTTTCATTCCCTTAGAAATTACATCGCCTGAGAACTTGGATTGGGAGCTTTGAAATGACATTGCACCCACCCACCGCGCTAGGCAGCACGTTAATTTCTATGGGAATACTTTACACAAAACACCCTCTCCACGTCTCAGTCAAATAAATACCTTTCATTCCCTTAGAAATTACATCGCCTGAGAACTTGGATTGGGAGCTTTGAAATGACATTGCACCCACCCACCGCGCTAGGCAGCACGTTAATTTCTATGGGAATACTTTACACAAAACACCCTCTCCACGTCTCAGTCAAATAAATACCTTTCATTCCCTTAGAAATTACATCGCCTGAGAACTTGGATTGGGAGCTTTGAAATGACATTGCACCCACCCACCGCGCTAGGCAGCACGTTAATTTCTATGGGAATACTTTACACAAAACACCCTCTCCACGTCTCAGTCAAATAAATACCTTTCATTCCCTTAGAAATTACATCGCCTGAGAACTTGGATTGGGAGCTTTGAAATGACATTGCACCCACCCACCGCGCTAGGCAGCACGTTAATTTCTATGGGAATACTTTACACAAAACACCCTCTCCACGTCTCAGTCAAATAAATACCTTTCATTCCCTTAGAAATTACATCGCCTGAGAACTTGGATTGGGAGCTTTGAAATGACATTGCACCCACCCACCGCGCTAGGCAGCACGTTAATTTCTATGGGAATACTTTACACAAAACACCCTCTCCACGTCTCAGTCAAATAAATACCTTTCATTCCCTTAGAAATTACATCGCCTGAGAACTTGGATTGGGAGCTTTGAAATGACATTGCACCCACCCACCGCGCTAGGCAGCACGTTAATTTCTATGGGAATACTTTACACAAAACACCCTCCCCACATCTCAGTCAAATAAATACCTTTCATTCCCTTAGAAATTACATCGCCTGAGAACTTGGATTGGGAGCTTTGAAATGACATTGCACCCACCCACCGCGCTAGGCAGCACGTTAATTTCTATGGGAATACTTTACACAAAACACCCTCCCCACATCTCAGTCAAATAAATACCTTTCATTCCCTTAGAAATTACATCGCCTGAGAACTTGGATTGGGAGCTTTGAAATGACATTGCACCCACCCACCGCGCTAGGCAGCACGTTAATTTCTATGGGAATACTTTACACAAAACACCCTCTCCACGTCTCAGTCAAATAAATACCTTTCATTCCCTTAGAAATTACATCGCCTGAGAACTTGGATTGGGAGCTTTGAAATGACATTGCACCCACCCACCGCGCTAGGCAGCACGTTAATTTCTATGGGAATACTTTACACAAAACACCCTCCCCACATCTCAGTCAAATAAATACCTTTCATTCCCTTAGAAATTACATCGCCTGAGAACTTGGATTGGGAGCTTTGAAATGACATTGCTCCCACCCACCGCGCTAGGCAGCACGTTAATTTCTATGGGAATACTTTACACAAAACACCCTCTCCACGTCTCAGTCAAATAAATACCTTTCATTCCCTTAGAAATTACATCGCCTGAGAACTTGGATTGGGAGCTTTGAAATGACATTGCACCCACCCACCGCGCTAGGCAGCACGTTAATTTCTATGGGAATACTTTACACAAAACACCCTCTCCACGTCTCAGTCAAATAAATACCTTTCATTCCCTTAGAAATTACATCGCCTGAGAACTTGGATTGGGAGCTTTGAAATGACATTGCACCCACCCACCGCGCTAGGCAGCACGTTAATTTCTATGGGAATACTTTACACAAAACACCCTCTCCACGTCTCAGTCAAATAAATACCTTTCATTCCCTTAGAAATTACATCGCCTGAGAACTTGGATTGGGAGCTTTGAAATGACATTGCTCCCACCCACCGCGCTCGGCAGCACGTTAATTTCTATGGGAATACTTTACACAAAACACCCTCTCCACGTCTCAATCAAATAAATACCTTTCATTCCCTTAGAAATTACATCGCCTGAGAAATTGGATTGGGAGCTTTGAAATGACATTGCACCCACCCACCGCGCTCGGCAGCACGTTAATTTCTATGGGAATACTTTACACAAAACACCCTCTCCACGTCTCAGTCAAATAAATACCTTTCATTCCCTTAGAAATTACATCGCCTGAGAACTTGGATTGGGAGCTTTGAAATGACATTGCTCCCACCCACCGCGCTAGGCAGCACGTTAATTTCTATGGGAATACTTTACACAAAACACCCTCTCCACGTCTCAGTCAAATAAATACCTTTCATTCCCTTAGAAATTACATCGCCTGAGAACTTGGATTGGGAGCTTTGAAATGACATTGCACCCACCCACCGCGCTAGGCAGCACGTTAATTTCTATGGGAATACTTTACACAAAACACCCTCTCCACGTCTCAGTCAAATAAATACCTTTCATTCCCTTAGAAATTACATCGCCTGAGAACTTGGATTGGGAGCTTTGAAATGACATTGCACCCACCCACCGCGCTAGGCAGCACGTTAATTTCTATGGGAATACTTTACACAAAACACCCTCTCCACGTCTCAGTCAAATAAATACCTTTCATTCCCTTAGAAATTACATCGCCTGAGAACTTGGATTGGGAGCTTTGAAATGACATTGCACCCACCCACCGCGCTAGGCAGCACGTTAATTTCTATGGGAATACTTTACACAAAACACCCTCTCCACGTCTCAGTCAAATAAATACCTTTCATTCCCTTAGAAATTACATCGCCTGAGAACTTGGATTGGGAGCTTTGAAATGACATTGCTCCCACCCACCGCGCTCGGCAGCACGTTAATTTCTATGGGAATACTTTACACAAAACACCCTCTCCACGTCTCAATCAAATAAATACCTTTCATTCCCTTAGAAATTACATCGCCTGAGAACTTGGATTGGGAGCTTTGAAATGACATTGCTCCCACCCACCGCGCTAGGCAGCACGTTAATTTCTATGGGAATACTTTACACAAAACACCCTCCCCACATCTCAGTCAAATAAATACCTTTCATTCCCTTAGAAATTACATCGCCTGAGAACTTGGATTGGGAGCTTTGAAATGACATTGCACCCACCCACCGCGCTAGGCAGCACGTTAATTTCTATGGGAATACTTTACACAAAACACCCTCTCCACGTCTCAGTCAAATAAATACCTTTCATTCCCTTAGAAATTACATCGCCTGAGAACTTGGATTGGGAGCTTTGAAATGACATTGCTCCCACCCACCGCGCTCGGCAGCACGTTAATTTCTATGGGAATACTTTACACAAAACACCCTCTCCACGTCTCAATCAAATAAATACCTTTCATTCCCTTAGAAATTACATCGCCTGAGAAATTGGATTGGGAGCTTTGAAATGACATTGCACCCACCCACCGCGCTCGGCAGCACGTTAATTTCTATGGGAATACTTTACACAAAACACCCTCTCCACGTCTCAGTCAAATAAATACCTTTCATTCCCTTAGAAATTACATCGCCTGAGAACTTGGATTGGGAGCTTTGAAATGACATTGCTCCCACCCACCGCGCTCGGCAGCACGTTAATTTCTATGGGAATACTTTACACAAAACACCCTCCCCACATCTCAGTCAAATAAATACCTTTCATTCCCTTAGAAATTACATCGCCTGAGAACTTGGATTGGGAGCTTTGAAATGACATTGCTCCCACCCACCGCGCTCGGCAGCACGTTAATTTCTATGGGAATACTTTACACAAAACACCCTCTCCACGTCTCAATCAAATAAATACCTTTCATTCCCTTAGAAATTACATCGCCTGAGAAATTGGATTGGGAGCTTTGAAATGACATTGCTCCCACCCACCGCGCTCGGCAGCACGTTAATTTCTATGGGAATACTTTACACAAAACACCCTCTCCACGTCTCAGTCAAATAAATACCTTTCATTCCCTTAGAAATTACATCGCCTGAGAACTTGGATTGGGAGCTTTGAAATGACATTGCTCCCACCCACCGCGCTCGGCAGCACGTTAATTTCTATGGGAATACTTTACACAAAACACCCTCTCCACGTCTCAGTCAAATAAATACCTTTCATTCCCTTAGAAATTACATCGCCTGAGAAATTGGATTGGGAGCTTTGAAATGACATTGCACCCACCCACCGCGCTAGGCAGCACGTTAATTTCTATGGGAATACTTTACACAAAACACCCTCTCCACGTCTCAGTCAAATAAATACCTTTCATTCCCTTAGAAATTACATCGCCTGAGAACTTGGATTGGGAGCTTTGAAATGACATTGCTCCCACCCACCGCGCTCGGCAGCACGTTAATTTCTATGGGAATACTTTACACAAAACACCCTCTCCACGTCTCAGTCAAATAAATACCTTTCATTCCCTTAGAAATTACATCGCCTGAGAAATTGGATTGGGAGCTTTGAAATGACATTGCACCCACCCACCGCGCTAGGCAGCACGTTAATTTCTATGGGAATACTTTACACAAAACACCCTCTCCACGTCTCAGTCAAATAAATACCTTTCATTCCCTTAGAAATTACATCGCCTGAGAACTTGGATTGGGAGCTTTGAAATGACATTGCTCCCACCCACCGCGCTCGGCAGCACGTTAATTTCTATGGGAATACTTCACACAAAACACCCTCTCCACATCTCAATCAAATAAATACCTTTCATTCCCTTAGAAATTACATCGCCTGAGAACTTGGATAAGGAGCTTTGAAATAACATTGCTCCCACCCACCGCGCTCGGCAGCACGTTAATTTCTATGGGAATACTTCACACAAAACACCCTCCCCACATCTCAATCAAATAAATACCTTTCATTCCCTTAGAAATTACATCGCCTGAGAAATTTGATTGGGAGCTTTGAAATGACATTGCTCCCACCCACCGCGCTCGGCAGCACGTTAATTTCTATGGGAATACTTCACACAAAACAACCTCCCCAGATCTCAATCAAATAAATACCTTTCATTCCCTTAGAAATTACATCGCCTGAGAAATTGGATTGGGAGCTTTGAAATGACATTGCACCCACCCACCGCGCTCGGCAGCACGTTAATTTCTATGGGAATACTTCACACAAAACACCCTCTCCACGTCTCAGTCAAATAAATACCCTTCATTCCCTTAGAAATTACATCGCCTGAGAACTTGGATTGGGAGCTTTGAAATGACATTGCTCCCACCCACCGCGCTCGGCAGCACGTTAATTTCTATGGGAATACTTCACACAAAACACCCTCTCCACATCTCAGTTAAATAAATACCTTTCATTCTCTTAGAAATTACATCGCCTGAGAACGGATTGGGAGCTTTGAAATGACATTGCACCCACCCACCGCGCACGGCATCACGTTGATTTCTATGGGAATACTTCACACAAAACACCCTCTCCACATCTCAGTCAAATAAATACCTTTCATTCCCTTAGAAATTACATCGCCTGAGAACTTGGATTGGGAGCTTTGAAATGACATTGCTCCCACCCACCGCGCTCGGCAGCACGTTAATTTCTATGGGAATTCTTCACACGAAACACCCTCCAGAGATCTCAATCAAATAAATACCTTTCATTCCCTTAGAAATTACATCGCCTGAGAAATTGGATTGGGAGCTTTGAAATGACATTGCACCCACCCACCGCGCTCGGCAGCACGTTAATTTCTATGGGAATACTTCACACAAAACACCCTCTCCACGTCTCAGTCAAATAAATACCCTTCATTCCCTTAGAAATTACATCGCCTGAGAACTTGGATTGGGAGCTTTGAAATGACATTGCTCCCACCCACCGCGCTCGGCAGCACGTTAATTTCTATGGGAATACTTCACACAAAACACCCTCTCCACATCTCAGTTAAATAAATACCTTTCATTCTCTTAGAAATTACATCGCCTGAGAACGGATTGGGAGCTTTGAAATGACATTGCACCCACCCACCGCGCACGGCATCACGTTGATTTCTATGGGAATACTTCACACAAAACACCCTCTCCACATCTCAGTCAAATAAATACCTTTCATTCCCTTAGAAATTACATCGCCTGAGAACTTGGATTGGGAGCTTTGAAATGACATTGCTCCCACCCACCGCGCTCGGCAGCACGTTAATTTCTATGGGAATACTTCACACAAAACACCCTCCCCACATCTCAATCAAATAAATACCTTTCATTCCCTTAGAAATTACATCGCCTGAGAACTTGGATAAGGAGCTTTGAAATAACATTGCTCCCACCCACCGCGCTCGGCAGCACGTTAATTTCTATGGGAATACTTCACACAAAACACCCTCCCCACATCTCAATCAAATAAATACCTTTCATTCCCTTAGAAATTACATCGCCTGAGAAATTTGATTGGGAGCTTTGAAATGACATTGCTCCCACCCACCGCGCTCGGCAGCACGTTAATTTCTATGGGAATACTTCACACAAAACAACCTCCCCAGATCTCAATCAAATAAATACCTTTCATTCCCTTAGAAATTACATCGCCTGAGAAATTGGATTGGGAGCTTTGAAATGACATTGCACCCACCCACCGCGCTCGGCAGCACGTTAATTTCTATGGGAATACTTCACACAAAACACCCTCTCCACGTCTCAGTCAAATAAATACCCTTCATTCCCTTAGAAATTACATCGCCTGAGAACTTGGATTGGGAGCTTTGAAATGACATTGCTCCCACCCACCGCGCTCGGCAGCACGTTAATTTCTATGGGAATACTTCACACAAAACACCCTCTCCACATCTCAGTTAAATAAATACCTTTCATTCTCTTAGAAATTACATCGCCTGAGAACGGATTGGGAGCTTTGAAATGACATTGCACCCACCCACCGCGCACGGCATCACGTTGATTTCTATGGGAATACTTCACACAAAACACCCTCTCCACATCTCAGTCAAATAAATACCTTTCATTCCCTTAGAAATTACATCGCCTGAGAACTTGGATTGGGAGCTTTGAAATGACATTGCTCCCACCCACCGCGCTCGGCAGCACGTTAATTTCTATGGGAATTCTTCACACGAAACACCCTCCAGAGATCTCAATCAAATAAATACCTTTCATTCCCTTAGAAATTACATCGCCTGAGAAATTGGATTGGGAGCTTTGAAATGACATTGCACCCACCCACCGCGCTCGGCAGCACGTTAATTTCTATGGGAATACTTTACACAAAACACCCTCTCCACATCTCAGTCAAATAAATACCTTTCATTCCCTTAGAAATAACATCGCCTGAGAACTTGGATTGGGAGCTTTGAAATGACATTGCTCCCACCCACCGCGCTCGGCAGCACGTTAATTTCTATGGGAATACTTCACAAAAAACACCCTCTCCACATCTCAGTCAAATAAATACCTTTCATTCCCTTAGAAATTACATCGCCTGAGAACTTGGATTGGGAGCTTTGAAATGACATTGCTCCCACCCACCGCGCTCGGCAGCACGTTAATTTCTATGGGAATACTTCACACAAAACACCCTCCCCACATCTCAATCAAATAAATACCTTTCATTCCCTTAGAAATTACATCGCCTGAGAAATTGGATTGGGAGCTTTGAAATGACATTGCTCCCACCCACCGCGCTCGGCAGCACGTTAATTTCTATGGGAATACTTCACACAAAACACCCTCCCCACATCTCAATCAAATAAATACCTTTCATTCCCTTAGAAATTACATCGCCTGAGAACTTGGATAGGGAGCTTTGAAATAACATTGCTCCCACCCACCGCGCTCGGCAGCACGTTAATTTCTATGGGAATACTTCACACAAAACACCCTCTCCACATTTCAGTCAAATAAATACCTTTCATTCCCTTAGTAATTACATCGCCTGTGAAATTGGATTTTGAGCTATGAAATGACATTGCTCCCACCCACCGCGCTCGGCAGCACGTTAATTTCTATGGGAATACTTCACACAAAACACCCTCCCCACATCTCAATCAAATAAATACCTTTCATTCCCTTAGAAATTACATCGCCTGAGAAATTGGATTGGGAGCTTTGAAATGACAATGCTCCCACCCACCGCGCTCGGCAGCACGTTAATTTCTATGGGAATACTTCACACAAAACACCCTCTCCACATCTCAGTCAAATAAATACCTTTCATTCCCTTAGAAATTACATCGCCTGAGAAATTGGATTGGGAGCTATGAAATGACATTGCTCCCACCCACCGCGCTCGGCAGCACGTTAATTTCTATGGGAATACTTCACACAAAACACCCTCTCCACATCTCAATCAAATAAATACCTTTCATTCCCTTAGAAATTACATCGCCTGAGAAATTTGATTGGGAGCTTTGAAATGACATTGCTCCCACCCACCGCGCTCGGCAGCACGTTAATTTCTATGGGAATACTTCACACAAAACACCCTCTCCACATCTCAGTCAAATAAATACCTTTCATTCCCTTAGAAATTACATCACCTGAGAACATGGATTGGGAGCTTTGAAATGACATTGCTCCCACCCACCGCGCTCGGCAGCACGTTAATTTCTATGGGAATACTTCACACAAAACACCCTCCCCACATCTCAATCAAATAAATACCTTTCATTCCCTTAGAAATTACATCGCCTGAGAAATTGGATTGGGAGCTTTGAAATGACATTGCACCCACCCACCGCGCTCGGCAGCACGTTAATTTCTATGGGAATACTTTACACAAAACACCCTCTCCACGTCTCAGTCAAATAAATACCTTTCATTCCCTTAGAAATTACATCGCCTGAGAACTTGGATTGGGAGCTTTGAAATGACATTGCTCCCACCCACCGCGCTCGGCAGCACGTTAATTTCTATGGGAATACTTCACACAAAACACCCTCTCCACATCTCAGTCAAATAAATACCTTTCATTCCCTTAGAAATTACATCGCCTGAGAACTTGGATTGGGATCTTTGAAATGACATTGCTCCCACCCACCGCGCTCGGCAGAACGTTAATTTCTATGGGAATACTTCACACAAAACACCCTCCCCACATCTCAATCAAATAAATACCTTTCATTCCCTTAGAAATTACATCGCCTGAGAACTTGGATAGGGAGCTTTGAAATAACATTGCTCCCACCCACCGCGCTCGGCAGCACGTTAATTTCTATGGGAATACTTCACACAAAACACCCTCCCCACATCTCAATCAAATAAATACCTTGCATTCCCTTAGAAATTACATCGCCTGAGAAATTTGATTGGGAGCTTTGAAATGACATTGCTCCCACCCACCGCGCTCGGCAGCACGTTAATTTCTATGGGAATACTTCACACAAAACAACCTCCCCAGATCTCAATCAAATAAATACCTTTCATTCCCTTAGAAATTACATCGCCTGAGAAATTGGATTGGGAGCTTTGAAATGACATTGCACCCACCCACCGCGCTCGGCAGCACGTTAATTTCTATGGGAATACTTCACACAATACACCCTCTCCACATCTCAGTTAAATAAATACCTTTCATTCTCTTAGAAATTACATCGCCTGAGAACGGATTGGGAGCTTTGAAATGACATTGCACCCACCCACCGCGCACGGCAGCACGTTGATTTCTATGGGAATACTTCACACAAAACACCCTCCCCACATCTCAATCAAATAAATACCTTTCATTCCCTTAGAAATTACATCGCCAGAGAAATTGGATTGGGAGCTTTGAAAATAATTGCTCCCACCCACCGCGCTCGGCAGCACGTTAATTTCTATGGGAATACTTCACACAAAACACCCTCCCCACATCTCAGTCAAATAAATACCTTTCATTCCCTTAGAAATTATATCGCCTGAGAAATTGGATTGGGAGCTTTGAAATGACATTGCTCCCACCCACCGCGCTCGGCAGCACGTTAATTTCTATGGGAATTCTTCACACAAAACACCCTCCCCACATCTCAATCAAATAAATACCTTTCATTCCCTTAGAAATTACATCGCCTGAGAACTTGGATTGGGAGCTTTGAAATGACATTGCACCCACCCACCGCGCTCGGCAGCACGTTAATTTCTATGGGAATACTTCACACAAAACACCCTCCCCACATCTCAATCAAATAAATACCTTTCATTCCCTTAGAAATTACATCGCCTGAGAACTTGGATTGGGAGCTTTGAAATGACATTGCTCCCACCCACTGCGCTCGGCAGCACGTTAATTTCTATGGGAATACTTCACACAAAACACCCTCCCCACATCTCAATCAAATAAATACCTTTCATTCCCTTAGAAATTATATCGCCTGAGAAATTTGATTGGGAGCTTTGAAATGACATTGCTCCCACCCACCGCGCTCGGCAGCACGTTAATTTCTATGGGAATACTTCACACAAAACACCCTCCCCACATCTCAATCAAATAAATACCTTTCATTCCCTTAGAAATTACATCGCCTGAAAACTTGGATTGGGAGCTTTGAAATGACATTGCTCCCACCCACCGCGCTCGGCAGCACGTTAATTTCTATGGGAATACTTCACACAAAACACCCTCTCCACATCTAAGTCAAATAAATACCTTTCATTCCCTTAGAAATTACATCGCCTGAGAACATGGATTGGGAGCTTTGAAATGACATTGCTCCCACCCACCGCGCTCGGCAGCACGTTAATTTCTATGGGAATACTTCACACAAAACTCCCTCCCCACATCTCAATCAAATAAATACCTTTCATTCCCTTAGAAATTACATCGCCTGAGAACTTGGATTGGGAGCTTTGAAATGACATTGCTCCCACCCACTGCGCTCGGCAGCACGTTAATTTCTATGGGAATACTTCACACAAAACACCCTCCCCACATCTCAATCAAATAAATACCTTTCATTCCCTTAGAAATTACATCGCCTGAGAAATTGGATTGGGAGCTTTGAAATGACATTGCACCCACCCACCGCGCTCGGCAGCACGTTGATTTCTATGGGAATACTTCACACAAAACACCCTCTCCACATCTCAGTTAAATAAATACCTTTCATTCTCTTAGAAATTACATCGCCTGAGAACGGATTGGGAGCTTTGAAATGACATTGCACCCACCCACCGCGCACGGCAGCACGTTGATTTCTATGGGAATACTTCACACAAAACACCCTCCCCAGATCTCAATCAAATAAATACCTTTCATTCCCTTAGAAATTACATCGCCAGAGAAATTGGATTGGGAGCTTTGAAATGGCATTGCTCCCACCCACCGCGCTCGGCAGCACGTTAATTTCTATGGGAATACTTCACACAAAACACCCTCTCCACATCTCAGTCAAATAAATACCTTTCATTCCCTTAGAAATTACATCGCCTGAGAACATGGATTGGGAGCTTTGAAATGACATTGCTCCCACCCACCGCGCTCAGCAGCACGTTAATTTCTATGGGAATACTTCACACAAAACACCCTCCCCACATCTCAATCAAATAAATACCTTTCATTCCCTTAGAAATTACATCGCCTGAGAACTTGGATTGGGAGCTTTGAAATGACATTGCTCCCACCCACCGCGCTCGGCAGCACGTTAATTTCTATGGGAATACTTCACACAAAACACCCTCTCCACATCTCAGTCAAATAAATACCTTTCATTCCCTTAGAAATTACATCGCCTGAGAACATGGATTGGGAGCTTTGAAATGACATTGCTCCCACCCACCGCGCTCGGCAGCACGTTAATTTCTATGGGAATACTTCACACAAAACACCCTCCCCACATCTCAATCAAATAAATACCTTTCATTCCCTTAGAAATTACATCGCCTGAGAACTTGGATTGGGAGCTTTGAAATGACATTGCTCCCACCCACTGCGCTCGGCAGCACGTTAATTTCTATGGGAATACTTCACACAAAACACCCTCCCCACATCTCAATCAAATAAATACCTTTCATTCCCTTAGAAATTACATCGCCAGAGAAATTGGATTGGGAGCTTTGAAATGACATTGCTCCCACCCACCGCGCTCGGCAGCACGTTAATTTCTATGGGAATACTTCACACAAAACACCCTCCCCACATCTCAATCAAATAAATACCTTTCATTCCCTTAGAAATTACATCGCCTGAGAACTTGGATAGGGAGCTTTGAAATAACATTCCTCCCACCCACCGCGCTCGGCAGCACGTTAATTTCTATGGGAATACTTCACACAAAACACCCTCTCCACATCTCAATCAAATAAATACCTTTCATTCCCTTAGAAATTACATCGCCTGAGAAATTGGATTGGGAGCTTTGAAATGACATTGCTCCCACCCACCGCGCTCGGCAGCACGTTAATTTCTATGGGAATACTTCACACAAAACACCCTCTCCACATCTCAGTCAAATAAATACCTTTCGTTCCCTTAGAAATTACATCGCCTGAGAAATTGGATTGGGAGCTATGAAATGACATTGCTCCCACCCACCGCGCTCGGCAGCACGTTAATTTCTATGGGAATACTTCACACAAAACACCCTCTCCACATCTCAATCAAATAAATACCTTTCATTCCCTTAGAAATTACATCGCCTGAGAAATTTGATTGGGAGCTTTGAAATGACATTGCTCCCACCCACCGCGCTCGGCAGCACGTTAATTTCTATGGGAATACTTCACACAAAACACCCTCTCCACATCTCAGTCAAATAAATACCTTTCATTCCCTTAGAAATTACATCACCTGAGAACATGGATTGGGAGCTTTGAAATGACATTGCTCCCACCCACCGCGCTCGGCAGCACGTTAATTTCTATGGGAATACTTCACACAAAACACCCTCCCCACATCTCAATCAAATAAATACCTTTCATTCCCTTAGAAATTACATCGCCTGAGAAATTGGATTGGGAGCTTTGAAATGACATTGCACCCACCCACCGCGCTCGGCAGCACGTTAATTTCTATGGGAATACTTTACACAAAACACCCTCTCCACGTCTCAGTCAAATAAATACCTTTCATTCCCTTAGAAATTACATCGCCTGAGAACTTGGATTGGGAGCTTTGAAATGACATTGCTCCCACCCACCGCGCTCGGCAGCACGTTAATTTCTATGGGAATACTTCACACAAAACACCCTCTCCACATCTCAGTCAAATAAATACCTTTCATTCCCTTAGAAATTACATCGCCTGAGAACTTGGATTGGGATCTTTGAAATGACATTGCTCCCACCCACCGCGCTCGGCAGAACGTTAATTTCTATGGGAATACTTCACACAAAACACCCTCCCCACATCTCAATCAAATAAATACCTTTCATTCCCTTAGAAATTACATCGCCTGAGAACTTGGATAGGGAGCTTTGAAATAACATTGCTCCCACCCACCGCGCTCGGCAGCACGTTAATTTCTATGGGAATACTTCACACAAAACACCCTCCCCACATCTCAATCAAATAAATACCTTTCATTCCCTTAGAAATTACATCGCCTGAGAAATTTGATTGGGAGCTTTGAAATGACATTGCACCCACCCACCGCGCTCGGCAGCACGTTAATTTCTATGGGAATACTTCACACAATACACCCTCTCCACATCTCAGTTAAATAAATACCTTTCATTCTCTTAGAAATTACATCGCCTGAGAACGGATTGGGAGCTTTGAAATGACATTGCACCCACCCACCGCGCACGGCAGCACGTTGATTTCTATGGGAATACTTCACACAAAACACCCTCCCCACATCTCAATCAAATAAATACCTTTCATTCCCTTAGAAATTACATCGCCAGAGAAATTGGATTGGGAGCTTTGAAAATAATTGCTCCCACCCACCGCGCTCGGCAGCACGTTAATTTCTATGGGAATACTTCACACAAAACACCCTCTCCACATCTCAATCAAATAAATACCTTTCATTCCCTTAGAAATTACATCGCCTGAGAAATTTGATTGGGAGCTTTGAAATGACATTGCTCCCACCCACCGCGCTCGGCAGCACGTTAATTTCTATGGGAATACTTCACACAAAACACCCTCTCCACATCTCAGTCAAATAAATACCTTTCATTCCCTTAGAAATTACATCACCTGAGAACATGGATTGGGAGCTTTGAAATGACATTGCTCCCACCCACCGCGCTCGGCAGCACGTTAATTTCTATGGGAATACTTCACACAAAACACCCTCCCCACATCTCAATCAAATAAATACCTTTCATTCCCTTAGAAATTACATCGCCTGAGAAATTGGATTGGGAGCTTTGAAATGACATTGCACCCACCCACCGCGCTCGGCAGCACGTTAATTTCTATGGGAATACTTTACACAAAACACCCTCTCCACGTCTCAGTCAAATAAATACCTTTCATTCCCTTAGAAATTACATCGCCTGAGAACTTGGATTGGGAGCTTTGAAATGACATTGCTCCCACCCACCGCGCTCGGCAGCACGTTAATTTCTATGGGAATACTTCACACAAAACACCCTCTCCACATCTCAGTCAAATAAATACCTTTCATTCCCTTAGAAATTACATCGCCTGAGAACTTGGATTGGGATCTTTGAAATGACATTGCTCCCACCCACCGCGCTCGGCAGAACGTTAATTTCTATGGGAATACTTCACACAAAACACCCTCCCCACATCTCAATCAAATAAATACCTTTCATTCCCTTAGAAATTACATCGCCTGAGAACTTGGATAGGGAGCTTTGAAATAACATTGCTCCCACCCACCGCGCTCGGCAGCACGTTAATTTCTATGGGAATACTTCACACAAAACACCCTCCCCACATCTCAATCAAATAAATACCTTTCATTCCCTTAGAAATTACATCGCCTGAGAAATTTGATTGGGAGCTTTGAAATGACATTGCACCCACCCACCGCGCTCGGCAGCACGTTAATTTCTATGGGAATACTTCACACAATACACCCTCTCCACATCTCAGTTAAATAAATACCTTTCATTCTCTTAGAAATTACATCGCCTGAGAACGGATTGGGAGCTTTGAAATGACATTGCACCCACCCACCGCGCACGGCAGCACGTTGATTTCTATGGGAATACTTCACACAAAACACCCTCCCCACATCTCAATCAAATAAATACCTTTCATTCCCTTAGAAATTACATCGCCAGAGAAATTGGATTGGGAGCTTTGAAAATAATTGCTCCCACCCACCGCGCTCGGCAGCACGTTAATTTCTATGGGAATACTTCACACAAAACACCCTCCCCACATCTCAGTCAAATAAATACCTTTCATTCCTTTAGAAATTATATCGCCTGAGAAATTGGATTGGGAGCTTTGAAATGACATTGCTCCCACCCACCGCGCTCGGCAGCACGTTAATTTCTATGGGAATTCTTCACACAAAACACCCTCCCCACATCTCAATCAAATAAATACCTTTCATTCCCTTAGAAATTACATCGCCTGAGAACTTGGATTGGGAGCTTTGAAATGACATTGCACCCACCCACCGCGCTCGGCAGCACGTTAATTTCTATGGGAATACTTCACACAAAACACCCTCCCCACATCTCAATCAAATAAATACCTTTCATTCCCTTAGAAATTACATCGCCTGAGAACTTGGATTGGGAGCTTTGAAATGACATTGCTCCCACCCACTGCGCTCGGCAGCACGTTAATTTCTATGGGAATACTTCACACAAAACACCCTCCCCACATCTCAATCAAATAAATACTTTTCATTCCCTTAGAAATTATATCGCCTGAGAAATTTGATTGGGAGCTTTGAAATGACATTGCTCCCACCCACCGCGCTCGGCAGCACGTTAATTTCTATGGGAATACTTCACACAAAACACCCTCCCCACATCTCAATCAAATAAATACCTTTCATTCCCTTAGAAATTACATCGCCTGAGAAATTGGATTGGGAGCTTTGAAATGACATTGCTCCCACCCACCGCGCTCGGCAGCACGTTAATTTCTATGGGAATACTTCACACAAAACACCCTCTCCACATCTCAGTCAAATAAATACCTTTCGTTCCCTTAGAAATTACATCGCCTGAGAAATTGGATTGGGAGCTATGAAATGACATTGCTCCCACCCACCGCGCTCGGCAGCACGTTAATTTCTATGGGAATACTTCACACAAAACACCCTCTCCACATCTCAATCAAATAAATACCTTTCATTCCCTTAGAAATTACATCGCCTGAGAAATTTGATTGGGAGCTTTGAAATGACATTGCTCCCACCCACCGCGCTCGGCAGCACGTTAATTTCTATGGGAATACTTCACACAAAACACCCTCTCCACATCTCAGTCAAATAAATACCTTTCATTCCCTTAGAAATTACATCACCTGAGAACATGGATTGGGAGCTTTGAAATGACATTGCTCCCACCCACCGCGCTCGGCAGCACGTTAATTTCTATGGGAATACTTCACACAAAACACCCTCCCCACATCTCAATCAAATAAATACCTTTCATTCCCTTAGAAATTACATCGCCTGAGAAATTGGATTGGGAGCTTTGAAATGACATTGCACCCACCCACCGCGCTCGGCAGCACGTTAATTTCTATGGGAATACTTTACACAAAACACCCTCTCCACGTCTCAGTCAAATAAATACCTTTCATTCCCTTAGAAATTACATCGCCTGAGAACTTGGATTGGGAGCTTTGAAATGACATTGCTCCCACCCACCGCGCTCGGCAGCACGTTAATTTCTATGGGAATACTTCACACAAAACACCCTCTCCACATCTCAGTCAAATAAATACCTTTCATTCCCTTAGAAATTACATCGCCTGAGAACTTGGATTGGGATCTTTGAAATGACATTGCTCCCACCCACCGCGCTCGGCAGAACGTTAATTTCTATGGGAATACTTCACACAAAACACCCTCCCCACATCTCAATCAAATAAATACCTTTCATTCCCTTAGAAATTACATCGCCTGAGAACTTGGATAGGGAGCTTTGAAATAACATTGCTCCCACCCACCGCGCTCGGCAGCACGTTAATTTCTATGGGAATACTTCACACAAAACACCCTCCCCACATCTCAATCAAATAAATACCTTTCATTCCCTTAGAAATTACATCGCCTGAGAAATTTGATTGGGAGCTTTGAAATGACATTGCACCCACCCACCGCGCTCGGCAGCACGTTAATTTCTATGGGAATACTTCACACAATACACCCTCTCCACATCTCAGTTAAATAAATACCTTTCATTCTCTTAGAAATTACATCGCCTGAGAACGGATTGGGAGCTTTGAAATGACATTGCACCCACCCACCGCGCACGGCAGCACGTTGATTTCTATGGGAATACTTCACACAAAACACCCTCCCCACATCTCAATCAAATAAATACCTTTCATTCCCTTAGAAATTACATCGCCAGAGAAATTGGATTGGGAGCTTTGAAAATAATTGCTCCCACCCACCGCGCTCGGCAGCACGTTAATTTCTATGGGAATACTTCACACAAAACACCCTCTCCACATCTCAATCAAATAAATACCTTTCATTCCCTTAGAAATTACATCGCCTGAGAAATTTGATTGGGAGCTTTGAAATGACATTGCTCCCACCCACCGCGCTCGGCAGCACGTTAATTTCTATGGGAATACTTCACACAAAACACCCTCTCCACATCTCAGTCAAATAAATACCTTTCATTCCCTTAGAAATTACATCACCTGAGAACATGGATTGGGAGCTTTGAAATGACATTGCTCCCACCCACCGCGCTCGGCAGCACGTTAATTTCTATGGGAATACTTCACACAAAACACCCTCCCCACATCTCAATCAAATAAATACCTTTCATTCCCTTAGAAATTACATCGCCTGAGAAATTGGATTGGGAGCTTTGAAATGACATTGCACCCACCCACCGCGCTCGGCAGCACGTTAATTTCTATGGGAATACTTTACACAAAACACCCTCTCCACGTCTCAGTCAAATAAATACCTTTCATTCCCTTAGAAATTACATCGCCTGAGAACTTGGATTGGGAGCTTTGAAATGACATTGCTCCCACCCACCGCGCTCGGCAGCACGTTAATTTCTATGGGAATACTTCACACAAAACACCCTCTCCACATCTCAGTCAAATAAATACCTTTCATTCCCTTAGAAATTACATCGCCTGAGAACTTGGATTGGGATCTTTGAAATGACATTGCTCCCACCCACCGCGCTCGGCAGAACGTTAATTTCTATGGGAATACTTCACACAAAACACCCTCCCCACATCTCAATCAAATAAATACCTTTCATTCCCTTAGAAATTACATCGCCTGAGAACTTGGATAGGGAGCTTTGAAATAACATTGCTCCCACCCACCGCGCTCGGCAGCACGTTAATTTCTATGGGAATACTTCACACAAAACACCCTCCCCACATCTCAATCAAATAAATACCTTTCATTCCCTTAGAAATTACATCGCCTGAGAAATTTGATTGGGAGCTTTGAAATGACATTGCACCCACCCACCGCGCTCGGCAGCACGTTAATTTCTATGGGAATACTTCACACAATACACCCTCTCCACATCTCAGTTAAATAAATACCTTTCATTCTCTTAGAAATTACATCGCCTGAGAACGGTTTGGGAGCTTTGAAATGACATTGCACCCACCCACCGCGCACGGCAGCACGTTGATTTCTATGGGAATACTTCACACAAAACACCCTCCCCACATCTCAATCAAATAAATACCTTTCATTCCCTTAGAAATTACATCGCCAGAGAAATTGGATTGGGAGCTTTGAAAATAATTGCTCCCACCCACCGCGCTCGGCAGCACGTTAATTTCTATGGGAATACTTCACACAAAACACCCTCCCCACATCTCAGTCAAATAAATACCTTTCATTCCTTTAGAAATTATATCGCCTGAGAAATTGGATTGGGAGCTTTGAAATGACATTGCTCCCACCCACCGCGCTCGGCAGCACGTTAATTTCTATGGGAATTCTTCACACAAAACACCCTCCCCACATCTCAATCAAATAAATACCTTTCATTCCCTTAGAAATTACATCGCCTGAGAACTTGGATTGGGAGCTTTGAAATGACATTGCACCCACCCACCGCGCTCGGCAGCACGTTAATTTCTATGGGAATACTTCACACAAAACACCCTCCCCACATCTCAATCAAATAAATACCTTTCATTCCCTTAGAAATTACATCGCCTGAGAACTTGGATTGGGAGCTTTGAAATGACATTGCTCCCACCCACTGCGCTCGGCAGCACGTTAATTTCTATGGGAATACTTCACACAAAACACCCTCCCCACATCTCAATCAAATAAATACTTTTCATTCCCTTAGAAATTATATCGCCTGAGAAATTTGATTGGGAGCTTTGAAATGACATTGCTCCCACCCACCGCGCTCGGCAGCACGTTAATTTCTATGGGAATACTTCACACAAAACACCCTCCCCACATCTCAATCAAATAAATACCTTTCATTCCCTTAGAAATTACATCGCCTGAGAACTTGGATTGGGAGCTTTGAAATGACATTGCTCCCACCCACCGTTCTCGGCAGCACGTTAATTTCTATGGGAATACTTCACACAAAACACCCTCTCCACATCTCAGTCAAATAAATACCTTTCATTCACTTAGAAATTACATCGCATGAGAACATGGATTGGGAGCTTTGAAATGACATTGCTCCCACCCACCGCGCTCGGCAGCACGTTAATTTCTATGGGAATACTTCACACAAAACACCCTCCCCACATCTCAATCAAATAAATACCTTTCATTCCCTTAGAAATTACATCGCCTGAGAACTTGGATTGGGAGCTTTGAAATGACATTGCTCCCACCCACTGCGCTCGGCAGCACGTTAATTTCTATGGGAATACTTCACACAAAACACCCTCCCCACATCTCAATCAAATAAATACCTTTCATTCCCTTAGAAATTACATCGCCTGAGAAATTGGATTGGGAGCTTTGAAATGACATTGCACCCACCCACCGCGCTCGGCAGCACGTTAATTTCAATGGGAATACTTCACATAATACACCCTCTCCACATCTCAGTTAAATAAATACCTTTCATTCTCTTAGAAATTACATCGCCTGAGAACGGATTGGGAGCTTTGAAATGACATTGCACCCACCCACCGCGCACGGCAGCACGTTGATTTCTATGGGAATACTTCACACAAAACACCCTCCCCACATCTCAATCAAATAAATACCTTTCATTCCCTTAGAAATTACATCGCCTGAGAACTTGGATTGGGAGCTTTGAAATGACATTGCTCCCACCCACCGCGCTCGGCAGCACGTTAATTTCTATGGGAATACTTCACACAAAACACCCTCCCCAGATCTCAATCAAATAAATACCTTTCATTCCCTTAGAAATTACATCGCCAGAGAAATTGGATTGGGAACTTTGAATTGGCATTGCTCCCACCCACCGCGCTCGGCAGCACGTTAATTTCTATGGGAATACTTCACACAAAACACCCTCTCCACATCTCAGTCAAATAAATACCTTTCATTCCCTTAGAAATTACATCGCCTGAGAACATGGATTGGGAGCTTTGAAATGACATTGCTCCCACCCACCACGCTCAGCAGCACGTTAATTTCTATGGGAATACTTCACACAAAACACCCTCCCCACATCTCAATCAAATAAATACCTTTCATTCCCTTAGAAATTACATCGCCTGAGAACGGATTGGGAGCTTTGAAATGACATTGCACCCACCCACCGCGCACGGCAGCACGTTGATTTCTATGGGAATACTTCACACAAAACACCCTCCCCACATCTCAATCAAATAAATACCTTTCATTCCCTTAGAAATTACATCGCCAGAGAAATTGGATTGGGAGCTTTGAAAATAATTGCTCCCACCCACCGCGCTCGGCAGCACGTTAATTTCTATGGGAATACTTCACACAAAACACCCTCTCCACATCTCAATCAAATAAATACCTTTCATTCCCTTAGAAATTACATCGCCTGAGAAATTTGATTGGGAGCTTTGAAATGACATTGCTTCCACCCACCGCGCTCGGCAGCACGTTAATTTCTATGGGAATACTTCACACAAAACACCCTCTCCACATCTCAGTCAAATAAATACCTTTCATTCCCTTAGAAATTACATCACCTGAGAACATGGATTGGGAGCTTTGAAATGACATTGCTCCCACCCACCGCGCTCGGCAGCACGTTAATTTCTATGGGAATACTTCACACAAAACACCCTCCCCACATCTCAATCAAATAAATACCTTTCATTCCCTTAGAAATTACATCGCCTGAGAAATTGGATTGGGAGCTTTGAAATGACATTGCACCCACCCACCGCGCTCGGCAGCACGTTAATTTCTATGGGAATACTTTACACAAAACACCCTCTCCACGTCTCAGTCAAATAAATACCTTTCATTCCCTTAGAAATTACATCGCCTGAGAACTTGGATTGGGAGCTTTGAAATGACATTGCTCCCACCCACCGCGCTCGGCAGCACGTTAATTTCTATGGGAATACTTCACACAAAACACCCTCTCCACATCTCAGTCAAATAAATACCTTTCATTCCCTTAGAAATTACATCGCCTGAGAACTTGGATTGGGATCTTTGAAATGACATTGCTCCCACCCACCGCGCTCGGCAGAACGTTAATTTCTATGGGAATACTTCACACAAAACACCCTCCCCACATCTCAATCAAATAAATACCTTTCATTCCCTTAGAAATTACATCGCCTGAGAACTTGGATAGGGAGCTTTGAAATAACATTGCTCCCACCCACCGCGCTCGGCAGCACGTTAATTTCTATGGGAATACTTCACACAAAACACCCTCTCCACATCTCAGTCAAATAAATACCTTTCATTCCCTTAGAAATTACATCACCTGAGAACATGGATTGGGAGCTTTGAAATGACATTGCTCCCACCCACCGCGCTCGGCAGCACGTTAATTTCTATGGGAATACTTCACACAAAACACCCTCCCCACATCTCAATCAAATAAATACCTTTCATTCCCTTAGAAATTACATCGCCTGAGAACGGATTGGGAGCTTTGAAATGACATTGCACCCACCCACCGCGCACGGCAGCACGTTGATTTCTATGGGAATACTTCACACAAAACACCCTCCCCACATCTCAATCAAATAAATACCTTTCATTCCCTTAGAAATTACATCGCCAGAGAAATTGGATTGGGAGCTTTGAAAATAATTGCTCCCACCCACCGCGCTCGGCAGCACGTTAATTTCTATGGGAATACTTCACACAAAACACCCTCCCCACATCTCAGTCAAATAAATACCTTTCATTCCTTTAGAAATTATATCGCCTGAGAAATTGGATTGGGAGCTTTGAAATGACATTGCTCCCACCCACCGCGCTCGGCAGCACGTTAATTTCTATGGGAATTCTTCACACAAAACACCCTCCCCACATCTCAATCAAATAAATACCTTTCATTCCCTTAGAAATTACATCGCCTGAGAACTTGGATTGGGAGCTTTGAAATGACATTGCACCCACCCACCGCGCTCGGCAGCACGTTAATTTCTATGGGAATACTTCACACAAAACACCCTCCCCACATCTCAATCAAATAAATACCTTTCATTCCCTTAGAAATTACATCGCCTGAGAACTTGGATTGGGAGCTTTGAAATGACATTGCACCCACCCACCGCGCTCGGCAGCACGTTAATTTCTATGGGAATACTTCACACAAAACACCCTCCCCACATCTCAGTCAAATAAATACCTTTCATTCCCTTAGAAATTACATCGCCTGAGAACTTGGATTGGGAGCTTTGAAATGACATTGCTCCCACCCACCGCGCTAGGCAGCACGTTAATTTCAATGGGAATACTTCACACAAAACACCCTCCCCACATCTCAGTCAAATAAATACCTTTCATTCCCTTAGAAATTACATCGCATGAGAACATGGATTGGGAGCTTTGAAATGACATTGCACCCACCCACCGCGCTCGGCAGCACGTTAATTTCTATGGGAATACTTCACACAAAACACCCTCCCCACATCTCAGTCAAATAAATACCTTTCATTCCTTTAGAAATTATATCGCCTGAGAAATTGGATTGGGAGCTTTGAAATGACATTGCTCCCACCCACCGCGCTCGGCAGCACGTTAATTTCTATGGGAATTCTTCACACAAAACACCCTCCCCACATCTCAATCAAATAAATACCTTTCATTCCCTTAGAAATTACATCGCCTGAGAACTTGGATTGGGAGCTTTGAAATGACATTGCACCCACCCACCGCGCTCGGCAGCACGTTAATTTCTATGGGAATACTTCACACAAAACACCCTCCCCACATCTCAATCAAATAAATACCTTTCATTCCCTTAGAAATTACATCGCCTGAGAACTTGGATTGGGAGCTTTGAAATGACATTGCTCCCACCCACCGTTCTCGGCAGCACGTTAATTTCTATGGGAATACTTCACACAAAACACCCTCTCCACATCTCAGTCAAATAAATACCTTTCATTCACTTAGAAATTACATCGCATGAGAACATGGATTGGGAGCTTTGAAATGACATTGCTCCCACCCACCGCGCTCGGCAGCACGTTAATTTCTATGGGAATACTTCACACAAAACACCCTCCCCACATCTCAATCAAATAAATACCTTTCATTCCCTTAGAAATTACATCGCCTGAGAACTTGGATTGGGAGCTTTGAAATGACATTGCTCCCACCCACTGCGCTCGGCAGCACGTTAATTTCTATGGGAATACTTCACACAAAACACCCTCCCCACATCTCAATCAAATAAATACCTTTCATTCCCTTAGAAATTACATCGCCTGAGAACTTGGATTGGGAGCTTTGAAATGACATTGCACCCACCCACCGCGCTCGGCAGCACGTTAATTTCTATGGGAATACTTCACACAAAACACCCTCCCCACATCTCAGTTAAATAAATACCTTTCATTCTCTTAGAAATTACATCGCCTGAGAACGGATTGGGAGCTTTGAAATGACATTGCACCCACCCACCGCGCACGGCAGCACGTTGATTTCTATGGGAATACTTCACACAAAACACCCTCCCCACATCTCAATCAAATAAATACCTTTCATTCCCTTAGAAATTACATCGCCTGAGAACTTGGATTGGGAGCTTTGAAATGACATTGCTCCCACCCACCGCGCTCGGCAGCACGTTAATTTCTATGGGAATACTTCACACAAAACACCCTCCCCAGATCTCAATCAAATAAATACCTTTCATTCCCTTAGAAATTACATCGCCAGAGAAATTGGATTGGGAGCTTTGAAATGGCATTGCTCCCACCCACCGCGCTCGGCAGCACGTTAATTTCTATGGGAATACTTCACACAAAACACCCTCTCCACATCTCAGTCAAATAAATACCTTTCATTCCCTTAGAAATTACATCGCCTGAGAACATGGATTGGGAGCTTTGAAATGACATTGCTCCCACCCACCACGCTCAGCAGCACGTTAATTTCTATGGGAATACTTCACACAAAACACCCTCCCCACATCTCAATCAAATAAATACCTTTCATTCCCTTAGAAATTACATCGCCTGAGAACTTGGATTGGGAGCTTTGAAATGACATTGCTCCCACCCACTGCGCTCGGCAGCACGTTAATTTCTATGGGAATACTTCACACAAAACACCCTCCCCACATCTCAATCAAATAAATACCTTTCATTCCCTTAGAAATTACATCGCCTGAGAAATTGGATTGGGAGCTTTGAAATGACATTGCACCCACCCACCGCGCTCGGCAGCACGTTAATTTCAATGGGAATACTTCACACAATACACCCTCTCCACATCTCAGTTAAATAAATACCTTTCATTCTCTTAGAAATTACATCGCCTGAGAACGGATTGGGAGCTTTGAAATGACATTGCACCCACCCACCGCGCACGGCAGCACGTTGATTTCTATGGGAATACTTCACACAAAACACCCTCCCCACATCTCAATCAAATAAATACCTTTCATTCCCTTAGAAATTACATCGCCTGAGAACTTGGATTGGGAGCTTTGAAATGACATTGCTCCCACCCACCGCGCTCGGCAGCACGTTAATTTCTATGGGAATACTTCACACAAAACACCCTCCCCAGATCTCAATCAAATAAATACCTTTCATTCCCTTAGAAATTACATCGCCAGAGAAATTGGATTGGGAGCTTTGAAATGGCATTGCTCCCACCCACCGCGCTCGGCAGCACGTTAATTTCTATGGGAATACTTCACACAAAACACCCTCTCCACATCTCAGTCAAATAAATACCTTTCATTCCCTTAGAAATTACATCGCCTGAGAACATGGATTGGGAGCTTTGAAATGACATTGCTCCCACCCACCGCACTCGGCAGCACGTTAATTTCTATGGGAATACTTCACACAAAACACCCTCCCCAGATCTCAATCAAATAAATACCTTTCATTCCCTTAGAAATTACATCGCCTGAGAAATTGGATTGGGAGCTTTGAAATGACATTGCACCCACCCACCGCGCTCGGCAGCATGTTAATTTCTATGGGAATACTTCACACAAAACACCCTCTCCACATCTCAGTCAAATAAATACCTTTCATTCCCTTAGAAATTACATCGCCTGAGAACATGGATTGGGAGCTTTGAAATGACATTGCTCCCACCCACCGCGCTCGGCAGCACGTTAATTTCTATGGGAATACTTCACACAAAACACCCTCTCCACATCTCAGTCAAATAAATACCTTTCATTCCCTTAGAAATTACATCGCCTGAGAAATTGGATTGGGAGCTATGAAATGACATTGCTCCCACCCACCGCGCTCGGCAGCACGTTAATTTCTATGGGAATACTTCACACAAAACACCCTCTCCACATCTCAATCAAATAAATACCTTTCATTCCCTTAGAAATTACATCGCCTGAGAAATTTGATTGGGAGCTTTGAAATGACATTGCTCCCACCCACCGCGCTCGGCAGCACGTTAATTTCTATGGGAATACTTCACACAAAACACCCTCTCCACATCTCAGTCAAATAAATACCTTTCATTCCCTTAGAAATTACATCACCTGAGAACATGGATTGGGAGCTTTGAAATGACATTGCTCCCACCCACCGCGCTCGGCAGCACGTTAATTTCTATGGGAATACTTCACACAAAACACCCTCCCCACATCTCAATCAAATAAATACCTTTCATTCCCTTAGAAATTACATCGCCTGAGAAATTGGATTGGGAGCTTTGAAATGACATTGCACCCACCCACCGCGCTCGGCAGCACGTTAATTTCTATGGGAATACTTTACACAAAACACCCTCTCCACGTCTCAGTCAAATAAATACCTTTCATTCCCTTAGAAATTACATCGCCTGAGAACTTGGATTGGGAGCTTTGAAATGACATTGCTCCCACCCACCGCGCTCGGCAGCACGTTAATTTCTATGGGAATACTTCACACAAAACACCCTCTCCACATCTCAGTCAAATAAATACCTTTCATTCCCTTAGAAATTACATCGCCTGAGAACTTGGATTGGGATCTTTGAAATGACATTGCTCCCACCCACCGCGCTCGGCAGCACGTTAATTTCTATGGGAATACTTCACACAAAACACCCTCCCCACATCTCAATCAAATAAATACCTTTCATTCCCTTAGAAATTACATCGCCTGAGAACTTGGATAGGGAGCTTTGAAATAACATTGCTCCCACCCACCGCGCTCAGCAGCACGTTAATTTCTATGGGAATACTTCACACAAAACACCCTCCCCACATCTCAATCAAATAAATACCTTTCATTCCCTTAGAAATTACATCGCCTGAGAACTTGGATTGGGAGCTTTGAAATGACATTGCACCCACCCACCGCGCTCGGCAGCACGTTAATTTCTATGGGAATACTTCACACAATACACCCTCTCCACATCTCAGTTAAATAAATACCTTTCATTCTCTTAGAAATTACATCGCCTGAGAACGGATTGGGAGCTTTGAAATGACATTGCTCCCACCCACCGCGCTCGGCAGCACGTTAATTTCTATGGGAATACTTCACACTAAACACCCTCTCCACATCTCAGTCAAATAAATACCTTTCATTCCCTTAGAAATTACATCACCTGAGAACATGGATTGGGAGCTTTGAAATGACATTGCTCCCACCCACCGCGCTCGGCAGCACGTTAATTTCTATGGGAATACTTCACACAAAACACCCTCCCCACATCTCAATCAAATAAATACCTTTCATTCCCTTAGAAATTACATCGCCTGAGAAATTGGATTGGGAGCTTTGAAATGACATTGCACCCACCCACCGCGCTCGGCAGCACGTTAATTTCTATGGGAATACTTTACACAAAACACCCTCTCCACGTCTCAGTCAAATAAATACCTTTCATTCCCTTAGAAATTACATCGCCTGAGAACTTGGATTGGGAGCTTTGAAATGACATTGCTCCCACCCACCGCGCTCGGCAGCACGTTAATTTCTATGGGAATACTTCACACAAAACACCCTCTCCACATCTCAGTCAAATAAATACCTTTCATTCCCTTAGAAATTACATCGCCTGAGAACTTGGATTGGGATCTTTGAAATGACATTGCTCCCACCCACCGCGCTCGGCAGCACGTTAATTTCTATGGGAATACTTCACACAAAACACCCTCCCCACATCTCAATCAAATAAATACCTTTCATTCCCTTAGAAATTACATCGCCTGAGAACTTGGATAGGGAGCTTTGAAATAACATTGCTCCCACCCACCGCGCTCGGCAGCACGTTAATTTCTATGGGAATACTTCACACAAAACACCCTCCCCACATCTCAATCAAATAAATACCTTTCATTCCCTTAGAAATTACATCGCCTGAGAAATTTGATTGGGAGCTTTGAAATGACATTGCTTCCACCCACCGCGCTCGGCAGCACGTTAATTTCTATGGGAATACTTCACAAAAAACACCCTCTCCACATCTCAGTCAAATAAATACCTTTCATTCCCTTAGAAATTACATCGCCTGAGAACTTGGATTGGGAGCTTTGAAATGACATTGCACCCACCCACCGCGCTCGGCAGCACGTTAATTTCTATGGGAATACTTCACACAAAACACCCTCCCCACATCTCAATCAAATAAATACCTTTCATTCCCTTAGAAATTACATCGCCTGAGAACTTGGATTGGGAGCTTTGAAATGACATTGCTCCCACCCACTGCGCTCGGCAGCACGTTATTTTCTATGGGAATACTTTACACAAAACACCCTCTCCACGTCTCAGTCAAATAAATACCTTTCATTCCCTTAGAAATTACATCGCCTGAGAACTTGGATTGGGAGCTTTGAAATGACATTGCTCCCACCCACCGCGCTCGGCAGCACGTTAATTTCTATGGGAATACTTCACACAAAACACCCTCTCCACATCTCAGTCAAATAAATACCTTTCATTCCCTTAGAAATTACATCGCCTGAGAACTTGGATTGGGATCTTTGAAATGACATTGCTCCCACCCACCGCGCTCGGCAGCACGTTAATTTCTATGGGAATACTTCACACAAAACACCCTCCCCACATCTCAATCAAATAAATACCTTTCATTCCCTTAGAAATTACATCGCCTGAGAACTTGGATAGGGAGCTTTGAAATAACATTGCTCCCACCCACCGCGCTCGGCAGCACGTTAATTTCTATGGGAATACTTCACACAAAACACCCTCCCCACATCTCAATCAAATAAATACCTTTCATTCCCTTAGAAATTACATCGCCTGAGAAATTTGATTGGGAGCTTTGAAATGACATTGCTCCCACCCACCGCGCTCGGCAGCACGTTAATTTCTATGGGAATACTTCACAAAAAACACCCTCTCCACATCTCAGTCAAATAAATACCTTTCATTCCCTTAGAAATTACATCGCCTGAGAACTTGGATTGGGAGCTTTGAAATGACATTGCACCCACCCACCGCGCTCGGCAGCACGTTAATTTCTATGGGAATACTTCACACAAAACACCCTCCCCACATCTCAATCAAATAAATACCTTTCATTCCCTTAGAAATTACATCGCCTGAGAACTTGGATTGGGAGCTTTGAAATGACATTGCTCCCACCCACTGCGCTCGGCAGCACGTTAATTTCTATGGGAATACTTCACACAAAACACCCTCCCCACATCTCAATCAAATAAATACCTTTCATTCCCTTAGAAATTATATCGCCTGAGAAATTTGATTGGGAGCTTTGAAATGACATTGCTCCCACCCATCGCGCTCGGCAGCACGTTAATTTCTATGGGAATACTTCACACAAAACACCCTCCCCACATCTCAATCAAATAAATACCTTTCATTCCCTTAGAAATTACATCGCCTGAGAACTTGGATTGGGAGCTTTGAAATGACATTGCTCCCACCCACCTTTCTCGGCATCACGTTAATTTCTATGGGAATACTTCACACAAAACACCCTCTCCACATCTCAGTCAAATAAATACCTTTCATTCCCTTAGAAATTACATCGCCTGAGAACATGGATTGGGAGCTTTGAAATGACATTGCTCCCACCCACCGCGCTCGGCAGCACGTTAATTTCTATGGGAATACTTCACACAAAACACCCTCCCCACATCTCAATCAAATAAATACCTTTCATTCCCTTAGAAATTACATCGCCTGAGAACTTGGATTGGGAGCTTTGAAATGACATTGCTCCCACCCACTGCGCTCGGCAGGACGTTAATTTCTATGGGAATACTTCACACAAAACACCCTCCCCACATCTCAATCAAATAAATACCTTTCATTCCCTTAGAAATTACATCGCCTGAGAACTTGGATTGGGAGCTTTGAAATGACATTGCTCCCACCCACCGCGCTCGGCAGCACGTTAATTTCTATGGGAATACTTCACACAAAACACCCTCCCCAGATCTCAATCAAATAAATACCTTTCATTCCCTTAGAAATTACATCGCCAGAGAAATTGGATTGGGAGCTTTGAAATGGCATTGCTCCCACCCACCGCGCTCGGCAGCACGTTAATTTCTATGGGAATACTTCACACAAAACACCCTCTCCACATCTCAGTCAAATAAATACCTTTCATTCCCTTAGAAATTACATCGCCGGAGAACATGGATTGGGAGCTTTGAAATGACATTGCTCCCACCCACCGCGCTCAGCAGCACGTTAATTTCTATGGGAATACTTCACACAAAACACCCTCTCCACATCTCAGTTAAATAAATACCTTTCATTCTCTTAGAAATTACATCGCCTGAGAACGGATTGGGAGCTTTGAAATGACATTGCACCCACCCACCGCGCACGGCAGCACGTTGATTTCTATGGGAATACTTCACACAAAACACCCTCCCCACATCTCAATCAAATAAATACCTTTCATTCCCTTAGAAATTACATCGCCTGAGAACTTGGATTGGGAGCTTTCAAATGACATTGCACCCACCCACCGCGCTCGGCAGCACGTTAATTTCTATGGGAATACTTCACACAAAACACCCTCCCCACATCTCAATCAAATAAATACCTTTCATTCCCTTAGAAATTACATCGCCTGAGAACTTGGATTGGGAGCTTTGAAATGACATTGCTCCCACCCACTGCGCTCGGCAGCACGTTAATTTCTATGGGAATACTTCACACAAAACACCCTCCCCACATCTCAATCAAATAAATACCTTTCATTCCCTTAGAAATTATATCGCCTGAGAAATTTGATTGGGAGCTTTGAAATGACATTGCTCCCACCCATCGCGCTCGGCAGCACGTTAATTTCTATGGGAATACTTCACACAAAACACCCTCCCCACATCTCAATCAAATAAATACCTTTCATTCCCTTAGAAATTACATCGCCTGAGAACTTGGATTGGGAGCTTTGAAATGACATTGCTCCCACCCACCGTTCTCGGCAGCACGTTAATTTCTATGGGAATACTTCACACAAAACACCCTCTCCACATCTCAGTCAAATAAATACCTTTCATTCCCTTAGAAATTACATCGCCTGAGAACATGGATTGGGAGCTTTGAAATGACATTGCTCCCACCCACCGCGCTCGGCAGCACGTTAATTTCTATGGGAATACTTCACACAAAACACCCTCCCCACATCTCAATCAAATAAATACCTTTCATTCCCTTAGAAATTACATCGCCTGAGAACTTGGATTGGGAGCTTTGAAATGACATTGCTCCCACCCACTGCGCTCGGCAGGACGTTAATTTCTATGGGAATACTTCACACAAAACACCCTCCCCACATCTCAATCAAATAAATACCTTTCATTCCCTTAGAAATTACATCGCCTGAGAACTTGGATTGGGAGCTTTGAAATGACATTGCTCCCACCCACCGCGCTCGGCAGCACGTTAATTTCTATGGGAATACTTCACACAAAACACCCTCCCCAGATCTCAATCAAATAAATACCTTTCATTCCCTTAGAAATTACATCGCCAGAGAAATTGGATTGGGAGCTTTGAAATGGCATTGCTCCCACCCACCGCGCTCGGCAGCACGTTAATTTCTATGGGAATACTTCACACAAAACACCCTCTCCACATCTCAGTCAAATAAATACCTTTCATTCCCTTAGAAATTACATCGCCGGAGAACATGGATTGGGAGCTTTGAAATGACATTGCTCCCACCCACCGCGCTCAGCAGCACGTTAATTTCTATGGGAATACTTCACACAAAACACCCTCTCCACATCTCAGTTAAATAAATACCTTTCATTCTCTTAGAAATTACATCGCCTGAGAACGGATTGGGAGCTTTGAAATGACATTGCACCCACCCACCGCGCACGGCAGCACGTTGATTTCTATGGGAATACTTCACACAAAACACCCTCCCCACATCTCAATCAAATAAATACCTTTCATTCCCTTAGAAATTACATCGCCTGAGAACTTGGATTGGGAGCTTTGAAATGACATTGCTCCCATCCACCGCGCTCGGCAGCACGTTAATTTCTATGGGAATACTTCACACAAAACACCCTCCCCAGATCTCAATCAAATAAATACCTTTCATTCCCTTAGAAATTACATCGCCAGAGAAATTGGATTGGGAGCTTTGAAATGGCATTGCTCCCACCCACCGCGCTCGGCAGCACGTTAATTTCTATGGGAATACTTCACACAAAACACCCTCTCCACATCTCAGTCAAATAAATACCTTTCATTCCCTTAGAAATTACATCGCCTGAGAACATGGATTGGGAGCTTTGAAATGACATTGCTCCCACCCACCGCGCTCAGCAGCACGTTAATTTCTATGGGAATACTTCACACAAAACACCCTCCCCACATCTCAATCAAATAAATACCTTTCTTTCCCTTAGAAATTACATCGCCTGAGAACTTGGATTGGGAGCTTTGAAATGACATTGCTCCCACCCACTGCGCTCGGCAGCACGTTAATTTCTATGGGAATACTTCACACAAAACACCCTCTCCACATCTCAGTCAAATAAATACCTTTCATTCCCTTAGAAATTAGATCGCCTGAGAAATTGGATTGGGAGCTTTGAAATGACATTGCTCCCACCCACCGCGCTCGGCAGCACGTTAATTTCTATGGGAATACTTCACACAAAACACCCTCCCCAGATCTCAATCAAATAAATACCTTTCATTCCCTCAGAAATTACATCGCCTGAGAAATTGGATTGGGAGCTTTGAAATGACATTGCACCCACCCACCGCGCTCGGCAGCACGTTAAGTTCTATGGGAATACTTCACACAAAACACCCTCTCCACATCTCAGTCAAATAAATACCTTTCATTCCCTTAGAAATAACATCGCCTGAGAACATGGATTGGGAGCTTTGAAATGACATTGCTCCCACCCACCGCACTCGGCAGCACGTTAATTTCTATGGGAATACTTCACACAAAACACCCTCCCCAGATCTCAATCAAAGAAATACCTTTCATTCCCTTAGAAATTACATCGCCTGAGAAATTGGATTGGGAGCTTTGAAATGACATTGAACCCACCCACCGCGCTCGGCAGCATGTTAATTTCTATGGGAATACTTCACACAAAACACCCTCTCCACATCTCAGTCAAATAAATACCTTTCATTCCCTTAGAAATTACATCGCCTGAGAACATGGATTGGGAGCTTTGAAATGACATTGCTCCCACCCACCGCGCTCGGCAGCACGTTAATTTCTATGGGAATACTTCACACAAAACACCCTCTCCACATCTCAGTCAAATAAATACCTTTCATTCCCTTAGAAATTACATCGCCTGAGAAATTGGATTGGGAGCTATGAAATGACATTGCTCCCACCCACCGCGCTCGGCAGCACGTTAATTTCTATGGGAATACTTCACACAAAACACCCTCTCCACATCTCAATCAAATAAATACCTTTCATTCCCTTAGAAATTACATCGCCTGAGAAATTTGATTGGGAGCTTTGAAATGACATTGCTCCCACCCACCGCGCTCGGCAGCACGTTAATTTCTATGGGAATACTTCACACAAAACACCCTCTCCACATCTCAGTCAAATAAATACCTTTCATTCCCTTAGAAATTACATCACCTGAGAACATGGATTGGGAGCTTTGAAATGACATTGCTCCCACCCACCGCGCTCGGCAGCACGTTAATTTCTATGGGAATACTTCACACAAAACACCCTCCCCACATCTCAATCAAATAAATACCTTTCATTCCCTTAGAAATTACATCGCCTGAGAACTTGGATTGGGATCTTTGAAATGACATTGCTCCCATCCACCGCGCTCGGCAGCACGTTAATTTCTATGGGAATACTTCACACAAAACACCCTCCCCAGATCTCAATCAAATAAATACCTTTCATTCCCTTAGAAATTACATCGCCAGAGAAATTGGATTGGGAGCTTTGAAATGGCATTGCTCCCACCCACCGCGCTCGGCAGCACGTTAATTTCTATGGGAATACTTCACACAAAACACCCTCTCCACATCTCAGTCAAATAAATACCTTTCATTCCCTTAGAAATTACATCGCCTGAGAACATGGATTGGGAGCTTTGAAATGACATTGCTCCCACCCACCGCGCTCAGCAGCACGTTAATTTCTATGGGAATACTTCACACAAAACACCCTCCCCACATCTCAATCAAATAAATACCTTTCTTTCCCTTAGAAATTACATCGCCTGAGAACTTGGATTGGGAGCTTTGAAATGACATTGCTCCCACCCACTGCGCTCGGCAGCACGTTAATTTCTATGGGAATACTTCACACAAAACACCCTCTCCACATCTCAGTCAAATAAATACCTTTCATTCCCTTAGAAATTAGATCGCCTGAGAAATTGGATTGGGAGCTTTGAAATGACATTGCTCCCACCCACCGCGCTCGGCAGCACGTTAATTTCTATGGGAATACTTCACACAAAACACCCTCCCCAGATCTCAATCAAATAAATACCTTTCATTCCCTCAGAAATTACATCGCCTGAGAAATTGGATTGGGAGCTTTGAAATGACATTGCACCCACCCACCGCGCTCGGCAGCACGTTAAGTTCTATGGGAATACTTCACACAAAACACCCTCTCCACATCTCAGTCAAATAAATACCTTTCATTCCCTTAGAAATAACATCGCCTGAGAACATGGATTGGGAGCTTTGAAATGACATTGCTCCCACCCACCGCACTCGGCAGCACGTTAATTTCTATGGGAATACTTCACACAAAACACCCTCCCCAGATCTCAATCAAAGAAATACCTTTCATTCCCTTAGAAATTACATCGCCTGAGAAATTGGATTGGGAGCTTTGAAATGACATTGAACCCACCCACCGCGCTCGGCAGCATGTTAATTTCTATGGGAATACTTCACACAAAACACCCTCTCCACATCTCAGTCAAATAAATACCTTTCATTCCCTTAGAAATTACATCGCCTGAGAACATGGATTGGGAGCTTTGAAATGACATTGCTCCCACCCACCGCGCTCGGCAGCACGTTAATTTCTATGGGAATACTTCACACAAAACACCCTCTCCACATCTCAGTCAAATAAATACCTTTCATTCCCTTAGAAATTACATCGCCTGAGAAATTGGATTGGGAGCTATGAAATGACATTGCTCCCACCCACCGCGCTCGGCAGCACGTTAATTTCTATGGGAATACTTCACACAAAACACCCTCTCCACATCTCAATCAAATAAATACCTTTCATTCCCTTAGAAATTACATCGCCTGAGAAATTTGATTGGGAGCTTTGAAATGACATTGCTCCCACCCACCGCGCTCGGCAGCACGTTAATTTCTATGGGAATACTTCACACAAAACACCCTCTCCACATCTCAGTCAAATAAATACCTTTCATTCCCTTAGAAATTACATCACCTGAGAACATGGATTGGGAGCTTTGAAATGACATTGCTCCCACCCACCGCGCTCGGCAGCACGTTAATTTCTATGGGAATACTTCACACAAAACACCCTCCCCACATCTCAATCAAATAAATACCTTTCATTCCCTTAGAAATTACATCGCCTGAGAAATTGGATTGGGAGCTTTGAAATGACATTGCACCCACCCACCGCGCTCGGCAGCACGTTAATTTCTATGGGAATACTTCACACAAAACACCCTCTCCACATCTCAGTCAAATAAATACCTTTCATTCCCTTAGAAATTACATCGCCTGAGAACTTGGATTGGGATCTTTGAAATGACATTGCTCCCACCCACCGCGCTCGGCAGCACGTTAATTTCTATGGGAATACTTCACACAAAACACCCTCCCCACATCTCAATCAAATAAATACCTTTCATTCCCTTAGAAATTACATCGCCTGAGAACTTGGATAGGGAGCTTTGAAATAACATTGCTCCCACCCACCGCGCTCGGCAGCACGTTAATTTCTATGGGAATACTTCACACAAAACACCCTCCCCACATCTCAATCAAATAAATACCTTTCATTCCCTTAGAAATTACATCGCCTGAGAAATTTGATTGGGAGCTTTGAAATGACATTGCTCCCACCCACCGCGCTCGGCAACACGTTAATTTCTATGGGAATACTTCACAAAAAACACCCTCTCCACATCTCAGTCAAATAAATACCTTTCATTCCCTTAGAAATTACATCGCCTGAGAAATTGGATTGGGAGCTTTGAAATGACATTGCACCCACCCACCGCGCACGGCAGCACGTTGATTTCTATGGGAATACTTCACACAAAACACCCTCCCCACATCTCAATCAAATAAATACCTTTCATTCCCTTAGAAATTACATCGCCTGAGAAATTGGATTGGGAGCTTTGAAATGACATTGCACCCACCCACCGCGCTCGGCAGCATGTTAATTTCTATGGAAATACTTCACACAAAACACCCTCTCCACATCTCAGTCAAATAAATACCTTTCATTCCCTTAGAAATTACATCGCCTGAGAACATGGATTGGGAGCTTTGAAATGACATTGCTCCCACCCACCGCGCTCGGCAGCACGTTAATTTCTATGGGAATACTTCACACAAAACACCCTCTCCACATCTCAGTCAAATAAATACCTTTCATTCCCTTAGAAATTACATCGCCTGAGAAATTGGATTGGGAGCTATGAAATGACATTGCTCCCACCCACCGCGCTCGGCAGCACGTTAATTTCTATGGGAATACTTCACACAAAACACCCTCTTCACATCTCAATCAAATAAATACCTTTCATTCCCTTAGAAATTACATCGCCTGAGAAATTTGATTGGGAGCTTTGAAATGACATTGCTCCCACCCACCGCGCTCGGCAGCACGTTAATTTCTATGGGAATACTTCACACAAAACACCCTCTCCACATCTCAGTCAAATAAATACCTTTCATTCCCTTAGAAATTACATCACCTGAGAACATGGATTGGGAGCTTTGAAATGACATTGCTCCCACCCACCGCGCTCGGCAGCACGTTAATTTCTATGGGAATACTTCACACAAAACACCCTCCCCACATCTCAATCAAATAAATACCTTTCATTCCCTTAGAAATTACATCGCCTGAGAAATTGGATTGGGAGCTTTGAAATGACATTGCACCCACCCACCGCGCTCGGCAGCACGTTAATTTCTATGGGAATACTTCACACAAAACACCCTCTCCACATCTCAGTCAAATAAATACCTTTCATTCCCTTAGAAATTACATCGCCTGAGAACTTGGATTGGGATCTTTGAAATGACATTGCTCCCACCCACCGCGCTCGGCAGCACGTTAATTTCTATGGGAATACTTCACACAAAACACCCTCCCCACATCTCAATCAAATAAATACCTTTCATTCCCTTAGAAATTACATCGCCTGAGAACTTGGATTGGGAGCTTTGAAATGATATTGCTCCCAACCACCGCGCTCGGCAGCACGTTAATTTCTATGGGAATACTTCACACAAAACACCCTCCCCAGATCTCAATCAAATAAATACCTTTCATTCCCTTAGAAATTACATCGCCAGAGAAATTGGATTGGGAGCTTTGAAATGACATTGCTCCCACCCACCGCGCTCGGCAGCACGTTAATTTCTATGGGAATACTTCACACAAAACACCCTCCCCACATCTCAATCAAATCAATACCTTTCATTCCCTTAGAAATTACATCGCCTGAGAACATGGATTGGGATCTTTGAAATGACATTGCTCCCACCCACCGCGCTCGGCAGCACGTTAATTTCTATGGGAATACTTCACACAAAACACCCTCCCCACATCTCAATCAAATCAATACCTTTCATTCCCTTAGAAATTACATCGCCTGAGAACTTGGATTGGGAGCTTTGAAATGACATTGCTCCCACCCACTGCGCTCGGCAGCACGTTAATTTCTATGGGAATACTTCACACAAAACACCCTCCCCACATCTCAATCAAATAAATACCTTTCATTCCCTTAGAAATTACATCGCCTGAGAACTTGGATAGGGAGCTTTGAAATAACATTGCTCCCACCCACCGCGCTCGGCAGCACGTTAATTTCTATGGGAATACTTCACACAATACACCCTCTCCACATCTCAGTTAAATAAATACCTTTCATTCTCTTAGAAATTACATCGCCTGAGAACGGATTGGGAGCTTTGAAATGACATTGCACCCACCCACCGCGCACGGCAGCACGTTGATTTCTATGGGAATACTTCACACAAAACACCCTCCCCACATCTCAATCAAATAAATACCTTTCATTCCCTTAGAAATTACATCGCCTGAGAACTTGGATTGGGAGCTTTGAAATGATATTGCTCCCAACCACCGCGCTCGGCAGCACGTTAATTTCTATGGGAATACTTCACACAAAACACCCTCCCCAGATCTCAATCAAATAAATACCTTTTATTGCCTTAGAAATTACATCGCCAGAGAAATTGGATTGGGAGCTTTGAAATGACATTGCTCCCACCCACCGCGCTCGGCAGCACGTTAATTTCTATGGGAATACTTCACACAAAACACCCTCTCCACATCTCAGTCAAATAAATACCTTTCATTCCCTTAGAAATTACATCACCTGAGAACATGGATTGGGAGCTTTGAAATGACATTGCTCCCACCCACCGCGCTCGGCAGCACGTTAATTTCTATGGGAATACTTCACACAAAACACCCTCCCCACATCTCAATCAAATAAATACCTTTCATTCCCTTAGAAATTACATCGCCTGAGAAATTGGATTGGGAGCTTTGAAATGACATTGCTCCCACCCACCGCGCTCGGCAGCACGTTAATTTCTATGGGAATACTTCACACAAAACACCCTCTCCACATCTCAGTCAAATAAATACCTTTCATTCCCTTAGAAATTACATCGCCTGAGAACTTGGATTGGGATCTTTGAAATGACATTGCTCCCACCCACCGCGCACGGCAGCACGTTAATTTCTATGGGAATACTTCACACAAAACACCCTCCCCACATCTCAATCAAATAAATACCTTTCATTCCCTTAGAAATTACATCGCCTGAGAACTTGGATAGGGAGCTTTGAAATAACATTGCTCCCACCCACCGCGCTCGGCAGCACGTTAATTTCTATGGGAATACTTCACACAAAACACCCTCCCCACATCTCAATCAAATAAATACCTTTCATTCCCTTAGAAATTACATCGCCTGAGAAATTTGATTGGGAGCTTTGAAATGACATTGCTCCCACCCACCGCGCTCGGCAGCACGTTAATTTCTATGGGAATACTTTACACAAAACAACCTCCCCAGATCTCAATCAAATAAATACCTTTCATTCCCTTAGAAATTACATCGCCTGAGAAATTGGATTGGGAGCTTTGAAATGACATTGCACCCACCCACCGCGCTCGGCAGCACGTTAATTTCTATGGGAATACTTCACACAAAACACCCTCTCCACATCTCAGTCAAATAAATACCCTTCATTCCCTTAGAAATTACATCGCCTGAGAACTTGGATTGGGAGCTTTGAAATGGCATTGCTCCCACCCACCGCGCTCGGCAGCACGTTAATTTCTATGGGAATACTTCACACAAAACACCCTCCCCACATCTCAATCAAATAAATACCTTTCATTCCCTTAGAAATTATATCGCCTGAGAAATTGGATTGGGAGCTTTGAAATGACAATGCTCCCACCCACCGCGCTCGGCAGCACGTTAATTTCTATGGGAATACTTCACACAAAACACCCTCTCCACATCTCAGTCAAATAAATACCTTTCATTCCCTTAGAAATTACATCACCTGAGAACATGGATTGGGAGCTTTGAAATGACATTGCTCCCACCCACTGCGCTCGGCAGCACGTTAATTTCTATGGGAATACTTCACACAAAACACCCTCCCCACATCTCAATCAAATAAATACCTTTCATTCCCTTAGAAATTATATCGCCTGAGAAATTGGATTGGGAGCTTTGAAATGACATTGCTCCCACCCACCGCGCTCGGCAGCACGTTAATTTCTATGGGAATACTTCACACAAAACACCCTCTCCACATCTCAGTCAAATAAATACCTTTCATTCCCTTAGAAATTACATCACCTGAGAACATGGATTGGGAGCTTTGAAATGACATTGCTCCCACCCACCGCGCTCGGCAGCACGTTAATTTCTATGGGAATACTTCACACAAAACACCCTCCCCACATCTCAATCAAATAAATACCTTTCATTCCCTTAGAAATTACATCGCCTGAGAAATTGGATTGGGAGCTTTGAAATGACATTGCACCCACCCACCGCGCTCGGCAGCACGTTAATTTCTAAGGGAATACTTTACACAAAACACCCTCTCCACGTCTCAGTCAAATAAATACCTTTCATTCCCTTAGAAATTACATCGCCTGAGAACTTGGATTGGGAGCTTTGAAATGACATTGCTCCCACCCACCGCGCTCGGCAGCACGTTAATTTCTATGGGAATACTTCACACAAAACACCCTCTCCACATCTCAGTCAAATAAATACCTTTCATTCCCTTAGAAATTACATCGCCTGAGAACTTGGATTGGGATCTTTGAAATGACATTGCTCCCACCCACCGCGCACGGCAGCACGTTAATTTCTATGGGAATACTTCACACAAAACACCCTCCCCACATCTCAATCAAATAAATACCTTTCATTCCCTTAGAAATTACATCGCCTGAGAACTTGGATAGGGAGCTTTGAAATAACATTGCTCCCACCCACCGCGCTCGGCAGCACGTTAATTTCTATGGGAATACTTCACACAAAACACCCTCCCCACATCTCAATCAAATAAATACCTTTCATTCCCTTAGAAATTACATCGCCTGAGAAATTTGATTGGGAGCTTTGAAATGACATTGCTCCCACCCACCGCGCTCGGCAGCACGTTAATTTCTATGGGAATACTTCACACAAAACAACCTCCCCAGATCTCAATCAAATAAATACCTTTCATTCCCTTAGAAATTACATCGCCTGAGAAATTGGATTGGGAGCTTTGAAATGACATTGCACCCACCCACCGCGCTCGGCAGCACGTTAATTTCTATGGGAATACTTCACACAAAACACCCTCTCCACATCTCAGTCAAATAAATACCCTTCATTCCCTTAGAAATTACATCGCCTGAGAACTTGGATTGGGAGCTTTGAAATGGCATTGCTCCCACCCACCGCGCTCGGCAGCACGTTAATTTCTATGGGAATACTTCACACAAAACACCCTCCCCACATCTCAATCAAATAAATACCTTTCATTCCCTTAGAAATTATATCGCCTGAGAAATTGGATTGGGAGCTTTGAAATGACAATGCTCCCACCCACCGCGCTCGGCAGCACGTTAATTTCTATGGGAATACTTCACACAAAACACCCTCTCCACATCTCAGTCAAATAAATACCTTTCATTCCCTTAGAAATTACATCACCTGAGAACATGGATTGGGAGCTTTGAAATGACATTGCTCCCACCCACTGCGCTCGGCAGCACGTTAATTTCTATGGGAATACTTCACACAAAACACCCTCCCCACATCTCAATCAAATAAATACCTTTCATTCCCTTAGAAATTATATCGCCTGAGAAATTGGATTGGGAGCTTTGAAATGACATTGCTCCCACCCACCGCGCTCGGCAGCACGTTAATTTCTATGGGAATACTTCACACAAAACACCCTCTCCACATCTCAGTCAAATAAATACCTTTCATTCCCTTAGAAATTACATCACCTGAGAACATGGATTGGGAGCTTTGAAATGACATTGCTCCCACCCACCGCGCTCGGCAGCACGTTAATTTCTATGGGAATACTTCACACAAAACACCCTCCCCACATCTCAATCAAATAAATACCTTTCATTCCCTTAGAAATTACATCGCCTGAGAAATTGGATTGGGAGCTTTGAAATGACATTGCACCCACCCACCGCGCTCGGCAGCACGTTAATTTCTAAGGGAATACTTTACACAAAACACCCTCTCCACGTCTCAGTCAAATAAATACCTTTCATTCCCTTAGAAATTACATCGCCTGAGAACTTGGATTGGGAGCTTTGAAATGACATTGCTCCCACCCACCGCGCTCGGCAGCACGTTAATTTCTATGGGAATACTTCACACAAAACACCCTCTCCACATCTCAGTCAAATAAATACCTTTCATTCCCTTAGAAATTACATCGCCTGAGAACTTGGATTGGGATCTTTGAAATGACATTGCTCCCACCCACCGCGCACGGCAGCACGTTAATTTCTATGGGAATACTTCACACAAAACACCCTCCCCACATCTCAATCAAATAAATACCTTTCATTCCCTTAGAAATTACATCGCCTGAGAACTTGGATTGGGAGCTTTGAAATGATATTGCTCCCAACCACCGCGCTCGGCAGCACGTTAATTTCTATGGGAATACTTCACACAAAACACCCTCCCCAGATCTCAATCAAATAAATACCTTTTATTGCCTTAGAAATTACATCGCCAGAGAAATTGGATTGGGAGCTTTGAAATGACATTGCTCCCACCCACCGCGCTCGGCAGCACGTTAATTTCTATGGGAATACTTCACACAAAACACCCTCTCCACATCTCAGTCAAATAAATACCTTTCATTCCCTTAGAAATTACATCGCCTGAGAACATGGATTATGAGCTTTGAAATGACATTGCTCCCACCCACCGCGCTCGGCAGCACGTTAATTTCTATGGGAATACTTCACACAAAACACCCTCCCCACATCTCAATCAAATCAATACCTTTCATTCCCTTAGAAATTACATCGCCTGAGAACTTGGATTGGGAGCTTTGAAATGACATTGCTCCCACCCACTGCGCTCGGCAGCACGTTAATTTCTATGGGAATACTTCACACAAAACACCCTCCCCACATCTCAATCAAATAAATACCTTTCATTCCCTTAGAAATTATATCGCCTGAGAATTTGGATTGGGAGCTTTGAAATGACATTGCTCCCACCCACCGCGCTCGGCAGCACGTTAATTTCTATGGGAATACTTCACACAAAACACCCTCTCCACATCTCAGTCAAATAAATACCTTTCATTCCCTTAGAAATTACATCACCTGAGAACATGGATTGGGAGCTTTGAAATGACATTGCTCCCACCCACCGCGCTCGGCAGCACGTTAATTTCTATGGGAATACTTCACACAAAACACCCTCCCCACATCTCAATCAAATAAATACCTTTCATTCCCTTAGAAATTACATCGCCTGAGAAATTGGATTGGGAGCTTTGAAATGACATTGCACCCACCCACCGCGCTCGGCAGCACGTTAATTTCTAAGGGAATACTTTACACAAAACACCCTCTCCACGTCTCAGTCAAATAAATACCTTTCATTCCCTTAGAAATTACATCGCCTGAGAACTTGGATTGGGAGCTTTGAAATGACATTGCTCCCACCCACCGCGCTCGGCAGCACGTTAATTTCTATGGGAATACTTCACACAAAACACCCTCTCCACATCTCAGTCAAATAAATACCTTTCATTCCCTTAGAAATTACATCGCCTGAGAACTTGGATTGGGATCTTTGAAATGACATTGCTCCCACCCACCGCGCACGGCAGCACGTTAATTTCTATGGGAATACTTCACACAAAACACTCTCCCCACATCTCAATCAAATAAATACCTTTCATTCCCTTAGAAATTACATCGCCTGAGAACTTGGATAGGGAGCTTTGAAATAACATTGCTCCCACCCACCGCGCTCGGCAGCACGTTAATTTCTATGGGAATACTTCACACAAAACACCCTCCCCACATCTCAATCAAATAAATACCTTTCATTCCCTTAGAAATTACATCGCCTGAGAAATTTGATTGGGAGCTTTGAAATGACATTGCTCCCACCCACCGCGCTCGGCAGCACGTTAATTTCTATGGGAATACTTCACACAAAACAACCTCCCCAGATCTCAATCAAATAAATACCTTTCATTCCCTTAGAAATTACATCGCCTGAGAAATTGGATTGGGAGCTTTGAAATGACATTGCACCCACCCACCGCGCTCGGCAGCACGTTAATTTCTATGGGAATACTTCACACAAAACACCCTCTCCACATCTCAGTCAAATAAATACCCTTCATTCCCTTAGAAATTACATCGCCTGAGAACTTGGATTGGGAGCTTTGAAATGACATTGCTCCCACCCACCGCGCTCGACAGCACGTTAATTTCTATGGGAATACTTCACACAAAACACCCTCCCCACATCTCAATCAAATAAATACCTTTCATTCCCTTAGAAATTACATCGCCTGAGAACTTGGATAGGGAGCTTTTGAAATAACATTGCTCCCACCCACCGCGCTCGGCAGCACGTTAATTTCTATGGGAATACTTCACACAAAACACCCTCCCCACATCTCAATCAAATAAATACCTTTCATTCCCTTAGAAATTACATCGCCTGAGAACTTGGATTGGGAGCTTTGAAATGACATTGCTCCCACCCACCGCGCTCGGCAGCACGTTAATTTCTATGGGAATACTTCACACAAAACAACCTCCCCAGATCTCAATCAAATAAATACCTTTCATTCCCTTAGAAATTACATCGCCTGAGAAATTGGATTGGGAGCTTTGAAATGACATTGGACCCACCCACCGCGCTCGGCAGCACGTTAATTTCTATGGGAATACTTCACACAAAACACCCTCTCCACATCTCAGTCAAATAAATACCTTTCATTCCCTTAGAAATTACATCACCTGAGAACATGGATTGGGAGCTTTGAAATGACATTGCTCCCACCCACCGCGCTCGGCAGCACGTTAATTTCTATGGGAATACTTCACACAAAACACCCTCCCCACATCTCAATCAAATAAATACCTTTCATTCCCTTAGAAATTACATCGCCTGAGAAATTGGATTGGGAGCTTTGAAATGACATTGCACCCACCCACCGCGCTCGGCAGCACGTTAATTTCTAAGGGAATACTTTACACAAAACACCCTCTCCACGTCTCAGTCAAATAAATACCTTTCATTCCCTTAGAAATTACATCGCCTGAGAACTTGGATTGGGAGCTTTGAAATGACATTGCTCCCACCCACCGCGCTCGGCAGCACGTTAATTTCTATGGGAATACTTCACACAAAACACCCTCTCCACATCTCAGTCAAATAAATACCTTTCATTCCCTTAGAAATTACATCGCCTGAGAACTTGGATTGGGATCTTTGAAATGACATTGCTCCCACCCACCGCGCACGGCAGCACGTTAATTTCTATGGGAATACTTCACACAAAACACCCTCCCCACATCTCAATCAAATAAATACCTTTCATTCCCTTAGAAATTACATCGCCTGAGAACTTGGATAGGGAGCTTTGAAATGACATTGCACCCACCCACCGCGCTCGGCAGCACGTTAATTTCTATGGGAATACTTTACACAAAACACCCTCTCCACATCTCAGTCAAATAAATACCTTTCATTCCCTTAGAAATTACATCGCCTGAGAACTTGGATTGGGAGCTTTGAAATGACATTGCTCCCACCCACCGCGCTCGGCAGCACGTTAATTTCTATGGGAATACTTCACAAAAAACACCCTCTCCACATCTCAGTCAAATAAATACCTTTCATTCCCTTAGAAATTACATCGCCTGAGAACTTGGATTGGGAGCTTTGAAATGACATTGCTCCCACCCACCGCGCTCGGCAGCACGTTAATTTCTATGGGAATACTTCACACAAAACACCCTCCCCACATCTCAATCAAATAAATACCTTTCATTCCCTTAGAAATTACATCGCCTGAGAAATTGGATTGGGAGCTTTGAAATGACATTGCTCCCACCCACCGCGCTCGGCAGCACGTTAATTTCTATGGGAATACTTCACACAAAACAACCTCCCCAGATCTCAATCAAATAAATACCTTTCATTCCCTTAGAAATTACATCGCCTGAGAAATTGGATTGGGAGCTTTGAAATGACATTGCACCCACCCACCGCGCTCGGCAGCACGTTAATTTCTATGGGAATACTTCACACAAAACACCCTCTCCACATCTCAGTTAAATAAATACCTTTCATTCTCTTAGAAATTACATCGCCTGAGAACGGATTGGGAGCTTTGAAATGACATTGCACCCACCCACCGCGCACGGCAGCACGTTGATTTCTATGGGAATACTTCACACAAAACACCCTCTCCACATCTCAGTCAAATAAATACCTTTCATTCCCTTAGAAATTACATCGCCTGAGAACTTGGATTGGGAGCTTTGAAATGACATTGCTCCCACCCACCGCGCTCGGCAGCACGTTAATTTCTATGGGAATACTTCACACAAAACACCCTCCCCACATCTCAATCAAATAAATACCTTTCATTCCCTTAGAAATTACATCGCCTGAGAACTTGGATAGGGAGCTTTGAAATAACATTGCTCCCACCCACCGCGCTCGGCAGCACGTTAATTTCTATGGGAATACTTCACACAAAACACCCTCCCCACATCTCAATCAAATAAATACCGTTCATTCCCTTAGAAATTACATCGCCTGAGAACTTGGATTGGGAGCTTTGAAATGACATTGCTCCCACCCACCGCGCTCGGCAGCACGTTAATTTCTATGGGAATACTTCACACAAAACAACCTCCCCAGATCTCAATCAAATAAATACCTTTCATTCCCTTAGAAATTACATCGCCTGAGAAATTGGATTGGGAGCTTTGAAATGACATTGCTCCCACCCACCGCGCTCGGCAGCACGTTAATTTCTATGGGAATACTTCACACAAAACACCCTCTCCACATCTCAGTCAAATAAATACCTTTCATTCCCTTAGAAATTACATCACCTGAGAACATGGATTGGGAGCTTTGAAATAACATTGCTCCCACCCACCGCGCTCGGCAGCACGTTAATTTCTATGGGAATACTTCACACAAAACACCCTCCCCACATCTCAATCAAATAAATACCTTTCATTCCCTTAGAAATTACATCGCCTGAGAAATTGGATTGGGAGCTTTGAAATGACATTGCACCCACCCACCGCGCTCGGCAGCACGTTAATTTCTATGGGAATACTTTACACAAAACACCCTCTCCACGTCTCAGTCAAATAAATACCTTTCATTCCCTTAGAAATTACATCGCCTGAGAACTTGGATTGGGAGCTTTGAAATGACATTGCTCCCACCCACCGCGCTCGGCAGCACGTTAATTTCTATGGGAATACTTCACACAAAACACCCTCTCCACATCTCAGTCAAATAAATACCTTTCATTCCCTTAGAAATTACATCGCCTGAGAACTTGGATTGGGATCTTTGAAATGACATTGCTCCCACCCACCGCGCTCGGCAGCACGTTAATTTCTATGGGAATACTTCACACAAAACACCCTCCCCACATCTCAATCAAATAAATACCTTTCATTCCCTTAGAAATTACATCGCCTGAGTACTTGGATTGGGAGCTTTGAAATGACATTGCTCCCACCCACCGCGCTCGGCAGCACGTTAATTTCTATGGGAATACTTCACACAAAACAACCTCCCCAGATCTCAATCAAATAAATACCTTTCATTCCCTTAGAAATTACATCGCCTGAGAAATTGGATTGGGAGCTTTGAAATGACATTGCACCCACCCACCGCGCTCGGCAGCACGTTAATTTCTATGGGAATACTTCACACAAAACACCCTCTCCACATCTCAGTTAAATAAATACCTTTCATTCTCTTAGAAATTACATCGCCTGAGAACGGATTGGGAGCTTTGAAATGACATTGCACCCACCCACCGCGCACGGCAGCACGTTGATTTCTATGGGAATACTTCACACAAAACACCCTCTCTACATCTCAGTCAAATAAATACCTTTCATTCCCTTAGAAATTACATCGCCTGAGAACTTGGATTGGGAGCTTTGAAATGACATTGCTCCCACCCACCGCGCTCGGCAGCACGTTAATTTCTATGGGAATACTTCACACAAAACACCCTCCCCACATCTCAATCAAATAAATACCTTTCATTCCCTTAGAAATTACATCGCCTGAGAACTTGGATAGGGAGCTTTGAAATAACATTGCTCCCACCCACCGCGCTCGGCAGCACGTTAATTTCTATGGGAATACTTTACACAAAACACCCTCTCCACGTCTCAGTCAAATAAATACCTTTCATTCCCTTAGAAATTACATCGCCTGAGAACTTGGATTGGGAGCTTTGAAATGACATTGCTCCCACCCACCGCGCTCGGCAGCACGTTAATTTCTATGGGAATACTTCACACAAAACACCCTCTCCACATCTCAGTCAAATAAATACCTTTCATTCCCTTAGAAATTACATCGCCTGAGAACTTGGATAGGGAGCTTTGAAATAACATTGCTCCCACCCACCGCGCTCGGCAGCACGTTAATTTCTATGGGAATACTTCACACAAAACACCCTCCCCACATCTCAATAAAATCAATACCTTTCATTCCCTTAGAAATTACATCGCCTGAGAACTTGGATTGGGAGCTTTGAAATGACATTGCTCCCACCCACTGCGCTCGGCAGCACGTTAATTTCTATGGGAATACTTCACACAAAACACCCTCCCCACATCTCAATCAAATAAATACCTTTCATTCCCTTAGAAATTACATCGCCTGAGAACTTGGATAGGGAGCTTTGAAATAACATTGCTCCCACCCACCGCGCTCGGCAGCACGTTAATTTCTATGGGAATACTTCACACAATACACCCTCTCCACATCTCAGTTAAATAAATACCTTTCATTCTCTTAGAAATTACATCGCCTGAGAACGGATTGGGAGCTTTGAAATGACATTGCACCCACCCACCGCGCACGGCAGCACGTTGATTTCTATGGGAATACTTCACACAAAACACCCTCCCCACATCTCAATCAAATAAATACCTTTCATTCCCTTAGAAATTACATCGCCTGAGAACTTGGATTGGGAGCTTTGAAATGATATTGCTCCCAACCACCGCGCTCGGCAGCACGTTAATTTCTATGGGAATACTTCACACAAAACACCCTCCCCAGATCTCAATCAAATAAATACCTTTTATTGCCTTAGAAATTACATCGCCAGAGAAATTGGATTGGGAGCTTTGAAATGACATTGCTCCCACCCACCGCGCTCGGCAGCACGTTAATTTCTATGGGAATACTTCACACAAAACACCCTCTCCACATCTCAGTCAAATAAATACCTTTCATTCCCTTAGAAATTACATCGCCTGAGAACATGGATTATGAGCTTTGAAATGACATTGCTCCCACCCACCGCGCTCGGCAGCACGTTAATTTCTATGGGAATACTTCACACAAAACACCCTCCCCACATCTCAATCAAATCAATACCTTTCATTCCCTTAGAAATTACATCGCCTGAGAACTTGGATTGGGAGCTTTGAAATGACATTGCTCCCACCCACTGCGCTCGGCAGCACGTTAATTTCTATGGGAATACTTCACACAAAACACCCTCCCCACATCTCAATCAAATAAATACCTTTCATTCCCTTAGAAATTATATCGCCTGAGAAATTGGATTGGGAGCTTTGAAATGACATTGCTCCCACCCACCGCGCTCGGCAGCACGTTAACTTCTATGGGAATACTTCACACAAAACACCCTCTCCACATCTCAGTCAAATAAATACCTTTCATTCCCTTAGAAATTACATCACCTGAGAACATGGATTGGGAGCTTTGAAATGACATTGCTCCCACCCACCGCGCTCGCTCGGCAGCACGTTAATTTCTATGGGAATACTTCACACAAAACACCCTCCCCACATCTCAATCAAATAAATACCTTTCATTCCCTTAGAAATTACATCGCCTGAGAAATTGGATTGGGAGCTTTGAAATGACATTGCACCCACCCACCGCGCTCGGCAGCACGTTAATTTCTAAGGGAATACTTTACACAAAACACCCCTCTCCACGTCTCAGTCAAATAAATACCTTTCATTCCCTTAGAAATTACATCGCCTGAGAACTTGGATTGGGAGCTTTGAAATGACATTGCTCCCACCCACCGCGCTCGGCAGCACGTTAATTTCTATGGGAATACTTCACACAAAACACCCTCTCCACATCTCAGTCAAATAAATACCTTTCATTCCCTTAGAAATTACATCGCCTGAGAACTTGGATTGGGATCTTTGAAATGACATTGCTCCCACCCACCGCGCACGGCAGCACGTTAATTTCTATGGGAATACTTCACACAAAACACCCTCCCCACATCTCAATCAAATAAATACCTTTCATTCCCTTAGAAATTACATCGCCTGAGAACTTGGATAGGGAGCTTTGAAATAACATTGCTCCCACCCACCGCGCTCGGCAGCACGTTAATTTCTATGGGAATACTTCACACAAAACACCCTCCCCACATCTCAATCAAATAAATACCTTTCATTCCCTTAGAAATTACATCGCCTGAGAAATTTGATTGGGAGCTTTGAAATGACATTGCTCCCACCCACCGCGCTCGGCAGCACGTTAATTTCTATGGGAATACTTCACACAAAACAACCTCCCCAGATCTCAATCAAATAAATACCTTTCATTCCCTTAGAAATTACATCGCCTGAGAAATTGGATTGGGAGCTTTGAAATGACATTGCACCCACCCACCGCGCTCGGCAGCACGTTAATTTCTATGGGAATACTTCACACAAAACACCCTCTCCACATCTCAGTCAAATAAATACCCTTCATTCCCTTAGAAATTACATCGCCTGAGAACTTGGATTGGGAGCTTTGAAATGACATTGCTCCCACCCACCGCGCTCGGCAGCACGTTAATTTCTATGGGAATACTTCACACAAAACACCCTCCCCACATCTCAATCAAATAAATACCTTTCATTCCCTTAGAAATTACATCGCCTGAGAACTTGGATAGGGAGCTTTGAAATAACATTGCTCCCACCCACCGCGCACGGCAGCACGTTAATTTCTATGGGAATACTTCACACAAAACACCCTCCCCACATCTCAATCAAATAAATACCTTTCATTCCCTTAGAAATTACATCGCCTGAGAACTTGGATTGGGAGCTTTGAAATGACATTGCTCCCACCCACCGCGCTCGGCAGCACGTTAATTACTATGGGAATACTTCACACAAAACAACCTCCCCAGATCTCAATCAAATAAATACCTTTCATTCCCTTAGAAATTACATCGCCTGAGAAATTGGATTGGGAGCTTTGAAATGACATTGCACCCACCCACCGCGCTCGGCAGCACGTTAATTTCTATGGGAATACTTCACACAAAACACCCTCTCCACATCTTAGTTAAATAAATACCTTTCATTCTCTTAGAAATTACATCGCCTGAGAACGGATTGGGAGCTTTGAAATGACATTGCACCCACCCACCGCGCACGGCATCACGTTGATTTCTATGGGAATACTTCACACAAAACACCCTCTCCACATCTCAGTCAAATAAATACCTTTCATTCCCTTAGAAATTACATCGCCTGAGAACTTGGATTGGGAGCTTTGAAATGACATTGCTCCCACCCACCGCGCTCGGCAGCACGTTAATTTCTATGGGAATACTTCACACGAAACACCCTCCCCAGATCTCAATCAAATAAATACCTTTCATTCCCTTAGAAATTACATCGCCTGAGAAATTGGATTGGGAGCTTTGAAATGACATTGCACCCACCCACCGCGCTCGGCAGCACGTTAATTTCTATGGGAATACTTTACACAAAACACCCTCTCCACATCTCAGTCAAATAAATACCTTTCATTCACTTAGAAATTACATCGCCTGAGAACTTGGATTGGGAGCTTTGAAATGACATTGCTCCCACCCACCGCGCTCGGCAGCACGTTAATTTCTATGGGAATACTTCACAAAAAACACCCTCTCCACATCTCAGTCAAATAAATACCTTTCATTCCCTTAGAAATTACATCGCCTGAGAACTTGGATTGGGAGCTTTGAAATAACATTGCTCCCACCCACCGCGCTCGGCAGCACGTTAATTTCTATGGGAATACTTCACACAAAACACCCTCCCCACATCTCCATCAAATAAATACCTTTCATTCCCTTAGAAATTACATCGCCTGAGAAATTGGATTGGGAGCTTTGAAATGACATTGCTCCCACCCACCGCGCTCGGCAGCACGTTAATTTCTATGGGAATACTTCACACAAAACAACCTCCCCAGATCTCAATCAAATAAATACCTTTCATTCCCTTAGAAATTACATCGCCTGAGAACTTGGATTGGGATCTTTGAAATGACATTGCTCCCACCCACCGCGCTCGGCAGCACGTTAATTTCTATGGGAATACTTCACACAAAACACCCTCCCCACATCTCAATCAAATAAATACCTTTCATTCCCTTAGAAATTACATCGCCTGAGAACTTGGATAGGGAGCTTTGAAATAACATTGCTCCCACCCACCGCGCTCGGCAGCACGTTAATTTCTATGGGAATACTTCACACAAAACAACCTCCCCAGATCTCAATCAAATAAATACCTTTCATTCCCTTAGAAATTACATCGCCTGAGAACTTGGATTGGGATCTTTGAAATGACATTGCTCCCACCCACCGCGCTCGGCAGCACGTTAATTTCTATGGGAATACTTCACACAAAACACCCTCCCCACATCTCAATCAAATAAATACCTTTCATTCCCTTAGAAATTACATCGCCTGAGAACTTGGATAGGGAGCTTTGAAATAACATTGCTCCCACCCACCGCGCTCGGCAGCACGTTAATTTCTATGGGAATACTTCACACAAAACACCCTCCCCACATCTCAATCAAATAAATACCTTTCATTCCCTTAGAAATTACATCGCCTGAGAAATTTGATTGGGAGCTTTGAAATGACATTGCTCCCACCCACCGCGCTCGGCAGCACGTTAATTTCTATGGGAATACTTCACAAAAAACACCCTCTCCACATCTCAGTCAAATAAATACCTTTCATTCCCTTAGAAATTACATCGCCTGAGAAATTGGATTGGGAGCTTTGAAATGACATTGCTCCCACCCACCGCGCTCGGCAGCACGTTAATTTCTATGGGAATACTTCACAAAAAACACCCTCTCCACATCTCAGTCAAATAAATACCTTTCATTCCCTTAGAAATTACATCGCCTGAGAAATTGGATTGGGAGCTTTGAAATGACATTGCACCCACCCACCGCGCTCGGCAGCACGTTAATTTCTATGGGAATACTTCACACAATACACCCTCTCCACATCTCAATTAAATAAATACCTTTCATTCTCTTAGAAATTACATCGCCTGAGAACGGATTGGGAGCTTTGAAATGACATTGCACCCACCCACCGCGCACGGCAGCACGTTGATTTCTATGGGAATACTTCACACAAAACACCCTCCCCACATCTCAATCAAATAAATACCTTTCATTCCCTTAGAAATTACATCGCCTGAGAACTTGGATTGGGAGCTTTGAAATGATATTGCTCCCAACCACCGCGCTCGGCAGCACGTTAATTTCTATGGGAATACTTCACACAAAACACCCTCCCCAGATCTCAATCAAATAAATACCTTTCATTCCCTTAGAAATTACATCGCCAGAGAAATTGGATTGGGAGCTTTGAAATGACATTGCTCCCACCCACCGCGCTCGGCAGCACGTTAATTTCTATGGGAATACTTCACACAAAACACCCTCCCCACATCTCAATCAAATCAATACCTTTCATTCCCTTAGAAATTACATCGCCTGAGAACATGGATTGGGATATTTGAAATGACATTGCTCCCACCCACCGCGCTCGGCAGCACGTTAATTTCTATGGGAATACTTCACACAAAACACCCTCCCCACATCTCAATCAAATAAATACCTTTCATTCCCTTAGAAATTACATCGCCTGAGAACTTGGATAGGGAGCTTTGAAATAACATTGCTCCCACCCACCGCGCTCGGCAGCACGTTAATTTCTATGGGAATACTTCACACAAAACACCCTCTCCACATCTCAGTTAAATAAATACCTTTCATTCTCTTAGAAATTACATGCCTGAGAACGGATTGGGAGCTTTGAAATGACATTGCACCCACCCACCGCGCACGGCAGCACGTTGATTTCTATGGGAATACTTCACACAAAACACCCTCTCCACATCTCAATCAAATAAATACCTTTCATTCCCTTAGAAATTACATCGCCTGAGAAATTGGATTGGGAGCTTTGAAATGACATTGCACCCACCCACCGCGCTCGGCAGCACGTTAATTTCTATGGGAATACTTTACACAAAACACCCTCTCCACGTCTCAGTCAAATAAATACCTTTCATTCCCTTAGAAATTACATCGCCTGAGAACTTGGATTGGGAGCTTTGAAATGACATAGCTCCCACCCACCGCGCTCGGCAGCACGTTAATTTCTATGGGAATACTTCACACAAAACACCCTCTCCACATCTCAGTCAAATAAATACCTTTCATTCCCTTAGAAATTACATCGCCTGAGAACTTGGATTGGGATCTTTGAAATGACATTGCTCCCACCCACCGCGCTCGGCAGCACGTTAATTTCTATGGGAATACTTCACACAAAACACCCTCCCCACATCTCAATCAAATAAATACCTTTCATTCCCTTAGAAATTACATCGCCTGAGAACTTGGATAGGGAGCTTTGAAATAACATTGCTCCCACCCACCGCGCTCGGCAGCACGTTAATTTCTATGGGAATACTTCACACAAAACACCCTCCCCACATCTCAATCAAATAAATACCTTTCATTCCCTTAGAAATTACATCGCCTGAGAAATTTGATTGGGAGCTTTGAAATGACATTGCTCCCACCCACCGCGCTCGGCAGCACGTTAATTTCTATGGGAATACTTCACAAAAAACACCCTCTCCACATCTCAGTCAAATAAATACCTTTCATTCCCTTAGAAATTACATCGCCTGAGAAATTGGATTGGGAGCTTTGAAATGACATTGCACCCACCCACCGCGCTCGGCAGCACGTTAATTTCTATGGGAATACTTCACACAATACACCCTCTCCACATCTCAGTTAAATAAATACCTTTCATTCTCTTAGAAATTACATCGCCTGAGAACGGATTGGGAGCTTTGAAATGACATTGCACCCACCCACCGCGCACGGCAGCACGTTGATTTCTATGGGAATACTTCACACAAAACACCCTCCCCACATCTCAATCAAATAAATACCTTTCATTCCCTTAGAAATTACATCGCCTGAGAACTTGGATTGGGAGCTTTGAAATGATATTGCTCCCAACCACCGCGCTCGGCAGCACGTTAATTTCTATGGGAATACTTCACACAAAACACCCTCCCCAGATCTCAATCAAATAAATATCTTTCATTCCCTTATAAATTACATCGCCAGAGAAATTGGATTGGGAGCTTTGAAATGACATTGCTCCCACCCACCGCGCTCGGCAGCACGTTAATTTCTATGGGAATACTTCACACAAAACACCCTCCCCACATCTCAATCAAATCAATACCTTTCATTCCCTTAGAAATTACATCGCCTGAGAACTTGGATAGGGAGCTTTGAAATAACATTGCTCCCACCCACCGCGCTCGGCAGCACGTTAATTTCTATGGGAATACTTCACACAATACACCCTCTCCACATCTCAGTTAAATAAATACCTTTCATTCTCTTAGAAATTACATCGCCTGAGAACGGATTGGGAGCTTTGAAATGACATTGCACCCACCCACCGCGCACGGCAGCACGTTGATTTCTATGGGAATACTTCACACAAAACACCCTCCCCACATCTCAATCAAATAAATACCTTTCATTCCCTTAGAAATTACATCGCCTGAGAACTTGGATTGGGAGCTTTGAAATGATATTGCTCCCAACCACCGCGCTCGGCAGCACGTTAATTTCTATGGGAATACTTCACACAAAACACCCTCCCCAGATCTCAATCAAATAAATACCTTTTATTGCCTTAGAAATTACATCGCCAGAGAAATTGGATTGGGAGCTTTGAAATGACATTGCTCCCACCCACCGCGCTCGGCAGCACGTTAATTTCTATGGGAATACTTCACACAAAACACCCTCTCCACATCTCAGTCAAATAAATACCTTTCATTCCCTTAGAAATTACATCGCCTGAGAACATGGATTATGAGCTTTGAAATGACATTGCTCCCACCCACCGCGCTCGGCAGCACGTTAATTTCTATGGGAATACTTCACACAAAACACCCTCCCCACATCTCAATCAAATCAATACCTTTCATTCCCTTAGAAATTACATCGCCTGAGAACTTGGATTGGGAGCTTTGAAATGACATTGCTCCCACCCACTGCGCTCGGCAGCACGTTAATTTCTATGGGAATACTTCACACAAAACACCCTCCCCACATCTCAATCAAATAAATACCTTTCATTCCCTTAGAAATTATATCGCCTGAGAAATTGGATTGGGAGCTTTGAAATGACATTGCTCCCACCCACCGCGCTCGGCAGCACGTTAATTTCTATGGGAATACTTCACACAAAACACCCTCTCCACATCTCAGTCAAATAAATACCTTTCATTCCCTTAGAAATTACATCACCTGAGAACATGGATTGGGAGCTTTGAAATGACATTGCTCCCACCCACCGCGCTCGCTCGGCAGCAAGTTAATTTCTATGGGAATACTTCACACAAAACACCCTCCCCACATCTCAATCAAATAAATACCTTTCATTCCCTTAGAAATTACATCGCCTGAGAAATTGGATTGGGAGCTTTGAAATGACATTGCACCCACCCACCGCGCTCGGCAGCACGTTAATTTCTAAGGGAATACTTTACACAAAACACCCTCTCCACGTCTCAGTCAAATAAATACCTTTCATTCCCTTAGAAATTACATCGCCTGAGAACTTGGATTGGGAGCTTTGAAATGACATTGCTCCCACCCACCGCGCTCGGCAGCACGTTAATTTCTATGGGAATACTTCACACAAAACACCCTCCCCACATCTCAATCAAATCAATACCTTTCATTCCCTTAGAAATTACATCGCCTGAGAACATGGATTGGGATCTTTGAAATGACATTGCTCCCACCAACCGCGCTCGGCAGCACGTTAATTTCTATGGGAATACTTCACACAAAACACCCTCCCCACATCTCAATCAAATAAATACCTTTCATTCCCTTAGAAATTACATCGCCTGAGAACTTGGATAGGGAGCTTTGAAATAACATTGCTCCCACCCACCGCGCTCGGCAGCACGTTAATTTCTATGGGAATACTTCACACAAAACACCCTCCCCACATCTCAATCAAATCAATACCTTTCATTCCCTTAGAAATTACATCGCCTGAGAACTTGGATTGGGAGCTTTGAAATGACATTGCTCCCACCCACTGCGCTCGGCAGCACGTTAATTTCTAGGGGAATACTTCACACAAAACACCCTCCCCACATCTCAATCAAATAAATACCTTTCATTCCCTTAGAAATTACATCGCCTGAGAACTTGGATAGGGAGCTTTGAAATAACATTGCTCCCACCCACCGCGCTCGGCAGCACGTTAATTTCTATGGGAATACTTCACACAATACACCCTCTCCACATCTCAGTTAAATAAATACCTTTCATTCTCTTAGAAATTACATCGCCTGAGAACGGATTGGGAGCTTTGAAATGACATTGCACCCACCCACCGCGCACGGCAGCACGTTGATTTCTATGGGAATACTTCACACAAAACACCCTCCCCACATCTCAATCAAATAAATACCTTTCATTCCCTTAGAAATTACATCGCCTGAGAACTTGGATTGGGAGCTTTGAAATGATATTGCTCCCAACCACCGCGCTCGGCAGCACGTTAATTTCTATGGGAATACTTCACACAAAACACCCTCCCCAGATCTCAATCAAATAAATACCTTTTATTGCCTTAGAAATTACATCGCCAGAGAAATTGGATTGGGAGCTTTGAAATGACATTGCTCCCACCCACCGCGCTCGGCAGCACGTTAATTTCTATGGGAATACTTCACACAAAACACCCTCTCCACATCTCAGTCAAATAAATACCTTTCATTCCCTTAGAAATTACATCGCCTGAGAACATGGATTATGAGCTTTGAAATGACATTGCTCCCACCCACCGCGCTCGGCAGCACGTTAATTTCTATGGGAATACTTCACACAAAACACCCTCCCCACATCTCAATCAAATCAATACCTTTCATTCCCTTAGAAATTACATCGCCTGAGAACTTGGATTGGGAGCTTTGAAATGACATTGCTCCCACCCACTGCGCTCGGCAGCACGTTAATTTCTATGGGAATACTTCACACAAAACACCCTCCCCACATCTCAATCAAATAAATACCTTTCATTCCCTTAGAAATTATATCGCCTGAGAAATTGGATTGGGAGCTTTGAAATGACATTGCTCCCACCCACCGCGCTCGGCAGCACGTTAATTTCTATGGGAATACTTCACACAAAACACCCTCTCCACATCTCAGTCAAATAAATACCTTTCATTCCCTTAGAAATTACATCACCTGAGAACATGGATTGGGAGCTTTGAAATGACATTGCTCCCACCCACCGCGCTCGCTCGGCAGCAAGTTAATTTCTATGGGAATACTTCACACAAAACACCCTCCCCACATCTCAATCAAATAAATACCTTTCATTCCCTTAGAAATTACATCGACTGAGAAATTGGATTGGGAGCTTTGAAATGACATTGCACCCACCCACCGCGCTCGGCAGCACGTTAATTTCTAAGGGAATACTTTACACAAAACACCCTCTCCACGTCTCAGTCAAATAAATACCTTTCATTCCCTTAGAAATTACATCGCCTGAGAACTTGGATTGGGAGCTTTGAAATGACATTGCTCCCACCCACCGCGCTCGGCAGCACGTTAATTTCTATGGGAATACTTCACACAAAACACCCTCTCCACATCTCAGTCAAATAAATACCTTTCATTCCCTTAGAAATTACATCGCCTGAGAACTTGGATTGGGATCTTTGAATTGACATTGCTCCCACCCACCGCGCACGGCAGCACGTTAATTTCTATGGGAATACTTCACACAAAACACCCTCCCCACATCTCAATCAAATAAATACCTTTCATTCCCTTAGAAATTACATCGCCTGAGAACTTGGATAGGGAGCTTTGAAATAACATTGCTCCCACCCACCGCGATCGGCAGCACGTTAATTTCTATGGGAATACTTCACACAAAACACCCTCCCCACATCTCAATCAAATAAATACCTTTCATTCCCTTAGAAATTACATCGCCTGAGAAATTTGATTGGGAGCTTTGAAATGACATTGCTCCCACCCACCGCGCTCGGCAGCACGTTAATTTCTATGGGAATACTTCACACAAAACAACCTCCCCAGATCTCAATCAAATAAATACCTTTCATTCCCTTAGAAATTACATCGCCTGAGAAATTGGATTGGGAGCTTTGAAATGACATTGCACCCACCCACCGCGCTCGGCAGCTCGTTAATTTCTATGGGAATACTTCACACAAAACACCCTCTCCACATCTCAGTCAAATAAATACCCTTCATTCCCTTAGAAATTACATTGCCTGAGAACTTGGATTGGGAGCTTTGAAATGACATTGCTCCCACCCACCGCGCTCGGCAGCACGTTAATTTCTATGGGAATACTTCACACAAAACACCCTCCCCACATCTCAATCAAATAAATACCTTTCATTCCCTTAGAAATTACATCGCCTGAGAACTTGGATAGGGAGCTTTGAAATAACATTGCTCCCACCCACCGCGCTCGGCAGCACGTTAATTTCTATGGGAATACTTCACACAAAACACCCTCCCCACATCTCAATCAAATAAATACCTTTCATTCCCTTAGAAATTACATCGCCTGAGAACTTGGATTGGGAGCTTTGAAATGACATTGCTCCCACCCACCGCGCTCGGCAGCACGTTAATTTCTATGGGAATACTTCACACAAAACAACCTCCCCAGATCTCAATCAAATAAATACCTTTCATTCCCTTAGAAATTACATCGCCTGAGAAATTGGATTGGGAGCTTTGAAATGACATTGCACCCACCCACCGCGCTCGGCAGCACGTTAATTTCTATGGGAATACTTCACACAAAACACCCTCTCCACATCTTAGTTAAATAAATACCTTTCATTCTCTTAGAAATTACATCGCCTGAGAACGGATTGGGAGCTTTGAAATGACATTGCACCCACCCACCGCGCACGGCATCACGTTGATTTCTATGGGAATACTTCACACAAAACACCCTCTCCACATCTCAGTCAAATAAATACCTTTCATTCCCTTAGAAATTACATCGCCTGAGAACTTGGATTGGGAGCTTTGAAATGACATTGCTCCCACCCACCGCGCTCGGCAGCACGTTAATTTCTATGGGAATACTTCACACGAAACACCCTCCCCAGATCTCAATCAAATAAATACCTTTCATTCCCTTAGAAATTACATCGCCTGAGAAATTGGATTGGGAGCTTTGAAATGACATTGCACCCACCCACCGCGCTCGGCAGCACGTTAATTTCTATGGGAATACTTTACACAAAACACCCTCTCCACATCTCAGTCAAATAAATACCTTTCATTCACTTAGAAATTACATCGCCTGAGAACTTGGATTGGGAGCTTTGAAATGACATTGCTCCCACCCACCGCGCTCGGCAGCACGTTAATTTCTATGGGAATACTTCACAAAAAACACCCTCTCCACATCTCAGTCAAATAAATACCTTTCATTCCCTTTGAAATTACATCGCCTGAGAACTTGGATTGGGAGCTTTGAAATAACATTGCTCCCACCCACCGCGCTCGGCAGCACGTTAATTTCTATGGGAATACTTCACACAAAACACCCTCCCCACATCTCCATCAAATAAATACCTTTCATTCCCTTAGAAATTACATCGCCTGAGAAATTGGATTGGGAGCTTTGAAATGACTTTGCTCCCACCCACCGCGCTCGGCAGCACGTTAATTTCTATGGGAATACTTCACACAAAACAACCTCCCCAGATCTCAATCAAATAAATACCTTTCATTCCCTTAGAAATTACATCGCCTGAGATATTGGATTGGGAGCTTTGAAATGACATTGCACCCACCCACCGCGCTCGGCAGCACGTTAATTTCTATGGGAATACTTCACACAAAACACCCTCTCCACATCTCAGTTAAATAAATACCTTTCATTCCCTTAGAAATTACATCGCCTGAGAAATTGGATTGGGAGCTTTGAAATGACTTTGCTCCCACCCACCGCGCTCGGCAGCACGTTAATTTCTATGGGAATACTTCACACAAAACAACCTCCCCAGATCTCAATCAAATAAATACCTTTCATTCCCTTAGAAATTACATCGCCTGAGATATTGGATTGGGAGCTTTGAAATGACATTGCACCCACCCACCGCGCTCGGCAGCACGTTAATTTCTATGGGAATACTTCACACAAAACACCCTCTCCACATCTCAGTTAAATAAATACCTTTCATTCTCTTAGAAATTACATGCCTGAGAACGGATTGGGAGCTTTGAAATGACATTGCACCCACCCACCGCGCACGGCAGCACGTTGATTTCTATGGGAATACTTCACACAAAACACCCTCTCCACATCTCAGTCAAATAAATACCTTTCATTCCCTTAGAAATTACATCGCCTGAGAACTTGGATTGGGAGCTTTGAAATGACATTGCTCCCACCCACCGCGCTCGGCAGCACGTTAATTTCTATGGGAATACTTCACACAAAACACCCTCCCCACATCTCAATCAAATAAATACCTTTCATTCCCTTAGAAATTACATCGCCTGAGAACTTGGATAGGGAGCTTTGAAATGACATTGCACCCACCCACCGCGCTCGGCAGCACGTTAATTTCTATGGGAATACTTTACACAAAACACCCTCTCCACATCTCAGTCAAATAAATACCTTTCATTAACTTAGAAATTACATCGCCTGAGAACTTGGATTGGGAGCTTTGAAATGACATTGCTCCCACCCACCGCGCTCGGCAGCACGTTAATTTCTATGGGAATACTTCACAAAAAACACCCTCTCCACATCTCAGTCAAATAAATACCTTTCATTCCCTTAGAAATTACATCGCCTGAGAACTTGGATTGGGAGCTTTGAAATGACATTGCTCCCACCCACCGCGCTCGGCAGCACGTTAATTTCTATGGGAATACTTCACACAAAACACCCTCCCCACATCTCAATCAAATAAATACCTTTCATTCCCTTAGAAATTACATCGCCTGAGAAATTGGATTGGGAGCTTTGAAATGACATTGCTCCCACCCACCGCGCTCGGCAGCACGTTAATTTCTATGGGAATACTTCACACAAAACAACCTCCCCAGATCTCAATCAAATAAATACCTTTCATTCCCTTAGAAATTACATCGCCTGAGAAATTGGATTGGGAGCTTTGAAATGACATTGCACCCACCCACCGCGCTCGGCAGCACGTTAATTTCTATGGGAATACTTCACACAAAACACCCTCTCCACATCTCAGTTAAATAAATACCTTTCATTCTCTTAGAAATTACATCGCCTGAGAACGGATTGGGAGCTTTGAAATGACATTGCACCCACCCACCGCGCACGGCAGCACGTTGATTTCTATGGGAATACTTCACACAAAACACCCTCTCCACATCTCAGTCAAATAAATACCTTTCATTCCCTTAGAAATTACATCGCCTGAGAACTTGGATTGGGAGCTTTGAAATGACATTGCTCCCACCCACTGCGCTCGGCAGCACGTTAATTTCTATGGGAATACTTCACACAAAACACCCTCCCCACATCTCAATCAAATAAATACCTTTCATTCCCTTAGAAATTACATCGCCTGAGAACTTGGATAGGGAGCTTTGAAATAACATTGCTCCCACCCACCGCGCTCGGCAGCACGTTAATTTCTATGGGAATACTTCACACAAAACACCCTCCCCACATCTCAATCAAATAAATACCTTTCATTCCCTTAGAAATTACATCGCCTGAGAACTTGGATTGGGAGCTTTGAAATGACATTGCTCCCACCCACCGCGCTCGGCAGCACGTTAATTTCTATGGGAATACTTCACACAAAACAACCTCCCCAGATCTCAATCAAATAAATACCTTTCATTCCCTTAGAAATTACATCGCCTGAGAAATTGGATTGGGAGCTTTGAAATGACATTGCACCCACCCACCGCGCTCGGCAGCACGTTAATTTCTATGGGAATACTTCACACAAAACACCCTCCCCACATCTCAATCAAATAAATACCTTTCATTCCCTTAGAAATTACATCGCCTGAGAACTTGGATTGGGAGCTTTGAAATGACATTGCTCCCACCCACCGCGCTCGGCAGCACGTTAATTTCTATGGGAATACTTCACACAAAACAACCTCCCCAGATCTCAATCAAATAAATACCTTTCATTCCCTTAGAAATTACATCGCCTGAGAAATTGGATTGGGAGCTTTGAAATGACATTGCTCCCACCCACCGCGCTCGGCAGCACGTTAATTTCTATGGGAATACTTCACACAAAACAACCTCCCCAGATCTCAATCAAATAAATACCTTTCATTCCCTTAGAAATTACATCGCCTGAGAAATTGGATTGGGAGCTTTGAAATGACATTGCACCCACCCACCGCGCTCGGCAGCACGTTAATTTCTATGGGAATACTTCACACAAAACACCCTCTCCACATCTCAGTTAAATAAATACCTTTCATTCTCTTAGAAATTACATCGCCTGAGAACGGATTGGGAGCTTTGAAATGACATTGCACCCACCCACCGCGCACGGCAGCACGTTGATTTCTATGGGAATACTTCACACAAAACACCCTCTCCACATCTCAGTCAAATAAATACCTTTCATTCCCTTAGAAATTACATCGCCTGAGAACTTGGATTGGGAGCTTTGAAATGACATTGCTCCCACCCACTGCGCTCGGCAGCACGTTAATTTCTATGGGAATACTTCACACAAAACACCCTCCCCACATCTCAATCAAATAAATACCTTTCATTCCCTTAGAAATTACATCGCCTGAGAACTTGGATAGGGAGCTTTGAAATAACATTGCTCCCACCCACCGCGCTCGGCAGCACGTTAATTTCTATGGGAATACTTCACACAAAACAACCTCCCCAGATCTCAATCAAATAAATACCTTTCATTCCCTTAGAAATTACATCGCCTGAGAACTTGGATTGGGAGCTTTGAAATGACATTGCTCCCACCCACCGCGCTCGGCAGCACGTTAATTTCTATGGGAATACTTCACACAAAACAACCTCCCCAGATCTCAATCAAATAAATACCTTTCATTCCCTTAGAAATTACATCGCCTGAGAAATTGGATTGGGAGCTTTGAAATGACATTGCACCCACCCACCGCGCTCGGCAGCACGTTAATTTCTATGGGAATACTTCACACAAAACACCCTCTCCACATCTTAGTTAAATAAATACCTTTCATTCTCTTAGAAATTACATCGCCTGAGAACGGATTGGGAGCTTTGAAATGACATTGCACCCACCCACCGCGCACGGCATCACGTTGATTTCTATGGGAATACTTCACACAAAACACCCTCTCCACATCTCAGTCAAATAAATACCTTTCATTCCCTTAGAAATTACATCGCCTGAGAACTTGGATTGGGAGCTTTGAAATGACATTGCTCCCACCCACCGCGCTCGGCAGCACGTTAATTTCTATGGGAATACTTCACACGAAACACCCTCCCCAGATCTCAATCAAATAAATACCTTTCATTCCCTTAGAAATTACATCGCCTGAGAAATTGGATTGGGAGCTTTGAAATGACATTGCACCCACCCACCGCGCTCGGCAGCACGTTAATTTCTATGGGAATACTTTACACAAAACACCCTCTCCACATCTCAGTCAAATAAATACCTTTCATTCACTTAGAAATTACATCGCCTGAGAACTTGGATTGGGAGCTTTGAAATGACATTGCTCCCACCCACCGCGCTCGGCAGCACGTTAATTTCTATGGGAATACTTCACAAAAAACACCCTCTCCACATCTCAGTCAAATAAATACCTTTCATTCCCTTTGAAATTACATCGCCTGAGAACTTGGATTGGGAGCTTTGAAATAACATTGCTCCCACCCACCGCGCTCGGCAGCACGTTAATTTCTATGGGAATACTTCACACAAAACACCCTCCCCACATCTCCATCAAATAAATACCTTTCATTCCCTTAGAAATTACATCGCCTGAGAAATTGGATTGGGAGCTTTGAAATGACTTTGCTCCCACCCACCGCGCTCGGCAGCACGTTAATTTCTATGGGAATACTTCACACAAAACAACCTCCCCA